>OX940975.1:42193748-43393748 GCA_954871275.1 Leptopterna dolabrata
ATCCCGAATTGCTCAACGGATATCGACCAAATTTGGCACGAATATCCAGTAGGCTCCCAAGTTGTGCAACGTCGCATTTTTAATTCCCTGACCATAGCGGAACTATGGTCGACCATGGTCAACTCCTGAATGGCTTGACGGATATCGACCAAATTTGGCACGAATATCCAGTAGGCTTCCAAGTTGTGCAACGTCGCATTTTTAATTCCCTGACCACAGCGGAACTATGGTCGACCATGGTCAACTTCGTTAATTGAAATGGTAACCCCTATTTTTTATCGCGTATTCGTAGTCTACGTGAAATTCTATCTACGATCGACCCTTCGGACTACCCCCGCGGTCGACCTTAGCGCATCCATGGGCCCCTCCATGGTCGAATCCCGAATTGCTCAACGGATATCGACCAAATTTGGCACGAATATCCAGTAGGCTCCCAAGTTGTGCAACGTCGCATTTTTAATTCCCTGACCATAGCGGAACTATGGTCGACCATGGTCGAATCCCGAATTTCTCAACGGATATCGACCAAATTTGGCACGAATATCCAGTAGGCTCCCAAGTTGTGCAACGTCGCATTTTTAATTCCCTGACCATAGCGGAACTATGGTCGACCATGGTCAACTCCTGAATGGCTTGACGGATATCGACCAAATTTGGCACGAATATCCAGTAGGCTCCCAAGTTGTGCAACGTCGCATTTTTAATTCCCAGACCATAGCGGAACTATGGTCGACCATGGTCAACTCCTGAATGGCTTGACGGATATCGACCAAATTTGGCACGAATATCCAGTAGGCTTCCAAGTTGTGCAACGTCGCATTTTTAATTCCCTGACCATAGCGGAACTATGGTCGACCATGGTCAACTTCGTTAATTGAAATGGTAACCCCTATTTTTTATCGCGTATTCGTAATCTACGTGAAATTCTATCTACGATCGACCCTTCGGACTACCCCCGCGGTCGACCTTAGCGCATCCATGGGCCCCTCCATGGTCGAATCCCGAATTGCTCAACGGATATCGACCAAATTTGGCACCAATATCCGGTAGCCTCCCAAGTTGAACGTAGGCGCATTTTTAATTCCCTGACCATAGCGGAAATATGGTCGACCATGGTCAACTCCTGAATGGCTTGACGGATTTTGATAAAATTGGGCACAAATACCCGGTGGGGTATGGGATTTTTCCGTCGTTTGTTGGTTCCACGATACTGCGTACAGCGAATCTCGGATAGCGAGCGAAGCGAGCGGTCAGGCTAGTTATGTATAATGGACGTAATGTATTATGGAAGTCATGTTATGTATAATATGTATATTTCATGTAATGTTATGTAATGTTATGTTATGTAATGTAATGTTATGTAATGTAATGTTATGTAATATGTATATTTAACGTTATGTAATGTTATGTAATGTAATGTAATGTAATGTAATGTTATGTTATTTTGCTTCCGAGTCTGTTCTATTTTATAATGGGTCACTCTGATTGTGACGAGGAAGCTCCTGTGCCATCACCTTGGCAGTGTATTTTACCTCTGGCCGATTTAAACGTCTTCGGCAACCTGTCACTAGTGTAACTTGTTTTTCGGGGATCTCAACTCGGGGTTTTATAGCAAGATATTCAGCAAGAAAATGCTTTAAAAACTCTATAAGAAAATGTCAAATTTTAGGGAATAAAAACGATTTTTAGCACTATTCGAATTTTAAACAAATTCGATCAGAGGTACACATTCCCCTGTTCTCCTCGTAATACTCAGTTGCATCGGTAGTTTTTTAATTTTTATTCTGGTTACCTGAAGGTAGTGACACCGTAGCCATACTTCTTGTTGTTGAACCACTCCCCCTCATATTTGAGACCGTCGGACCGTTCCGAGATCCCAAAGCCTGACCGTTTGTCGTTCTTCCATTCTCCCAAATATGTTTCCATCACACTGGCATCCATATGCTCATCCTGAAATCAAGGCAATATTGTAGAACAAGTTTTACTCTTAGTAGCCCCTAATAAATAATTAAGTAATTAAAAAATTAAGTAAATTGGTGCAAATCAGATGCTATACTGTAGTACTAGTAACTCTCCTAAATTGCCACTCAGACACCCGGATCGTCAACTTTGTTAAATAGACAAGAATGAAGACAAGATCCGTGATTCATTAAGTAGCAAAGAGACTAGAACTTTTCGCCTTTTTTCTGCCTATTAATTCAAGTTAGTGTCTTTTGTAACGAGGCTGCCGTATGGCAATATGGGGCTTGGCAGCAAATATTTGTCGATCTATTATTTATTGTTCCGGCAATAAGCTCCTACCGTCTACTTGAGTCGAAACATACACAGTAATTTAAGAACTACCAGTTGTTGATTCAATCTCACTTCCAAATTAGAAATTTCTGTTTTCCACCTAGTGCTGTTTCCTGCTAAGGAGCTTATTCCAATAAATTGTTTTAAACCAACGTAATTAATACATAACGTTGAATAATATTGATCAAAACTAATGTTTCCACCTTTTTGTATGAAAAACACTGAACTACTATGAGTATGTGGGCGGATGTAAGCTGGGCGAAAGTAATGACCCTCGGCTCGGGGTCGAGGATTAAAAGATTATCTGTGGATGTAAACTGGGCGAACGACTCTCGACAAGTAAACAAGTCAGAGGTGTAAACTGAGCGAAGGCGAGCATTGAAGCCTCTCCGACGGCCAGTTGTGAGATCTGCGTTGTGCTGATAGTAGTGCCCAGTTGTTTTGTTGTGCAATGTCGTCCGTCAGAGAAATTATTAGTCAGCGGGGTACAATTCTACTGGAAATTGACAACTTTAAATTCAAGAAGGGCCGAGATATGGCGTCTGGTGAAGTTTCTTGGAGGTGAGACATTGAAAAAATGATTCATTCATACGTGTACGTAGGTAGCCCTTGTAGGTACTCCGTGTAATTAATGTGCATTTCTAGGTGTAGCAAAAGCGATTGCCCTGCAAAATTGAGGACTGTGGGAGCCCACTACAGTATTACCGAAAGTCACTACTACTACTACTACTACTACTACTACTACTACTACTACTACTACTACTACTACTACTACTACTACTACTACTACTACTACTACTACTACTACTACTGTGAGTCGTTTCATTCACACTTTGTCTTTAACGCAGCCCACCCTCACATTTTCGCGTTTGTTGACACGTTGCTGACGTACCAAAAAGAGGTGCAAATAAAAATTAATAGCATTGGTACGGTCGGTGCAACGAAGAACTCGCACACTATAAAAAAACAGATTTTCTTTGAAAACCAGCTAATCTTGTACAGATCGAAAGAGATAACCTCCACAGACTTTGTGCAGCGTGTGAGTCACTTCTATAGTTCTGTGAATAAGTAAAGTAGATTTAGTTTTTATTGAGACACTTTGATTCCTGACTTGTGCAACCTATTTGTCACGAGAACAACCTTTGCCTACTTTATTATGTGAATATGTACTTTCAGTGATCTCTATTTCGTACTTTCAATGATCTCTGTCTCTCTGTTTCGTATTGACTTGCAATGACGTGCAAAATATACCTCTGTTTCTCACGAGAACACCCTTCGCTCAGTTTACTAGTAGGGGTGAGAACCTTCTTCGCCCAGTTTACATGAGAGGGTTAGTCTGCCTCCGAACCGCTTCGCTCAGTTTACTACGAGGGCCTGGAATTTTTAATCCGATTTGCCCAGTTAACATTTCCCCGAGTATGTACCTTTAGTTCAACAATAATTGTGATTTATTTTTTTGAGGAAGTCACATTCTTGTGACTTTATAGATAAAGCGTATACCAAAGCGTGTATAAAGTCTAATCCTACAAGTTGAGCATACCTAGTCTCTAGATAAGTCCTCATAAAATACCAGCTTCTCATGTGGCACAGTATACTGCAAGTTTAATTTCATACTAGTTTTCATTTTGATTTCTGTGCTTTTTGTTCGTTTAGGCTTTATTGTTTTAGTAAAACAGCTTTTCTCTGTAAATTAATGGGTTAGGGCATGCCTGGCGATGCCTTAAATAAGGCGAAAAGCTGTGCCCAATTAAAGTTAAAACTAAAGGCACCAAGGCCAGTACCACCTAACTGGCATGAAAAAGTTACGAGTGTTAACGTAAAGGTGAGAAAGTATCCACTCAAGGGGACGTCTTGACTGGGTGCTATTCTAGATGACAATGGAAAGTCAGAGGAGCCTGATACCAGTTCTAACATTTCCTGAGGGATTATAGTTCCGTAGGTGTTGAAATAAATCAATTGGTCCATTTGATATTAATCCTAAATACAAAAAAGTAAAAATTTACTTCGACGACAAATGAAGCATTGGAGTCGGTGTGTATGGAACCGGTGACTCCAGACTGAGAGGATTCGGTTGAAACCCAACTTGCGCTGCTCCCCGTGCTTCTGATGCTTCCACCCGAAGTTCCTCGCTTGTCCAAGTCTCCCGTCGATCTCTGCTTCTTGATTTTCTTATAAAATCAAATCCAAATATTAAACAAATGCTAAAAATTCTTCCAAAACGGTCTGTAGTAGTTTCTGTATTTCTCTTCCGTCTAAATCACTTTTCCACCAGCAGTAGACTGGCTTGGAACGTTCATATCCAAGTACTTCAACAACAGTAAGTTTAAATATTGACGTTAGGTGCTGTTTACTCCTATACGATCTTCGTCACAATCACTTCTTTGAAACTCTATATTTTGTTCCTGAATGTAGGGTAGCTAGGAACTCATTTACTGATGGGCGATAAAACCTGTAATTATCCAGTTGCAAGAAACCCAACGAATTGTTTAGGAACTGAATGCCAGATGTCTACGTATATCGTAAATTTCTGCCTGATAGATACAACGAAAATAGTGTAATTAGTTGCACAGTGTGCAAGCCAATCAATGTGCAGTCGCCCAGACTGTATTCGTACGCGAAGTACCTATCTAATGAACTTACCGAGAGAATGGATTTCTTGATGTTCGATGACCTTTCGACTAGGGAGCGCCGTCGAAGAGGAGGGTCGTCGCTTTTAGCCTTCAAAACAAATCCTGGAAACATAATAGCGCTAATAAGAACATTGTTACATAATTAAGGTGGGATGGCTGATAACAAGTAACCCTAGGATGTACCGTAGGGTACTAGGATTATAGAAATACAATCCTAGTGTTTTCTTTGGACTGTAATATACTCGTATCTCAGGGATGCAGGGGTATCATTATATTGATCAGTTATGTGATGTACATGTATATAGTATATAAAACTAAGTTTCTTCGGGATTTCCACCTTTCAGTTCTTCAACTGAAGTTGGCTTAGGAGATTCTCGATCTCGATCGGTTAGGTTGATGGTATAAAAGTTGGAAACTCGACGTTTTACGTTAAAATATTGGCCTCTTACATCTCGAGTTTTACGTTGAAATACTGCCCTCTTACATAAGGTTTTCAGCTGCCACCAACGTCCTTTCGAGAAAATTGACAGGAATCACCTTTACCTGGTCCCTTATATTCCAATGAATTTTTCTTCAGTACCTAGTTGAAAAATAATGGACACCCTAATGCATGATGAAACAATAATACCCCGTGAACATTACTTATTCTAGCTGTAGGCAAAGTAAGTTGGTAACAATGGTTAGAATTCCAACAATTTCAATCCAATAAACTTATGGACAGTGGAACCGGATGTAGGTATCAATTTGTTCCAAAAACCCATGTCTATGTTCCGGCTGGTAAAATGCAGATTTTTGGGGCAGTCGCATTGATGAACTGTAGGTATTATAGGAAAATAGACGATTAGGTTTGATATTACCATATATGTACCGCAGTCACATATACGTATGTAGGTGCCATCAGTGAAGTAGAATAAGCCATGAATAAAGTGAAGAAAGGAAGGAGGTAGGTATTTAGCAGTATTTAGAGAGAGTAGTCTTCATGGATACACTAGTAGCTTTCTTGTGTGCCACGTTTTTCTTTTTTTCAATACTCACCTCTCTTTGGACCTTGAGCATGAAAAAAACCAGTAATAATAAAGTGGGTGTAATTTCATAATGCATGATTTGAAAGGGAGTTCAAACAAAACATTCCTAACAATTGAATACGTTTATTGATTAGTAAGGGAACTACAGCTTTACTGGCGTGGTAGAATGAGATGGGCAATATAACTTTGAATTTAATAATTTAATAATTTTTCCACAACATTTATTTCAATTTAATACCGTGCGTACAATAACTAGGTACTGTTTGTTGGGCCGATTTGTAGTGGTCAATCGACAGAATACTGTTAATTAAACGCAGCTTCCGTAATCAACTTCTGCTTGATAAGTTTCAACAAGTATTAAATTTAATTGTAAATTACTTGTAAAAATAATTGTAAATTACCCGCAAAACCTCTGAGACATAGTGACAAACTTTAGTAAAACAGAAAGCTGAACTATGATGTATGATTTCTGGGGGATCAGAACACAAGATAATAAATAAAAAATGTATGGCTTATTGCTGTTAGTATTGAGAAGAGGGGCAAAGTGTATTATTTATTATATTAATTTGAGCACATAATTATGAACTTCTCAGGTCTTAGAGTGTTGCACTTTATGTATTCGCAGTAAAACGCCTGACGTTTTTCCTTATTACAAATTTATTCAGCTGTGGAACACGGAAAAAATAGGTAAATACTAAAATAATAAAATGAATAAATAATAATAATAACAATTATAACGAATAAAGTCAATTTTTTTAAACTTACTAACTGGACGTTTATACGGTTGCTTGTGGGATGAGTCGGAAAATGGCTACCCGCTCTAACTCATAGAGACCGACAATCGTGTTACTGACGAATTAGAGAAGTTAGAGCCCATAATGTTGTTTTACCTTGGTGTGGACTGACTACAGAAGTCTTTTCGTGTACTTACGTCCCGAAAGGTGTTGACCCAAAACTAGTAGCTTTGGGAAAATCACAACTCACTGTTATATCCCATTTACCTATCACCTTCAATTTCGGAAGAGGCACGTCCATGGTTTGTACTTGATCGGGTTTGCCGATCGGCTTGTGCTGAATGGTTCTTTTTGAAAATAGCAGTTGCTAGATCAGAGGGCAAGTGCATCACCCAAACATAATCCCAACCGATCCCGTACGTCATGGATCTCAGAATAGCTTATTTTTACCTGATGATACTGGAGTGGAATGATAGGGCATGATAACTGACAATAAATATAATACCGGCCATTCATATCAATTGACAGGCGGGTGCGCAGCGTAAAAATGAAAGAAAATGTACAGCTGCGTTGTGAAACTCCGGTACGTAACTGGTAAGAACGAATTTTGTTTGAATTTTGAATTTTGTTTGCCCGTATTCCGATGCGTGTCTTCAGGTAGGTATGAGCTGCATCAGAGAAGGTTTAATGAGCTAGTGGCAATGCATCCACTGACTATGAGCCGAAAGTTTCTGTTGCCAAACCACGAGTAATTGCCATAGAAATTACATATATCACTTAATTCATCAACAGTTTATTACCTCCTCTTGAGTCGTCCACTCTTCGATCTCTTTCGGCAGCTTGAGCTTCGGGACCGCCGTCGACGGATCGGAGCGACGTGAGGGAAGCCCTCAGGTTCTTATTGGGCCGGTAGTGGGACGCCTGGCCGAAGGGTGCGGACGCTCGGACGCCGTAGCCGTGCCGCATCCCTCGAAGCCATTGGCCCTGGTACGTCCCTGTGGAAAAATTGAAGCTATGTAATAATTGCAATCACATTCTTGCCACATCACATCACATCAACCATGTAGGGGAAAGTTCTTGTGCCTACCTCAAAACGATTGTACCAATAGGGGCATTGCCTGGGCCGGTTGGAAAGAATGCGAAGAAATTTCAAATTCTGGCACTGGAGGTGAATTGAGATCCGTTTGAATCCGGGAATCGGTCTGACTCGTACCCGGGAGGACTAACGGGGAAGGATTTTTACAGTCATTTGGCAATTGAGACTGAGAACTGATTATAACAGTGATTCTTTACCGTTCTACTGCTGTTCCGTTCCCCACTTACTCACCCAGTTGATATAATAATATGTTAAGAACAAAGTAATTTTCATGTTTATTGTTGTCGAATGCTGAAAAGGTGTTAGTGCGCATTCTCCGTCAGATTCTCAACCACTGGATGCCACGTTAATTATCAATCTGAATAATATTAGGTATAGGAATTAAATACGAACAACGTGTTTTGATCTAATTGATTTTATTACAAGGGAATCAGTTTACACAGCCGAGTATATTACACAAAACAGGTCTTCAAGAAGCAGGAATCGATTTTTTGGCTCATTTCCGATCGAAAATGTCTCATAGCAATTTTTATAATCCCTTAGTCCTCGAGTTATTTGAAAACTAAGTTTTTTTTCTCGTAAATCACGTGTTTCTACATAAAACTTGCCGTTTTGCATTTTTAAAGGTGGAAAAAATATTACGACTATGACTGAAAAGCCCATTAATTTTTTTTTCTTTTTCAGACTATGCTATTTTGAAGAATTGTTGAGTGCTTTGAACCCCTAAAATTTTTGCTGAAAGTCGAAATTTTGCGAATCCTAGGAAAGTTGAAATATCTCAAAGCACTAGCTGGTAAAGCGCCCTCCCAGATTTCATTATCCGAAGAAGGAAAAACGTTTTCAGGGTCTCAGCTTTCCAACGAACTATAATTTAAAAAAAAAATTGCTGTTGTTGGCTGAGAATTGAAGTTTTTGCTCAAAAACGACGTTGTAGTGTGAAATAGGGGTTTTCGGAGGTTGTCTTTCCCGCTGACGAACCAATGAGGGTCGGCTTTATTGGTGCGATGTGTTCAACATTCTAGGCAACCTTTGAAAATAGCTTGGACTGGTCACACATGGGCCCTACACCTTAACAGCCCCAATCCCTAGCCCTTTACGACTTCTTTATGGCAGGGACCCGTCCCCTAAGTTCATTAATTCTCTGTCAATTTCATCAGCCCTTGGCCCTTTTATCATTTGATGATTGGCTGGAATAGGTTAATACAGTTAAAATGTGATTAATTGGACAAACTGAACAACATTCACCTATTTACAAAAAAAAGCAACTGTTCAAAATGGCCACTTGTTCTGTAAACATAGTCTGGCTGTGCTGTTGAGATTACCGACTACCCGCTCTTTCTCGCACAATATTCCCCGTTGTCGCTGAGTTGACGGACTCTCCACTAAATCTCTGTGAGTGTCCACCCGCACTCGGTAGACCGGTAGGGGTGTATTTTCAGCGGTCTGTGGGTTTTCTGTGGATCTCATTCATGTGTTTTGTGTTTCTGTCATTAACGAACCTGAACCCTCTACTCGGTGTTGCGTACCTAAAACCATTTCAAACAGCAAGTAAAAAGCTCGTTCGTTTAATACTTTTATATAGTGAGATAACACACAAACATTTCCAGGATTAGCAAACGACACTTTCTGGGGATAACACGAACATAAGAGCCAGACGGTGTTTACGGAAAGAGGGTGGCCATTTTGAACAGTTGCTTTAGGTTTTTTTTCTCTTTGTGAATAAATCAACAACCGATCACAACATTTTCACTGCATTAATTCGTCCTAGGAGTATCGACCCCACTTCAAGAACCTACGCAATAAAGATACTTACGCACACAAGACAATATTAGTATATTTTTTCTAGACTCACGAATTTATTTAGCTACCTATGTCATAAATATGTAGGATTCGATTCTTGCAATATTTATACATAGTTACTTAATGACTTATTGAGGGGGTGCTCGGAAGAGTAAACTTGATTAGGCCGATGGGTCACCCACTGTAAGTAGAGCCTGAGGAGCCTGTGAATCAGTGGAACGAAGAAATGAGTTCCGCTTGGCCCGATCTGAATCATAACCACAAATGGCCTTACTGAGAAGGAGTGTACAGAAAATCGGCCAAAAACGTTGAATAATTTCCATTATTCCGTTGTGATCGTCATCCTTATTTTCTTTCAGCTAAAGTTGGATGCCTACCGAAAGTTGGAGCCGAGACTACAAGCAGTGGTTAGTCGTCCAGACTTTGTTGTAGGGCTTCAGCTATTTTATCAGCAAAATTAAAAAATATGATATTAATTTTTTAAATTCAATTTATTGGTTGTGTCACTCCAACAATAAAATAATATAACCAGTTGGTTTATTTAAACAAGTTTTACGACTTACAATCATATAACATCAAAACGAAATACCTACTATAATGCCACTTCAATGTAAATACATTTTTCGATATTACTTACGTTATGAAATGTTGCCTCACAAATAAATACTAATAAATTAATTAAGATTATTAATTTTTGATAGTAAATAATGTAATAATGCCTCAGAAAGATAAATTTAGCGAATAGTTATCTCGGTTGGCTTATGAGAAATGAAGTATTAATTTGAAATTACATAAGTAATAGGTATTGAATTCTGTTATTAACAGGTACCTACAGATAAATGTACAAATTAACATTTCTTGCATGAAAATGATCAAAATAAATTCCCAATGTGAAAGGTCCAAGAAACTTACCACATCATTATGCGCGTTCAGTAATACGTTTTCACTGATCTCGATTTTGAATTTTTTCGTTGTAGGTAAATTAATAATTAATAATGATTATACATATAATATAATCTCTACGCGTACATCTAAACAGATACTGTGGAGATTGAGTAATAGTGAACTAGGGATGTCCACGCTGTTCCTAATAAGGAGTTTGCGCTATTGAGATCTTAGGACATCTCTAATTTTCTACGCCAATCCTCTTGAGAATACCAGCTAGTTAGGGCGAAGGGAGTTAAAGGGAGACAGCTCTGTGATCTCATCCTTCCTGTTACGAGTTAGTCCTAATTATGCACAAGGACGCGGGGGTGGCAAACTTTGTGTTTTCACATCTGCCAGTATACATCTAGATATTCAACGGAATTTTCAAACTTGCCTTCATACTTCAACTAAAAAGTTGGTTAAACCACATTATCGTTATTACGGTCTGACACCCCCACCCCCCCATCACCAAAGCCATTCGCGCAATGCAAACTCCTCACCTCGATTCGCCTACTGCGTTTTCACCGACATTTATTTTCATCCCTACCACATGCCTACTATCTGGTGGGAATTTGGGTGCATAATATGTAGATGATTCTATTATTTCAAGCATTTATAATAAATCCTTCTAGCTCATTCTTATCTTTCATTATTTGAAGCCATACACCGTTCCCCAGACACCTCCAACGCATCCCACTCCTTCCTTGCTCTCCCTTTTAATACCCCCATACTCCCCCCCCCCCCCCCCGATCGTTTGACGTCACTGTGCACTGTGTCATCCATTTTACACAAACTAATTCACAAACATTTTAGGCTAGGCCGTGGGCCCTCGGAAATGGTCAAAGCCTTTATTTGGGTTTGCAAGTTGTGATAAGTAGGTACATGATCCTTGAACCGGAAACAGGGGAACCATCACTTCAGCTAAGTTCTTGGCTAGATCTGGCCGATTCCGCAATCTTATGTTTGCCATCATCACTTAATTAATTGTTTGACAAATGGGGAGTGCTCATGGGTAGGAATTTTGCATTTTGGTTTATTATTTTCAATAATGAACCATTGGAATCGAGCATGAAAAAAAAAATTCTTACCCCCCCTCAAAATTTGATGGTTTACGTTTCAAGGTATGTAGAATCCAAAACTGCAATAAAAATATTTCTGTCTGTCCGCCGTACGCCGTACGGGCCACTTTTCTTAGTTAACCTACCATGAAAGAAAATTGATGAAATTCGGGTTAAAGGTTCCGTTCGCTGTCTAGTTGGTCCTCGAAGCTCGAAGTTACTGTGAGTCATCTCTAAGGGGTTCAAAATAGGGGTTGAAATTTTCAAAACGCCTATACCATTTTTTTACGTGAATATTTTTACGGTTTTAAATAGTTCTTGAACTTGAGAGTTTTTTAAGACCATCCGGAGCGTCGTACGTCCAGCCGTTCGTTCACAGTAAGGCCCCGAAGTTTGCACCGACAGGCATTTTCGACTCCAGTGTGAATGAAATTGTATACAATTCAAACCAAATCTCGTAACCAGAGACGCGCCCACAATAGGAAATTTGGCGGAGATGAAATCATTGCTAGGGATCACCTGATTATATTGGCGGAGTATGAAGTCGAGTTGGTTGTTCTGTGATATTACAAAATAATAAACCGTTGTGCAGGGATTTGCAGCGTTTTTTGCTTCAAAATCGGACTCAGGGCCCTCTAACACGATTGTTGATTAGCTGATGATCAGTGTGCAAGATTAGTCTTGTACAAATGATCGTTCTTCTTCATTATGGCAAATAAAGTCATATTATAGAAGTACCGAAATCATTAAGTCATTACCTACATGCATGTTGTGACGCACAAAAATTCAATTGCGTCCCGTCTAAATTAAGGTCATATGGATGTGGGGAATGTGACAAATCTGCGGGATGCGTGATTCCGACAAATGGGCTCGCCGTCGAAGGTTTTATCTTGGTGCGTGGTACAGGTAGGCTGCGATGCGAAAGAAAAATTAATGCGACGTGTGATAAGTGATATTATGATATGGTATGATGGTAATAAATGGTATGATAAATGGTAAACTGCGGTATTTCTTGGGTACTTCTCGCAATACTTGGTCATGAATCAAAGACTATTCTTAGTCTTTCAAGAAAAATAAAGGTGTAGAGTAGAAGATGACAATTGTGGTCGGATCTATATGCGCATCTGCATCTATCTAGCCAGAGATGTGGTAATAGTGTCAAATGAGTAAACGCTTGGCATCATGGGTAGCTCCAAAACTCGCCTACTGCCCCACTACTAGGTACAGAGCTCGATCAGAAATGAATTAAGCTCACTGAACACGTTTAGACTAAATTACGTTTCGTCGCCAAGTGGGGAGTCATTCATTTCTTTGATTAATAAAATTAGCTTTTCATAAAATAAGCTATGTTACATAAATCAAACGACAAGTAAAAATGAACGACTTCCCTTTACTTGATACTCTATCAATTTTAGACACAACTGACAAGAGATCTGCACAAATTTCAACTGGGATTTCAAGCCGAAGCGCAGGTCTACCGTTACTCAAATGGAAAATACATTTAAGGTATCCAAACACCTAGATAGTTTAAGACCCTTGCCATTTTACAAAGTCGGACAGAATGGTAATTGGGCTTTACATGGATCCCATGCTTGCGGACGCTGAAAGGCTTCTATTAGGTTAGTTCGCACTGGCTTTTTCTGACGGTTAGCTGACTCCTAGATAACCGTAAGAAACCATCCATGATCCATTCCCATCTTGAGAAGGGCTTGAGTTTGATAATGTTTGGGAATCGAGAAGGCAGTGCATGGTCAGTTTCTGGTCCCCCCGTATTTCATTAGTTACTGGAATTAAGATCAGAAAACTAGGTTTGTTTAGTCAGACTGCGAACAGCCGGTCATGGATACTATACAGTCAAAAAAGAGTCCAAGGATCAGTGCGAACGGCCCAGCGCCTTCCTGACGGTCAGGCCCGGCACAAACGAGCATTAGGTACGTTGGCTTTGCGTAAACGGTGAGCGGGTTGGAAAAACTAGAACGAATTATCAGCTACAGCACAAGTCAACTCCGAGGGAGCGTTGACGCCAGGTGGATTTTTTCAACGCAGGTACCCGTGCAACGGTTGGTCGGCTGTGAGTTAGTTCTTTTTTGTGGTAAAATGAGCGAGATAGATATAGAACTTTTGATTGAGGAAGTAGAACAATTTCCGGAATGTGATATTCTCGGACTGAGAAGTACCATGATAACGTCATGAAGTCAGGAGGGTGGAGGTTTGTCAGTTCTTTGATCAACATTTTGAGAATAAATCAGAAGTGAAGAAACAAAGTTTGGTAGGTAATAACAGTGTTTGTGTTATCTTATTGTTTATTATTGAACTATTTATACATAACTCAACTATTCAATATAGGATTCATCGAACAGTCATACGTCCAGGAAGAAACCCGCACCCCTCCAACAATTTCAGCTCATTTGAATTTGAATTTTTGATGAAATATAAGCTGGTTACCTACATACTTTTGTAGGTGACCGGACAGTTAAACGACAACTTAGCTTTAAAAAAAAACTAATATAAATGAAATAATAATAGGTAATAATAATAATTATTATAAAACAATTCGAAGGATGATGGGTAAGTACCTATATTTTATAGTTAACGGATCGATTGACTGAAAAGACTAATTTAAATGGATGAGTGTATTACCAACGAATCGGCAATGTATCAAGGTTAAAATTCGGCAATTTGAGTAGAAGCGATGAACAGTAATTTACCTAGCCTTCTACTGGTGGTGTTGAGAGGATGTTTACACTGTTAATCAACTACTTCAGCCTTAAAGTGAAACAAACGGTACAGTTCAGCTCAATCCGTTGATCTCTTGACGGAAAGCATAACACAACGTACCACTCGGTTCGCCCGTCTATGTAACCGTATATTTGTGTTTTTCTGTTCCCTCAGCGAGACGGTAACCGAGACGAATAGCCCGTTGCCGGGTTAGAACCAGCGGCTAAAGTTTTGACAGAAGCGTCAAGATGTTGAATTATACTGGCCACTTAGGCACGCCGCAGTGAATGTTGCCGGTGAGTCAATGCTGTTATAATTAGCCCTGCACCCCGACCAGGTCATGCTTTCTATATCGGACCGAGTTCTTGCACGTGGTCGTGTCTGTTCGGATAGTTTCAGGGAAGTGTTATGAATTATTACTGATGATTGGAGAACGGACAGACGGCCTGAGCCGCAGGTATGTCTCCAACTAAACAATCAATCGATCTCTTAGAATGGCTACATTTAGCATGATGATGATTTCATTCTTGCTTCCACTCGACATAATATTGTCGCTAGAGAGAGCAATTACGGTAGTCCATCCAAAGGATGACTGGATTTCAGTTGGTACCAATATGCCAGTAAAGGTGATCACACGCAGTGATCACTATCACGATCATCATTATAGACACTAAAATCACTTCAGGATAGCTCCTCCCCCCCCCCCCCCCCCAACCCACCGTTCTTCCAGAAAAACACAGAAAACACTATAGGAGAGTAGATCACAATGTTTCCATAATTTTGAAGAAAAAATGTTAAGTACTTAACCAGGAGGAATCCAACCCAAGACCACCATTTTACAATCGGCTGCTCATTGACTGAGCTCCGGACCTCCTTGGCTGTCATTTGTAACCACGTTGGCAGGAATAGCGGTATTGGTGTGCACAGACCGTCAGATGATACATACGAGGACCTTTTGTGTTTTTTTTTTTTTTTTTGGTTTATTATTCTGTGAATAATACACCTATATATTCGCTTAGCAAACAATTTTTATAACACCCCCTCAAAACTTTTTCTTTTACGTTTCAAGGTGCGTAGATTCCAAAAATGCATGTCCGTCCACCGTCCGCCGTAGGCCGTCCGCCGTGTCATGCATACCGGCTTCATTTTCGGTCTAAAAAAATCGTTCTTTCGCACACATGCTCCATTTGGACCCTAACTTTGCAGCCCGATCGGAATATACCCAGGGGTGTTATGAGTGAAAATGGGTATAAAAATAGGTATACTTTTTGTGTTTTCGTAACATGTTAGTAACATGAGCTTTTGAGGTATCGTTTTCCATGTTTTTGGGACGAGAAGACCGAATATGTGGTAGATTTTGACCAGAGTAGAAAACTGAGGCTCTAACGAAGCTTCAGCCTAAAATTTACGTTAAATTTTGGTCTAAAATCGTCGTCTTTCCGCACACAGTTTGGGTCCCCATTTGGGAACACATTTGGGTCCTAGTTGTGCTCCGAAACTCGGCAGCCCGATCGGCATACACCCAGGGGTGTTATGGGAGAAAAATTGGTGTAAAAATAGGGGTTTTCGAGGGATGCTTGAGGTTTTAGTTAACATGAGCTTGTGAGGTATCGTTTTCTATGTTTTTTAGGGCGAGAATTCCGAATATTACATTGATTTTGACCAAAAAGTGAAGAGGAGGTTGTAACGAAGGTTAAGCTCCCGAAATTCATTTTTTGTGAGTCAAAAAGATGGGAAATTGTCTGAAATCACCATACATTTGTATAATATAATAGCGTTTTCTTTTTATATTTTTAAATTTTATCCTCTTTTTGTAACACTTCTGATATATAGTTTCCACCAATTTTGGATTTTCCCCCAAAAACACAAATCACATTTTTTTTCAAATTATCTTTGATCATTGATAGTGCCATTCAACTGTCTTGATTCACCTGTTGACACTTTTTCTAGTGTTATTGTACAAACTGATGGTGATTTCAGACAATTTCCCAGGTTTTTGACTCATAAAAAAATGAATTTTGGGTGCTGAAACTCCGTTACAACCTCAGTTCTTCATTCTTTGGTCAAAATCGACTTCATATTCGGTCTTCTTGCCCTAAAAAACATGGAAAAGATACCGCAAAAGCTCATTTTCCTAGAAAATCAAAAAACCCTATTCTTTCACCCATTTTTCACCCATAACACCCCTGGGTATATTCAGATCGGGCTGCAAAGATCCGGGACACAACTAGTACCCAAATGGAGCCTGTAAAATTGTATAATATCACAGGAGGTAATATTAACAGGTGAATAAAGTCAATTCAATGAACATTTCACTGATCGAAAATAATCTGTCAGAAATAGCAACCTGACATTCGAGTTTAAAACCGTCAAATTTAGCTTTGAGGGTCTCTTTACTGAGGTCCCAATCGCGCCGTATTCAGTCAAGAATACTTACCTAACGATTTAAAAAAAAAAAAAAAAAAAGTAGATTCCCTCTTGAGAATTTTGACAACAACTGCACTGTCCGACGATTTTTCCTTGATTGCTAAAGTTTCAACCAATTCTGACGCCACAGTCAGCAGGGAGCCGCGCCTAGGTCAGAGGGGTGCAATGACGTCAGAATTGTTTGAAATTGAAAAATCATAGAAAAAGAATAATTATTATGGTGGGGCTCATTCACACCAGGACCCCATTTCCCGTATTTTTCTGGTTCCTGTGTACCCCCTGTGGTGTGGGTTTTTCTGGTCCCGTAACTTCTAAATTTGTACTTTGCACAACTCCACTCTTAGTTAGGGCCCTCTAACGTAGTTATGGACTGAGAAATTCAAGCTCTCTTGAAATATTTATGAACCACTATCCCCCAAAGGTGGATTTATATTTAGAGAGGGCGCATGTAGAATCTGTCTTGACGTAACGACGTTTAGATTCGTCAGTTGGGATGGGGGCATTCCTCGTATGGTAGCCACAAGCAGAAGGTGAAAATCCTCGGAAGCTGTGAACCCGAGAATAGATAACTAATCCAGTCAACTGCACCAAATTGATTCTGTGAAAGTTGGTACATATTATCAAGTTCATTAACGTTTCTCACTGAACAATGAGTAGATGGAAAGTAGGAGGACACCTACCTAAAGTCACTGATGTTTGAACTTGATAAAACAAGAAAGTAAATAAGGAGATTCGAAAGGCACTTCTAAGGAAGCTAATCCGAAATAATGAATTTGTGGATTTTTAAATTTATTTATTAGATTCGTCACTTTTGTCTCTCCTATTCAAGTGCTTAAAAACAATCACGCTTTCGACGATAGGAACCTTCAAGGCAGAACCCAGTGGTAGGTACCTAGGTAGGATATAGAAGATAACTCGAAACGCTAGGCCAATCCGATGAATAGGTAAAATTCCTGTAAAAATAATCCGATAAATTGGTTGAAAAATGGCTTATCCTTGTTTATGCACTGACTACAGGTAGGGTAGAATCTCTAACCAAACTATTTCCAAACATACACTTTCGTTTACTTCAACCCAGCTCCCTAGACTTACGTAGTAAGATAGTACGTCACTCAGAAAGGTGAAAAGAGCATCGGAGCCCATTTTCAGCTGCTGTGAATTTATTCTGTAGATCGGCGCTTTTGGCTGCTACTTTTCTTGGACTGCATGTAGTTGTCTTGAAAACGCTGCAAATCCCTGCACAACGGTTTATTATTTTGTATAGAATACCCTTCTGTTACAGATCACAGCTCTATGTATAGATAACCCGTCTATATAATATGATATGTACTATTCTATGCATAATTATTTAGATCGCAGACCCTCCGTAGGTTAGTACCTAACCCCGTACTCGTTACTAGGTACCTACCTAAATCACGAGTTGAATGTTGCTAAAATAATTCTGCCGATGACAAACAGTACCTAACAAAAAGAAACACACATAATGAAGTTCTGAAAAGAAATTGTTGATGAGGAGTGAAAAAAGTAGCAAAAGTACCTACCAACAAACTCCAGCCCCTTCTACGTAGATGGTATAATGAACCGTTGTGTAATAATTTACCGTTGAGTAATGATTTACCGTAGTAATAATTTACCCATCAATAATACTTCAACGTTTGTTCAAGTTTCACTACCTACCAACAAACTCCAAAAGAGCCATCATTTTTCAAATTAAATAATATCACAGAACATCCAACTCGACTTCATACTCCGCCAATATAATCAGGTGATCCCTACCAATGATTGGCCGTATTCACAAATTCCTATTGTGGGCGCGTCTCTGGTTACGAGATTTGGTTTGAATTGTATACAATTTCATTCACACTGGAGTCGAAAATGCCTGTCGGTGCAAACTTCGGGGCCTTACTGTGAACGAACGGCTGGACGTACGATGCTCCGGATGGTCTTAAAAAACTCGCAAGTTCAAGAACTATTTAAAACCGTAAAAATATTTACGTAAAAAAATGGTATAGGCGTTTTGAAAATTTCAACCCCTATTTTGAACCCCTTAGAGATGACTCACAGTAACGTCGAGCTTCGAGGACCAACTAGACGCCGAACGGAACCTATAACCCGAATTTCATCAATTTTTTTTCATGGTAACTAAGAAAAGTGGCCCGTACGGCGTACGGCGTACGGCGGACAGACAGAAATATTTTTATTGCAGTTTTGGATTCTACATACCTTGAAACGTAAACCATCAAATTTTGAGGGGGGGTAAGAATTTTTTTTTTCATGCTCGATTCCAATGGTTCATTATTGAAAATAATAAACCAAAATGGGCAAATTAACCTGAGTTTTTCGAATTGCTGTAAGTCTGGCTAGTTGAGGACGGTATAGTAAATTTATAAATATTTTCAAAGTAAATCTAATGCGCTCTTTTCCTCCCAAACCACGGGGGATATGCATAGAAAGAGTGAATGAAAGCAATCTTGTAGCAAATTTTGTAAGCTTTCATTTTGTTCTGGATAATATTGCTTCATGCAAACCACGAGATGAGCAAAAAACCGGCACCTCCCCCCCCCCCCCCCTCCAAATTACGTATGTTTACATCCTAACTACTCCAAACACATTCACGAAAAAAAATTCTACCATCCAGTTGTCAGGATGGCCGTACAGTTTGTAAAAACTAGGCGTCAGGCCATACTGGCATCAGCGGAAACCAGGTTATATGTGCACTTTTTAGGTACAGGTATTTGAAACGCCAATGGCAACAAACATATAACGAGGCTAGCGTGAGCAACATTTATTGACAGCTGAATCCACGAGCTTCGATTAGACCATGGTTTTCAATGTTCGAATTTAATCGAAAGGAAATAAGGAAAATTATCACTCCTCCGCTCGCCTGTGCGAAGAGTATTTACCTACAGAAGACTGGGATCAAAGACGCTCTAAACTGCGACTACGGCATCTACGAGGGAACGCTAGTGTACATATTGTGTTACCCCAAGTACATATCGCCGAGAAATGCGATGCTGGATTCTATACACCTACTTCTACAGTCTCCAACACAATATGAACAAACAATTCACACTAAATCGCCACCAGTGTATAAAACAATTTATTTAGTTATTTAGTGTAGAAGTTGACATAACAATTAAAGTTTGTTCAGCTAATTTTTGGTATGATGTCCGATTCTTTTTTAACATTTTCATAGTAGTTTATGTAATAAACGCTCCATGGCTATGGCTTTTGGATATGTGCCAATTGAAGGGGGGGAAAAATTCTACCACCTTCCGTGCTCTCTACGCCGGTTGCTTGACCGTTCGTTGACTGGACTACAACTACAACAAGAGTAGTGTTTCTATAATGGAGCGTCCATGATGGAACTATTTAGGATCCATGGAGTAGGTGCCAATAGCTTTGTTCACAGTGCAAATGCTGAACCGTTCGAGAACTCGGCAGTTCCGAATTTAAAGTTCTGGAACTGAGACCACGGAACTCCCAGTGTGAACGCTTTCGAGAAGCAAAAGCACAAAAGCACTCAAAGCAAAACGATGGTAGTGGTCATAAAAAATCAATAATGATGCCAAGTGAAGCGTGAAGGTTTAACGCGTTACGAAAGCCAAGAAAAATGCGCTTGCGTAAGTTGTGAACTCCGAAAAAAAATCCCAAATGAAATCGAACGGTTAGGAAATGATGCACTGTGAACTCCAAAACTGATCAGCGCATGTGCAGTACATTCCGAACGGTGCCGAATTGTACTACGAACGAAGCTAATATGTAGGAGGAGTGCGAGAATGATGTTCTCCAGCTCTTGCCCTCGAGGAACTCTCGCAGTTGATAAAACACATCCAGCCATGGATATTCTAAGAATTCCGCATTTGCTCCGTGTTTTTCATTCGTTCTACTCCTATCCGAAATGTCATGTCATACATCAAACAATAATCCAATACATTTTGTAATGGATTATTTCGGTGCCAGAGAGTTTGGTAATAACCATTTTGGCTATTACCAAAATCTCTGGTACCGATCATGTCATAATGGTTCATTTGTTACGAATCTCATGTTTTTTCTCCATTCAACCATTTGGCACATGAATTTATGCAAATATCGTCGGTTGAGTGGAAAAAGTAATCAAGTCCATTTTTTTGCGAAATCGAGTTTTTGGTACCATCGGGTCCGTCCTAGAACTCTCTTTTTTTTTTTTTTAAATGAAACTCCCCTTAAAGGCGGAGGGGGCACACCATAAAATACAAATAAATAAATTAATCAAATAATGGGGAGACGCCCAGCATTACACGACGCCGGCCCGTGGGGGTAAGGAAGATGAAGGAAGTTGGGAAGAGGAAGTGGGATGAAAGGAAGTGCCCCTATAAAATGACCAACAGTTAAGATATGAACCGCGCAAGACGAGGGTTGTGATACCACGGAGTACTCCCGCAGAGATGCCCAGCTCGCTTATAAGGTTTGACTTTACAAACAAAGCTGAATATAAATTTAATAAAGCACTTAAATGTTACAGGTTAACGTTGATCAATTGTAAAATAAAACAAATTTATTTGGCAACAGTTTTAGCGAATTTTCACAGAACCAATGGGTCCAAAATTTTCTGAGCATAAATTTTTGAAATTGTTTTATAGGCAAGTCCGTTCCAGAGCATCCTGATTTCATCCCTAGATTTTAACACAATTTACTCGGATTTTTATATATATTTATTTATGTTTCACTCCAGACGATATCTGACCTAGGGTACTTGATAAAAACTCCAAATTTCGCCAAAATGTTCTTATTGCCAAACAAAAGGATGAGTTCGAAGATGAGTTATTTTCAAAAATTCTAAGGGGGTCTAATTTGTTGTTAGGGGGATAAAATTGGTAAAATGGCTAAAATTGCTGTATAAAATCACTGAAAGTAGTATGGAAGGATGATGAAAGACAGAAAAATACCATTTCATTGTTTTTCGTACAGAACAGGTGTCAATTTTGGATCTGGTGGTGGGGGGTCAAAAATTGGTATTAAGGGCTAAAATATATAGGTATTGATTCACCTGACATTGTGTGGGATGTCGATTCATGACAGAAAGAGGGACTATTTTGATGACAGAAATAATTTTCTCAAAAAAGAGTGGGTAAAATTTGACTTTCAATAGGGTCAAAAATCTGTAAAAATTGGTCAACGTTCAGGCGCCCACAGTTCGCTCGCGTCACCTCGAAGTTTCTTGGCGACAAATATTCCATTTGTTTTGAAGGCCGTCATTTTTCACTTCCGTGAGGTTTTGAGGTTGGTTCTCTGTTTTAAGATTGTTGTTACCCTTCAACATGGGTGACGAAAACTGATTGAGGTAGGACGGACATATCCCCCGCTCTACGAATCCTTAACAGAATCGAATGGGATTCTCGATTTTGGTTTATTATTCTGTGAATAATAAACCTATGTATTCGCTCAACAAAAAAATTTATAACCCCCCTCCCCCCCCCCCCCCCTCAAAATTTTTTCTTTCACGTTTCAAGGTGTCCAAAAATGCAATGTCCGTCCTCCGTACCATGCATATCTACTTCAATTTCGGTCTAAAAAATTCGTTCTTTCGCACAAAGGCTCCATTTGGGCCCTAGTTGTGTCCCGAAACTTTGCAGCCCGATCGGAATATACCCAGGGGTGTTTTAGGTGAAAAATGGGTGTGAAAATAGTTTTTTTTTGGTGTTTTAGTATCATCAGCTTGTGAGGTATCGTTTTCCATGGTTTTTAGGACGAGGAGACCGAATATGAAGTCTATTTTGACCAAAGAGTGGGACATTGAGGTTTTAACGAAGGTTCAGCTCCCAAAATTCATTTTTTATGGGTAAAAAACCTGGGAAATTATCTGAAATCACCATAAACCTGTATAATAACTCTAGAGGTAGTTTCAACAGGTGAATCAACACAATTAAATGGAACTATCAATGGTCAAGGATATTTTGTTAAAAATAGGAGCCTAATTCATGTTTTTGGGGGCAAAAATTGGCGGAAAGCATAAAAAATAGCTATTTCAATTATTGCACATGAAAGAAACCATAATTGTATTTCCAGCAGGTACATGCAATAGAATAATAAACCCATTTGAGCGTTTTTTTTGGTTTATTGTTTTCAATAATGAACCTCCAGAATTGAGCATGAAAAAAAAAGTTAACCCCCCCCCCCCGTTAAAATTTGATGGTTTCCGTTTCAAGGTCCGCCGTACACCGTACTTAGCACTTTTCTTGGTCACCATGCACCAACATTAATGACATTTGGTTTGTAGGTCCCGTTTGGGGTCTAGTTGGTCCGCGAAGCTCGGCGTTACTGTCAGTCATCTCTAAGGGGTGAAAAATGGGGGTTGAAATTTCAGAACGCCGTAGCTCGAAAACTTTCTATAGAAGGGTATGGTTTTTATTGCGTTTTTAAATTGACCTCGGACTAAATACATTTTTAGACCACACGGAGCATTGTAAGACCAGCCGTTCGTGTGCACCGAAAAGCTTCGTCAACACGATCATGAATCAAACGGTATAAATCCAGCCCCAATATAATCAGGAACTGGCACACTTTTTATTTATTGCGGAAATCAAAAGTGGATTGAATTTGAAGGCGAATGGTGAAAGAAAAATTGGTTTCATATGCACCAGTAATTTTATAAAAATAAATTAAATTTGAATTTCTCAGAGCCCGCCAAAACGCCCGCTTCAGCAGACCCACATCCCGAGCGTGACGTCACATCCGCGTGTCTTTATGTCTGGATCTACCATCCACTTCCCCTGTGCACTGAATCGTTGGTTGTGTTTTCGCGACTTTTTGGTGCTGTTCATTTGACAATCAAATGTATGGCACCTTTTGCTCATTCGCAAACGTCAAGCCCGGCGAAATGCTGTGCGGTTATAGGTGGGAAAAGCTTCATTTGTAAAATCAAATACCTGCAATAAACCTAAAGGATGTTTAGTTAGTGATTTTGGAGGATGCAATTGTTTGACTTCTTGCATACACAGCTTTTCTACCTTCGGTAGATACGTGGGTAATGAATCAACAAAACAGACGAGTCATTTTATCCTACCCGAAATATATCAATCGATGAAAAGCAAAGGTATGACGGAGATTTCATCACCGTACCTATATTAGTAAATATTCTTACCTACTTACATTAAGATGATCTCCGCTTACATAGATTTACGGGTCAGTAATAATTATTATAGCCTTTTCTCCTTACCGGGTCAAACCACTTTTTCCGGGTTTGTTGGCTAGTGAACCATTTTTGGGCGATTTAGCAGCTGAGCTGGCGCAATATAATATTTGTGCTATTGCACGACATTTTTTCGGAATAACACCAAATTTTAACAGCACCGCTGTAGGGTTCTGAAGTTATTATGATTAGCAGATGGCCGTTGCCTAGTTACCAGTTGTATTACGTGTTCTTGGATTGGAAATAAATCAGTTCGAATGTGATTGCCGACTTGCGATATTACAGTGGCGCTGCGGACAACTAAATATGCCGAGGAAAAGGAATGCAGGGGACGAGGCCGTCGCCGTAAGTAACGAGTTTGATCGGATGATGCAGACATTCAAATTTGAAGCGTACGACGAGGAGGAGGAATGGACGTACTATGTCAGTCGGTTCGAGGTGGCGGTAAAACGCTACTGTATGGGAAGGGAGCTACCGGAGGGGTGTCAAAGCGTTTTATTTTTGTCGGCCGTTGGGTCAGCTCCGTTCAAGGTTCTGGTCGATCATTTTCGGCCAAGGGAGGTGAGTTCGGTGCCATATACAGAGCTTAGACAGGTCCTTGACGGGTACTACGGAAGGGCCATGTGCATTTTCGCCGAACGGAGAGCGTTTGCAACCAGAATGCGGCGGGACGAGGAATCGATTGCAAGGTTCATCAACGATCTACGGAGGTTGGCTGGAACATGCGAATTCGGGGCGAGTCTTGAAGAGCGGCTACGAGATCAGTTGGTGATAGGGGTTAATCGTGCAGCATGGCAGGAAGAGCTGATCCGGTTACATCCCGACAACAGCGCAACGTTCCGGCAGGTCGAAAAGACAGCATTGGGGTTAGAACGGGCACAGGTTCAGCAATCACGCCTCCAGGGGTTGGGAAGTGCCGGGAACACAGAGATGTTGAGGCGGGTCGAACGCAACGAGACAACAGGCAGGGATAGAAAGAGCAACAGGACGAGGGACCGGGAACCACGGAAGGTTTTCCACGGGATAGATTGTCTCAAGTGCGGATATTCGCAACACCGTGCTGGGGAACAGTGTCGAGCGGACCAGCAGACATGCCTAGCGTGTGGTAAGCCAGGTCACTTCGCTAGGGTCTGCGTCAACAAAGGAAGAGCAGTGATAATACGGAATGGACCGAGCGCGCGGAAAGTACGGAGGGAGTCAGGGGAAGAAGCCTCGTCGGAAGAAGGAAGTGGGAGTGACACAAACCAGATCAGGGCAGTTGGCAGCAAGGTGATGGTGCCGGTCAAGATAAATGGGAGACGCTGTGAAATGCTTTATGATTCGGGGGCGTCACAAACAGTGGTCGGGAAGAGATTTTGGAGAGAGATAGGGGCCCCGAAATTACATCCCACGAAAAACCTCGTGGCATACACAGGAATCCCACTGGACACGATGGGACAGGCCAGGGTCAGCGTCAGTGCATGGGGGCAGTCCCATGTATTGAAACTGGTTGTAGTGGACACGGAAGACACGCCTTTATTCGGGCTGGATTGGGCAATGCAATTTCAAGTGCCAATGCCAGAAGGGGCCAGGGTTTGCCAAGTCGGGGAAGCCATTACAGGAGAGATGGTTAAGAAGCTGGAAAAGATAAAGGATAAATACAAGCGAGTATTCACAGAAGGAACTGGGAAGATTGTGGGGCATGCAGTGAAAGTGAGGATCAAGGAAGGAGTGGAACCGAAGATTTTTCGACCGAGGCCAGTACCGTTTGCGATGCGGACAGCCGTTGAGAAGGAACTAGGGAGGCTGGAGGAACAAGGGATCATCGAACCAGTCGATACCACGTCCAACCCACTGGAGTGGGCGGCGCCGGCGGTGACTGCAATGAAGTCAAATGGTTCTATAAGAATTTGCGGCGATTTCCGGGTGACGATCAACCCACATGTGCTAGGGGAAGAGCATCCCATGCCGACATTTGATGAAATCGTCACGCAGCTGACAGGAAGCAAGATCTTCTCGGTGATCGATTTAAAGGATGCGTATCTCCAGCTGGAAGTCGAACCTGGGTCGAGGAATAGTCTGGGACTCGCAACACATAAGGGGTACTATCGGTACAAGAGGTTACCATTTGGGGTTAGCTTTGCCCCGAAGAAGTTCCAGAAAACAATGGATGCGATACTGACTGGGGTACAAAACGTAGCGTGGTACCTGGATGATATCATAGTAGGGGGGAAGACGGAAGAGGAGCATCTGGAAGCAGTCGAAGAAGTGTTGAAGAGGTTGGAGTCCGCAGGAGTCAAGACCCAAGAAGCAAAATGCAAGTGGTTGCAGAAGACCATTAAATATTTGGGATATATATTGGATGCAAATGGAATCAGGCCAGTTGAGGACCGCATCGAGGCGATCAAGAAGATGCCACAGCCTACGAATGCACATGAGCTCCGATCGTTTTTGGGAACAGTGAATTTCTGTGGCCGATTCATCGGGAATTTGCAAGGGTTGTGCACCCCATTGCATGAGCTAACCCGCAAAAACATCAAATGGAAATGGACTCAAGAGGCAGAGGAGGCTTTTCAGCAGGTCAAACAGAAGATAAGTGAGGCGGGAGCGTTAGTGCACTACTCGTTGGAATTGCCTCTGGGGGTTTCCGCCGACGCAAGTGAAAGAGGATTAGGAGCAGTCCTGTGGCATAGATTTCCAGATGGGGTGGAAAAGCCTGTCGCATTTGCGTCGCGTGTGCTGTCGCAGGCTGAAGCGAGATATTCACCCATAGATAGAGAAGCTCTAGCGCTGGTTTTTGCAGTCAAGAAATTCGACCAGTATTTACGAGGTAGGGAATTCATTTTGCGCACGGATCCCAAGCCATTGTTGAGGGTACTGTCCCAGGAGAAGGAGATACCGAAGTTGGCAGCAAACAGGCTCATTCGATGGGCATTGATTCTGAGGAGTTACGATTTCGCGGTGGAGCATAATCAGGGGAAGGAAAATTGTGTGGCAGATGCGCTGTCGAGGTTACCGATGGATGGAGTAGAAGCTACAGGCGTGGAGAAGAGTGCGAAAGTACACGGGACCCATTTGCTGCATCTCAGACTTCAGGGAAGTCCGGTTACGAAGACGGAACTCAAGACGGCTCTTAAGGAAGATGAGGACCTGCAGAAGGTGAAGCTGTTCATGGAAGGGGGCTGGCCAGAGAAGAAGGACTTGGAGAGCCGGTGGTATCCGTTCTTCGAAAAACGGGATGAACTGTCCTGGGAGGAGGGCATCCTACTCTGGAACGGACGGTTGGTGGCACCATGGAAAATCCGGGACAAGTTTTTGGAAATGTTGCACTTAGGACATCCAGGAACAAGAGCAATGAGGGACATGGCACGAGTGCATGTCTGGTGGCCTCAAATAGACATTGCAATCGAGAGGTTTGTGAAGGGATGCACAGCTTGTCAAGAGGGACGCCAGAAACCGGAAGAAGCACCAATCTATTCATGGAATGTCCCAGAGAACCCGTGGACAAGACTGCACGTTGATTTTGCGGGGCCCTTTGAAGGATTTTACTGGCTGATAGTGGTTGACGCTACGTCGAAGTGGATGGAGGCCATCTCTCTGCGGAGGGCGACAGCAAAGACAACGATTGAAGCTTTGAAGGAAATATTTTCCCGCTTTGGCATCCCTGTATCAATAGTGTCCGATAATGGACCGCAGTTCACGTCGGAAGAGTTTGGGCAGTTTTGTAAGGACATGCTCATCAAGCATATTCGCGTAACGCCGTATCATCCCCGTTCCAATGGCTTAGCGGAGCGAGCTGTGAGGACTTTCAAAAATCGGATGAAGGCATCCAAACAGGGAGGGGGGGCTTTTCAAGATCGGGTCCGGCAATTCTTGGTGGCGTATCGAGTGACGCCACACAGCACAACGAAACGCTCCCCATCGGAAATGCTGTTCCGTCATCGCCTGAGAACAAGTCTGGATCTCCTGAAGCCCTCGGTGAACCAGAATGTGGAAGAAGCCCTGATGAAGCAGAAAAGCAATAGGGATCGCGGAACGAAGTTCCGGGAGTTTGCGGAGGGGGATGAAGTGTGGGTGACCAACAAGACCTCAGCTGGATACACTCGTGGAGTCATCACGCATCGAACCGGCGACTTGTCGTACCGCGTTTTGATACATGGGAAAGAGGAACGGAAGCACGCCGACCAGTTGAGAAAAGCAAACTGACAGTTGAGAGTGAGGGGGGAGTAATGTAGGGTTCTGAAGTTATTATGATTAGCAGATGGCCGTTGCCTAGTTACCAGTTGTATTACGTGTTCTTGGATTGGAAATAAATCAGTTCGAATGTGATTGCCGACTTGCGATATTACAACCGCGAACTTTCTGATTTCTGCATCCAATCCATCCAGCTTTGTTTTCGTTAGGTTGTTGGTTCCATTCTTCTTCTTCTTCGAGGTATTTTATTTTTGTTATACAGTATGGTAATGCGTTGTTGTCACTTCTGTTGTGTAGAAGATGTCAAAGCATCACGGAAAATAACGAAAAGGAAACTTGTTACATGAATGTAGTTGCTAGTTGATGAGAACCATGGTTATTAAAGGACTGTGACGTCACACGCTCTTCAACCAATCAGAGAGCGTTTCGCGCAACTTCCCCTTCACCCGATTTTCAAATTCGATTTTAATTATTACAACAACATTTTGGCCATATTTGATCACATTTTCGTGAACCGCAGGTGGTCTAGTGTAGAATAAAAAAGGTTTCATACAGAATTTCAGATGGGTGCAAGTTCCTCATTGACAGGGAGCACCGGATTATGATCCCGGATGGTATGAAGTCCAGTTGGTTGTTCTGTGACATTATTACATTTGAAAAATATGATATGTACTATTCTATACATATACTATTCTATACATGTAGATCGCAGACCCTCCGTAGGTTGGTACCTAACCCCGTACTCGTTACTAGGTACCTACCTAAATCTCGAGTTAAATGTTGCTAAAATAATTCTGCCGATGACAAACAGTACCTAACAAAAAGAAACACACATAATGAAGTTCTGAAAAGAAATTGTTGATGAGGAGTGAAAAAAGTTGCAAAAGTACCGACCAACAAACTCCAGCCCCTTCTACGTAGATGGTATAATGAACCGTTGTGTAATAATTTACCGTTGAGTAATGATTTACCGTAGTAATAATTTACCCATCAATAATAAACTTCAACGTTTGTTCAAGTTTCACTACCTACCAACAAACTCCAAAAGAGCCATCATTTTTCAAATGAAATAATACCACAGAACAACCAACTCGACTTCATACTCCGCCAATATAATCAGGTGATCCCTAGCAATGACTTCATCTCCGCCAAATTTCCTATTGTGGGCGCGTCTCTGGTTACGAGATTTGGTTTGAATTGTATACAATTTCATTCACACTGGAGTCGAAAATGCCTGTCGGTGCAAACTTCGGGGCCTTACTGTGAACGAACGGCTGGACGTACGATGCTCCGGATGGTCTTAAAAAACTCGCAAGTTCTAGAACTATTTAAAACCGTAAAAATATTCACGTAAAAAAATGGTATAGGCGTTTTGAAAATTTCAACCCCTATTTTGAACCCCTTAGAGATGACTCACAGTAACGTCGAGCTTCGAGGACCAACTAGACGCCGAACGGAACCTATAACCCGAATTTCATCAATTTTTTTTCATGGTAACCAAGAAAAGTGGCCCGTACGGCGTACGGCGTACGGCGGACAGACAGAAATATTTTTATTGCAGTTTTGGATTCTACATACCTTGAAACGTAAACCATCAAATTTTGAGGGGGTTAAGAATTTTTTTTTTCATGCTCGATTCCAATGGTTCATTATTGAAAATAATAAACCAAAATGATGGGGCTCTTTTGGATTTCGTTTATAGGTACTTTTGTAACGCGAACAAACGTTATGCTTCATGAATAACAACAAATAATTCATGATTAAATTATTGAATCTCGCGCATTTTTATGCAATGCAATTCCCGGACTGGCTCCAGTTCTCGATTTAGGCCTTTCTTGGGGGGGAGCTCGAGTGTAGGTATTGACCACGGGAAACTGTGATCTACGCAGAAGGGGCATCTGTACAGGTAAATTATTACACAACGGTTTATTATTTACCTATGCTTCATGAACAATAACAAATAATTAATGAGTGAATTATTGAATCCCACGCATTTTGATCAAACTGTAATTCCCGGGCCGGTTCCAGTACTCGATTTAGGGCTTCCTGGGGGAGCTCGAGGGTATTGACCATAGAAAACTGATCTATGCAGAAGGGGCATCTATACAGGTAAATTATTGCACAACGGTTTATAATTTTACCATATTCTTCATGAATAGCAAACAATAATCAATTGTGAATATTATTGAATCCCTCGCATTTTTATGAAACCATGATTCCTGAGCCGGTTCCAGTACGCGATTTAGGGATTTCCTGGAGGTGGGCGGGGGGGGGGGGGAGGGTAGGTATTGACCATAGAAAACAGTGATCTACGCATAAGAGCATCTACACAGGTAAATAATAAACCTTGTAATAATTTGCAGCTGTTTTCCCCCTTCAATTAGCTACCTAACTACCGAACGTATGTGACCAAGATGAGATGCAGGATGGAATGATCCCTCGGACATTCTCGAAATATTTTTTATAAAATTATTTATAATATGGAATTTCGGCTACTCAACTCCACGGCTTTCCGTTGGACTTGATCATTTTTTTCACTGGAATTTGAGCTACTGGGACAAATCCTTCCTGGAAAAATCGATCAACTCCGTTTTTTGATCACTTTTTCCAGCCGGAGTGGTTTTTGGCTGTTTGGGCAACTTAAAAACGCTCTGGTGTAGAATTTAGAAGACTTGATCACTTATTCCACTCAACCGACGATATAGAATAATCTACAGAATTATTCTATACAATTTTAATGAGTAGTATTGCTGTTCCCCATCCTTAAATGCGTGAACAGTGCTAAATTTTGTTCATGCGTTTCCCCTCACTCTGAATCGAAATATATATTATATGAAAATATAATTAATATTATCAGCCAACAGATTCTAAACGTGTTCTTTCTGATAAAATATTAAAGTGGGTTATTTGAAGTTTTATCGATCCCTAGAGAGTGCAATGTTGAAGTTGGCAGCCAACCGTATTACAAGATCAACAGGTGTTAAATCCTATTAAGATGACACAGGTCAACAGTTATTGGGCTGCATTGGGTGAACCAACCCCAATGCAGACACAGAACATTGTTGAGTAACGTGCATCATGGAGTGTGACTTCTGGATTAATATGAAGATCGATGTGGCTTCAGTAGGTAACTACTGAAGGAAGAATGAACTTGACGTTTCTTTTAATAAGCAATCGATCTCACAGTCATTTTAATTCATTCATATAAAAAAGTATAGGAACGCGTCGGGACCGCGGTGGTCCTGGCAATTTCGGCTGTTTCCGTCGGGTTCGGCTGTTTCCGCGCCCCCTCAGCACGTTCACCGTTCCAGCCGTTCTTCTGTTCACCGTTCCTGCTCATTATCACTGTCAAAGATTCTTGTTATCACCAGCTATCCTTATTATCACTGTTAATCTCGTCCGTTTCTTGTCCGTAATATTTGATTTAGTTGCTTTCACGTCATAGTGCAATGGATAAAACTTTCTGGTGTTACAACTGTGGATTGCGGACTTGTATAGGCGAAGCACAGTTCCGCATATGCAACGTTACCATTTGCGATCGCGAACGCCCCTCCATAACCCTAAAAACGTTTTTACTTGCAGCTTCGAATCTCTCAAAAGAAAATAAATTTTTCATTGTTTATACCCCAAGTTAGTCGTGTGATTTTTAATATTCTGTTCACTGAAATACGTACCTACGTAGTTCGTTTATATAGAAGAGTTTCATTTAAATACCTAGCTAGTTGTTTAGTAAAGTTTAGTAGTAGTTTTTCATATTGTTTCTCTAATATGTAGGTATGTACCTACATATGTGGGCATAACAAAAATATGTAGGTACATAAGCACCTAGTTGGATTTGGCAATAAAGTTGCATTTATTGAATACGCCTCATGCTTTTATGAAAACCATTACCTAAATTTGAGTCTTTAAAAATTGAGAAGTTTTCAAATTAATTTTAAAATGGTTTAAATGTTTTTCAAATTTAATATGAATCTGTACTCAACAATACGTAGGTAGTCATGCTGTGACTTCATAATTTAGATACCTATTTTGTAAATTAATACAAAACGTTCTATTTTTGAACTTGTATTATCTAATTTCTTCTAATTTCATTTTGAATCCCCCCCCCCCCCTCCATATAATTATCATCATGGAAGGGATACCTAGTAGGTATGCTGTTGTACTGCATATTAATAGTGCTTTAATAACGTAACTTTATTTTCAAAACAGCTTTGGGAATTAATGAGGTAATTTAATTATTAATATGATGCCTAAAGGATGTAGTTTGTTTGTATTTTTTCGTGGTTTCTAACAATTTTTTAACATTTGAGCGTCTTTTTGCGCACAAATAGTTTTGTCCTTCAAACTCGTCCTGTTTTTCCTATATTTTTTTGGCAAATATCGCAATTTTGTATCATATTCACAAGGTTAGATATCGTCCATTCCTTCATTTTATACCGAAATTCGCTAAATTAAATAGACCATTGTAACCAGCAGAAAACAAATTTTGAAATGTCTATGAATGGTGAATAATAACCTTTTGATAAAGGACATTAATATCATCTAATATATTCCGTAATCATTTTGCTTTTGTATTATATACGTTCTTTTCATTTATTCAAAAATAGCAGTGTATATATACAAGGCATGCTCCTTCAATGAAAGTACATGACAGAAGCAGTTACCCGATTGACATTAGATTTTTAAACAAGTTATACCTGACAGAACAGTATACAAGAAACAGTTTTATTATATAGTTAATTTGAAAATTAGCGGGGGCTAACCCGAAGCGGGAGTGCGGAACAGCTACTAAACGAAGAAACGAATAGGTCTGGAACGGTTACTAAAATAGTGGTATGGAACGATGCTCCTTGCGAGGACCACCGCGGTCCCGACCTTTTCGTAAAAAGTATCGCATGTTCATTTTCATATAATTTGTGTGTTCATTTGGATTTAGGTTACCTTGGGTTTCCAAGACACTGGACGTCATGAATGATGAAGTTTACATAATTTTCGGTTGTTTTTGGGATATTGCATTTGCACCTCCAATACGTTGAATTTTGCTTGTATTTTGAAGTTTCTTTCTTTTAGCCAAGTGAACTGAATCGCAGGACCACAAGTTGCGGAGAAAAGAGAACTAACTTATTTTTCCTCTGTGCCTACACTATTTATTACCCTCAAGTTCTCGAATATATTTCGATCTTGGGATCATTTTGCAACAGATGATACTCTTGCATGAAAAACTATTTATATTTTGTTATGGGTACGCTTAGTCTAGAGTCTAGATCACTGATCTGACTCCATGTACCTTCTGGCATGATTGAACCCCAGCCAAATGTGACGTTATCGACAGTTTCTCTTCGATGAATCATTTTTTTTTGTAGGAGACTCACTCATGATGGAGATGGAGTTGTATCTTCCAAGTGGTAATAATTGGATAACTCCATGCTGGATTCTTGAGAAAGTAATAGATATTTTCTAATGCCAGTATCACTGAAAATTTCCTCCTACGAAGAATAGTTAAGAAAAGATCACCAACGGAAGGACTGTATATTTTGGAGAATGTTCATCTTGTAAACTCCAGAAGGACGAGAAAAACAGAAAGATCTGCCGTCTTCTCAGGAACGTGTTGAGGCGATGGAAGGGGATTGTTGATATTTAAATGCCACCAGTCAGCGCTTCTCTCTATCTCCGTCGTTTCCTATCAACTGTTCTCCTGGCACCTTCATGCCCCAACCCGGCTGGCTCTATCACATCTCAAGTTTGAAGTTTTTTACAGCCTCGCGTCCTTGACCTGTCGTCTTCGACCGTGAACCTCAGCGTAACGGAATGCGCAAGATCACAAATTTCTGAAGGTCAAAGGAATACCTACTTGCTAGCTATACTCTTCACCATTCAAAAATCAAGCGAAGAAAAGCAGTAGGGTAAACACTGTTCAAGACGTACTAGTTAGACTCTACTACATGACGAGCAAAAATCAATTTTTATAGATCGCTTATTTCCCGAGTTTATTACGATCTAAGATTTTTTCGAGTTTTCAACCTTAATTTACACTAGAAAAGTGATAAGATCCATCCTCCATTTGGTTCTTGCTTTCCACCACTTGGACATGAATATCATGTTCCATGAACAATGTTTATTTGTTAGTTGAGTTTTAGTCATTCATTTCCTAGAAAGTGAAACTCAGCCATCAGTTTCCAGTACATCTCATAATTATATAATCTGGATCACTCATTAACAGTAACACGCTTATGTGTACCTACCTAACTCACTGTCCCTACTTCTCTCTACTCGTCTACATGAATGTTGTTATCCAATGTTTCCAGCCTCATGATTAGGGAAGTATCACTTGCCGAAACGTTGTGGGAATAATATATTATCTAATAATCTTTCCAATTAATTTACGCTGTAAAATCGGTGTTGAGAACACCGTTGGTAGAGCGTGGAACTTCCTATCGCCCTGATGCAAACTCAGAAGATTTTGTGCAGGTTAATTGGGTAAAAAATCAGCTTGAAAAGGTAAATTTGTCAAATCTTGGAAATAGCCAGTTTTTTAAACACTTTTTAAAACCAAATAATTCTGTAGGATAAATAATTCTTAAAACCAAATAATTCTGTAGGCCTGTAAGATGCGCCAAGATCTCAACTTTGCAACAGTGTGGTCATTTTTTTTTTCAAGTGGAACTTACGAAAGGAAATGACTTCTAAGTGCAAAAAATGTGGATTTAAAAATAAAAATAATAAAATTATTTTACGCTGCGCAGTCCTTTTCACATTCTATTGACATACCTACAGAAATGTTGGTTAATTTATTGTTTCATTCATGTGCAATAATTGAAATAGCTATTTTTGATGGTTTCCACCAGTTTATTTGGCCCCCAAAAACACGAGTGAGGCTTTATTTTTGACAATTTTTTTTACCATTGATAGTGCCATCTAACTGCCTTGATTCACCTGTTGATACTAGTTCTAGTGTTACTATACAGATTCATGATGATTTCAGATAATTTCCCAGGTTTTGACACATAAAAAATGAAGTTTGGGGGATGAAACTTCGTTAAGACCTCAACTCTTCACTCTATGGTCAAAATCAACTTCATATTTCATCTTCTGGCCCTAAAAAACACGGAAGAAGATACCTCACAAGGTCATGTTTACTAAAACCTCCAAAAAAACACAAAAAACTCGAAAACTCCTATTTTTACACTCATTTTGGTTTATTATTCTGTGAATAATACACCTATGTATTCGCTCAGCAAAAAATTTTTATAACACCCCCTCAAAATTTTTTCTTTTCCGTTTCAAGGTGCCTAGATTCCAAAAATGCAATGTCCGTCCGCCGTCCGCCGTATCACGTGTGCAGGCTTCATTTTCGGTCTAAAAAAGTCGTTCTTTCGCACACATGCTCCATTTGGGCCCTAGTTGTGTCCCGAAACTTTTCAGCCCGATCGGAATATACCCAAGGGTGTTATGAATGAAAATGTGTGTAAAAATAGGTACATTTTGTGTTTTAGTAGCATGTTAGTAAAATGAGCTTTGGGGTATCGTTTTCCATGTTTTAGCATGAATATGTTTTTGGGCTGGGGGACAATCTAAAATTTCCGACCGACACCAAGAAGTGTAACGCACTACCGAAAAAACGCTGCAAATTATTACACAAAGGTTTATTATTTACCTGTATAGATTCCCCTTCTGCGTAGATCAATGTTTTCTGTGGTCTGTACCCTCGAGCTCCATCGAGGAAAGCCCTAAATAGAGTACTAAGGCCGGCCTCGGAATAAAGTTTCCTACAAATGGGCGGGATTCAGTAATTCAATCATTAATTATTTTGTAATTATTCATGAAGCATAAGGCAAATAATAAACCGTTGCGTAATAATTTACCTGTACACGTGCCCCTTCTACGTAGATAGAAGAATGAACCGTTGTGCACTAATTTATCATTGAGTAATAATTTACCGCTGTGTAATAATTTGTCCATCAATAATACTTCAGCGGTTGTTCGAGTTGCGAAAGTACCTGCCAACAAACTCCAGCCCCTTCTACGTAGATGGTATGATGAACAGTCTTGTAATAATTTACCGTTGTGTAATAATTTACAATTGTGTAATTATTTACCCATCAATAATACTTCAACGTTTGTTCAAGTTTCACTACCTATCAACGAACTCCAAAAGAGCCATCATTTTTCCAATGAAATAATATCACAGAACAACCAACTCGAATTCATACAACCATCGGTGAATATAGTCAGGTGCTCCCTAGCAAGGATGATCTCGGGCCAATTCCCGATTATTAGAGCGTCCCTAGTGATGATATTTTGGCTGAATGTATACATTTTCTTTCACCCTGCTGTTGAAAATGCCTGTCGGCGCAAATTTCTGGCCTTTAAATTGAACGAACGGCTGGACGTGCAATGCTCCGGGTGGTCTCAAAAAACTCGTCAGTTCAAGAACTATTTTAAAACGTAAGAATATTCACCTAAAAAAGAAGGTATAGGCGTTCTGAAAGGTTGAACCCCTATTTTTCACCCCTTAGGGATGGCTGACAGTAACGCCGAGCTTCGAGGAACAACTAGACCCCGAACGGGACCTATAAACCGAATTTCGTCAATTTTCTTTCATGGTAACTAAGAAAAGTGCTAAGTGCGGCGTACATGGGACGGACAGAAATTATTAGTTTATTATTTTCAATAATGATCCACTGGAATCGAGCAAGAAAAAAAAATTCTAACCCCCCCTCAAAATTTGATGGTTTACGTTTCAAGGTATGTAGAATCCGAGAAAATGCAATTTAAAAAAAAACGCTCCAAATCCCTGCACAACGGTTTATTATTTTGTACAGAATACCCTTCTGTTTCAGATCACTGCTCTCTGTATAGATAACCCGTCTATATAATATAATATGTACTATTCTATACATCATATGTAGAGCGCAGACCCTCCGTAGGTTAGTACCTAACCCCGTACTCGTTACTAGGTACCTATCTAAATCACGAGTTAAACGTTGCTAAAATAATTCTGTCGATGACAAGCAGTAAGTAGAACGGCAAAAAGAAACGCAAATAATGAAGTTCTGAAGGAAAATTGTTGATACGGAGTGAAATGGATGTCCCTTCTGCGTAGATCACTGTTTTCTGTGGTCGATACCTACCCTCGTGGTCGAGTATAATGAACCGTTGTGTAATAACTTGCCCATCAATAATACTTCAACGGTTGTTCAAGTTGCAAAAGCACCGATCAACAACATCCAGCCCCTTCTTGGTAGATGGACCGTTGTGTAATAATTTACCGTTCTGTAATAATTTTCCGTTGTGTACTAATTTACCGTTATGTAATAATTTACCGTTGTGTAATAATTTACCATTGTCTAATAATTTACCCATCAGTAATACTTCAAGGTTTGTTCAAGTTTCACAAGTATCGATCAACAAAATCCAGCCCCTTCTTGGTAGACGAACCGTTGTGTAATAATTGACAATTGTGTAATAATTTACCATTGTGTAATAAATTTACCTATCAATAATACTTCAACGTTTGTTCAAGGTTCGCAAGTACCTACAAACAAAATCCAATAGTCCATCACTCATCAAATGAAATAATATCGGAGAACAACCAACTCGACTTCATACAGACATCCTTGATTATAGTCAGATGCTCCTTAGTGATTATTATCTAGGCCGGATTGATACCGTTTGATTCACGATCGTGTTGACGAAGCTTTTTGGTGCACACGAACGGCTGGTCTTACAATGCTCGGGGTGGTCTAAAAAAACCTATAACCCGAATTTCATCAATTTTGTTTAATGGTAACTAAGAAAAGTGGGCAGTACGGCGTACGGCGTACGGCGTACAGACAGAAATTTTGGTTTATTATTCAATAATGAACCATTGGAATCGAGAATGAAAAAAAAAAAAAAAAAAAATCTAACCCCCCTCAAAATTTGATGGTTTACGTTTCAAGGTACCTATGTAGAAACCAAAACTGCAATAAAAACGCTGCAAATCCGGGCAAAACGCTTTATTATTTTGTACAGAACCTTCTGTTACCGATCACAGCTCTCTGTATAGATAACCCGTCTATATAATATAATATGTACTACTCTATACATATTATGTGGATCGCAGACTCTCCGTAGGTTAGTACCTAACCCCGTACTCGTTACTAGGTACCTACCTAAATCACGAGTTAAATGTTGCTAAAATAATACAGTCGATGACAAACAGTAACTAAAACGGCTAAAAGAAACGCAAATAATGGAGTTCTGAGGAAAATTGTTGATGTGGAGTGAAATAGATGCCCCTTCTGCGTAGATCTCTGTTTTCTGTGGTCAACACCTACCCTCGTGGTCATGTATAATGAACCGTTGTGTAATAACTTGCCCATCAATAATAGTTCAACGGTTTTTCAAGTTGCAAAAGTACCGATCAACAAAATCCAGCCCCTTCTTGGTAGACGAACCGTTGTGTAATAATTTACCGTTGTGTAATAATTTACCACTGTGTAATAAATTTACCGATCAATAAACAACAACAACAACAATACTTCATCGTTTGTTCAAGGGTCACAAATACCTATCTACAAACAAAATCCAATAGTCCATCACATATCAAATGAAATATTTTGAACCCCTTAGAGATGACTGACAGTAACGTCGAGCTTCGAGGACCAACTAGACCCCGAACGGAACCTATACCCCGAATTTCAACAATTTTGTTCCATGGTAACTAAGAAATGTCGCCAGTACGGCGTACGGCGTACAGGCAGAAATTTTGGTTTATTATTTTCAATAATGAAACATTGGAATCGAGCATGGAAAAAAAAAAAATTCTAACCCCCCCTCAAAATTTGATGGTTTACGTTTCAAGGTATGTAGAATCCAAAACTGCAATAATAAACGCTGCAAATCCGTGCAAAACGTAGTAGTACCTAAGCCCGTACTCGTTACTAGGTACCTACCTAAATCACGAGTTAAATGTTGCTAAAATAATACAGTCGATGACAAACAGTAACTAAAACGGCAAAAAGAAACGCAAATAATGAAGTTCTGAAGGAAAATTGTTGATGTGGAGTGAAATAGATGCCCCTTCTGCGCAGATCACTGTTTTCTGTGGTCAATACCTACCCTGGTTATGAAATAATTTCCCGTTATGAAATAATTTATCGTTGTGTAATAATTTACCGTTGTCTAATAATTTGCCGTTGTGTAATAATTTACTATTGTGTAATAAATTTACCCATCAATAATACTTCAACGTTTGTTCAAGGTTCACAAGTACCTACAAACAAAATCCAATAGTCCATCACTTATCAAATGAAATAATATCGCAGAACAAACAACTCGACTTCATACAGACATCCTTGATTATAGTCAGATGCTCCCTAGTGATTATTATCTAGGCCGGATTTATATCGTTTGATTCACGATCGTGTTGACGAAGCTTCTTGGTGCACACAAACAGCTGGACTTAAAATGCTCCGGGCGGTCTCACAAAATTGTTTAGCTCAAGACAAATTCAATAACGTAAAAAAAATCATACCCTTCTATCGAAAGTTTTCGAGCTACGGCGTTCTGTAAATTTGAACCACTATTTGAACCCCTTAGAGATGACTGACAGTAAGGTCGAGCTTCGAGGACCAACTAGACCCCGGACGGAACCTATAACCCGAATTTCATCAATTTTGTTTCATGGTAACTAAGAAAAGTGGCCAGAACGGCGTACGGTGTACGGCGGACAAACAGACATTTTTTTAATTGCAGTTTTGGATTCTACATAGGTACCTTGAAACGTAAATCATCAAATGTTGAGGGGGGGGGGGGGGGTTGAATTTTTTTCATATTCGATTCCAATGGTTCATTTTTGAAAATAATAAACCAAAATTCCTGTCTGTCCGCCGTACGCCATCTCTAAGGGGTTCAAAATAGGTATTGACATTTTCAGAACGCCGTAGCTCGAAATCTTTCGATAGAAGGGTATGGTTTGTTTTACGTTCGTAAATTTGTTTTGAGCTAAACAATTTTTTGAAACCACCCCGAGCATTGTAAGTCCAGCCGTTCGTGTGCACCAAAAAGCTTCCTCAACACGACCGTGAATCAAACACACGGTACAAATCGGGCTCAGATAATCATTACTAGGGAGCACCTGATTATAATCAAGGATGGCTGTATGAAGTCGAGTTGGTTGATCTGCGATATTATTTCATTTGATAAGTGATGGACTATTGGATTTTATTGGTAGGTACTTCTGAAACTTGAACAAACGTTGAAGTATTATTGACCGGTAAATTATTACACAGTGGTAAATTATTACACAACGACAAATTATTAGACAACGGTAAATTATTACACAACGGTAAATTATTTCATAACGGTAAATTATTACACAACGGTTCATCCACCTAGAAGGGGCTGGATTTTGTTGATCGGTACTTTTGCAACTTGAACAACCGTTGAAGTATTATTGATGGGCTAGTTATTACACAACGGTTCATTATAATTGACCACGAGGGTAGGTATTGACCACAGAAAACAGTGATCTACGCAGTAGGGGTGTCTATTTCACTCCACATCAACCATTTTCCTTCAGAACTTCATTATTTGCGTTTCTTTTTGCCATTTTAGTTACTGTTTGTCATCGACAGAATTATTTTAGCAACATTTAACTCCTGATTTATGTAGGTACCTAGTAACGATTATTTCAGCAGAAGGGTGAATGAATTAGAACTGTATACATTTAACCCAAATTTCATCACTAGGGACGCGGTAACAACTGGGAATTGGCCCGAGATAAAATCATTGCTAGGGATCACCTGATTATATTCACAGAGTATGATGTCGAGTTGGTTGTTCTGTGATATTATTTCATTTGGAAAATGATGGCTCTTTTGGAGTTTGTTGGTAGGTAGTGATACTTGAACAAACGTTGAAGTATTATTTATGGGTAAATTATTGCACAATGGTAAATTATTACACAACGGTAAATTTTTACACTACGGTAAATTATCACACAACGGTTCATTATACTATCTACGTAGAAAGGCTGGAGTTTGCTGGTAGGTACGTTTGCATTTTTTTCACTCCACATCAAAAAGTTCACTTCAGAACTTCAGTATTTGCGTTTCTGTTTGCCATTTTAGGTACTGTTTGCCATTTTAGGTACTGTTTGTCATCGACAGAACTATTTTAGCAACATTTAACTCGTGATTTAGATAGGTACCTAGTAACGAGTACGGTGTTAGGTACTAACCTACGGAGGTTCTGTGATCTACATAATATGTATAGAATAGTACATAATATATTATATTATATAGACGGGTTATCTTTACGGAGAGCTGTGATCTGTAACAGAAGGGTATTCCGTACAAAATAATAAACCGTTGTGCAGGGATTTGCAGCGTTTTTTATTGCATTTTCGGAATCTACATACCTTGAAACGTAAACCATCAAATTTAGAGGTGGGAGGGTTAAACAGTTTTTTTTTTCATGCTCGATTCCAAAGGTTCATTATTGAAAATAATAAACCGTTAATACTGGTTTCCATACACCTGATGTTCGATAATGCCTGATGTCCTGTAGTTCGATTACTCAAGGCGATTACTATGTTATTAGATTAACCGCGTGGCAGCGGGGGTGGACCCTCGAGAGTCCCCCTGGTGAGTAAGATGACGAGGCGAGGACCCTCCCATATCAGCTGAGTGAGCCCGGAGGCTAATTTCACTCCTGTTTTGACCTGCAAGGATGCATACGAAATGGAGCTTGTGAGGGTGTGGCTGTTCTCGAGCTATTTTTTTCTTCCGGTGCAGACGGGATCGCTTGGGGAATCCTAATCGATATCCCTTCTTAACCGGTGAGATAATGCCCCCCTCTATACCAGTGGTATTAGGGGGGGGGGGGGGGGCTCTCCAGTCTTGGTCTCCTCTATACCAGCAAGATTATCACAGGTTAAGAAGGGATATCAATTAGGTTTCCCAAAGTGACCCCCCATAACCTCACTCTGTCACATGCCTCTGTAGGACTGTGAGTAAGAATGATGAGGTGAGGGTCCTCCCCAATCAGCTGAGTGAGCCCGGAGGCTAATTTCACTCCTGTTTTCACCTAGTACGATGATGAAATTCGCAGTGGAGCCTCTGTAGGACTGGTGAGTTAGAATGAAGAGGTGAGGGCCTTTGCTAATTAGCTGCGTGAGCCCTGAGGTTAATTTCATTCCTGTTTGACCTGCGATGATGAAATTCGCAGTGGAGCCTCTGTAAGACTGATGAGTAAGAAGGACGAAGAGAGGACCCTCCCTAATGAGCTGAGTGAGCCCTGAGGCTAATTTCACTCCTGTATTGACCTAAGATGATGAAATTCGAATTGGATCTTGTGAAGGTGTGGCTGTTCTCTAGCTATTGGTTTCAATAATGAACATACGGAACTCAACTTTTCAATAATGAACATACGTTTCAAGGTATGTAGAACTTCCGTCCGCCATACACCTCACGCCGTACTTCGCACCTTTCTTAGTTACCGTGAACCAAAATTAATGAAATTTGGATTGAAGGTCCCATTTGGAGTTTAGCTGGTCCTCGAAGCTCGGCGTTACTGTCACTCATCTCTAAGGGGTGAAAAATAGGGGTTGACATTTTTAGAACGCAGTAGCTCGAAAACTTTCAGTAGAAGGGTATGGTTTTTTTAACGTTTTTAAATTGATCTTGAACTAAAGCATTTTTTGAGACCACCCGGAGCATTGCACGACCAGCCGCTCGTTTGCAATAAAAAGCTTCGTCAACGTGATTGTGAATGAAACGGTATGAATCCAGCCCAGATATCATTGCTAGGGATCTCCTGATTATACTCTCGGATGGCTTTATGGATGGCCATTTGAAAAATGATGGCTCTTTTGGATTTTGTTGATGGGTACTTTTGCAACTTGAACAAACGTAGAAGTATTATTCGATAAATTATTACACAACGGTAAATTATTAAACAACGATAAATTGTTACACAACGGTTTATTATACTACCTACGCAGAAGGGGCATCTATAAAATTAAATTATTACACAACGGTTTATTATTTACCTGATGTTTCATGAATAACTACAAATAATTAATTACTGAACTATTGAATTCTGCGCATTATCGCCCCATGTGGAATCCGCTGGGGAATAAACCTCTAGAACGTCCTAAAAAATATGGTAAGATTAGGTAGAGGTTTTCCAACTTTATTCAAATTGGGAAAGTTGAATGCGAAAACCCGCTAAGTGGTTTTAAGTAGGTACCCAGGTTTTAGGTAGGTAGAAAAATGTAACCGTAACGGTTTTGGGACTTGAAAAGATTATATTAAATTCTCTGACCTACCTAACTAGTCGGCAAAGGAAGAAGGGTAAATTGTAACGGGGTGACTCAGCCACAAAAAATAGAAAATAAAGGGATCCTTGCACGCCAGTGCGGAGAAAAAAAACAAACAAACAACCAAAGGCAAATCTGTCCCAGGACACGGTAATATAGGAGAAACGGGTGCTCTCACCAGTGCTGCGACGTAATTCACTCTTGAAAAAATTCCGCACAAGTTAATTGAGGGAGCACTAGGGAACTTCACCGGCAAGATTGCATCGTCTACTGCCCGAGCTTACCACGTGGCAGTTTCGGCGATCGGAATCAGGTACCTACTATACGGTGAGGAGGGGAAGACGCCCGGCCAGGGTTTTCCTCGCAAAGGGTCCGCAAGCGTGACAGCATTTGTATGAAACTTTAATTCCCGGGCCGGCTCCAGTACTCTGGAGGGAGCTCGAGGGTTTTGACCACAGAAAACAGTGATCTATGCAGAAGGAGCAACTATACTGGTAAATAATAAACAGTTGTGTAATAATTTGCAGCTTTTTTTTCTTTCAGGGGAGAAGGGGTCACTTGGGGAAGCCTAATCGATATCTCTTCTTAACCAGTGATAATCGCACTGGTATTGAGGGGGGGGGGGGGGGGGGGGGCTCTCGAGGGTCCACCGTCACTTTCCTCGCTCTGTCAGGTGGTAGCAGAGCGTGGTTTGGTAGTATGCGCTGAGCAATTCACCATAATCCATCCACTTTTTGTGAGCTTACCAGAAGAATAAGCCTAAAGGTTTCCAGAAGGATTCATTTAAAACATCCGTTCCCTTTGATAGTACATACATCTATTGGCTTCCTCACCACCCTTCCTCCCTTTAGAGTGAACTCTGACCAAATTTTTCCTCCGCCAGTACTCGTATGTAGGAGATTTTTTCTCCACCAGTAAATATTATTGAGGTAGTAACATTACGATGGAGGTCAGTCACCTTGAAGTTGTTCAGATGGAAACGTAAATTTAAGGCTGAAACTTTGTTAGAACGTCAATTATTCGCTCGTTGGTCAATACTGACTTCATATTCGGTCTCTTCGCCCTAAAAAAACATGGAAAATAATACCTCACAGCTCATGTTACTAAAACACCAAAAAACCCTATTTTTATACCCGTTTTTCACCCATAACACCCGCGGGTGTATTCCGATCGGACTGCAATGTTTCGAGACAACTAGAGCCCAAAAGGAGGTAATGTGCGGAAGAGCGAATTTTTTAGACCGAAAAGTAAGTACCTACTTAAATATGGATGATACAGCAGACTGCTGACGGCGAAGATATTGCATTTTTGGACCTTCAAACGTAAAAGAAAAAAATTTTGAGGGAGTGTCATTAAAATTTTTTGCCTGAGCGAATACATAGGTGCACAGAAGAATAAACCAAAAACGCTGCAAATTATTAAACAAAGATTTATTATTTGCCTGTATAGATGCCCCTTATGCGTAGATCTTATGCGTAGATTAGTTACCTTAATTAGATGCCCCTTATGCGTAGATTAGTTACCGTAAGGTAACTAATAACCCGTTGTGTGATAATTTATCTGTATATATAGATGCCGATTCTGCGTAGATAGTATGATGAACCTGTAGTGATTAAGGTTGGAACAGACGAGGCCGAAAGTTAGCTTGAGAATGGTTATGTATTTGTTGGCCCCTCGGCTCTTTATAGGCCCCTGACATGATCAGAGGGGGGTCGGGGGGTCCCCACTCTGAGGTACAACATGTATGTACATTACATTGGTTGTGGAGGAGCAGCCGATCTCAACACTGCTCCCCCCAGAATTTAAGTAACGCATTTAGTTAAATTTTGTTCTGTTGCGGTGGCGGTTGTCGGGCGTGGGAGGTGCGTGTGCTGGTTGCGGTGGTTGCGGTGGTCCGCTGTGGCTGTCCGGATCGGTGTCGTTGGGGGCCGTACGTTTGCGACGTATGCGACGTTTGCGTTGGTTGAGTGCGTGGGTACGGCCGCGGCGGCTGTTGTTGCGGGCGCCAGGTGCATGGGGTGCGGCGTTTTTGTGCTCGGGGGTCCCATGTGCGGCGGCAGAAACACGAGCCGTTCGTCGCGCTGCGTGTGGTCGGTCGTGGCTGCGTCGGCGGTCGCTGTTGTCGTCTGTTCGAATCACACGAACCTCTTCGGTGACGGTAGCCACTCGAGGAGGGGGAGCGAAGGGTTTGAGGCGATCGGCGAGAGCAGCGAGTTTCGTGACTTCGGGTTCGTCGCGCGCCGCTATGTGAAGGCGAATGCTGTCTGGAAGGGCGCGTGTGAAAAGCTGCCGAACGAGCGGGGTCGGTGTGTCGGCCGAGAGTGCTCGAGTGAGTCGGCGGGCGAGGACTGACGGTAGTTCGTCGTCGGAAGTCGGTTGAGTAAGGCGGTGAGCCGGGAGCCGTCGGACGGTGCGTGCGTGGCGAAAAGGCGAGTTGTCAACGTCTGGTAGCTGTTGGCGTTCGATGATGCCAGCCGCTAGTAATTCGCCGAAATGGGCCGACGCTTTCGCGTTAAGGTCCGGTGATATTCGGCGAAGTTTCGCGTGGCATGGAGGTCCCTTCGTGACGATTTGATGTTCTACGCGTTGCGGTGTGTCGGCCGGGAGGGCTCTACGGAGTCGGCGGGCGTGGACTGACGGATTCTCGTGCTCGGAAGACGGTTGGGGTCGTCGTAGAGGTCCGCGTGTCGGGGCTCGAAGGCGCGGGCGAATTTAGCATGCGGCGTCGTGAGGCCTTCGTGAGTCAATGTGATCTCGAGTTGGGCGAATCAGACGTGCGGGAATGCGGGGTCGTACGGCCGGAGCTGGAGCGTTGATGTCGGTGGAGTCGTTTCTGCGGGTGTCGGTGGTTTCGGGTCCGTGCTCTCGTTGTAGGCGCCAGTCCCGGAGAGGTGTCGTCTGGAAGTGTCAGCAGGAAGTGTCCGAGGCGCCGGCGTCCGTTTCCTTATATAGGAATCGGATGGTGGGGCGAAGTAGCGGGGGGCCGCTGCGTTGGGCGTCGAGGCGGGCGTCGGAGTGGGGCGTCGAGGCGGGCGTCGGAGTGGGGCGCCGCTGTGTGGCGTCGGTGGGGGCGGCGCTGTGGGGCGTCGGAGTGGGGTGCGCCGCAGACGGTCGGCGGGCGCTGAGCGGCGTTGTTCGTCGTTGCTAGGCGCTGTCGTCGCTGTGGTCGCACCGCGGTCGCAGACGGCGGGCGGAGGCTGCGTGTCACCACTCGGGGTCACCAGTGTAGTGATTAAGGATGGAACAGACGAGGCCGAAAGTTAGCTTGAGAATGGTTATGTATTTGTTGGCCCCTCGGCTCTTTATAGAGGCCCCTGACATGATCAGAGGGGGGTCGGGGGGTCCCCACTCTGAGGTACAACATGTATGTACATTACATTGGTTGTGGAGGAGCAGCCGATCACAACAAAACCACTGTCTAATAATTTACCGATGTGTAATAAATTTACCATTGTGTAATAATTTACCCAATAATACATCAACGTTTGTTCAAGTAGCAAAAGTACGAAATCCAAAAGATCCATCATTTTTCAAATGAAATAATACAGCACAACGACTAACTCGACTTCATGCAGCCATCCGTGATTATAATCGGGTGATTATAATCACGCATATTCACGCAGGCCGGATTCATACCGTTTCATTCACAATCATGTTGACGAATTTTTTTGGTGCAAACGAACGGCAGGTCGTAAAATGCTCCGGATGGTCTCAAAAAATTCTTTAGTTCAAGATCAATTTAAAACGCTGCAAATCCCTGCACAACGGTTTATTATTTTGTACAGAATAACCTCCTGTTACAGATCACAGGTCTCCGTATAGATAACCCTTCTATATAACATTATGTGCTATGTAAGTTAGTACCTAACCCCGTACTCGTTACTAGGTACCTACCTAAACCGTTGTGTAATAACTTACCTTTATAGGTTCCCCTTCTACGGAGATAGAATAATGAAACGTTGTATAATAATTTGCCCATCAATAATACTTCAACGTTTGTTCAAGTTGCAAAAGTAGGTACCTATCAACAAAATCGAGCCCCTTCTTGATACATGAGCCGTTGTGTAACACATTAGGACCGTTGTGTAATAATTTGCCGTTGTGTAATAATTTTCCATTGTGTAATAATTTACCCATCAATAATACTTCAACGGTTGTTCAAGTTGCAAAAGTACCTATCAACAAAATCCAGCCCCTTCTGGGTAGATGAGCCGTTGTGTAATAATTTACCGTTGTGTAATAATTTGCCATTGTGTAATAATTTACCCACCAATACAATCCGTTGTAAGTTAGTTTACCATCGTGTAGTAATAATTTACCCATCAATAATACTTCAACGATTGTTCAAATTTCACTACCCCAAAAAAGCCATCATTTTTCAAATGAAATAATATCACAGAACAACCAACTCGGCCTCATACTCCGCCTATAAAATCAGGTGATCCCTCGCAATGATTTTATCTCCGGCCAATTTCCTATTGTCGGCGCGTCCCTGGTGACGAGATTTGGTCTGATGTACGCAATTCCATTCACCCTGGTGTCGAAAATGCCTGTCGGTGCTAACTTCGGGGCCTTACTGTGAACGAACGGCTGGGCGTACGGTGCTCCGGGTGGTCTTAAAAAACTCCCAAGTTCGAGAGCTATTTAAAACCGTAAAAAAATTCACGTAAAAAAAGGTATAGGCGTTCTGAAAATTTCAACCCCTATTTTGAACCCATTAGAGATGACTGACAGTAACGTCGAGCTTCGAGGACCAACTAGACCCCGAACGGAACCTATAACCCGAATTTCATCAATTTTGATTCATGGTAACTAAGAAAAGTGGTCCGTACGGCGTACGGCGGACAGACAGAAATATTTTTATTGCAGTTTTGGATTCCACATACAAACGTAAACCATCAAATTTTGAGGGGGGGTAAGAATTTTTTTTTCATGCTCGATTCCAATGGTTCATTATTGAAAATAATAAACCAAAATGTAAAAAAACCATACCCTTCTATGGAAAGTTTTCGTTAGAGATGATGACAGTAACACCGAGCTTCGAGGACCAACTACACTCCAAACGGGACCTACAAACCAAATTTAAATAATTTTGGTGCATGGTAACTAAGAAAAGTGCGAAGTACGGTGTATGGCGTACGGTGGAGGGACAGAAATTATTTTATTGCATTTTCGGATTCTACATACGTTGAAACGGAAACCCTCAAATTTTGAGGGGGTGTTAAAATTTGTTTTTTTCATGCTCGATTCCAAAGGTTCATTATTGAAAATAATAAACCAAAATTTCTGTCTATCCGCCGTACGCCGTACGCCGTACTTAGCAGTGTTCTTATTTACCATGAACCAAAATTGACGAAATTTGGTTTGCAGGTCCCATTTGGGGTCTAGTTGGTCCGCGATGCTCGGCGTTAATGTCAGTCATCACTAAGGGGTGAAAAATAGGTGTTGAAATTTCCAGGACACCGTTACCTCGAATTTTTTACGTTTTTAAATAGTTCCTGAAGTTGGGAGTTTTTTGAGACCGCCCGGAGCACTGTACGTCCAACTGTTCGTTCACAGTAAGGCCCCGAAGTTTGCACCGACAGGCTTCGTCAACAGGAGGATGAATCAAATTGTATAATATTCAGCCCAGATATCATTGCTAGGCACGGGGCAACAATCTTGTACCCGATATTGGGAATGGGAGTTCAGTTTGCCAATTAAATTTAATTGGGTTTAATATTGGGGGTTGTTCTTCGTTTCCAAAGGTTTCCAATGGTTTTCAATGGTTTTCAATCTTGTACCCAATATTGGGAATAGGAGTTCAATTTGCCAATTAAATTTAATTGAGTTTAATATTGGGGGTTGTTCTTCATTTCCAATGGTTTCCAGTGGTTTTCAATAGTTTTCAATAGATTCTTCAATTGGAATGGGACTTCAATTGGAATTTGATTTTAACTGGAATTGGATTTCATTCAGCCAATTTATTGGAATTCAATAATTGGAATTCAATAGTTTTCAGTGGATTGCATGCAATTCACTGCGATGATGAAATTAGGAAATTGGAAGCGGAGAAGTGGAAATTATCGAGGGTTCATGAATAATTGAATTACTGAATCCCGCGCATTTTTATGAAACTGTAATTCCCGGGCCGGCTCCAGGTGGGTAGGCATTGACCCACAACATAGTGATCTACGCAGAAGGGGCATCTATACAGGTAAATAATAAACCGTTGTGTAATAATTTGCAGTGTTTTTTATTGCATTTTCGGATTCTACATACCTCGAAACCTAAACCATCAAATTTTGAGGAGGATTTAACTTTTTTTTCATGCTCGATTCCAAAGGTTCATTATTGAAAATAATAAACCAAAAATGAAATAAGCGTTTTAACGCGTTTATGCGACTTCACAGGATCTTACCATTTGGTAACGTTTTCCACCTAATCTTTCACGCTGAATCTGACGGTGATACTCCCTAGTCATTTCGACTGATGACAAGGTGATTTTTCGTTCTCCTGAACATTTGTTTCACCCTTTTTCTTGTAGGCACATTACCTACTCTAGGATTGATCCCGATGCAACAGCGTCTCATGACATGCATGGGTTAAAAAAATGTTTTTCTATAAAACTGGTGGTAGTATTTCCAAAAAATGCGATTTTTCACATAATATTGAGCAGTTTTGGATATAATAGCAGGACTGCGACCGCCCACTTGGAAGCAATGATAATTTATTGTCGAATCAACGCGAATTCCATCGCGTAGATGGAATTCGCCCTGTTATGTGTGGACAAAGAACGGAGTGAAAGGGAACATAAACAATAGCTCTTCTTCTCTTTACTTCTCAACGAAATGAGCGCAACTCCATCAAGACTTCCTTTGTACAAACAGTTTTTTCGAATAGTAACATTTTCCACGGTTTTTGCATTCAAAAAATCATTTTCTCCCGTGATATTAGGTACAGTAAAATTGAAAATTACCATATATTATCTACCGTTGAGAAGTAAAGAGAAGAAGAGATATTATTGTTCATGTTACCTTGGATTTCTGCTGCGGATTCTGCTTCGTCCACGCATAACATGGAAATGTCTATCTACGCGATAGTTGATTCGCTAATAAATTGTTATCATTTCCAAGTAGGCGGTCGCAGTCCGGCTGTTATCTCCAAAATTGCTCAAAGTTACGTAAAAAATTGTGTTTTTTTGAAAATCTTAAACCGTCAATAATTCGGGAAGTAAGCGGTTTAAGAAAAATTCCTAGGTGCTTTTTGCTCGTCTTGAGACTTAGAATCTAATCCTGGCCAGCGTCACTCACGTGATATTAACATCCTGTATACGAGGTATGACTATACTTGATAAATATAATATGTTACATTATTTAAATATGATAAATATATATATTTATAAATTTATTATTTAGTAAATATATATTCATACATTTAAATATATTAAATATATATACAAATTTTATATTAAAGAAAACTTAAGAAAACAGTTGGTGCATCTAACAGTGCGGGCATCGTTATGTACAGCGTAGTCTAACGCACAATAAAGGTTCAGATTCCACGTTTTCTGTATCTGCCTCATTGTCATTACACGTCGAACGGGCTGGAAACGGTCGTGGAATAGATTCAAATAGTCCACCAGTGGACAAATAGGGAACATGCATGGTTTGACTACTAGTCAATACCCAACCGGAATGTTCCAGCCTTCACTAAGAGACGAGGTAAGCGGGAATGCCATCAGTACAAAGGGGTTCCAGCATGTACTGGCAAAAGAATCTAATCAAACTGGTTCCACTTAATTCAAATTGTTTTAAGGAACTTGATTTGATCTCAGGTTGTTACATGGATTATACAGCTCAAAAATAAGTGTTTAACTTAAAACAAATTCAAAACGCTGCAAATTCCTGCACAACGGTTTATTATTTTGTACAGAATACCCTTCTGTTACAGATCACAGCTCTCTGTATAGATAACCCGTCTATATAATATAATATGTACTACTCTATACATCTTATGTGAATCGCAGACTCTCCGTAGGTTAGTACCTAACCCCGTACTCGTTACTAGGTACCTACCTAAATCACGAGTTAAATGTTGCTAAAATAATACAGCCGATGACAAACAGTAACTAAAATGGCAAAAGGAAACGCAAACAATGAAGTTCTAAAGGAAAATAGTTGATGTGGAGTGAAATAGATGCCCCTCCTGCGTAGATCACTGTTTTCTGTGGTCAATACCAATAATGAACCGTTGTCAACGGTTGTTCAAGTTGCAAAAGTAACAATCAACAAAATCCAGCCCCTTCTTGGTAGATGAACCGTTGTGTAATAATTTACCGTTGTGTACTAATTTACCACTGTGTAATAATTTACCCATCAATAATACTTCAAAGTTTGTTCAAGTTTCACAAGTACCTACCAACAAAATCCAATAGTCCATCACTTATCAAATGAAATAATATCGCAGAACAACCAACTCGACTTCATACAGCCATCCTTGATTATAATCAGGTGCTCCCTAGTGATGATATCCGGGCCGGATTTATACCGTTTGATTCACGATCGTGTTGACGAAGCTTTTTGGTGCACACGAACGGCTGAATGCTCGGGGTGGTCTCAAAAAATAGTTTAGCTTAAGACAAATTTAATAACGTAAAAAAAACCATACCCTTCCATAGTATTAGAGTTACGGCGTTCTGAAAATTTCAACCCCTATTTTGAATCCCTTAGAGATGATTGACAGCAACGCCAAGCTTCGAGGACCAACCAGACTCCAAACGGAACCTATAACCCAAATTTCATCAATTTTTATTCATGAACTAAGAAAAGTGGCCAGTAGGGCGTACGGCGGACATACAGAAATATTTTTATTGCATTTTCGGATTCTACATACCTTGAAACATAAACCGTCAAATTTTGAGGGGGGGGGGGTTAGCATTTTTTTTTTTCATGCTCGATTCCAATGCTTCATTATTGAAAATAATAACTAAACCAAAAATATCAGGAAGTAAATGATAAAACGGCTGTAAGATTATAGGAAAGGAACTTACCACCATCCGCATAGGTTTCAGAGCCATAGCCATCCTGGAGACCATTTGCCCACGTTCCCTCGTATCTGCAAATTGTGTCCATAGTTTAGTTAAAAGTATATATAACATGTTCTTTTCCTGTCAATGTTAAAAACATGAAACTCCTACCAATAGTTTTTGGGTTCCCTTCCTTAAAGTACCGTTCTGTTTCTTTAGACCGAGTCCTTACAAAATATTTCCATACTTCATTCTGACTGAAGCACAAAAAGCGTTCCGAAAGAATTCTGGTGGTCTAAGTTAATAATCTATCCAGATTATCTTGCTTTAAAAGAAAACGCTGAAAATCCCTGCACAACGGTTTATTATTTTGTACAGAATACCCTTCTGTTACAGATCACAGCTCTCTGTATAGATAATCCGTCTATTATGTAATATTCTACACATACTATGTAGATCGCGGACTCTCCGTAGGATTGTACCTAACCCCGTACTCGTTGCTAGGTACCTACCTAAACCGTTGTGTAATAATTTACCTGTATAGGTTCCCCTTCTACGTAGATAGAATAATGAACCGTTGTGTAATAATTTGCCCATCAATAATACTTCAACGGTTGTTCAAGTTGCAAAAGTACCTATCAATAAAACCCAGCCCCTTCTTGGCAGATTAGCCGTTGTATAATACTTTACCGTTGTGTAATAATTTACCTTGGTGTAATAATTTACCGTTGTGTAACAATTTACCTTTGTGTAATAATTTGCCGTTGTGTAATAATTTGCCATTGTGTAATAATTTGCCCATCAATAATACTTCAACGGTTGTTCAAGTTGCAAAAGTACCTATCCAGAAAATCCAGCCCCTTCTGGGTAGATGAGCCGTTGTGTAATAATTTACCGTTGTGTAATAATTTGCCATTGTGTAATAATTTACCCATCAATAATACGTCAATGGTTGTTCAAGTTGCAAAAGTACCTATCCAGAAAATCCAGCCCCTTCTGGGTAGTTGAGCCGTTGTGTAATTATTTACCGTTGTGCAATAATTTGCCGTGGTGTCATAATTTACCGTTGTGTAATAATTCGCCGTTGTGTAATAATTTGCCGGTGTGTAATAATTTGCCATTGTTTAATAATTCACCCATCAATAATACTTCAACGTTTGTTTAAGTTTCAGAAGTACCTACCAACGAAATCCAATAGTCCATCACTCGCCAAATGAAATAATTATCGTAGAACAAACAACTCGACTTCATACAGCCATCCTTGATTACAATCAGGTGCTCCTTAGTGATGAAATCCCGGCCGGATTTATACCGTTTGATTCACGATCGTGTTGACGAAGCTTTTTGGTGCACACGAACGGCTGGACGTACAGTGCTCCGGGTGGTCTTAAAAAATTGTTTAGCTCAAGACAAATTTAATATCGTAAAAAAAACCATACCCTTCAATCTAAAGTTTTCGAGCTACGGCGTTCTGAAAATTTCAACCCCTATTTTGAACCCCTTAGAGATGACTGACACCTGACAGTAACGTCGAGCTTCGAGGACCAACTAGACCCCGAACGGAACATATAACCCGAATTTCATCAATTTTCTTTCATGGTAACTAAGAAAAGTGGCCCGTACGGCGTACGGCGGACAGACAGAAATATTTTTATTGCAGTTTCGGATTCTACATACCTTGAAACGTAAACCATCAAATTTTGAGGGCGGGTAAGAATTTTTTTTTTCTTGCTCGATTCCAATGGTTCATTATTGAAAATAATAAACCAAAAAGTCTATTGACAGCTTATGAGCTATTGAGTTTTCAATATTGTCTGCGCATGCAAGTAACCCAAGCGTAAATGCAAGTAGCCCATCAGCTTTTTCGTATTTAGAAAAAAAAAGCGGACCGGTTTAAGCTTGTACCATATTCGGAAATGCAGGCCAGAAAAGCGTATCATAGGAAACAGCGGATAATTACGTTGTTCGTAATTGGCGAAAACAATTTTCTGGTATCATTTAAAACGCTAACGTTGTAAACGAGGTGCATAAGCAAAAGATGGCCTAAAACAGTGTCGTTCATCATTTGAGTTAGAAGGGGGATGGCAAAAACTCCCTAATGCAACGGAAGAATCATTCAAGTTCAATAACCATGATGGAAGTTCATTTCCATCATGGTTATCGAAGTGTTGTTACATCTAGAACAGAAAATTCGTAGCAGTTCGTCAGCACTACTATTTGAATGACTCCGGGTATTATTTGAGCTTTTTGCAGCCGTATGGAGATATTATAAGTGAAAATGAACATGTATTTTCGTAATATTAATTTTGAGTTAACCTAATGGATGGAAGTGAACTAAACTGCAAATAATCTCGAGTGATCAATGTCGCTCGAGATTATTTTCAGATTAGTATGCAGTTTTTATGCTATGTAGGTATGCAGTTTTTATGTCATGTAGGTAGTTCAAAACTTGTTTTAGCATTGAGTGTTGATAAAATGGTCATCAGAATGTTTATTTATTTATTTATCCAAATCACGGGCAAGCCCAATTACAATAATAACTGAAGTACGTATGTGAGTATACATAGAATGCGCAAAATAGATTGAATTCGTAAAATACATAAGTAGATTTAATAGGTAGGTATGAGTATATAATGTGAATTGTACGAGTATATTATGGCACTGTATAATGTTGACTTGAGATGAAATACAACAGGAGAATGAATGATGAGCTGCGTTCAGAATTTACGGCTTCAATGGTGGGCAGACAGCTGGAGAACAGGCGATATTCGGGAGCAATAAATTCACTTCTCTTGGGATCCGGGACAGAGGCCTATGGTAAAGGTAGTTGGTGGCGCTGATGGGGACACGAAAAAGCGTTAAAATCCTTGAGTAGAACTGTGGTGAGAAGTCGACCATTGAGAGAGTGGGCAGTCCAAACGTCCATTTACTAGTTTGAAGAGCGAAGGGTTGTCCGCCAACCTCCGTCGACACTCCAGCGAGCTCAGGTTGCATATCTTCAACAGTTCTCCATAGTCAACCTCGTCATCACGGTTACCTAGTTTAATGGCCACATACATAAAGCATTTATGCTGAACCTTTTCTATTTCAGCAATGCGTGTCTTATAATGCAGAGATCAGACCACCGACGCGTATTCCAGTGTAAAGCGCACCAAGGACTTGTATGGCGGCTACGCTTGTGAAGTCTCTTGGCCCAACTTCCTCATCGCGTGACCAGTAATCACATCAATATGGTGTGAGAAGGGTAATCCTGATCTAGGAAAACTGCAGTATCGCGAACGATATCCGTTCGTGGAAGAGGAACTTCGCCAAGGCGGTATCTGAACACATCTATATCGTGGGTACGATAAAACACTTGCTTGGGTTAAGAAATAGATTACGAGCAGAACACTACACCTCAAAACGTCTCCTGCAATCGACGACAATCCCTTGGAGACTCTATGCATGAGAACATTTTAAAAGGCCATCGGCGAAGAGCAAGCATTTGATGTCTGTCAACAGTTCACATACACACACACACACACACACACACCGTGATGATAAGGAAGATAATGGGCCTATATATGGGAACCCTGAGGAATTCCTGACCCAGCCGCTAATGGTCTGAAGAAATAACCCTTCAACCTCACCTTCAGTTCCCTGGCCGTATGATAACTGATCAGCCAGCGGGGGAACGGGCCATAAATTTCCAAGGACAAACCAGCGACAATATGTGTCCATGGGCGAGTTTTTCGAAGGCTTAAGTGTAGTCCGCCTGCACATGATTTTCATATATCCATTATGTCCAACTCCTGGAATTTCAGTAAATTTGGATTGTCGATGTCGACCGTGTTAACGAGACAGTGGATTGTGACGAGCTGTAACTCAAAGTAAGCGACGAAAAATCCACGAAAAACTGTTGGATGAATGGGGGGGCCCGGGGTATTTACGAAGTATTCAAGATCATTGGGCGAAACCGGAACCTGCTCGAACGATATTATAAGTACGTGAACTAAATAAAAAAGCGTGAAAAGGAGTCGGTGGGGTATGATCTCCAGGTGAGCTAAAACCCACACCACTGATCAGTCTTGCAGTTGTTGATGAGGCATACCTCTTGCGCCGTCTCAACGCTGCTCCTTGAAGAAGCGACTGCTTAACTCTTCTATTTATCTAGATCACCACTCGGTGCGCCCTTGAAAGCCTAAAACCATACACAACGAATATTTTAATTACCTAAATGAAATACTGAGTGTCAACACATTCCAAAATAATTTACCATCTTTCTTCAGATGAAAAACGTCTGCCAATTTGAGTAGGCAGTATAGCTTCCTCACTTGAATCATATGAACGTATAAAATAGTTCGGTCGGTTCATTTTGACACGGGACCATCTGCGATCCAACCCACGTGTACCCTCAAAATTGCAGCTCTCCACGACTATTTTTCGCGTAGTTAGAAACGTTACAAGGAAACGGTCAACATTTCATGTTCGTGCATGCGCAGACGGAAGTTACTGTACGATTCCAGTGAAATGCATATGGGCCTATCAAAGAATTATTCTTGATCGGCCCTCCAAATCTGAACACTGAACTCATTTCAACTATATTTAAGGTAGTTACGGGAGTTTTAATATTTCATGTTTGCGCATGCGCTGACGGAACAATTTTCATGATATTGAAACGGGACTACCTGCAATCCAACCCGCGTGGATCATAAAAATTTCAGCTCTCTACGATCGTTTTTCGCATAGTTAAAAGCGTTACAAAGAAATCGTCAGCATTTCATGCTCGCGCATGCGCAGACGAAAGTTACATTTCGATTCCAATGAAATTCATTTTGAATTATCAAAGTATCATTCCTGATCGATCTTCCAAGTTTGAACTCATTCCAACAACATTTAGGGTAGTTATGGACGTTTCAAGTATTTCACGTTTGCGCATGCGCAGACGAAAGTTGCCTTAATTTTTCAATGATTTTTGTATGGCAGCATCTGTCACCCTACCCACACCTACCCTCCGAATTTCAGCCGATTTCGACCATTATTTCGGAGTTATGGGCGTTACAAGTAATTACCACAGACAGACAGACACGGAACCAAAAATGTTCCTCGATGTCCGAAACGCAAAATGGCAGTGGACATTTTCATTTTGGAGGACATCTTTTTTTTACTCAATGACGAATCCAAGGCTTCCCTACCTTCGGTAGTGAGGAAGCAAAATAATACCTCGGAACAACAAAATCTTGATTATAATCAGCTGTTCCCTTGCAACGATATCAGGGCTGGATGTATACCTTATCATTCTCACTCATGTTGACTCTTTTCGGTTCAAACTTGTGGCAGAGTGTTAGGAGAGTGACGGTGGACCCTCGAGAGTCCCCCTCCTAGATCCAGCGAGATCCATCACCACCGAGATCCATCATCACCAGCGAGATTATCACCGGTTAAGAAGGGATATTGATTAGGCCTCCACCAACCGACCCTATTCCTCAGGAAAAATAAACAACTTCAGAACAGCCACACCGTCACAATCCTCCCCACATGACGTACTTCTGGGTAGCAGAAGTATGAGAGGGAAAAGGGGGGGTTGAAAAGTAGTGTGAAGTTTCTGGTTCAGGAAAGGACATCTGAACAGCTTCATGGTGGCTAACCTCCATCGTAATGGTACTACCTGAATAACATTTACTGGTGGAGAAAAAATCTCCTACATACGAGTATTGGCGGAGAAAAAATGTTGTCAGAAGGTGTTGTCCAGTGAACAGTGCTCATCTGGGCAACTCTCGGTGATCAACCTCCATCGTTAGGATGGAACAACTATTGGGGCTTGTAACATGGGACACGGCTATAATCTCCTTCAAATGAGCACATTATATTTTAATTATATTGACACTCTAAAGGGGTGAAAGGGGTGGGGAAGCCAATAGATGTATATGTTATCAAAGGGTCAGGATGTTTGTAAAGGAATCCTTCCGGAAACCTTTGGGCTTGTCCTTATGGAAAGCCCTAAAAAGTGGATGGAGTACGGTGAGTTACTCAGCGCATACTACCAAACTCAGCTACCATGTGACAGAGTGAGAAGAATGACGGTGGATCCTCGAGAGTCCTCCTTCTAGATTAGCGCCCCTTTTCCCTCTCATACTTCTGCTACCCAGAAGTGTCATGTGAGGAGGAGTGTGACAGTGGCAGTTCTCGAGTCGTATGTTGTTCCGGTGAACATGGGGTCATTTGGCTGAAGCCTAATCGATATCCCTTCTAAACTGGTGATAATATCGCTGGTCTAGAGGGGGGCTCTCGAGGGCCCACCGTAACTCTCCTCACACTCTGTCACAAGTTGAACTCTTGCCCAATTAAATCAACCAAGGTCAGCTTATTTGCTGTGATGAATATCATGTTTCATCCTATAGGTACCCAATACCTTTGATTAACTCCGCCGTAAAATTATCTCACGACAAAGTTAAATTTTTGGTGGTGCTGAAATATGGGATTATTATAGGTAATACATTGTTGTATAAGCTTACCTAGCATTGCTAGTGGAGGACTGTCTAACGCCATAGCGGCCCTTGAATCCTTGAGACCACTCACCTCGGTACATCCACCGACCGCGGGCTTCCACACCCAGCCCATGTCTTTTCCCGTTTTGCCACTGTCCTTCATACGCAGAACCACTGAAAGCAGAAGAGAGACACTCTATTAGGGATCATGCAAATTCACACATAATAACAGGATAATTAGATTTACTCCTCACCATCTAACCACACGACAACACTCCGACTCCTTACAGTACTAATGAGTACATAATAAAAACGCTGCAAAGTCCTTGTCACATGGGTTTATTATTCTATTATTTTATTGGTCTACAGAAATGCCGGCTGTTTATTTATTGTTTCTTTCATGTAAATTAATTGAAATAGCTATTTCTGGTGGTTTCCACAAATTTTGGCCCCCAGAACTTGAATTAGGTACTACGCTCCTTTTTTTTTCTTCAAATTACCCTTGATCATTGATTGTACCATTTAATCGTCATGATCCACGTGTTGACACTTTTTCTAGTGTTATTATACAAATTGATGGTGATTTCAGACGATTTCGCAGGTTTTAGACTCATAAAAAATCAATTTTGGGAGCTGAACATCTGGTGCAACCTCCATTTTCCACTCCTTGGACAAAATCGACTTCATATTCGGTCTTCTCGTCCCCAAAAACATGGAATACTATACCTCAAAAGCTCATTTTACTAACATGTTACTAAAACGCAAAAAGTACCTATTTTTATACACATTTTCACTCATAACTCCTCTGGATATATTCCGATCGGGCTGAAAAGTTTCGGGACACAACTAGGGCCCAAATGGAGCATGTGTGCGAAAGAACGATTTTTTTAGACCGAAAATGAAGTCTGTAGACGTGATACGGCGTACGGCGTACGGCGGACGGACATTGCATTTTTGGAATCTACATACCTTGAAACGGAAAAGAAAAAATTCTGAGGGGGTGTTATAAAAATTTTTTGCTGAGCGAATGCATAGGTGTATTATTCACAGAATAATAAACCAAAACGCTGCGAAGTCCTTGTCACATGGGTTTATTATTCTAATGGACATACCTACAGAAATTTTGCTATTCATTTATTGTTTCTTTCATGTGCAATAATTTAAATAGCTATTTGTGTGGTTCCACCAATTTGGGCCCCCAAAAACACAAATCACACTCTTTTTTTTTTTTCAAAATTATCTTCGATCATCTTTAGTGCCATTTAAATTGTCTTGATTGACCTGTTGACACGTTTTCCAGTGTTATTATACAAATTGACCATCATTTCAGATAATTTTCCGAGGTTTTGACTAATAAAAAAATGAATTTTGGAAGCTGAACCTTCGTTAGAACCTCAATTTTCCACTCTTTGGTGAAAATCGACTTCATATTCGGTCTTCTCGTCCCAAAAACATGGAAAACGATACCTCAAAAGCTCATGTTACTAAAACTAAAAAAACACAAAAAAACCTGTTTTATACCCATTTTCACTCATAACACCCTTGGATATATTCCGATCGGGCTGAAAAGTTTTGAGACACAACTAGGGCCCAAACATGTGTACGAAAGAACGAATTCTTTAGACCGAAAATGAAGCCGGTATGCATGATACGGCGGACGGCGGACGGACATTGCATTTTCTGAATCTAAGCACCTTGAAACGTAAAAGAAAAAATTTTGAGGGGGTTTTATAACAATTTTTTGCGGAGCAAGAATTGAAATTATTAAAGTAGTTGAGGTTGTTAGTGGTTGGTTTACGTTACCGAGTTTTGCTTCCGAGTCTGCGGAGCAGCGGAAGCCTTGTGTTCACTTTCGTGAGCCAAAAAATTTTTGTCTTCAGAAATCAAAGTTTCCACTTGCATTTTGCGTTTCAAAGCCTACTGAACAAATTTGGTTCCGTGTCTGTCGGTCTGTGGGTCTGTGAGTCTGTGAGTCTGTGAATCTGTGAGTCTGTGAGTCTGTGAGTCTGTCTGTCCGCATTTCCTTGTTACAGCCATAACTTCCCACGATTTTGAATTGATTCAGCTCAAATTTTGACGGATAGTGCGGATAAGGCCCCTTGAGGTCCCATACAAATTTCAACATGATTGATCCAGCGGTACGCCCTGCGCATGCGCTAACGTTAAATTCAACAAACACGCATAACCTTCACAATTTTGATTCAATTTCGCTCAAATTTTCAAGGGTTGTTTGGACAAGGCCTAGTGACTTCTGCACATGCGCTGGCGTGAAATAGATTCAATTTCCTTGTTACAGCCGTAGTAACCAAAGATTTCACCCGATTTCAATGTAATTCTCAGGGATTAAGCGGGTAGGGCCCGTTGAGGTCCCATACAAATTTCAACATGATAAAGCCAGCGGTTCGCCCTGCGCATGCGCTAACGTGAAATTCTTCAAACACGCATGACTTTCGCAATTATGTATAATGGACGTAATGTATTATGGACGTAATGTTATGTAATATGTATATTTCATGTAATGTTATGTAATGTTATGTAATGTAATGTAATGTTATGTAATATGTATATTTCACGTTATGTAATGTTATGTAATGTTATGTAATGTAATGTTATGTAATGTAATGTTATGTAATGTAATGTTATGTAATGTAATGTTATGTAATGTAATGTTATGTAATGTAATGTTATGTAATGTAATGTTATGTAATGTAATGTTATGTAATGTAATGTAATGTTATGTTATTTTGCTTCCGAGTCTGTTCTATTTTATAATGGGTCACTCTGATTGTGACGAGGAAGCTCCTGTGCCATCACCATGGCAGTGTATTTCTGTAGTTGATGCAACATGTCGTAAGGAAACTGAATAGGGCTTTGCTTCTACAGGGAAGTGTTCAAACCGTCCAAGTACTACGCGCGTACTTCTGAAAGCAAGATCACGTCTTCATCCTTACCTTTACAAGGGTTAGTAAGAATTATCGTGTTCTCGGGATGCACATTGAAATTTGCATACGGTTGGTCCAGAAAATGTTGGGGCTCAGGTTGAACGAACCATAACTCGGTAGTCGCACGTAACCCACGATGTCCATAACACCACATAATTTTTGTTGCAGTTTCCATGCAAACAACATTTTCCACTCTCCATTACTAAGAATTAACTCCATGACCAGACTGCATAAATACACATGCATCTCTCCGAAGGACTGCCGTTTCAGTTCCAGATCTAATTATTTTCAAATCCATCACCAAATTATTTTTTGTACCTATCTCTAAATCACTGACACTATGAACTTGCAGCTGTTCACCATTTAGCCGCTAAACACATTTCGTTCATTGCATCCTGATCTAGTCGTCGTTGTTGCGTACCTGGTACAAGTTGATTTCAGACCCCACTTTTCACGCTCGATGAATTTCCTACCAAGAATTATACAATACGTGCCTTAGTGACGGCGGAAATCTGATTGAGTAAGCACAACCGTGTAGTTAGCTGCTTTCGGTTTATTATCATCAACAATCATACTTTGGAATCGAGCACGAAAAAAAAAAGTTTAATCCCCCATCAAAATTTGATGGTTTCCGTTTCAAGGTAAGTACGTAGAATCCGAAAATGCAATTTAAAAAATTTCTCTCCGGCGTCCACCGTACACCGTACTTCGCACTTTTCTTGGATACCATGAACCAAAATTAATGAAATTTGGTTAGTAGGTCCCGTTTGGGGAATAGTTGGTACGTGAAGCTCGGCGTCACTGTCAGTCATCTCTAAGGGGTGAAAAATAGGGGGTTGAAATTTTCAGAACGCCGTAGATCGAAAGCAGTCAATAGAAGGGTATGTTTTTTTTTATAACGTTTTTAAATTGATTTTGAACTAAAGCATTTTTTGAGACCACCCGGAATTTTTTGTACGACCAGCCGTTCGTTTGCATCGAAATGCTTCGTCAACATGATCGTGAATCGAACGGTATTAATCCGGCCCAGATATCATCGCAAGGAGCACCTGATTATAATCACAGATGGCTGTGTGAAGTCGAATTGGTTGTTCTGTCATATTATTTCATTTGAAAAATGCTGGTAGGTTTATTATTTACCTGTATAGATGCCCCTTCTGCGTAGATAACTGTTTTCTGTGGTCAGTACCCTCGAGCTCCCCCCACCCCTCCGGAAAGCCATAATTGAGTACAGGAGCTGGCCCCGGGATTAAAGTTTCCTACAAATGCAAGGGATTCACTAATACATCATGAATTATTTTGTAGTTATTCATGAAGCATAAGGCAAATACGTAGATAGTATAATGAACCGTTGTGCAACAATTTACCTTTGAGTAATAATTTACCGTTGTGTAATAATTTGCCCATCAATAATACTTCAACGATTGTTCAAGTTGCAAAAGTACCTACCAACAAACTCCAGCCCCTTCTACGTAAATGGTATAATGAACCGTCGTGTAATAATTTACCGTTGTGTAATAATTTACCATTGTGTTATAATTCACCCATCAATAATACTTCAACGTTTGTTCAAGTTTCACTACCTAATCAACAAACTCCGAAAGAGCCATCCATCATTTTTCAAATGAAATAATATCATAGAACAACCAACTCGACTTTATATAGAGTGAAGAGTTGAGGTTGTAACGAAGGTTAACCTCCCGAAATTCATTTTTTATTAGTCAGAAACATGGGAAATTGTCTTAAATCACCATAAATAATAACACTAGTATTAGTATCAACAGGTGAATGAAGACAATTAAATGGTACTATAAATGATCAAAAATACTCTGATAAAAAAAGCCGAGCCTAATTCGTGTTTTTGGGGGCCAAAATTGGTGGAAACCACCAGAAATAGCCATTTCAATAATTGCGCATGAAAGAAACAATAAATGAACAGCCAACATTTCTGCACGTATGTCCAGTAGAATAATAAACCCATGTGACAAGGGCTTTGCAGAGTTTTTTCAACGTTGTTAAATCGTTCTTGAACTAATGCATTTTTTGAGACCACCGGAGCATTGTACGACCAGACGTTCGTTTGCAACAAAAAGCTTCGTCAACACGATCGTGAATCAAACGGTATAAATCCGGCCCGGATATCATCACTAGGGAGCACCTGATTATAATATAGTCAACAATGGCTGTATGAAGTCGAGTTGGTAGTTCTGTGATATTATTTCATTTGAAAAATGATGGATCTATTGGATTTTTTGGTAGGTACTTTTGAAACTTGAACAAACAATGAAGTATTACTGATGGGCAAATTATTACACAACGGTAAAGTATTACACAACGACAAATTATTACACAACGGTAAACTATTACACAACGGTAAATTATTACACAACGGTTCATTGTACTATATACGTAGAAGGGGAACTATACAAGTAAATTATTACACTACGGTTTATTATTTGCCTTATGCTTCATTAATAACTACAAATAATTAATTATTGAATTATTGAATCCGGCGCAATTATATGACCCTTTAATTCCGGAGCTGGCTGCAGTACTCGATTCAGGGCTTTCCTGGGGGGAGCTCGAGGGTATCGACCACAGAAAACCGAGATCTACGCAGAAGGGCCAGCCATACAGGTGAATAATAAACCTTTGTGTAATAATTTGCAGCGTTTTATTGCATTTTCGGAATTTACATACTTCGAAACGTAAACCATCAAATTTTGAGGGGGGGGGGGGGGGGTTCATTTTTTTTTCATCCTCGATTCCAAAGGTTCATTATTGAAAATAATAATCCAAAATGATGGATCTTTTGGATTTCATTCATAGGTACTTTTGCTACTTGAGCAAGCGTTGAAGTATTGTTGGGTAAATTATTTCACAACGGTACGTTTTTACACAGCGGTTTGTTATACCATCTACATAGGAGGGACACCTACACAGGTGAATTATTACACAACGGTTTATTATTTGCCTTATGCTTCATGAAGAACTACAAATAATAATTGATGATTGAATAAATTATTGAATCCCGCGCATTTGTATGAAACTTTAATTCCGGGGCCGGCTCCAGTACTCGATTCAGGGCGTTCCTTGGGGGAGCTCGAGGGTATTTATCAAAATACAGGTAAGTAATAACCTTTGTGTAATAACTTGCAGCGTTTTTCAGTTATAATACAAGTTTGAGGTTGATTTGCTCCCCGTGAATCTACTCAAGTGGAGCACTTAGTAGCGGTTGCAACCATTAGTATTTTGCGCGAATCCACCGACAACCTTCATCAAGATAATAATTATGTGCCATTACCAAACGCGATGTGTATCAAAAAATGATTTAGTGATAAAATTCAGTTAGACAGAATGAGCTGATTCATAAACCTATAGATGAGACCTCTAATAAGGGTCATCCATACAGAATTCCAGAGCTTTAGCTTTGAAGCAAGTGTAATTTATTACGATCTCAAATGAGCCGGATTAAAAACGATCAAATCTAAAGTATCTCTTTCGACGTTGGTAATCGACGTTGGTAAATACGTACGTTGGACAGACGTGCGCTGGAAAATGAACGCGTGCGATGGGGAAAATGATTTATATCCAACCGAACCTCCTTCGAAGGGGTATACAATGGGGGTTTCTGTCTTAGCGATGATATAACACGGCAGCAGAGTCAGCTGAGCACCGTTAAGGGAATTCCTAAGCGCCTATTTATAGTTTCGGGAGAAGGACTATCTTGGCAGACGACCGTGCGAAGCCAGCCCATCTCTACTCCTTTTTGGTTTATTATTTTCAATAATGAACCATTGGAATCGAGCATGAAAAAAAAAAATTCTTACCCCCCCTCAAAATTTGATGGTTTACGTTTCAAGGTATGTAGAATCCAAAACTGCAATAAAAATATTTCTGTCTGTCCGCCGTACGCCGGCCGTACGAGCCACTTTTCTTAGTTACCATGAAAGAAAATTGATGAAATTCGGGTTATAGGTTCCGTTCGCTGTCTAGTTGGTCCTCGAAGCTCGACGTTACTGTGAGTCATCTCTTAGGGGTTCAAAATAGGGGTTGAAATTTTCAAAACGCCTATACCATTTTTTTACGTGAATATTTTTACGGTTTTAAATGGTTCTTGAACTTGCGAGTTTTTTAAGACCATCCGGAGCGTCGTACGTCCAGCCGTTCGTTCACAGTAAGGCCCCGAAGTTTGCACCGACAGGCATTTTCGACTCCAGTGTGAATGAAATTGTATACAATTCAAACCAAATCTCGTAACCAGAGACGCGCCCACAATAGGAAATTTGGCGGAGATGAAATCATTGCTAGGGATCACCTGATTATATTGGCGGAGTATGAAGTCGAGTTGGTTGTTCTGTGATATTATTTCATTTGAAAAATGATGGCTCTTTTGGAGTTGTTGGTAGGTAAGTAGTGAAACTTTAACAAACGTTGAAGTATTATTGATGGGTAAATTATTACTACGGTAAATCATTACTCAGCGGTAAATTATTACACAACGGTTCATTATACCATCTACGTAGAAGGGGCTGGAGTTTGTTGGTAGGTACTTTCGCAACTTTTGACATTTTATGTCTTTACTTTGCTACATAAACTCGAAAATGAAACGCGGGACATGCAACGGAGACATGCAACGGAAACAACGTCACGAAAATATTTCTGATGATTTTCGCTTACAACCGATTCGTTGCTACGGAACTTTATCTTCGCCAGTTATCATCGTACAAAAATCGTTCACCACTCGTTGGATAGCTCTCGATTTACCTAACCATACTACGTTAACCACTGCGGACTGCGTGGCCAACAAGCTGCGGTATGAGCGTGATTGTTTAAATGAATGTTTACGTACATAATACAGTGGAGTCCGGCTAATCCGAACTAATTGGGACTGAAGGCTGTTCGGACTAGGTGATAGTTCTGCGACAATTAAGTACGAAGTACTTGTTTTTAAATTGAAACGTGATTCTTTGTCATTTGTGACCGCCCAAGGACAGAGTTTACCATTCGTTGGAAATCTTGACCAAAACAATTAAGTACGAAGTACTTGGTGTGGGTGCGGGAGGGGGCGCTAAGACATAAAATGTCCCTCGTGGTTGCGTTCTTGTACGGAAGCTGTACCCACCGTTTGTGTTTCATCAGCGGTTCATGTTCTCCCATTTTCTTTTCCGTTTCAAGGTGCGTAGATTTCGTGTCTTCTTTGAAATGAAGGGTGTTCAGATCATTCGCAGCGGTCCTGTCGGCTGACAAAACAAGAAATGGACTACATTACGTTCGTTGAGATGGGCATCACGAGCCCCAACTCAGGACGATTTCTGATGATTTTCGCTTACAACCGATTCGTTGCTACGGAACTTTATCTTCGCCAGTTATCATCGTACAAAAATCGTTCACCACTCGTTGGATAGCTCTCGATTTACCTAACCATATTACGTTAACCACTGCGGAGTGCGTGGCCGACAAGCTGCGGTATGAGCGTGATTGTTTAAATGAATTCGTATGAACTTCTCCGAAGTACGTGGTGTGGGTGCGGGAGGGGGCGCAAAGACATAAAATGTCCCTCGTGGTTGCGTACTTGTACGAAAGCTGTACCCACCGTTTTCACTCCACATCAACAACTTCCCTTCAGAACTTCATTATTTGCGTTTCTTTTTGCCATTTTAGTGACTGTTTGTCATCGACAGAATTATTTTAGCAACATTTAACTCGTGATTTAGGTAGGTACCTACCTAGTAACGAGTAAGGGTTACGGTACTAAGCTACGGAGGATCTGCGATCTACATAATAAGTATAGAATAGTATTTTCACTCCTCATCAACAATTTCTTTTCAGAACTTCATTATGTGTGTTTCTTTTTGTTAGGTACTGTTTGTCATCGGCAGAATTATTTTAGCAACATTTAACTCGTGATTTAGGTAGGTACCTAGTAACGAGTACGGGGTTAGGTACTAACCTAAGGAGGGTCTGCGATCTACATAATATGTATAGAATAGTACATATCATATTATATAGACAGGTTATCTATACATAGAGCTGTGATCTGTAACGGAAGGGTATTCTATACAAAATAATAAACCGTTGTGCAGGGATTTGCAGCGTTTTTCTTCATTAGCTCCGTGGAGAGCGCTCGTCGGGCTCTTTGTATCGAGGGACGTTCAGAAGCCTGATCGCTAAAAAGTTTGGCATTTATGGGATGAGGCATCAGAGCAGCATTTTCCTTTTCCAGTCCGCTGCTCTGTTTCCCTGAATGTCTATGATTGAAAACTACGGAACAAGATATCAATCATCAAATTTAAAGGATACATCTACGTCAAGTACCAAAATGTTGAAATATGCTTTAGAATGTAGAGGCGTTGGCCCGGGCATTGACCCACAGCCAAAAAGTTCATTTTATGAAAGTAGATCCCATCCTCAGAATTCTGACACCAGCCGCACTCTCCTGCGATAAATAGGTTTTATTCTATGGTTTTTAGAATTTTCCTGTACACCAGATACGGGGATCCCGCCCAGGTGGGAGGGGGTGCAATGTCGTCACTTGTGTTCGGGACTTTGAAAAATGATAGAATTGATTGAAATTGATAGAACTGACAGAACTGATTGAATGGTAGATAGAAAATAGAAGACTTCGAAAAACAATAGAACTTTTCGGAGGAAAGTGCGGTTGGTGTCAAAATTCCAAGGATGGAAATTAAATCATAAAATAAAATAATAAAAAATACAAATTATAATAATAACAGCACATTTTCCAGACAAATACGCATCGTTTCAGTTCAATAAATCATTCGAAAAACAATAATCGTTCATTCGTGATTTGGCATTATAACCAAGCATATTTGCAAATGTTTACACAACAATAAAAATCACGTACACACCTACGAGGAATTCACAGTCCGTATATTAGGAATAACACGCGTAACCTTTGAAGCTTATATAAAAACCTCCCAACGCAAAATCCGCAGATCTGCTTGGAGCCCAGAGTTAATTTCAAAAATACATAACAACAATAACACATAGTAATTCAAAACTTGGTCTCCTTAGGAAATTTCCAGAACATTTTCATTTCCTAATTATGGTACAAATTTCAATATTCCCTGAACAATCAATAGATACTTTAACTTTGATTTTATCGTAATGAAAAATTTGCAGATTCGCGGTATTGGTGCTGGCGAATGTAACTCTAACATTAATTTTTGAGTGGCTTCCTGATCGTGATCAGTAACCGTTTTGGAGCCCACTTTCTATTACCATGCTGTACGAAGGAAAACTAGTGTCCTTGAAATTCAAAAAGGATGATTTGGCAGTACTTGGTTTAGAGCTTGTCGGAAGCATCCAGAGCATCTAACGCTGTAGAATTATACAGAAACCTACCAGCTCTTTTGTTTGTAATGTTAGGAATGAATGGATGTGTTTCTGGTAGTGGGGGAATGAGAATATAGACGCGTTCATTTCAACTCGCCTATTTTGAGGCTTGTCATAAATTATTCCCTCGTAAGCTCCACAAAATTATTCACGAATGCTGCATCCGTTGAACTCAGTGTTATGCAGCATGCGAGTGGGTGCTGTCAAAACTACTCTAGATTGTGCTTTACGTTTAGGATCAACAAAAGTTATGCAATAAAATTACTTCCCTTGGCTGTTGTTCATAACAGAATATGAATTGCGGTGTATAAAGGTAAAAGTCGGTTACGCATACACGGACAACAAGTTCACATCAGCATGGTTTTCGTCAAAGTTTTTATTGGGCTGCTGTAGGTAAAAAACAATTATGTAAATAAGTGTGTAAAGTTTGCCCGCATCGCTGAAGGAGGTATTGAGATTAGACTCATTTCCTTCATTAGTGTTCAACAATGGCATTGTTGACACGTAAAAGACGATAATTCGGCTTTAAAAGACGACATTGGCTTAGCATGAAAATTGCTGAAATTTTAGAATTTGCCACTCAGCAACCGATGAGGAGGCGTGAAGACGAGGTCAAAACAGATACTCGGAAAAAACATTGGATCGGTTGATAGCATTCCACAGATTGGGCTGATGAGTTTCATGGCGCACATCGTGTGAATCTACATAATCAGAACATGCCGATAGATTTTTCGATCGTAATATTCACAATCACATTATTCACATCATCTAAAGGCACATGACAATAAACGGTGGTTTCTGTATTCACTTTCTATTACTATCATGCTAGAGCAGGTCTATGTTCTGTGTCATACTCAGATCGGTCGTGATAACTTTCTCCGCTACCTCCATTGTTAACTTAGGCAACTCAGTAAGTAGGCATCATTTTTATGTAAATAATTAAAAAACTGAATGACCTTTTCGTTGTACAGAGGGGTTAGTTTATTAAATGATGTCGTTTAAAAGATACATTGCCTCTCACCTCCCCTACCCACGATAAAGTTAGATGTGGGTATGATATTCATTTTGAAAAGTATCCTTGAAAGTAGAAATATTCTTTGTTTTTGATCATATCATGGAGAGCCTTGGCCACCCGGACGATCCTCCTCCACTCCTGCCTGTCGCTGCCTCTCCTCCAGCCACTGACCCCCCCTCACCCTCCTCCCAGATCTACTTCAGGTCATCCGTCCACCTTTTTCTCGGCCTTCCATGAACTCTTCTATCTCCAGGGTTACCGCAGAAAACTTTCCTACACTCTCTGTCCACCCTCCATACGCTCCACATCATGTCCAGCCCGTGCTATTCTTCGCTTCTTTGTGCCTTCTTCACCATTTAGCTCATACAGTTGTTTGATCTTCCTTATTCTCATGGTTCCATTCTCACAATGGGTCCAAAGATCATTCGAAAAACCTTTCGTTCCCCAGGTCTGAAGCATTCATGTGCTTGCTTTAGTAACATCGTTGTACTCTGTGATATAAGTCTTACTAAATCAACTGCAAACTCACGAATCTGATAGCCGATTTCGATAGAAGTTCACCAACTCATCATCTGAAACATGAACTTTAAAGTCAAAAGAAATTGTTGTTGTTCATTCCATATGCAGGTGCATGGAAGTAGACACAACATGTATATTTTAGTGCCACAACGATACATCCAAGTGGCAATGGCTTTCCAGAGTATCAATCAAAGCATCAAATTTTGGGTTTTATGACTTGAAGTCACAACTGTTTCCTCCAGAAAGGTGAATTTTTAATTATTATTGTTAGGGCTTAAACGTCGCCATTAGGAAAAAATTCATTGGTACAGCGTATTTCCGGGTTTCTTAATGCTAAACTGATTTGTTCAATTCTATAATCCTCGATTTAATAATTGCGTTTACACGTAGTTCGGTATAGCTTTCGTCTGACCATACGTAAGGCTCCTTCTCAGCGGACATACAAGCAGGCGTGATTAGGATAGTCATAGAAAAGTGATCAATAAAAATGAGGAAACAAAATAAGAAAACGAGTCGAACTATATAGGTATGCCATATGCGTGACAATGTAAGTAAGGGATCAGGAGTGAATTGCAATGTCTATCCATGCTGGGAGACTAGTCACAACCGAACGTTGAGGAGTGTGCGACAGGTGGGCGTGCGTAACTCTATCGATTTCCGGGAATCTGTGTTAACAAGGAAAACACAAACGAGCGAGGGAGCTTGAGGGAGCGACCCTCAAAACGAGTTCAACGTAGAACAGAGTGAATCAGCAGACATATTGAAACGATTACTCCAGCTATAGTTGGGCAAATTTAATCGATAGAACTTGAAAGAGTACTCCAACGAACTCGCCATTTTGTTTGGTTTGGTTAGTTTGTTCACAATTAACTAAGTTTTGTCCTCGAAATATAATATTTTCCTTTGATCGACGGAATATTTTCCGGTTGGGTTTGGTTTGTTTCTTCACAATAATTACCCCCCACACCCGCCACGAAATACAATAGTTTCCTTTGATCGACGGGGTCGATCTGAATCTGAATTGGCAAGAGATAAACGCAGTTTAGCGAAGCTAGGGTCAAGGAGCTACACTCGCTGGGGTATATAATTTATATTCAGAAAGGATCACAATAGGTAAGTATGTAGAGGCTAGGAACGCAGATGAGAATAATAATAAATTTTATAACAGTGGTTAACGCTAAACGTGGACCTCACACGCACTTGATAACAGTCGGTAGGCTTCTCACAATGAAGTTATTCATTCCACGATGGTGGTGCTGTGGAATCCCGCGTAATACGAACATATTCACGCGCCAAGGTTCGAACCACCACACACTCACCCCCCAGTGGCAACGTGACTAAGAAAATCTGGCTGGGAGGTGTACAGCACGTCCAGAACGAGTAGAACGCAAGGGCGGACTCTGGTGGGGAGAAGGTATCTCTGGAACGGAGGTGTCTGACTCAACCGGCTCGTGCAGCAGGTAAGCAGGCTTGAGTCTGTCTATGGCAATTTTCTGTCGCCCTCTTGGTGTCTCTACCTCAAACGTCTTGGTCCCATGGCGTGTAACCTTGAATGGTCCATCGTATATAGGCTGTAGAGGTTTGCGAGTAGCATCATGTCGAACAAATACATGTGTTGAGGTCTTGAGATCAGGGTGCACGAAAACTTTTGGTGCTGAGTGGTGTTCCACTGGTACAGGACGCAGGTTCTTGAGGTTCTCCCGGAGCTTGGCTACAAAGGCAGACTGATCCACCACACTGCTATCCGGGGTAGTCTGCAGAAAATCAGCGGGAAGCCTAATACATGATCCGTAGGTAAGTTCCGCTGGTGTGGCATTACAAGAGGGCATGATGTAAGAACGCAATCCAAGCAAAACTGTGGGGATCTTGCCAACCCAGTCATCAGTCATTTGAGCTTTAAGCGCAGATTTCAAGACTCTGTGGAATCTTTCAATTTTTCCGTTGGCACAGGGATGATATGCAGAGGTCTTGATGTGCTGAATGCCAAGGGCAGCAGTTAAATGCTTGAAGAGAGCACAGTCAAAATGACGTCCTCTATCACTCGTGATATAATCGGGAACACCGAAGCGGGCAATCCAGTTGTTCAAAATTGCATATGCGGCTGTGTCTGCTGAGCAATCGACCGTGGGCACGACTTCTGGCCACTTGCTGTACCTATCAATCATGGTGAGGATATATGTATAACCTTGAGATGGTGGTAGTGGCCCAACAAAGTCAATATTTATGTGCGAAAATCGGCGATCTACTGTTGGATATTGTCCCATAGCACTGGCTGTGTGCCTATGTACCTTGGTGCGCTGGCACGCCACACAGGAACGTGCCCAAATCCTGACATCCTTTGATAGGGATGGCCATATGAAACGCTGTTTAGTCATCTTCACAGATGCCCTGATTCCCGGGTGAGCCAACCTATGCACAAACTCAAAGACCAGGCGACGATAACTTTCGGAGACATAAGGTCTGAGCCTCCCTGTTGACGAATCTACAGTCAAATCATCACCTGAAGGTAGGGTGATGTCCTGAAACTGAAGAGATGACGAGGCTTTCAATGACTCAAGCTCAACATCATCCGTTTGTGCCCGGGCTAGATCCTGAACATCAATACACGATGGTACGGCTATAGAGGAAACTATGCGTGAAAAGAAATCAGCCGCAACATTCTCCTTCCCTGGAAGGTAGCGCAAGTCCGTTGAAAACTGGGCAATATAGTCAAGTTGGCGCATTTGGCGTGGTGACGCCTTATCCAGTCGTTGATGAAAGGCAAAAGTTAATGGACGATGATCTGTGATCATGGTAAACGCGCGCCCTTCTAACATATACCGAAAATACCTGACAGCTGAATAGCAGGCTAGAAGCTCCCTGTCATAGGTTGAGTATCTTTTCTGTGTTGGTGTGAGTGCCTTGGAGAAAAATGCCAGTGGCTCAGTCCTTCCATCTGTGATCTGATGTAGTGACGCACCCATTCCATAATCTGAAGCGTCAAACATAAGGATAAGTGGGGAGTCAGCAGAAGGATGGGCTAATAACACAGCATTGCTGAGCTCCTCTTTAGTATTTTGAAACGCCTGAATGGCCTCAGATGTCCACTGGACAGGACGTTTGTCATTTTTACGACTGTCCCGACATAATTCAAACAAAATCTGTTGAGTCAGAGCCGCCTTAGGTATGGAGCGCCTATAAAAATTGAGGAGCCCCAGGTACCGTCGAAGTTGAGCAATTGTTTCAGGACGAGGAAAGTCCTTCACAGCGTTCACCCTGGCAGGCAATGGCTTGATGCCTCCAGCCGAAACTGAGTAGCCTAAAAACTCTACCTCAGTAGCTCCAAAAACACATTTGTGTATGTTGATGTTAATTCCGTACTCATGTAAACGACCTAGCAAGGTACGAAGATGCCGCAAATGCTCTTGTTTGGAGGATGAAGCAACCAGTAGGTCGTCTAGGAAGGCGTAGGTATAATCTAGGTCCCCGACGATCGAATGAATGAATCTTTGAAAAGATTGTCCGGCATTCCTAAGGCCAAAAGGCATTCGAACAAACTCGAACAACCCAAATGGAGTTATAACTGCCGTTTTATGCACATCATTTGGATCAACCGGGATATGATGAAACGCCCTGACAAGGTCGATCTTTGAGAATATAACCTTACCGGACAGTTGACAATTAAAGTCTTGAACATGAGGAATTGGGTACCGATCAGGTACGGTTGCAGCATTAAGGGCGCGGTAGTCACCGCAAGGTCGCCATGACCCGTCTTTTTTTGGAACGAGATGTAGAGGGCTCGCCCAAGGACTCTTTGACGGTCGACAGATACCCATGTCAATCATCCGCTGAAATTCTAGCTTCGCTTGTTTCAACTTGTCTGGCGGTAAACGCCTTGGTTTTGAAACAACAGGAGGGCCAACAGTCGGAATCATGTGCTGGAAATCAGAGGTAAACAATGTGTGAAACGATGGGTTCTCTTGTAGTAAATTAGGTAATGATTTCAAAATTTCATTATACTCATGACTAGGTTGTATCACATGAATTGTAGGCTGATTGCATGGTTTAGCTGAGCCGAGTACATGCAACTGTGTGTGGTTGTCCACTAAACGCCTGTTCTTTATGTCCACCAGCAACGAAAAATGCCCCAAGAAATCGGCACCAATTATTGGTTGCTGAACATCCGCGATCAAGAATGCCCAACAAAAATCTCGACGAAATCCCAAGTCTACTTGGATCAATCGTTCACCATAGGAGGCAATTGGTGTACCATTAGCAGCATACAAAAAACGTGTAGGTTGCTGGCGACGTATCTTGGGTGATGCAGGGAGAACACTGACATCCGCCCCAGTATCAATGAGGTACCTAACATTAGTGCTCTTATCAAAAACGAACAAGCGGCTGGACGATTGACCCACACTGTCTGCCGCCTCGACAGCTGGATCAACTAGTTTTCCGAACTTGTATCCTTCCAAGAGCACGGAGAGACACATTTGAGAGCCTTCTTCTTATATTTGGCATGGTAGAAACACAAACCCCCACTATTATTGGCTAGCTGATTGCTCGAAGACGCCCCACGCTTGAAAGAACGTGAGCGTGATCGTGACCCGGAGGCCTTCAATGATCGCATAGACGAAACCAATTCCGCCACCATCGACTCCAGCCTAGACAGTCTATCACCTACAGAGGTAGGTCGTGGCTCCGGGGACTGTGTGGCATATATATTGCCTTGAGGTGCTGGTGAATATTCCATTATCTTATCTGCCATGGCAGCTAATGCATCTAATTCGTCGCTACTGGACGCTAAAATCGCTCGTGCATGCCCAGGAAGACGTTGAATAAACATAGAACGCAAAAAATCATCCTGGATTTGAGCCCCAGCAAGACCACGCATTTCTCGGAGCAGGGCTGATGGTCGTTTATCTCCTAACTCTACCTCAGACAGTAATTTATGTACCTTTCTACCTTCAGATTCCTCAAACTCTGATATAATGCGGGCCTTGATGTCAGAGTAAGGAGTAGCGGTAAGCGGTTTAGCAAAAAAATCAGAAATGCGCTCTGCTACATCGGATTCGAGATTGGCTAACAGGTGGTTGTACCTAGATAACTCTGACGATGTACGTGCATTGTAAAATTGCGCCTCAACTTGTGCAAACCATATTTTCACTTGCTTGCGCCAGATTGGCCCTATTTTCACCGCCACCACCGATTGAGCAAGCTCAGGGGGCTTAACGTCGCCGCCTGCACCCTGGCCCTTGTCGGAAGAGGTACCATCCATGGTCATCCGTAAGCAGAATTCGACTCAAGACGAAATCCGTCAAAAGGTGTCTTGACTTACCGCAGTATGCGAATCGGAGTTACAGACGTACTTGTCTAGGAAACGAGTAACCACACGCCCAGGCCGCGTCGCCGTTCTGCACAACTCCAGACGTTGAAGCCAAGCCGGTAAGTAGCCAAAACCGCAGATGTCAAACTCGGGGTCACCAATTTAGCGAAGCTAGGGTCAAGGAGCTACACTCGCTGGGGTATATAATTTATATTCAGAAAGGATCACAATAGGTAAGTATGTAGAGGCTAGGAACGCAGATGAGAATAATAATAAATTTTATAACAGTGGTTAACGCTAAACGTGGACCTCACACGCACTTGATAACAGTCGGTAGGCTTCTCACAATGAAGTTATTCATTCCACGATGGTGGTGCTGTGGAATCCCGCGTAATACGAACATATTCACGCGCCAAGGTTCGAACCACCACAGCAGCAAATTATTACACAACGGTTTATTATTTACCTATATAGATGCCCCTTCTGCGTAGATCACAGTTTTCTGTGGTCAATACCCTCGCTCCCCCCACGAAGGCCCTAAATCGAGAATTAAAGATTCATACAAATGCGCGGGATTCAATAATTCAATCATTACTTATTTGTAGTTATTCATGAAGCATATTAAGGTAAATAATAAACCGTTGTGTGATAATTTACCGTTGTGTAATAATTTAACTAATAATACTTCAACGTTTGTTCAAGTTGCAAAAGTACCTATCAACAAAATCAAAAAGATCTCGACTTCATACAGCCAACCATGATTATAATCAGGTACTCCCTAGCAATGATATCTGGGCCGGATTTATACCGTTCGATTCACGATCATGTTGACGAAGCTTTTCGGTGCAAACGAACGGCAATTCTCAAAACATTCTTTAGTTCAAGATCAATTTAAAAAACGCTGCAAATCCCTGCACAACGGTTTATTATTTTGTATAGAATACCCTTGTGTTACAGATCACAGCTCTATGTATAGATAACCCGTCTATATAATATGATATGTACTATTCTATACATATTATGTAGATCGCAGACCCTCCGTAGGTTAGTACCTAACCCCGTACTCGTTACTAGGTACCTACCTAAATCACGAGTTAAATGTTGCTAAAATAGTTCTGCCGATGACAAACAGTACCTAACAAAAAGAAACACACATAATGAAGTTCTGAAAAGAAATTGTTGATGAGGAGTGAAAAAAGTTGCAAAAGTACCTACCAACAAACTCCAGCCCCTTCTACGTAGATGGTATGATGAACCGTTGTGTAATAATTTACCGTTGAGTAATGATTTACCGTAGTAATAATTTACCCATCAATAATACTTCAACGTTTGTTCAAGTTTCACTACCTACCAACAAACTCCAAAAGAGCCATCATTTTTCAAATTAAATAATATCACAGAACAACCAACTCGACTTCATACTCCGCCAATATAATCAGGTGATCCCTACCAATGATTTTATCTCCGCCAAATTTCCTATTGTGGGCGCGTCTCTGGTTACGAGATTTGGTTTGAATTGTATACAATTTCATTCACACTGGAGTCGAAAATGCCTGTCGGTGCAAACTTCGGGGCCTTACTGTGAACGAACGGCTGGACGTACGATGCTCCGGATGGTCTTAAAAAACTCGCAAGTTCAAGAACTATTTAAAACCGTAAAAATATTTACGTAAAAAAAAATTGTATAGGCGTTTTGAAAATTTCAACCCCTATTTTGAACCCCTTAGAGATGACTCACAGTAACGTCGAGCTTCGAGGACCAACGAGACGCCGAACGGAACCTATAACCCGAATTTCATCAATTTTTTTTCATGGTAACTAAGAAAAGTGGCCCGTACGGCGTACGGCGTACGGCGTACGGCGTACGGCGTACGGCGGACAGACAGAAACATTTTTATTGCAGTTTTGGATTCTACATACCTTGAAACGTAAACCATCAAATTTTGAGGGGGGGTAAGAATTTTTTTTTTCATGCTCGATTCCAATGGTTCATTATTGAAAATAATAAACCAAAATTGAAAAATAGTGTACCGTTCTATTGAAAGTTTTCGAGCTACGGCGTTCTGAAAATTTCAACCTCTATTTTTCACCCCTTAGAGTTCACTGACAGTAACGCCGACCTTCGAGGACCAACTAGACCCCAAACGGGACCTACAAACCAAATTTCATTAATTTTGGATCATGGTAACTAAGAAAAGTGTGAAGTACGGCGTACGGGGGACGGACAGAAATTTGGTGAGGAAGAGTACGAGAGAGGAGGCATAAGGAGTGAGAGAGAGAGAAGTCATAGGTAAGAGCGAGATCGGTCGAATGAAGAGCTGGGCGAGCCGGGCGGTACTTATAGGTGCCTCCACCTCGGCAGCCCGGTCGGAATACACCCAGGGGCGTTATGGGAGAAAAATGGGTGTAAAAATAGGGGTTTTCGAGGTTATAGTGAACACGAGCTTGTGATTTATCGTTTTCAATGTTTTTTTTTTAAGGCGAGAAGACCGAATATGAAGTTGATTTTGACTAAAGAGTGAAGAATTGAGGTTGCAACCAAGGTTAAGCTCCCGAAATTCATTTTTTATGAGTCAAAAACCTGGGAAATTGTCTGAAATTACCATAACTGTTATAATAACACTAGAAGTAGTATTGACAGGTGAATAAAGATAATTAACTGGCACTATCAATGTTCAAAGATGATCTGTAAGAGAAAAAAAAACAACCGAGGTCGTGTTTTTGGGGGGCCAAAATTGGTGGAAAACATCTAAAATAACTCTTCAATGAATAATGAAAGAAACAATAAATGAACATCAAAATTTCTGTAGATATGTCCGATAGAATAATAAACTCAAGTGACAAGGACATTGCAGCGTTTTTTGAAGGGGTCTTGTAAAAATTTTTTGCTGAGCTAATACATTTATGTATAGTATTCACAGGATAATAAAACAAAAGGAATGAAAAAACGCTGCAAGTTATTAGACAACGGTTTATTATTAACCTGTGTAAATGCCCCTTCAGCGTAGATCACTGTTTTCTGTGGTCTGTACCCTCGCGCTCCATCGAGGAAAGCCCTAAATGGAGTACTGGAGCCGGCCCGGTAAATGTCCCGGGTTTAGTTCCAAGAACCGCCACCACGTTGTGCTTCAAAATGAGCCAATCCAATATTCGGTTTATCTCTTGAACGGGTCAACCGATTTTCAATCTGTAAAATGTTCTGTAATCGTTATAAACAACCACAAGTGCGGACATTCAGTTTTGAATTTTAAAATTTTTTTTTCATGGAGTTCCCGAAATTATTTTACTTAATTTCAACCTTTAAAAAAAGCAACTAAGTAGGTAGTACTTTTGTAGGAAAAAAATCAGAATTCAAATCCGTTTTCAGATTGAAGATCGGATCATTAGATCGAACGGCATCTGGGAAAATCACTATAACAATGGGGCCTATTGTTAGCCCTCTAATCCTCTACCTAGGCCCACCTTGCAACGATGCCTTCCCTTTCCTGTTGATTTGAGCTAGCAGACGGACTGAGTTCACATCTAAGAGTGTATTGCTTCCGAGTCTGCGAAGCAGCGGAAGCCTTGTGTTCACTTTTGTGAGCCAAAAAATTTTTGTCTTCAGAAATCAAAATTTCCACTTGCATTTTGCGTTTCAAAGCCTACTGAACAAATTTGGTTCCGTGTCTGTCGGTCTGTGAGTCTGTGAGTCTGTGAATCTGTGAGTCTGTGAGTCTGTCCGCATTTCCTTGTTACAGCCATAACTTCCACGATTTTGAATTGATTCAGCTCAAATTTTGAGGGATGGTGCGGATAAGGCCCCTTGAGGTCCCATACAAATTTCAACATGATTGATCCAGCGGTACGCCCTGCGCATGCGCTAACGTTAAATTCAACAAACACGCATAACTTTCACAATTTTGATTCAATTTCGCTCAAATTTTCAAGGGTTGTTTGGACAAGGCCTAGTGAGTTCCAGTATGAATTTCAGCATGATCGGACCCTCGGTGCGCTCTGCGCATGCGCTGGCGTGAAATAGATTCAATTTCCTTGTTACAGCCGTAGTAACCAAAGATTTCACCCAATTTCAATGTAATTCTCAGGGATTAAGCGGGTAGGGCCCATTGAGGTCCCATATAAATTTCAACATGATAGAGCCAGCGGTTCGCCCTGCGCATGCGCTCTGTCTGTCTGTCTGTCCTTCTATGCACGGCCAAACGGCTTGACGGATATCGACCAAATTTGGCACGAATATCCAGTAGGCTCCCAAGTTGTGCAACGTCGCATTTTCAATTCCCTGACCATAGCGGAACTATGGTCGACCATGGTCAACTCCTGAATGGCTTGACGGATATCGACCAAATTTGGCACGAATATCCAGTAGGCTCCCAAGTTGTGCAACGTCGCATTTTTAATTCCCTGACCATAGCGGAACTATGGTCGACCATGGTCAACTCCTGAATGGCTTGATGGATATCGACCAAATTTGGCACGAATATCCAGTAGGCTCCCAAGTTGTGCAACGTCGCATTTTTAATTCCCTGACCATAGCGGAACTATGGTCGACCATGGTCAACTCCTGAATGGCTTGATGGATATCGACCAAATATGGCACGAATATCCAGTAGGCTCCCAAGTTGTGCAACGTCGCATTTTCAATTCCCTGACCATAGCGGAACTATGGTCGACCATGGTCAACTTCGTTAATTGAAATGGTAACCCCTATTTTTTATCGCGTATTCGTAATCTACGTGAAATTCTATCTACGATCGACCCTTCGGACTACCCCCGCGGTCGACCATAGCGCATCCATGGGCCCCTCCATGGTCGAATCCCGAATTGCTCAACGGATATCGACCAAATTTGGCACGAATATCCAGTAGGCTCCCAAGTTGTGCAACGTCGCATTTTTAATTCCCTGACCATAGCGGAACTATGGTCGACCATGGTCAACTTCGTTAATTGAAATGGTAACCCCTATTTTTTATCGCGTATTCGTAATCTACGTGAAATTCTATCTACGATCGACCCTTCGGACTACCCCCGCGGTCGACCATAGCGCATCCATGGGCCCCTCCATGGTCGAATCCCGAATTGCTCAACGGATATCGACCAAATTTGGCACGAATATCCAGTAGGCTCCCAAGTTGTGCAACGTCGCATTTTTAATTCCCTGACCATAGCGGAACTATGGTCGACCATGGTCAACTTCGTTAATTGAAATGGTAACCCCTATTTTTTATTGCGTATTCGTAATCTACGTGAAATTCTATCTACGATCGACCCTTCGGACTACCCCCGCGGTCGACCATAGCGCATCCATGGGCCCCTCCATGGTCGAATCCCGAATTGCTCAACGGATATCGACCAAATTTGGCACGAATATCCAGTAGGCTCCCAAGTTGTGCAACGTCGCATTTTTAATTCCCTGACCATAGCGGAACTATGGTCGACCATGGTCAACTTCGTTAATTGAAATGGTAACCCCTATTTTTTATCGCGTATTCGTAATCTACGTGAAATTCTATCTACGATCGACCCTTCGGACTACCCCCGCGGTCGACCATAGCGCATCCATGGGCCCCTCCATGGTCGAATCCCGAATTGCTCAACGGATATCGACCAAATTTGGCACGAATATCCAGTAGGCTCCCAAGTTGTGCAACGTCGCATTTTTAATTCCCTGACCATAGCAGAACTATGGTCGACCATGGTCAACTCCTGAATGGCTTGACGGATATCGACCAAATTTGGGACGAGTATCCAGTAGGCTCCCAAGTTGTGCAACGTCGCATTTTTAATTCCCTGACCATAGCGGAACTATGGTCGCCCATGGTCAACTTCGTTAATTGAAATGGTAACCCCTATTTTTTATCGCGTATTCGTAATCTACGTGAAATTCTATCTACGATCGACCCTTCGGATTACCCCCGCGGTCGACCTTAGCGCATCTATGGGCCCCTCCATGGTCGAATCCCGAATTGCTCAACGGATATCGACCAAATTTGGCACCAATATCCGGTAGCCTCCCAAGTTGAACGTAGGCGCATTTTTAATTCCCTGACCATAGCGGAAATATGGTCGACCATGGTCAACTCCTGAATGGCTTGACGGATTTTGATAAAATTGGGCACAAATACCCGGTAGGGTATGGGATTTTTCCGTCGTTTGTTGGTTCCACGATACTGCGTACAGCGAATCTCGGATAGCGAGCGAAGCGAGCGGTCAGGCTAGTTATGTATAATGGACGTAATGTATTATGGAAGTCATGTTATGTATAATATGTATATTTCATGTAATGTTATGTAATGTTATGTTATGTAATGTAATGTTATGTAATATGTATATTTAACGTTATGTAATGTTATGTAATGTAATGTAATGTAATGTTATGTTATGTTATTTTGCTTCCGAGTCTGTTCTATTTTATAATGGGTCACTCTGATTGTGACGAGGAAGCTCCTGTGCCATCACCTTGGCAGTGTATTTTTCCTTCTATATCTATTTCTTCAACTACAAGATTTGCTTGGCAGAAATAGTTGGCTGCTGGATCAAATCAGGATACAGCCAAATTTTGGCTGAATCCTGTCAGGGTATCAAGAAGGGCGTTTGGTTTTGGTTTATTATTCTGTGAATAATACACCTATGTAATCGCTCAGCAAAAAATTTTTATAACACCCCCTCAAAATTTTTTCTTTTCCGTTTCAAGGTACGTAGATTCCAAAAATGCAATGTCCGTCCGCCGTCCGCCGTACGCCGTCCGCCGTATCACGTGTACAGGCTTCATTTTCGGTCTAAAAAAATCGTTCTTTCGCACACATGCTCCATTTGGGCCCTAGTTGTGTCCCGAAACTTTTCAGCCCGATCGGAATATACCCAGGGGTGTTATGAGTGAAAATGTGTATAAAAATAGGTACTTTTTGCGTTTTAGCAACATGTTGGTAACATGAGGTTTTGAGGTATCCTTTTCCATGTTTTTGGGGACGAGAAGGCCGAATATGAAGTCGATTTTGACCAAAGACGCGGAAATTGAGGTTTTACCAAAGGTTCAGCTCCCAAAATGGTTTTTTTATGAGTCAAAAACCTGGAAAACTGTCTGAAATCACCATCAATGTGTATAATAACATTTGAACATGTGTAAACATGTGAATCAAGACCGTTAAATGGCACTACCAATGATCAAAGATGATCTGGGAAAAAAAGCGTACCTATTTCATGTTTTGGGGGCCAAAATTGGTGGAAATCATCATAAATAGCTATTTCAATCATTCCACATGAAAGAAACAATAAATTTAACAGCCAACAAGAATCTCTAGAACTCCAATAGAATAATAAACCCATGTGACAAGGACTTTGCAGCGTTTTTAGCATCTGACTGGTATCTAGTTTTCTTACTATGATTTCATTTTCTAAATTATTACTTTCTAAGTACCTATATGACTTGAATTTCCATAATAAGCCATTCAGTAACTAATGATTTGCAGGGTTCTCATAGTCCACCAAGCCCTATGAAGCCATAAAAAAAATCACCGTAAAATGAAGGAAGTTCAATAAAAGGTTCAGGCAAAATTGCACTCGATAACTCTATATTGCCACATCTATATATTATCAGTTTCGAGGTTCACAAGTGACGCCTATGGAAATATCACTGACAACGACCGAAGATAACAAATATGTTGAGAATGATCAATATAATAGCGATAACAATAACTCAAATGCAATAAAAATATCAATAGAATAGTAATAACAAGAATACAAGTACATGAAAAATAACTTGCTATTGGAATAACAATAACAAGAATGTAAAATAACGAGAGTGCTAAGGACTTTTCATTTGAGCTGACGAACGGCACGATTTCAATTAATTTTATCCAATCCATTTATATTATATTGGTCCAACCCCTGCCTATCCGAAAAATCTGCCACCATTTTTCGGGTACTTGTGGGCGTTATAAGGAATTGGCTACATAATTATTTTTCCATGTGTTCAACAGAATACTACCGATATAATTTGGTGAAACTCATATGGAACCTTCAGTGTTTGATTCTAGATCCACCCTCCAAATTTGAATTCTTTGCTACGATTATAAGGTAGTTGTGGGCTGTACAAGGATTGCACGTTCGCGCATGCGCTAACAAAGCTTACAGTATTTTTTAAATGATTTTGATTTGGGACTATCAGTGACCCGACCTGCACCTGCCCTCTAAATTTCAGCTCGTGAGAACCATTTTGCTTCCGAGTCTGCGAAGCAGCGGAAGCCTTGTGTTCACTTTCGTGAGCCAAAAAATTTTTGTCTTCAGAAATCAAAATTTCCACTTGCATTTTGCGTTTCAAAGCCTACTGAACAAATTTGGTTCCGTGTCTGTCGGTCTGTGAGTCTGTGAATCTGTGAGTCTGTGAGTCTGTCCGCATTTCCTTGTTACAGCCATAACTTCCACGATTTTGAATTGATTCAGCTCAAATTTTGAGGGATGGTGCGGATAAGGCCCCTTGAGGTCCCATACAAATTTCAACATGATTGATCCAGCGGTACGCCCTGCGCATGCGCTAACGTTAAATTCAACAAACACGCATAACTTTCACAATTTTGATTCAATTTCGCTCAAATTTTCAAGGGTTGTTTGGACAAGGCCTAGTGAGTTCCAGTATGAATTTCAGCATGATCGGACCCTCGGTGCGCTCTGCGCATGCGCTGGCGTGAAATAGATTCAATTTCCTTGTTACAGCCGTAGTAACCAAAGATTTCACCCAATTTCAATGTAATTCTCAGGGATTAAGCGGGTAGGGCCCATTGAGGTCCCATATAAATTTCAACATGATAGAGCCAGCGGTTCGCCCTGCGCATGCGCTCTGTCTGTCTGTCTGTCCTTCTATGCACGGCCAAACGGCTTGACGGATATCGACCAAATTTGGCACGAATATCCAGTAGGCTCCCAAGTTGTGCAACGTCGCATTTTCAATTCCCTGACCATAGCGGAACTATGGTCGACCATGGTCAACTCCTGAATGGCTTGACGGATATCGACCAAATTTGGCACGAATATCCAGTAGGCTCCCAAGTTGTGCAACGTCGCATTTTTAATTCCCTGACCATAGCGGAACTATGGTCGACCATGGTCAACTTCGTTAATTGAAATGGTAACGCCTATTTTTTATCGCGTATTCGTAATCCACGTGAAATTCTATCTACGATCGACCCTTCGGACTACCCCCGCGGTCGACCATAGCGCATCCATGGGCCCCTCCATGGTCGAATCCCGAATTGCTCAACGGATATCGACCAAATTTGGCACGAATATCCAGTAGGCTCCCAAGTTGTGCAACGTCGCATTTTTAATTCCCTGACCACAGCGGAACTATGGTCGACCATGGTCAACTTCGTTAATTGAAATGGTAACCCCTATTTTTTATCGCGTATTCGTAATCTACGTGAAATTCTATCTACGATCGACCCTTCGGACTACCCCCGCGGTCGACCATAGCGCATCCATGGGCCCCTCCATGGTCGAATCCCGAATTGCTCAACGGATATCGACCAAATTTGGCACGAATATCCAGTAGGCTCCCAAGTTGTGCAACGTCGCATTTTTAATTCCCTGACCATAGCGGAACTATGGTCGACCATGGTCAACTCCTGAATGGCTTGACGGATATCGACCAAATTTGGCACGAGTATCCAGTAGGCTCCCAAGTTGTGCAACGTCGCATTTTTAATTCCCTGACCATAGCGGAACTATGGTCGACCATGGTCAACTTCGTTAATTGAAATGGTAACCCCTATTTTTTATCGCGTATTCGTAATCTACGTGAAATTCTATCTACGATCGACCCTTCGGACTACCCCCGCGGTCGACCTTAGCGCATCCATGGGCCCCTCCATGGTCGAATCCCGAATTGCTCAACGGATATCGACCAAATTTGGCACCAATATCCGGTAGCCTCCTAAGTTGAACGTAGGCGCATTTTTAATTCCCTGACCATAGCGGAAATATGGTCGACCATGGTCGAATCCCGAATTGCTCAACGGATATCGACTAAATTTGGCACCAATATCCGGTAGCCTCCCAAGTTGAACGTAGGCGCATTTTTAATTCCCTGACCATAGCGGAAATATGGTCGACCATGGTCAACTCCTGAATGGCTTGACGGATTTTGATAAAATTGGGCACAAATACCCGGTAGGGTATGGGATTTTTCCGTCGTTTGTTGGTTCCACGATACTGCGTACAGCGAATCTCGGATAGCGAGCGAAGCGAGCGGTCAGGCTAGTTATGTATAATGGACGTAATGTATTATGGAAGTCATGTTATGTATAATATGTATATTTCATGTAATGTTATGTAATGTTATGTTATGTAATGTAATGTTATGTAATATGTATATTTAACGTTATGTAATGTTATGTAATGTAATGTAATGTAATGTTATGTTATGTTATGTTATTTTGCTTCCGAGTCTGTTCTATTTTATAATGGGTCACTCTGATTGTGACGAGGAAGCTCCTGTGCCATCACCTTGGCAGTGTATTTTTTTCTGGCACTCATGGCCTAAGGTGTCAGTCATCCCTAAGGGGTGAAGAATAGGGGTTGACATTTTCAGAACGCCGTAGTACGAAAACTTTCAGTAGAAGGGCATGGTTTTTTACGTTTTAAATTGATCTTGAACTAAAGCGTTTTTTGAGAACACGCGCAGCTTTGTACGACAAGCCGTTCGTTTTCACCGAAGAGGTTCGTCAACATGATCGTGAATCAAACGGTATAAATCCGGCCCAGATATCATCACTAGGGAGCACCTGATTATAATCACGGATAGCTGTATGAAGTCAAGCTTGTTGTTCTGTGATATTATTCCATTTGAAAAACGCTGCAGAGTCCTTGTCACATGGGTTTATTATTCTATAGGACATCTACAGAAATGTTGGCTTTTCATTTATTGTTTGTTTCATGTGACATAGTTGAAATAGCTACTTCTGATGGTTTCCACCAACTTTGGCCCCCGAAACCCAAATTAGGTACCTACGCTCCTTTTTTTTTAAATAATATTTTTAAAGTTATCTTTGATCATTGGTAGTGCCATTGATTCACGTGCTGACACTTTTTCTAGTTTTATCATACAAATTGATGGCGATTTCAGACGATTTCCCAGGTTCTGACTCATAACAAAATCAATTTTGGGAGCTGAACCTTTGGTAGAACTTCAGCTTTCCACTCTTTGGTCAACATCGAGTTCATATTCGGTCTTATCGTCCCAGAAAAACATGGAAAACGATGCCTCAAAACTTCATGTAACTGAAACATACAAAATAAGTAGGTACCTATTTGACATTTTATTTCTTTACTATGGCACATAACTCAAAAAGTGTGACGTTACGGTGTGACGAAGCGTTATGAAAAATTTCTGATGATTTTCACGTACAACCGATTCGTTGCTACGGAACTTTAACTTCGCCAGTTATCATCGTACAAAAATCGTTCACCACTCGTTGGATAGCTCTCGATTTACCTAACCATATTACGTTAACCACTGCGGAGTGCGTGCGTGCCTCGTGGTTGCGTACTTGTACGAAAGCTGTACCCACCGTTTGTGTTTTTTCTTTTAATTTTTGCTATGGATTTCCACTACTCTACCGCAAGTTTTATACACATTTTGACTACAGAGGCGTTGCGTCCATAAGGCCACTTGGGCCACTGCCCCGGCATCCAGAAACACAAAAAACTCCAAAAAATGCCAACCATTTGTTCAGTTGGCATTCGAATTTCCTTCCGTATACTGTACCTAGCATTTTTCACGAAGTTCAACAGCGACTCGACAGAGTTCTCTCTCTCTGTCCCAACCTATGTCTGGCATGGCTGCGGCCAAGACAAGTAACTGGGAAGAAGAAGAAGACAGAGATCTCTGGCTATGGATATTCGAGCATTTTATCGGAATATAGTACAGTAATCGATGTCTTGCAATCGAAATCGAAACCTACGCTTCTGAAACTGGCAGGTCCAGGGACCGGGTGTTACTATGGCAACGGAGAAAAGTGGCCCGTCCGCGCAAGCTCAGTCGAGTAAAAATTTGGTTAGCTCCACCCATTTTGGGCCCGAGGCCAACATTTCCATCCAAAAATCGTTTGTGTTCACAATCGATTGGATTGTTTCAATTCATGTTGTTATCTCGATACGAGATGCTTGTCCTTCTATCTGTCCTCCCCTAAAAATTCTTATCTCTGCCCTCCTCTAAAAATTTCAATTTTCTGCTTACGTTTCGAATTTTATATGTTCCCATTCGAGTTCCCAGGACAGATTTGGATAATAAGTGCGTTGTGTCCTGTCTGTGGTCTTGTGGATTGATCGACGTCAACATACACAGATAAGTACCTAGCTTCTAGTCTGATTCTCCATCCAAGTAGGTACTGGCCGGCGGGTCATTACTTAGTTGTATTTTAGTCTAGTTCGTTGTTTTTAGTGGTTGATTAGTTTATTTGCTTCTGTATTTTTGTACCACATGAATTTGGTGGCTAACTTATAGTCGAAATTTTCGACGTTTTCCTACGAGGATAGAGTGATGATTAAAAGTTTAGGAAGTTGCTGAGTATTAGTAAGTATGAAGCTATAGAACTTCTAGCTTCTGGTAATCCCGGGTACTGGTCAGAACTATTGTGAACACAGTGTTTACATTCTGACTTGCTAAGAGCTGCGGTTGATTAAAATCCACCCATTTCTCATAAGAAGACTCCACTGTTGGAAAACATTTACAGGTATTTTGTAGAAAAAGCTGTTAATTTGTGTTCCGGTTTGGTGGCCCACCATTTTCAGAGCCCACGCACCGCTACTGTTTGACTAACAACACCCCTGGGTACATTCCGATCGGGCTGAAAAAATTTGGGGCACAAGTAAAACCCAAATGGAGCCTGTGTGCAAAAAAAACTAATTTTTTACACCGAAATGAAGTAGTTAACCGTGATACGGCGAACGGACATTGCGTTTTTGGTTTATTATTCTGTGAATAATACACGTACTTATTATATTCGCTCAGCAAACAATTTTTATAACACCCCCTCAAATTTCTTTCTTTTACGTTTCAAGGTGCGTAGATTCCAAAAATGCAATGTCCGCCGTCCGCCGTATCACGCATAACTACTTCATTCTCGGTCTAAAAAATTCCTCCTTCTGCACAAAGGCTCCATTTTGGCCCTAGTTGTGTCCCGAAACTTTGCAGCCCGATCGGAATATACCCAGGGGTGTTATGGGAGAAAAGTGGGTGTAAAAGTTGGGGTTTTCGAGGGATTTTTGAGGTTTTAGTTAACATGAGCTTGCGGTGAGGTATTTTCCGTGTTTTTTAGGGCGAGAAAACCGAATATTAAGTTGATAATGACCGAAGAGTGAAGAACTGAGGTTTTAACGAAGGTTAAGCTCCCTAAATTAATTTTTTATGAGTCAAAAACCAATGCAATAACGATAATAACAATAAAAATGTTCAATAATCGTAACAACAATAACAAGAAGAAATTAAATCATAACAACGAAAAATATAATGAAAATAACAAGAATAAACCAAAAACCCTTTGGGTTGGTGACGCGGGGGGGGGGGGGGGGTTAAAATGACAATAAACATAACAAAAATAAATAACTGACATCAATCTCATCTTTCTCCCCTGATAGCTTCCTATACTTCCTGTCTGTCGGCCAGCCTATTACCAATACTGCTGAGAATAATTCGACGGCATTAGATCAGAAATGTCAGTTTACCTTGTTGAAAAAAGTCCAACTATTAGATATAATGAACCTGGATATCCACCAACTGCCCAGACCCCTGGTTCTAGAAAACTTCCCCAGTACCCCCAGGGTGGAAGTAGAAAGTCAACGACGCACCAGCATAGGGGTGGAGCCCCCCCCCCCCAGAGGATTAGAGGGCTAACAATAGGCCCCTATTGTTATAGTGATTTTCCCAGATGCCGTTCGATCTAATGATCCGATTTTCAATTTGAATACGGATTTGGATTCTTCAATTTTTTTGCTACAAAAGTACTAGTTGCTTTTTTCAAAAAAATTGAAATTAAGTAAAACAATCTTGGGAACTCCATGAAAAAAATTTTTTAAATACGAAACTGAATGTCCGCACTTGTTGTTGTTTATAAAGATTACAGAACATTTTACAGATTGAAAATCGGTTGACCCATTCAAGAGATAAACCGAATATTGGATTTCCCCCGGCGGTGCAGCCATCTATTGAAAATATTTCTTACTAAAATCTGTGACATTTACCCTTAAAGTTTGTGACAGTGCAGCTGTTCTCGAGTCGTTTTTGGTCCGGTGGAGACGGGATCAGTGAGCGGAAGCCTAATCGATACCCCTTCTTAACCGGTGATGATGTTGCTGGTCTAGGAGGGGGACTCTCAAGGGTCCACCCCCACTGTCACACTCTGTCACATGGTAGCAGAGCGCGGTTCCGTAGTATGCGCTGAGCTCTTCACTACACTCCATCCACTTTTTGTGGGCTTACCAGAAGGATAAGCCCAAAGGTTTCCCAGAAGGATTCCTTTACTAACAACCTCTCCCTTTGATAATGCATACATCTATTATTGGCTTCCCCACCCCCTTTCACCACTTTAGAGTGTCAATATAGGTAATTAAAATATACTGAGCTCATCAGAAGGCGATTGATGCCGCGTCCCAATTGATAAGTCCCAATAGTTGTTCCATCCTAGCGATGGAGGTAGATCACTAGAGTTTGCAGAGCACAATTCACATGACAACAATCTCTGACAAAATTATCCGCCAATACTCGTATGTAGGAGCTTCGTTCCCCGCCAGTAAATATTATTGAGGTCAAGGTAGTGAGGTAAATATAACGATGGAGGTTAGTCACCTTGAAGTTGTTCAGATGTCGTTTCCTGAACCAAAACTTCATACTACTTTTCATTCCCCCTTTTGGTTTATTATTTTCAATAATGAACCATTGGAATCGAGCATGAAAAAAAAAAATTCTTACCCCCCTCAAAATTTGATGGTTTACGTTTCAAGGTATGTAGAATCCAAAACTGCAATAAAAATATTTCTGTCTGTCCGCCGTTCGCCGTACGCCGTACGGGCCACTTTTCTTAGTTACCATGAAAGAAAATTGATGAAATTCGGGTTAAAGGTTCCGTTCGCTGTCTAGTTGGTCCTCGAAGCTCGACGTTACTGTGAGTCATCTCTAAGGGGTTCAAAATAGGGGTTGAAATTTTCAAAACGCCTATACCATTTTTTTACGTGAATCTTTTTACGGTTTTAAACAGTTCTTGAACTTACGAGTTTTTTAAGACCACCCGGAGCATCATACGTCCAGCCGTTCGTTCACAGTAAGGCCCCGAAGTTTGCACCGACAGGCATTTTCGACTCCAGTGTGAATGAAATTGTATACATTCAAACCAAATCTCGTTACCAGGGACGCGCCGACGATAGGAAATTTGCCGGAGATAAAATCATTGCTAGGCTGATCATTGCTGATCATTGCTGTTACCTGATTATATTGGCGGAGTATGAAGTCGAGTTGGTTGTTCTGTGATATTATTTAATTTGAAAAATGATGGCTCTTTTGGAGTTTGTTGATAGGTAGTGAAACTTGAACAAACGTTGGGTAAATTATTACTACACGATGGTAAATCATTACTCAACAGTAAATTATTACACAACGGTTCATTATACCATCTACGTAGAAGGGGCTGGAGTTTGTTGGTAGGTACTTTTGCAACTTTTTTCAATCCTCACCAACAATTTCTTTTCAGAACTTCATTATGTGTGTTTCTTTTTGTTAGGTACTGTTTGTCATCGGCGGAATTATTTTAGCAACATTTAACTCGTGATTTAGGTAGGTACCTAGTAACGAGTACGGGGTTAGGTACTAACCTACGGAGGGTCTGCGATCTACATAATATGTATAGAATAGTACATATTATATTATATAGACGGGTTATCTATACAGAGAGCTGTGATCTGTAGCAGAAGGGTATTCTGTACAAAATAATAAACCGTTGTGCAGGGATTTGCAGCGTTTTTCCTCTAATACTTCTGCTACCCAGAAGTATGTAATGTGGGGAGGAGTGTGACAATGGGGCTGTTCTCGAGTCGTTTTTTGGTCCGGTGGAGACGGGATCGGTGAGCGGAAGCCTAATCGATATGCCTTCTTAACTGTGGCTCTGGGTAACTGAGAAAAGAGCGAAGTACGGCGTACAGCCTACGGCGGAAGACAGAATTTCGGTTTATTATGCTCAATAATGAACCTTTGGAATCGAGCATGAAAAAAAAAAAAAAAAAATTAACCTCCTTTCAAAATTTGTTGGTTTCCGTTTCAAGGTATGTAGAATCCGAAAATGCAATAAAACAATTTCTGTCCATCCGCCTTACGTCGCGTGCGGTACTTCGCACTTTTCTTAGTTACCTTGAACCAAAATTGACGAAATTCTGTTTATAGGTCCCATTTGGGGTCTAGCTGGTCCTCGAAGCTCGGCGTTAATGTCAGTAACCCCTTAGGAGTGAAAAATAGAGGTTTAAATCTCCAGGACGCCGCGTTATCTCGAATTTTTTTACGTTTTTAAATAGTTTTATGAGACCACTCAGAGCAGCCGTGAGTCCAGCCGTTCATTCACAGTAAGACTCAGAAGTTTGCACCGACAGGCTTCTTCAACAGGAGCGTGAATGAAATTGTATACATTCAGCCCAGATATCGTTGCTATGGACGCGGCAACATTCGGGAATCGGCCCGAGATAATCATTGCTAGGGTGCACCTGATTATAATCACGGATGGCTGTATGAATTCGAGTTGGTTGTTCTCTGATATTATTCCATTTGAAAAACGCTGCAAATCATTACACAACGGTTTATTATTTACCTGTATAGATGCCCCTTCTGCGTAGATCACTGTTTTCTGTGGTCAATACCCTCGAGCTCCCCCCAGGAAAGCCCTAAATGGAGTACTGGAGCCGGCCTGGGAATTGAAGTTTCATACAAATGCGCGGGATTCAACCATTCAATCATTAATATTTGTAGAAGCATAAGGTAAATAATAAACCGTCGTGTAATAATTCACCTGTAGAGATGCCCCTTTCGCGTAGATACCTAGTATAATAAACCGTTGTCTAAAAATTTACCGTTGTGTAATAATTTACTGTCGTGTAATAATTTACCGTTGTGTAATAATTTACTGTCGTGTAATAATTTACCGTTGTGTAATAATTTACCTAATAATACTTCAATGTTTGTTCAACTTTCAAAAGTACCTGTCATCAAAATCCAAAACAGCCATAATTTTGGTTCATTATTTTCAATAATGAACCTTTGGAATCGAACATGAAAACAACAATTTCAACCCCACTCAAGATTTGATGGTTTCCGTTTCAACGTATGTAGAATCCAAAACTGCAATCAACTAATTTCTGCCCGTCCGCCGTACGCTGTACTTCGCACTTTTCTTAGTTACCATGAACCAAAGTTGACGAAATTCGGTTTATATGTCCCATTTGGGGTCTAGTTGGTCCTCGAAGCTCGACGTTAATGTCAGTCATCCCTAAGGGGTGAAAAATGGGGGTTGAAATCTCCAGGGCGCCGTTATCTCGCATTTTTTTACGGTTTTAAATAGTTCTCGAACTTGGGAGGTTTAAGACCACCTCGAGCATTGTAAGTCCAGCTGTTCGTTCACAGTAAGGCCAGAAGTTTGCAGGCTTTTTCAACAGGAGGATGAATGAAATGTATACATTCAGCCCAGATGTCATCGCTAGGGACGCGGCAACAGTCGGGGATTGGCCCGAGATGATCATTGCTAGGGAGCAGCTGATTAAATTCACGGAGTATGAAGTCGAGTGGGTTGTTCTGTGATATTATTTCATTTAAAAAATGAGGGACACAATGGTAAATTATTGCACAACGGTAAATTATTACACAAAGATAAATTATTTCACAACGGTTCATTATACGATCCACGTAGAAGGGGCTAGAGTTTGTTGGTAGGTACTTTTGCAACTTGAACAACCGTTGAAGTATTATTGATGCGCAAATTATTACACAACGGTAAATTATTACTCAAAGGTAAATTATTGCACAACGGTTCATTATACTATCTACGTAGAAGGGGCATCTATACAGGTAAGTTATTACACAACAGTTTATTATTTGCCTTAAATGCATCATGCATAACTACAAAATAATCAATGATTGAATTATTTAATCCTGCGCATTTGCAGGAAACTTTAATTCCGGGGCCGGCTCCAGTACCTACCACATTTAGGGCTTTCCTGGTGGGAGTTCGAGGGTATTGACCACAGAAAACATTGCATTTTCGGATTCTACGTACCTACCTTGAAACGGATACCATCAAATTTTGAGGGGGGTTTAAATTTTTTTTTTTTTTTCGTGCTAGATTTCAAAGGTTTATTATTGAAAATGATAATCCAAAATGATGGCTCTTTTGGATTTTGTTGATAGGTACCTACTTTTGCAACATGAACAAACGTTGAAGTATTACTGGGTAAATTATTACACAACGGTAAATTATTAAACAACAGTAAATTATTACACATCGGTTTATTATGCTGTCTACGCAGAACGGGCATCTATACTGGTAAATTATTATACAACGGTTTATTATTTACCTTATGCTTCATGAATAACTACAAATAATTAATGATTTAATTATTGAATCCCGCGCATTTGTATGGAACTTGTGACAGATTATGGCTGAGGGGGTGGACCCTCGAGGGTCGCCCTCCTATAGACCAGCTGAATCATCACCGGTTAATGGTTTGTACGTCCCGTTCGGGGGTAACTGGTCCCCATAACACCGCGTTACTCTCAGTCATCTCTAAGGGGTGAAAAATAGGGATTGAAGTTTTCAGAACGCCGTAACTCGAAAACTTTCAATAGGACGGTATGCTTTTTTAACGTTTTTAAAGTGATCTTGAACTAAAGAATTGTTTGAGACCACCCGGAGCATTACGACCAGCCGTTCATTTGCACCGAAAAGCTTCGTCAACATGATCGTGAATCAAACGGTATAAATCCGGCCCAGATATCATCGCTAGGGAGCACCGGATTATAATCACTGATGGCTGTATGAAGTCGGGTAGGTTGTTCCGTGATATTATTTCATTTATAAAATGATGGCTGTTTTGTATTTTGTTGAAAGGTACTCTTGCAACTTGAGCAAACGTTGAAGTATTATTGGGTAAATTTCTATTATTTTTATTATACTATCTACGTAGAAGGGACACCTATACAGGTAAATTACTACACAATGGTTTATCATTTGCCTTATGTTCCACGAATAACTACAAATAATTTATGAATGAATTATTGAATCCCGCTCGTTTGTATGAAACTTCAAGTCCGGGGCCGGCTCTAGTACTCGATTTATGGCTTTCCTGGGGGGAGCTCACGGGTATTGACCACTGAAAACATTGATCTACGCAGAAGGGGCATTTATACAGGTAAATAATAAACCTTTGTGTAATAATTAGCTGTGTTTTTATTTCATTTTCGGATTCTACATACCTTGAAACGAGAATCATCAAATTTTGATGATGATGAGGGGGGGGGGGGGGGGGGGTTACTTTTTTTTTCATACTCGATTCCAAAGGTTCGTTATTGAAGATAATAAACCAAAATGAGTTTTCGAACTCGAAGATAGCCGAAGCCATAGATGCAATGCGAGAACAGTTTGATACAAAAAAGTATCCAGAAGACTGGTAATCGTTTAACTCGAAGATGCAGGTAGTGAGTGTTGAGATTTCATAATAGATAAACGCTGGAAATCCCTGCACAAAGGTTTATTATTTTGTACAGAATACCCTTCTGTTACAGATCACAGCTCTCTGTATAGGGAACCCGTCTATATAATATAATATGTACTATTCTACAGATATGTAGATCGCAGACTCTCCGTAGGTTAGTACCTAACCCCGTACTCGTTACTTGGTACCTACCTAAATTACGAGTTAAATGTTGGTAAAATAATTCTATCGATGACATACAGTAACTAAAACGGCAAAAAGAAACGCAAATAATGAAGTTCTGAAGGAAATTAGTTGATGTGGAGTGAAATAGATGCCCCTTCTGCGTAGATCACTGTTTTCTGTGGTCAATACCTACCCTCGTGGTCAAGTATAATGAACCGTTGTGTAATAACTTGCCCATCAATAATACTTCAACGATTGATCAAGTTGCAAAAGTACCGATCAACAAAATCCAGCCCCTTCTTGGTAGATGATCCGTTGTGTAATAAATTACCGTTGTGAAATAATTTACAGTTATGTAATAATTTACCGTTGTGTAATAATTTGCCGTTGTGTAATAATATACCACTGTGTAATAATTAACCCATCAATAATACTTCAACGTTTGTTCAAGTTTCACAAGTACCTACCTACAAAATCCAGTAGTCCACTTATCACTTATCAAATGAAATAATATCGCAGAACAACCAACTCGACTTCATACAGCCATCTGTGATTATAATCAGGTGCTCCCTAGTGATGATATCCGGGCCGGATTTATACCGTTTGATTCACGATCGTGTTGACAAAGCTTTTTGGTGCACACGAACGGCTGGACGTTCAATGCTCCGAGTGGTCTCAAAAAATTGTTTAGCGCAAGACAACTTTAATAACGTAAAAAAAATCATACCCTTCTATCAAACATTTTCGAGCTACGGCGCGGCGTTCTGAAAATTTCAGCCCCTGTTTTGAACCCCTTAGAGATGACTGACAGTAACGTCGAGCTTTGAGGACCAACTAGACCCCGAACGGAACCTATAACCCGAATTTCATCAATTTTGTTTCATGGTAACTAAGAAAAGTGGCTAGTGCGGCGTACGGCGGACAGACAGAATTTTTTTTATTGCACTTTCGGATTCTACATATCTTGAAACGTAAACCATCAAATTTTGAGGGGTGGTTAGCATTTTTTTTTTAATGCTCGATTCCAATGATTCATTATTGAAAATAATAAACCAAAAAAGTCGACCAAAATCTATGACATGTTTTCCTACACCATTCCACAAGGTTTTTAGTTGGTACCAGTCCGCGCCAAAATGGACAGTCCGGTCCCATCAAGGATCAGCAGGTACACCCAATGATCCATGCACCCTTGAGAGATCCTGCTATACAATATTAGTTTATCTGTTTTTGGGGCAAAACAGTTTTTCGAGCATGAATTATCTCCCTAACTTTTTCTTAGTTAATTTTGGTTATGTTATTAGAGATTCTTTAAGAAGAGCAGAAATTTATTGAGAGACTTTTCCCAACACATTTTGCACGGGATAGCTCCTAAAATAAGGTACAAGAAAAGACTTGGCGTTTCGATGTCCCGAAATAGACGAAATATGACGGCAAATCCGGTTCGTAATCGCTGTGACGATCGCACACAGCGACAGGTGGACAGAGCTGCTATCGATTTTTTTAAGAATCGATAACTTGGGAGAAAAGCGAACCCCCTTCCTCATAATCACGGGGATAGTAATTTGAATTACTGAACAGGGAAAGGTCAGAGGTGGAAATAGACAATATCGTGATTGGGGGGATCTATAACTCAAGTCGAGTAATTATATTTTTCTACTGTTATTTTACCTAGTGGGTACTACAACGATTGGGAACGACCGTAAGGCGAAAATAATTACTCACGTGAATGTATTTTTGGTTTATTCGCTCAGCAACCAATTTTTGGTATACCCCCTCAAAATTTTTCTTTTGCGTTTCAAGGTGCGTAGATTCCAAAAATACAATGTCCGTCCGCCCGATCATCCATATCTACCTTTATTTTTGGCCTTAAAAAACTCGTCCTTTCGCAAACAGGCTCCACTTGGGCCCTAGTTGTGTCCCGAAACTTTGCAGCCCAATCGGAATAGGGTGTTATGGGTGAAAAATTTATGTAAAAATAGGATTTTTTTGGTGTTCCAGTAACATGAGCTTGTGAGGTACCTATGTTTTCCATGTTTTTTAGGGCGGGGAGACCGAATATTAAGTCGATTATGACCAAAGAGTGGAAAAGTGAGGTTCTCACGAAGTTAGAACCACACCCATAATTTTCAGTTCGGCTGGAGCCTAATCGGTATACCTTCTTAGTTGGTGATGATATCGCTAGTTCTAGAGGAGGGATGCTCGAGGGTCCACCGTAACTCTCCTCACTCTTCGTCGCATGGTAGCAGAGCGTGGTTTGGTAGCATGCGCTGAGTAAATCACCATACTCCATCCACGTTTGAGGTTTTCCATAAGGATACGCCCAGAGGTTTCCCAGAAGGATTCCTTTAAAAACATCTATCCCCCCCCCTCCCCCCATGTACCTTTACAGCTCAGTATAAATACATAATTATATTGAGCTCATTTGAAGGCGATTACGTGTCCCAATTTACAAGTCCCAATAGTTGTTCCATCATAACGATGGAGATTGATCACCTAGAGGTTACCCAGACGATTAATTCACTGGGCAACAACCTCTGACAACGTTTTTCTCCTCCAATGCACGTATACAGGAGCTTGGTTCTCCACCGTTAAATTATTGAGGTAGTACCATTATGATGGAGGTTAGTCACCTTGAAGTTGTTCAGATGTCCTTTCCTGAACCATAACTTAATACTACTTTTCAACCCCCCTTTTTCCCTCTCACAGTTCTGCTACCCAGAAGTATTGCATGTGGGGAGGAGAAACAGTGGGCAGTCTCGAGTTGTTTGTGTTTCCAGTGAAGATGGGGTCGTTTCGGCTGAAGCCTAATCGATATCCCTTCTGGTGGTAGTATCGATAGCTGGTGATAGTATCGCTAGACATAGAAGGGGGGCTCTGGAGGTTCCACTGGCACTCTCCTCACTATGGCACAAGCTCCAAAATTCATTTAAGAGTAAAAAACCTGGGAAATTGTCTGAAATTATCATAAATTTGTATAATAACACTAGTAGTAGTTAACAGGTGAATCAAGACAATTAAATGGCACTATCAATGATCAAAGATAATTTGTTAAAAGTAGGAGCCTGATTCGAGTTTTTGGAGGCCAACATTGGTGGAAACCATAAAAAATAGTAAGTCGGGGCAAGTGCACACCAGAATGTCAAAAGTTTTACTTTGGTTGCATGTAAAAAAAATTCTATTACAGTTAACAATAATATTTTTTCTGGACTTTGTAGGTACCCCAAGAACATCTCTTCAAAACTACCTAACGTGAAACTTCTCAGAATTCAATATCCATATGATTTTAACTAAAATGTGTAAAAATCCTGTGTTATGCACTTGCCCCAGAAAACGGGGTAACTACATACCCCAACCTTACTTTTTCTTCAATTACATATATTAGAACAATTGCGGTGGGCATCAGATAGCCCATCTTCTCAAGATAAATAAGCTTCTTGAAGTTTTGACTTGGCGGTTTGTGTTCAGGAGTTACACACTTTTTCATATTGCGCGTCGAGAATCTTCCGAAAAGGCGGAAAAACAAAAATTGAGAAAACGCTGCTTAAACGTTTTTTACTAGTCTGAAACTCTCTCTTATAAATTATTTAGCATTATAACAGCCACAGTTGAGGTAGACAAAGAAAATCTATGTACAATATCGATTACAAATTCAAGACTAGTGACTGAAATTTGAATCACCCATTAATGAGCTTGGCAACCCACCATAACTAATTTTAAAACAGGTATGTGGTATAATGATGTGGTATACATCAATAAAAATAAGATATACATACATGACTTGGGTATTTAGTATCAGTAAAAATAATATCACTGCAGTTACATCAAGGCATACCATCCCATAATGATTGATAAAATAAAGAGGTAGCAAGAAGCAACGTAAAACTAAGAAACAACGTAAAACTAAGAAACAACGTAAAGAAAACAATGTGAAATACTGAGGAACATAAGTTATTGGAAGTACGACTTCTTCCTGAGCAGCCCTGTAGGTGGTCACTGGTCATCCAGTCATCCACTCACTCCAGTTCATGCAGTCATTCCAGCCTTCACTTCTTCTCCTGCCGTGTCCAGCTCGTCTCTGGAGTACTGACTCCATCAAGCGGTTTTCGTTTTGTAATTCCTCACCATCGCAATATCTAGTAGAAGCCTGTAAATTCGGGAAAAAATCCCCTGGGGGCAAGTGCACAGTACTAAGCACTTGCCCCACCACCCAGTTCCAATGGGGCAAGTGCAAACCAGGGTCTACAACATAGAAAAAACTGGTTTAGTTAAAACCAACTGAATTACTTTGAAAGAGTAATATCTAAAGTATCTACTTACCACTAAAGTGTTCCCAAAATTCACCTCAGTCTCAAGATGAAAACAGATTAAACGGACTTCACCAACTTGGCATGGCGACCAAAAACACAGTGCTGAGTTTGAAGCTTCCCTGTGACCTTATATCCCATGTAAGTGAACTCAGGTGGCATTAATTTCAAGCTCCATCCTGTTTACTTCAAATTCCCACAGATGGCAGCTCTCTCAACAATATAGGAGTGAAATGGAACTCCATTACTGCACTGCTGCGAAACTGAGTAAGGAAACGAACAACCTAACTCGCGATGAAATTGTGGAAATCCATTTCAAAATAAAAACGCTGCAAATCCCTGCACAACGGTTTATTATTTTGTATAGAATACCCTTCCGTTACAGATCACAGCTCTATGTATAGATAACCCGTCTTTATAATATGATATGTACTATTCTATACATATTATGAAGATCGCAGACCCTCCTTAGGTTAGTACCTAACCCCGTACTCGTTACTAGGTACCTACCTAAATCACGAGTTAAATGTTGCTAAAATAATTCTGCCGATGACAAACAGTACCTAACAAAAAGAAACACACATAATGAAGTTCTGAAAAGAAATTTTTGATGAGGAGTGAAAAAAGTTGCGAAAGTACCTACCAACAAACTCCAGCCCCTTCTACGTAGATGGTATAATGAACCGTTGTGTAATAATTTACCGTTGAGTAATGATTTACCGTAGTAATAATTTACCCATCAATAATACTTCAACGTTTGTTCAAGTTTCACTACCTACCAACAAACTCCAAAAGAGCCATCATTTTTCAAATGAAATAATATCACAGAACAACCAACTCGACTTCATACTCCGCCTATATAATCAGGTGATCCCTAGCAATGATTTCATCTCCGCCAAATTTCCTATTGTGGGCGCGTCTCTGGTTACGAGATTTGGTTTGAATTGTATACAATTTCATTCACACTGGAGTCGAAAATGCCTGTCGGTGCAAACTTCGGGGCCTTACTGAGAACGAACGGCTGGACGTACGACGCTCCGGATGGTCTTAAAAAACTCGCAAGTTCAAGAACTATTTGAAACCGTAAAAATATTCACGTAAAAAAATGGTATAGGCGTTTTGAAAATTTCAACCCCTATTTTGAACCCCTCAGAGATGACTCACAGTAACGTCGAGCTTCGAGGACCAACTAGACAGCGAACGGAACCTATAACCCGAATTTCATCAATTTTCTTTCATGGTAACTAAGAAAAGTGGCTCGTACGGCGCACAGTGGGGCAAACGTGGAAAAAAGTCAATTTTTTGAAAAATAAGAATTAATTGCCGGAATAATGGAATCCTATAGTAAACTTCCTGTAGAATCAAGGTATGATAGCAGTTTTCAGTAAAAAAATTTCATATCCTCAAATTTCTTAAGTAAAGTGAGAAAATCATAAATTTTGCTTAATTTTTAAGCGTTGTTATAAAAAACATAACACTTTTCTAAAAATTTATTTTTAAAGCGTAAGGGTTTAAATAACGATCATGAAAACACCCAACAAAGAAATGAGAGCATTGCTTAGGACAACAATACGCTTAGGAGGTATTTTGAAGAAAAAACACACTCTTTTTCATTGTCAATTGCATGTTTTGTGACTTTCAAAAAAAGCTCCACAAGTCTCCAACGTGGCTGTTGAATATTTCTTTTCCAGGCGTAGTTAGGTAGCACCTGTATAAATTTCAGCTGCGCATATTTGCGCGTCTGACCTCTGCTCTCATTCTTTCAATAAGAAACAGTAGGCGTCGGTCAGAGCCCTACGCAAATGGGCTTGTTCAAACATGTGTTGTTTATTCAATTGGTTGAGTATTCGGCGTGCACTTTTATCACGCTATGAGAATCCTTTTAATACCACATCAGTCTTCTCGGTTAGTCGTTCTCCAGAGATGGAACCAATACAAATTTTATACGGTGATTTGTGTGAAGTTCTATTTAACGGAGGTGATATTGAACAATATATCGTGGGTAACTTCACACATCTGAAAGAAGATGAGCTCTCCTTGTTGATAACACAATTAAAAAAGAGGTTTCTCACTCATTTTAATCAAAGGTGGTCGACAGCTGCCCGTAACAAGCAGAACTTTTTAAGAAAATACCGCGATTGGATGAAGGGTGAGTTTATGATTAATTTACCAAATAGTGATGACAGGGCTTGTATGCAATCCGCGGAGGGCGGCTTTCATAGAATCGGACGACCTGAAAAACCTTTTGACGAGTGTGGTGAGAGGGGTAAGAGGTTTAAAATTGCAAAAATACGATCGTTGAACGATCAAAATTTGATACATGCAGCTGGTTCCTCAGCCGAGGTTGATAAGTCACCAGTGTTTACTGCCGAATTTGCATTAGCTCTTTTCCTCCAAGCCAAGATGACCAGGTTTCAGTACGAAACTATCAGAGCTGCAACTAAAAGTGCAGGTTTTAATATCTTCCCCTCCTACAAAAAAGTGGCTGAGGCAAAAAAAAATTGCTATCCAAGTGGTGTTAATATATCGGAAACCGGTGGTGGGGTTCCGCTACAGAACTTGCTTGATCATACCGTGGATAGAATATTTCAAACAATGACAGAGGAGGAAATTGATAATTTGAAGGACCATAATGTCACATTACATACGAAGTGGGGATGTGATGGGGCCTCAGGCCAGCAAGAGTTTTCTCAATCGTTCTCACAAGTCAATGAAGGAAAAACTGACGCGAACCTATTCATGACGTCTATCGTGCCTCTGCGAATCACTGCAACTGATAATGACGATTCCATTAGTTGGTTGAATCCAAGACCTTCGTCAACATTATATTGTAGACCACTGAGATTTGATTATGAAAAGGAAACGGATGTAGTAGTTAAGACAGAAATATTGAGAGTAGAAAATGAAATTAAAAATCTGCAAGATATGAGACTGATTATAGGCACTCGTGCAATTACTGTAAAACATGTATTGCATTTCACGATGTTGGATGGGAAAGTAGCCCAAATTTGTACTGATACCACGGCTTCTACCAATTGCGTCATTTGCGGTGCTCGTCCAACGGAAATGAATAATGTGCAATCAGTAAAACAGAGACCTCCAAATCGCGAAGCTTTTAAACTGGGAATTTCTCCTCTCCATGCCAGAATTAAATTTATGGAGTATATTCTTCATCTTAGTTACAACTTAAAATTTCAGGCATGGAGGACCAATGCTACAACTAAGCCAATCAAAGATGCCGAGAAGAACCGAATTCAAAGAGAATTACTGAGTCAACTTGGTATAAGAGTTGACTACGTGAAGCAGGGCTACGGATCGAGCAATACAGGGAATACCTCGAGAAGATTTTTTGCTAACCCCTCAGTTGTAGCTTCGATAACTGGTATTGATATAACATTGATTTGCAGATTAGGGACAATCCTGGAAGTGATCAACAGCAGCAGTCATCAGATTGACGTTTCCAAATTCGCCACTTACACCCAAGATACTGCTGAATTAGCTGTGAGGTTGTACCCGTGGTACTATATGCCATGTACACTACATAAGATATTAATACATGGGTCCGAAATAGTTGAATCTGCTGCTCTGCCAATCGGTGCACTCTCAGAAGAAGCTCAAGAGAGTCGGAACAAGGACTACAAACATTTCAGAACTCATTACACAAGAAAAAATTCCCGATTGAACACCAACGAGGATATTTTTCATAAACTGCTAGAAACGTCTGACCCCTTTATCACTTCCTTGCGTCCATCTCCAAAGAAAAGGCTTGAAGATTTCAGCGCGGAAGCTGAGGCGTTACTTTCGTAAATGCAATGCGCTGTCAAATTTTGACTTTTCAAGGCATCCCGAATATGCTGATGCGCAAAAAGTGCAAAAATGAGTTGTAGTGAAGTTATTTATTTCATTTTTTTGTTATTTCAACAGAGGACATGAGCAAATTTTGAGAAGAAGCAAAATTTTCAGGTTGTTCCGAAGAAAATGTTCAGTTAAGTTTGATAATGAAACTCTTGTAAAACAGATAACATCGTTTTTTCTAATGTATTTTTCCCCTCTGAATCGAATGAAACCACTCCCAAGTCGATATAATTATCCGTTTTCGAGATTCGTAGTTTTTTCCGTATTTTGGCCATTTGGCCCCACTGTGCGGCGTACGGCGGACAGACAGAAATATTTTTATTGCAGTTTTGGATTCTACATACCTTGAAACGTAAACCATCAAATTTTGAGGGGGGTAAGAATTTTTTTTTTTTCATGCTCGATTCCAATGGTTCATTATTGAAAATAATAAACCAAAACGGAGTTCGGTATTGAAAAGTGGTATATTTCAAAATGCACGAAAAATAATATTACACCGATTGGTGATCAAAAGATCGTCAGTAAAATCAAAAAAACAAAAAACTGCAAATTATCACACAAGTTTTATTATTTACCTGTATAGATGCCTCTTCTGCGTAGAGCACTGTTTTCTGTGGTCAATACCTACCCTCGAGCCTAAATCGAGTACTGGAGCCGGCCCCGGGAAAAATGCGCGAGATTCACTAATTCAGTCATTAATTATTTGTAGTTATTGATGAAGCATAAGGCAAATAATAAACCCTTGTGTAATAATTTACCTGTATAGATGCCCCTTCTACGTAGGTATGGCTGTGGTACGTGGCAAAAGTACCTATCAACAAAATCAAATGATGATATTATTTCATTTTTCAAATGAAATAATATCACAAAACAACAGCTCGTCTTCATAGCCATCCTTGATTATAATCAGGTGGTCCCTAGTGACGATATCTGGGCCGGATTTATACCGTTTCATTCACGATCGTGTTGCCGAAGCTTTTCGGTGCAAACGAACGGCTGGTCGTGCAATGCTCCGGGTGGTCTCAAAAAATTCTTTAGTTCAAGATCGATTTAAAAACGTAAAAAAACCATACCCTTCTATTGATAGTTTTCGAGCTACGGCGTTCTGAAAATTTCAACCTCTATTTTTAACCCCTGACAGTAACGCCGAGCTTCGAGGACCAACTATACCCCGAACGAGACCTATAAACCAAAAGTGCTAAGTACGGCGTACGGTGGATATAGACAGAAATTTTTTTATTGCATTCTCAGATTCTGCATACCTTGAAACGTAAACCATCAAATTGGCGGGGGGGGGGGGGGGTTAAAAATTAATTTTTTTTCATGCTCGATTCCAAAGGTTCATTATTGAAAATAATAAACCAGTAACAGTAGGTAACCAAATAATAAGTTTGTTTGTTACTGACGATGGTTTGATCATCGAAACCGATATAACAGTATCTGTTTTGTTTATTATTGGAAAAAGACGACCTATTCTATTCTTCTAGGAACGCTATTTTCATCACATTTTCACCGCCAGGTTAATAACCAGTATGTATGTGACTATAAATTAGAATGCCTACGTACACACACCTCATTGCCTGACCTTTCACATCATCGGCTTGATGTCAAGCCTTCAGTCTAGGATTTTACCCATGGTCAGTACGTCCAAAGACTTCAGTGAAGAAACACTTTTGCTTTAATTTTTTTAAATCATCAACCCTAATAAAATTAACTTTTAAATATTGCAGATTGAAAACTGAGGGTAGCTGAGGAAGTATACTCCTCCTGTTTATCATAATCTATCAGATCATCAAAAAGTTGAAATGTTGAAAAGGTGATATGTTTTGAAATGTTTTGTTTGAAAAATTATTGATTAAGAGCCCTAAACTGATGACATAGCTACCGAATCCCATCAGTTGCGAACAATTTTAGTCAGAGAACATTGGAGCAACGCTCTTTGCTCGTTATCAGCTGTTCTCCGACGGGGTCGCACTGGGCTTTGCAAACAGGACCTCGTTTCCCAATCATTCTGCGCCCTACGCGACGGTTTTCCCTTCACTGACTTCAACCCCCACGATAGAAACCTGGCTAACATTGGGGATAGTCCCAGGGATCCTTCAAAGCCAGAATTATGAAGATCCAGTTGTGCTGAGTGATCACTCGTTCCTACTATAAGTTGTGACTGGTACTAGAATTTCAATGTTTGTCCCTTATTTATAGTTCCGAATACGCTTTTTTCATGTATCTAATTTTTCTTGCAACTAAGTTTTTAACTAATGTTTTTTATATATCTAGTCTAACTTCTCATAAATGCTCAAATATAAAGAAATGATTATATTGTTTACACTATTTGTATTGGGCGTTGCCTGTGTTGCGTTAGGCCAATGCTTATGGGTGTTCCTTATGAACCAGTCACGCCTTGTCTCCCTTTCTTCGTTAGGAAAACATTTGAAGAGCTTGTTCCCTTAGCACTCCTTTTCTTTGCCTGGAACATCTTGGTGGTAAGAGGCCATGGTCGAGCTCGTCAGTTGAGAAAAATGCATTGTAACATGAGCTAAGTATCATAAGTACCTAGTTGTGATTCAAAATTAGGCAGGTACTACAAACCAATCATGTAACCATCTCAATAAAATCTTGATTTCAACACTGCGGATACTAAGAGCCTACCGCTCCGTTCACTGTGGAATTTGTATATAGCGTTCTCTGTATATCACCCTTGCACATTTCATTCGAGTCGGTTAAATAGAACCGGAGATATAGTCATGGGCAAAACACGGTTACAGTTCACTGTACAGAGATCTAGACCTCTCCTCAGAGGTCTAAGGATTATCTGAAAAAAATATGAATGGTTGTTACTTAAGTGTTTTCTTTTTCGAGAGTGAAATTATTATGTGCGGTGCATTTTTGAACTCCAAGCCGAAGCATTCTTTATCTTAAGAGAAGAATCTGTATTGTAAAAATTCAACTGAGACAACATTCCGATATCAGAAACAGACGTTTAGAATAATGAACTCCTTGGAAACCCTCCAGCTCTGTGGAACGATAAAAGTGTCAGCAAAAGCCCGGCCTAAGTTACGTGATCCACTTGACCAACTGCCATCAAGACGAAGAATGGGAATAAAATGAAGTGACCTTGGCAGCCTTTTTTGATACTTCGGTAATTTTGGTTTATTATTTTCAATAATGAACCATTGGAATCGAGCATGAAAAAAAAAATTCTTACCCCCCCTCAAAATTTGATGGTTTACGTTTCAAGGTATGTAGAATCCAAAACTGCAATAAAAATATTTCTGTCTGTCCGCCGTACGCCGTACGCCGTACGGGCCACTTTTCTTAGTTACCATGAAAAAAAATTGATGAAATTCGGGTTATAGGTTCCGTTCGGCGTCTAGTTGGTCCTCGAAGCTCGACGTTACTGTGAGTCATCTCTAAGGGGTTCAAAATAGGGGTTGAAATTTTCAAAACGCCTATACCATTTTTTTACGTAAATATTTTTACGGTTTTAAATATTTCTTGAACTTGCGAGTTTTTTAAGACCATCCGGAGCATCGTACGTCCAGCCGTTCGTTCACAGTAAGGCCCCGAAGTTTGCACCGACAGGCATTTTCGACTCCAGTGTGAATGAAATTGTATACAATTCAAACCAAATCTCGTAACCAGAGACGCGCCCACAATAGGAATTTGTGAATACGGCCAATCATTGGTAGGGATCACCTGATTATATTGGCGGAGTATGAAGTCGAGTTGGTTGTTCTGTGATATTATTTAATTTGAAAAATGATGGCTCTTTTGGAGTTTTTTGGTAGGTAGTGAAACTTGAACAAACGTTGAAGTATTATTGATGGGTAAATTAGGTATTACTACGGTAAATCATTACTCAACGGTAAATTATTACACAACGGTTCATTATACCATCTACGTAGAAGGGGCTGGAGTTTGTTGGTAGGTACGTTTGCAACTTTTTTCACTCCTCATCAACAATTTCTTTTCAGAACTTCATTATGTGTGTTTCTTTTTGTTAGGTACTGTTTGTCATCGGCAGAATTATTTTAGCAACATTTAACTCGTGATTTAGGTAGGTACCTAGTAACGAGTACGGGGTTAGGTACTAACCTACGGAGGGTCTGCGATCTACATAATATGCATAGAATAGTACATATTATATTATATAGACGGGTTATCTATACATAGAGCTGTGATCTGTAACAGAAGGGTATTCTATACAAAATAATAAACCGTTGTGCAGGGATTTGCAGCGTTTTTAATAACATTTTCAATGATTGAAAAATTGTAATGAATTAGGTATTACTTTTAATCGTTTCAATAAAAATTACCTAATACCTATAATATGATTGCTAGGTACCTATAGTCTTCAGGGTGGCTGCTTCAAGATTGGCACATACAATTTTCAAGTCTAACGTCACTAATTTTAAGTTTATATTCAAGAGAATTGACTAACTGTCGCTCTCTGTAAGAATCCACAATCTAGCATTCAGTTTGCAAGTTTGGTACTATCAATAACTGCAAAAATCCACGTTTCTAGGTTCTTGTCTTTGTTTTTCTAGATCCGTTTGAATAGGGTCTCTCAGACCGCAAATCGCAGAGATAAAAACACTGTAACCAAGGCTAGGTTGCCCATTAGCCTCCCCAAAACTACAAGCTCAATAAATTAGTCATCATACAACCCAATACGTAATATTATTATTAAGTCAATTCAATTCAATTCAAACTTTTTTATTCACAGAAATGGTGTAAACAATGATAAAATTAATTGCAGAACAAATATTGCCCGTCTAAAGGCTAAAGCCCGAGGCGACGGGTCAAGAGCAGCTATTCAAACACCAGTAAGCACAATGAAAGAAAAAGAGTATTAAATGAAACAATCTCAACCGCTATAAAATCAAAATCAAAACAAGCTAAAACAAACCAAAAAACATTCCATAGTTGAAAAGAAACGAAAAGATAGGAAATACATTACAATAATAAGAGGACGAGAGAACATTAACATACATAAATACTTTTCAAAATCAAGTTAGATTTCACGAGAGTCAGGGAAATCAAATAAGAAATCACTGCAGCCCTATACTTGGACTTAGAACTAGTAGACGGAGACTTCAGCTCCACACTCAATTTATTGTATAACACATGGAGAATATAATGAGGGCTCTTAGATGTCAAAACTAAGCGATTTAGAGGAGCTACAACTTTCCCTGCTGCTTTGAAACGGGTATTATGATCATGGACCGATGAGACGCTGATCAACGTAGGGACTTTATGGTAGAAAAGCAATAAAGTCTTCAAAAATAAATGACGCACAGAAAACAGCTTAGATACATTGAAAACAGATTCACTATCAAATAGTTTAGGCTTCCTATACATGATTTTAATAATTGATTTCTGTAAAATTAGAATTTTTTCCAGATTCGAAGGGTAGGTTCCTCCCCAGACGATTATTCCATATTGGAGAACCGACTGGACCAGACTATGGTATATGAGGCGGAGTTGAGAGAGTCCCAGCACAGGGCGGATGTTATAGAAAAGTGCTGGGATTTTTTTGAGTCTTTCATACAAAAAACCAACATGAGCTTTCCAAGACAAATTTGAGTCTATCTGTATACCTAAATATTTAAAAGTATCTACTCTGCCCAGCTCCTCGCAATCACAATTTGTCGGGTCATCACAGAAATGAATTACAATGCTTTGCAGGAGATCAGATCTGGTAACATTTCCGAAGGTCATAAATTTGGTTTTACTAACATTCAAGGTTAAATAACTATAGCGAAGCCATTCATTCACCATATTAATCCCCAGCTGAGCATTATCGAAAACAGTCTTCCAGTCACTACCCACAAACAGAATGGCCGCATCGTCAGCAAACAAAAACACCTTTTCATTCCGCAATACGCTAGCAATTTCGTTTATATAAATGAGGAAAAGGATCGGTCCGAGCGTACTACCCTGGATAACCCCATATGCAACACTCACTGTCACTGATTGCGTCGCACGTAGACACCACCTGCGCCCGATTCGTCAAGTAGCTCTCAAACCACATGTAACTTGACCCTCTGATTCCGACCTCTTCCATACGTTTGAGCAAAATGGACCGGTCTATGCTGTCAAATGCTTTGGCCAAGTCCAAGAAGGCTACTATGGCTTTCCGGTTTTCATCCCTAACCCCATGAAGCTCTGATATCAGGGAAAACAAAGCATCGTTCACCCCCTTGTTTGGCCTAAAACCGAACTGCGAGTCAAACAAGACATTATTTGCCTCCAAGAACTTAGACAGGTTTAGTTTCACCCACCTTTCCAGTAGTTTAGATACCGAACTTAGCATTGAAATAGGCCTGTAGTTGGCTAAATTACAAGTATACTAAATACTCATATCACCGGAAATTGATATGTACTTATTAGCACCAAAAATGGTATAGAATGGTGACTCAAGACAGACTTGACTTGGGGAAATGAATATTTAAATATTTAATTAAAATCCTTCTTAAAAAATAACTTCTTACGAATATGGTGGGTATATGACGTCACTTTCTGTCAACAACTGACGCTGGAAAGTGATTGATCATATGTATTTTATAAATAAGTGTAATATTACATAATCCTAGTTAGGTTCTAACTCTTTAGTAGCGTAAAATAATCCTTTCAAATCCCAGTGGCGTGGAAGAAGCCTTATCGAAACAGGCTTCTCTATTGACGGTCAGCCAACTCTTGGGGTCACTGGCTAAAAATGTTGTGAACAAACCCCGAATTTGTTATTCTTCTCGTTACAAAGCGATCTAATCATCATATTGTTAACTTTTCAAGAAATTCAGTGTATTGTCTCTTTCCCGGCGGCGGTTGTGAAACGGATCAGACTGTTAGAACACAAGTCGAAGAGGAGTTGAGAGGTGGGGATGTGATGGTACAGAAATAGGCCAATATCTCCATCCGCCATCGCAGGGCAGAGGGGTAGAGGAGAGGGTATGCAAACTGTCGAACAGATCACCTAAGAAACTAACCAAGTAACCTATGGTCAAACATTCACTCTGTACGACTAAATTGAAATTTTGAATACCCAATAAATAATTAAACCCCCAAAAAATAATCCTGTTGTAAAACGCTGCAAATCCCTGCACAACGGTTTATTATTTTGTATAGAATACCCTTCTGTTACAGATCACAGCTCTATGCATAGATAACCCGTCTATATAATATAATATGTACTATTCTATGCATAATTATGTAGATCGCAGACCCTCCGTAGGTTAGTACCTAACCCCGTACTCGTTACTAGGTACCTACCTAAATCACGAGTTAAATGTTGCTAAAATAATTCTGCCGATGACAAACAGTACCTAACAAAAAGAAACACACATAATGAAGTTCTGAAAAGAAATTGTTGATGAGGAGTGAAAAAAGTTGCAAAAGTACCTACCAACAAACTCCAGCCCCTTCTACGTATATGGTATAATGAACCGTTGTGTAATAATTTACCGTTGAGTAATGATTTACCGTAGTAATAATTTACCCATCAATAATACTTCAACGTTTGTTCAAGTTTCACTACCTACCAACAAACTCCAAAAGAGCCATCATTTTTCAAGCGAAATAATATCACAGAACAACCAACTCGACTTCATACTCGGCCAATATAATCAGGTGATCCCTACCAATGATTGGCCGTATTCACAAATTCCTATTGTGGGCGCGTCTCTGGTTACGAGATTTGGTTTGAATTGTATACAATTTCATTCACACTGGAGTCGAAAATGCCTGTCGGTGCAAACTTCGGGGCCTTACTGTGAACGAACGGCTGGACGTACGATGCTCCGGATGGTCTTAAAAAACTCGCAAGTTCAAGAACTATTTAAAACCGTAAAAATATTTACGTTAAAAAATGGTATAGGCGTTTTGAAAATTTCAACCCCTATTTTGAACCCCTTAGAGATGACTCACAGTAACGTCGAGCTTCGAGGACCAACTAGACGCCGAACGGAACCTATAACCCGAATTTCATCAATTTTTTTTCATGGTAACTAAGAAAAGTGGCCCGTACGGCGTACGGCGTACGGCGGACAGACAGAAATATTTTTATTGCAGTTTTGGATTCTACATACCTTGAAACGTAAACCATCAAATTTTGAGGGGGGGTAAGAATTTTTTTTTTTCATGCTCGATTCCAATGGTTCATTATTGAAAATAATAAACCAAAATTTACCCGCCAACAAAACTTGTTCAGCCGCAAAATGAAATAGATTGGTTGACATTTCAAGGGAAGGAAGGGGAAGGAAGGAGCCATTGTGACTGTGAGATTCCCACACGCGCCACAGAGCTTAGCTGCATGCTTGTGGATTTCAATAACTGAAAGCGTTTTAATTTATTTTTGTTTACTTTTATGAAATATACAGTTTACAGAAGAGTAAAGTTTACATTGATTTTAGCCTCCGAGTCTAGCGGAGCGGAAGCCTTGTGACTTTCAAGAAGAAAAACATTCAACGGGAGGGTAGTTGAAGGTTGCCCTAACTGTAGTATATAAATTTCATCAAAATTGGACTGTACATTTATTTCCTTCCTGCACGCGGAAACGTGAAATCCTTGTTACACAGGTACGGATCTCACGTGGGGTTTCAGTTAGATACTCACACGGTACCTATAATTAATGTAGTCCTCGTCTGCACGTGCGCTCTCGCGGGGAATCTCTGTCTCTCTTAAACAATGATTCCTTTTATATAGCCAGTCGATGGAAAATTCAATAGGTTTGAGTTCGTCCCAAGATCAGAGTCATGGCGGTAATGAAACGGTCTGAAATCTCAGTGCCAATCCTTGCTAAACGGTTTTTGACCTCTTCACCGACAATACGGTGGTTATCTGTTTGGGTGCTATTAGTAAAACCAGAAACAGAAAGTTTGTATGATTTCATAGCCTATCTACCTAAGTTTTCTGTTTCAGGGCAAAGACACTACTGACTGGGAACATGGAATATGTAGGGCAGCCGTTAGGTATGAGGGGTTTAAATATTGTTTAAACAAGCGTCAGAGATGATTCTAGAACGTATTCGTTTATCATTTTAAATAATGAACCCCTGGAATCGAGATTGCATTTTTTGTTTGTTCAACCCCCCTCAAAATGTGTTGGTTTCTGTTTCAAGGTACGTAGAACCTGAAAATTGAATTAAAAAATTTCAGTCCGTCCGCCGTACGCCGCACTTTCCTTAGTTACCATGAACCAAAATTTATGAAATTCAATTTGTAGGTCCCGTTTGGCGTCTAGTTGGTCCGGGAAGCTCACGTTACTAGCAGTCATCGCTAAGGGGTGGAAAACAGGGGTTGAAAACGCCAGGGCTCCGTTATCTCAAATTTTCTTACGTTTCTCGAACTTCAGCATTTTGTGAGATTGCATTGCTAGGGACACCTGATTATAATCACGCATGGCTGAATGAAATCGAATTGGTTGTTCCGAGATTATTATTTCATTTGAAGGATGTTGGTTATTTTGTATTTTGTTGATAGGTGTAATTTTGGTTTATTATTTTCAATAATGAACCATTGGAATCGAGCATGAAAAAAAAAATTCTTACCCCCCCTCAAAATTTGATGGTTTACGTTTCAAGGTATGTAGAATCCAAAACTGCAATAAAAATATTTCTGTCTGTCCGCCGTACGCCGTACGCCGTACGCCGTACGGGCCACTTTTCTTAGTTACCATGAAAAAAAATTGATGAAATTCGGGTTATAGGTTCCGTTCGGCGTCTAGTTGGTCCTCGAAGCTCGACGTTACTGTGAGTCATCTCTAAGGGGTTCAAAATAGGGGTTGAAATTTTCAAAACGCCTATACCATTTTTTTACGTAAATATTTTTACGGTTTTAAATAGTTCTTGAACTTGCGAGTTTTTTAAGACCATCCGGAGCATCGTACGTCCAGCCGTTCGTTCACAGTAAGGCCCCGAAGTTTGCACCGACAGGCATTTTCGACTCCAGTGTGAATGAAATTGTATACAATTCAAACCAAATCTCGTAACCAGAGACGCGCCCACAATAGGAATTTGTGAATACGGCCAATCATTGGTAGGGATCACCTGATTATATTGGCGGAGTATGAAGTCGAGTTGGTTGTTCTGTGATATTATTTAATTTGAAAAATGATGGCTCTTTTGGAGTTTGTTGGTAGGTAGTGAAACTTGAACAAACGTTGAAGTATTATTGATGGGTAAATTATTACTACGGTAAATCATTACTCAACGGTAAATTATTACACAACGGTTCATTACACCATCTACGTAGAAGGGGCTGGAGTTTGTTGGTAGGTAGGTACTTTTGCAACTTTTTTCACTCCTCATCAACAATTTCTTTTCAGAACTTCATTATGTGTGTTTCTTTTTGTTAGGTACTATTTGTCATCGGCAGAATTATTTTAGCAACATTTAACTCGTGATTTAGGTAGGTAACTAGTAACGAGTACGGGGTTAGGTACTAACCTACGGAGGGTCTGCGATCCACATAATATGCATAGAATAGTACATATTATATTATATAGACGGGTTATCTATACATAGAGCTGTGATCTGTAACAGAAGGGTATTCTATACAAAATAATAAACCGTTGTGCAGGGATTTGCAGCGTTTTTTAACTTGAACAAACATTATACTTCATGAATAACAAAAAATTGTTATTATTGGCTGTAGAATTCTAGAATCCATCGCCACAAACTATATACTATAGTGGTACAGTTCGATGTCCTCCCCATATTTATGAAACTGTAATCGCCCGTTCGGCTCCAGTACTCGATTTAGGGCTTTCCTGGGGGAGCACAAGGGTAGGTATTGATCCCAGAAAACAGGTATCTACGCAGAAGGCGCAGCTAAACAGAAAAATAATAAACCGTTGTGTAATAATTTGCAGAGTTTTTAATTGTAGATTTCCAGAATGTATTTGAATCGACTAGAAGATCTTTGCTTCTTACATTTTCAACTCAACAGCTGGAAGGAAACGCCTGTACTGGTACCATTTGACTATATATTATTTTTCATGATGTTCCAGTTATCATGCAGAATTTCATCAAGTACCTACCTGTATTATAATATTTCCATGTATTATACCTACTGCCAAAAACATTCGCGGGAGTCAGAGTCTGTCGTTGTATGCAGACGAAAGTGAGACAAGAGAGTTGGCGAAGAGAAGAAGAACAGTGGTGGACTTGGTTATTGATTCACCTTATGAAACCGTCGTGTTTACTGGGGGTAGATGGGTCGAGAGGGGGTCAGGACGAGCTCTCGCCGATTAAAACATTGGCGGTGGACGGGTGCCAGGCCCCAGTGGCACACGGGTCTCAGCTTACAATATTATAATAAACCCAACTCGTTGAGCAGCTAATAAGATCAATCCATCAAATCGCAGAGGAGCCCAGACTCGTTGGAATTTTCGAATGCAACTGAGACCATACTCTTCTACAAAGTTATTAGGGATGATAGGTTATTAACTTCTGCTTATTAGTTACCGTTAGATTGTAGTTCTGATAAGACAGAGAACCCACTCTAGGCACGATGCACTATTATTTAGGAACAGAAGAAATCAGTACAAAAATGAGACGATGAACGTCAACAAGTCTCTGGACGGGTCTTTGACCTTAGGGATAATATACAGTAGACGCTCTATAATTCCAATTTATCGATTATTCAAACAAATACCTCGGCCCCTTGAGAATCTCTAGTTGATACGAATGCAACAATGTAAATCTGATGTGTTTTGGTACACTTGGTAAATCGAAGTAATACTGACGGCACGCCATCCGCGAACACGCTATAAGTCGAAGTCTGTCGACCCCAACTCTCGGTAGGTAATTTTGTTTTGTTTCACCCAACGGTATGCAGGTGCCGAAGTTCCACCAGGCCATCAGGGCCACCCACTTCACGTCTTCTTCTGGATCTTCAATTGATTTATTGTTAACCGACATACCTGACCGTATCAATTGCTTCGAGTAATTCCCTGTACCTGGCGTCTCCCACCACGAGATGTTATTTTCTTCTTTTAGTTTTTGCCGCGAGAAGATTCGTCCCTTGGTATTTACCTTCCGAAATTTTGACCAAATTCCTACGGAGCAGTTGTGCCGTAGACTTCTGGAGTTGCCCTGGGATCAATTGTATGCTATGATTGATGTGGAAACGATTGTTAATTTTGTTAATTCTCTCATCCTACTATTAGCAGATGAGTTTACTCCCCTGAAAACAATAAAGATTAAGAACCCAAAAAACCCATGTTTCTCTTGAGCAATTCGAATGGCAATATCCGTACGCTACGAATCTATAAAATTTGGAAAAGTACTAGGGATGATGTCGATTTTGAACGATCCAGATCTATGCGAAACCGAGTCAAAACGCTTGTTCGGAATGCGAAATTTAACTATTTTAAGAAAATCTTTGATCCGTCCTCAAGCTTTGGAGGAATATTCACGATCTTGGTTTTACCAACAGGAAGTCACAGGTTTCTCTCCCATTTGACCCGAATGTTCTTAGTAACCATCTTGATATTGATGATAACTTGCCTTTTAACTTCAATCCCCCCTCCCCCCCCCCCCACGCAAACCCTGCCCTTCTAGCTTTTCATCCTGTAATGTAACAGAGGATGAGTTCCTCGATGTTTTCTTTAAGATACATAAAATCTAATGCAACTGGGATTGACCTCATGAAATTCCTCAGAAATCTTCTTCCTGTAATCCTTCCTCATGTGACCCATCTTTACAACTGTGCAATTATGTCCGCTAATTTTCCTTCTGCTTGGAAATGCGCCAAGGTTGTGCCCATACCCATGTCTACCGTGGTACCTTCTGAGTCTGATGTTCAGCCTGTCAGTGTTTTGCCAGCTCTGTCAAAGGCGCTTGAATCGCTTTTAAATAAACAAATAATTGGCTATTTCAACACCAAGGGACTCATGTTTACTCTTCAGTCTGGATTCCATATCGGTCGTAGCTGCACAACCTTGTTGTCCAGGTATACACACTGGATTTAATAAGGAATTATGTACTTCGTTGGCGCTGTCGGACTTCCGGAACGCCTTTGGATCGGCTAATCACCAGCTCCTCCTACTCAAGCTGCATTATTGTTTTGGAGTTGGGAGTGATGCGTTGAAGCTCGTGGAATCGTTTCTTTCAGGGAGGACCCAGTATGTGCACTATCAGTCTGGAATCTCTAACACCCTGCCATTATCCTCCGGTGTCCCCCGAGGGTCCATACTGGGCCCTGTTCTCTTTTCTGTGTTCATTAACGATATTCCATCAGCTTAGTCCTCCCCGTTAGTCTTCGTGTCATCTCTTTCCTGATGATGTCCAGTCATACATTCAGTCTCCTATTTCTGAACTATCTGAGGCGGTATCAAAACTCAGTTGAGACATGGCACGAGTTTGTGAGTGGGCTTGTAGTAATGCCATTTCTGTAAACCATCTAAACACCCGATTCGTCATCTTCTCTAAGCGAGCTCTCCCATCCTTTGCTGAGTTGCCTCCCTTGATCAATTGATAATTACCGTATCATCCCCTCAGGTTCTGTGCGAAATTTAGCACTTTTTATCGAACCTCAAATGAGTTGGTGTGCACATGTATCCCATTTAGAAAGGAAAGTATACGGATCTTTGAGAACTCTCCAGCGCTTGCGGAATTCCTCACCTTCTTATCTCAACATTATACTCGCTCGATCTCTGTTAATCCCCCACTTCGACTTCCGTAGTGAAGTTTTTGGTACCAGCCTCAATGCAACCCAGCTCCATCGTCTTCAGGTATGTTGGAATTCTGTGGCGCGGCATGTTTTCAATATCAGCCGTTATGACCACATCTCAACGTCTGCGAACCATTTTGAAACAAGGATAAGCCTTTTCACATTCAAATTGGTCCATTGGCCTAGCCCCGAATACCTCGACGGGTTGTTTACCTTTGGGCGTTCGGTGCGGCATCATGTCTTGAATGTGGCGCCCCATGGCACCAACTCTCTTGGTAACTCTCTTCGAGATGCAGGCCCACGTATTTGGAACGCGCTTCCTCAGCGATGTCGTTCAGCAGCAGATTTTGCCACCTTTCGGAACCTGATAGAGCGGCACTTCTGCACCGAAGTTGATTTGGTTTAATTTATTTTGCCTTGACCACCACAAACTCCCCTCCCCCCCCTCCCCTCACCAAAACTATTTCTTCTACTATATAATTTTATTATTATTATCTTCTTTTTTTGTACTTCAATCTTATTTGTGTACTTCTTTTTTTGTGCTTCAGAGGCCATAATAATTTGTTTTATGGTTTTTTTTAAATGTTACATTCTAAGAGGGCCCAAGAGGCCTAATTGTACAAAGTCCCAACAGAGAATAAAGAATAATTACAACATAATGCAGGTAAGAAAGTAGTTAGATTCCAAGCAGTTTTGTCTGCAGTCTTAATTCTTAAGCAAACCTACCTGAAACTAGTCTAAAACTGCAATACATTTGTACATACCTAATATTTACGCACATGTATACATGTACATGTAATATGTACATGTATTTATTATCCATTAAATAAAAAGAGTTTTATAAAATTTGAACTATTCAAAATTTGAACTAATACAATAATCGAACTAAGTTCAGTCGAACTTTTTTCAAGGTTCATTGAGTTGCGAATTATCGACAGTCGACTGTAATAACCGCCATAAAAAACCTCCTCATCCGCAAAAAGGATCGATATCCATTTTTACCCGACGACTGTTTTGGATCTCAAGGGGCAAAAAACTAGCCCCCGCTAAACAGCGCTGAAAGAAATTACAAGGCGTGGGGGTGGGAAGAGGTTTCTATACTCGTATCCAACTGATGGGGAAGGTTTTATATGCATATACAAGAGCGAGTATGCTTCTGAATCGTTGTTTTTGTTAGCGACTTTTTGGTGCTGTTCATTCAACTTTCGTGCTGTACTCAATATTGATGCAACTATAATTCAAAATAATGGACAAAATACCTAAATAAAGTGAAGGATGGGTATGAGGCGTCGTCTTTCAACTTACCGCCTCTCAGTTCATTTGGCCTCTACGAGCTCATGTCAAAAATGAAACCTGGAAGTTGGAAATGAAAGGAGTGAAGATGAAGAGGTAAGCCGTTATTATATGAATCAACTACTAGAAGTAGCTAATGTAGTTGTCTATAAAATTATGTACCTACTAACTAACTTTCCAACAAGAGGAACTGATTCGTAGGTGGGTGCAAAACGCAGTGTACTTGTTGAACCTTTTCCCCAGTGATTACCATAATTCGCAGGTATCGTTCACATATATTACTCTGCCACAAGCGTATTCTGTCCTGGCCTATCAGTTCACCACATTATCTAGGCTATTCTAATATTACTAGCTACCTATTTCCGAACTATTCTGACATAAGTTAGTAAAGTAAGGAAAGGCGAGGAACTTCCCAACACTGCTGTTACAAATCCTCAAAACAGACTACCCTTGACGCATTTTTTCCATCTTCGGACAGTAGGTAGGTAAGTTTCACCTACGTACCTACCTACTATGTGTTTTCTACAAAATTCATTATATATTGCTTGGAAGTCAACCATTCATTCATTACTTGCGGTTCAAAGTACTAGGGGGTGGATGGCCTCACGAAATTTTGGTATCAATCAGATGTATGGTAGGTACTTTTTGCTCATTCGCAAACGTCAAGCCCTGCGAAATGCTGTATGCTTATAGGTGGAAAAAGCTTCGTTTATAAATGAAATACCAACAATAAACCTAAAGGATATTTAGTCAGTGAGTTTGGAGGATACAATTTTTTGACTATTTGCATAATATAGCTTTGCTACCTTCGGTAGGTAAAACAGAAACAAAACTGACGACTAATTTTATGCTACCTGAAATAATTTATCCATCGATGAAAAGAAAGGTATGACGGAGATTTATGCACCGTCAGGAACCTATATTCATAAACTGATAATCTTCATCTTCATAAACGGTGAGTGATATACATTAGCCTTCACTCCTTATCAGGTCGAACCACTTTTTCCGGTTTTGTTGGCCAGTTGGCAAACAATGAACCATTTTTCGGATGATTTAGCAGTTGAGCTGGAGCATTTTGGCACAATACAATATTTTTGTGTGGAATTTTTTCGGAATAACAACAAATGAATATCATGAGGGAATAGCACCGCGAACTTTCTGTTTTCTGCATCCACAATCCTTCGAACTTTGTTTTTGTTTGGTTGTTGGTTCCATTCTTCTTCTTCTTCGAGGGTTCGAGGTATTTTCTTTTTGTTATACATATTCAGTACGTAGATGCGTTGTTGTCACTTCCGTTGTGTAAAGATGTTCAAGCATCGCGGAAAATTACGAAAAGAAAACTTGTTACATGAACGCAGTTGTTAGCTGATGATAAGCATGGAAATCGCCTTGTCCCCCGGGGGTAAGAGAACTGTGATGTCACACGGTCGTCAACTAATCACAGAGCATTTCACGCAGCTCCCGATTTCCAAATTCTATTTTAATTATTACAATGACATTTTTATCCATATTTGACAGTGGTCTAGTGTACAGTAAAAAAGGTTGTGTACGGAATTTCAGATCGGGTCAAGTTCCTCATTACACTGTTGGATTCACGCTTGGCTCCCATGACCTACGGTTGAGTGTGCCTAAATAAAGAAAAACAGAAACTGATTCACGCACACGTTGATGATTCATTTGTTTATTTATTTATTTTTTATTTTAACATGTATCATGTTTTAGCCCTGGGATACTAGCATTTTTTGCGCGTCAATTTTGAGCGTCAACTTTTTCCGCGCACAATGCATAGTGGAGAGTCGCGTGGAAACGAGCCCTGGGATACTAGCATCGTTTGCGGGTCGATTTTGTGAGTCAATTTTGAGCGTCAACTTTTTTCGCGCACAATGCATAGTGGAGAGTCGCGTGGAAACGAGCCCTGGGATACTAGCATCGTTTGCGGGTCGATTTTGCGAGTCAATTGAGCGTCAATTGTCAATTTTGAGCGTCAACTTTTTTCGCGCACAATGCATAGTGGAGAGTCGCGTGGAAACGAGCCCTGGGATACTAGCATCGTTTGCGGGTCGATTTTGCGAGTCAATTGAGCGTCAATTGTCAATTTTGAGCGTCAATTCTTTTCGTGCACAATGCATAGTGGAGAGTCGCGTGGAAACATGATACATGGTTGCAATTTTTGGTTCTTAAACATAAATCTTCCATTGTTTTGTTTTATCTCAAATTCTTTTACTTTCATAAATTTTCATACAATTTTTACATTTTGAGACACCTGGTGATAACTTCTGTTAACGTGATATGGGGGTGTGTAGTTCTTGGATTTATTGTTTGCTTTCTTTATTGGAAAACATTGAGTTTACAGCATTTTTATATGTTATCCGTTATCCATCATCTTTTCTTTTTGTGCTGTTCTGAATTACTCGCATCTGTATATGAATGGCTGCAGGCTTTCTAGGTGTGTTTGTGTCATAGCAGACAGAAATTTTAGTTGAGTATTCTTTGTGTCTTCCTATAGGTACATATCTTGAAGTTCACCAAACAAAATAGATGCAGTCCTAAACGAAATAGCATTGTTATTTGTTGCCTTTGAAGCAGAGACGAGCCTCAAGCGTGCTGTCTCAAAAGTAATATCTATGAGGAATTGGAGTTCGAATGCTCTTCATAGCATGCTTATTTTTGGTACTTACTTCAGGCTCTTACTGTGAACGAAGCTGGTCTTACACTGCTCCGTATGGTCTCATTCGATCCTAAAAAATTACCTGCTGAGTTGCACAATCGTAAATAACTGAGTCTATTATAGTACGTGTATATCAGTTCTTAAAGACGACATCGAACACAGACACAGGCACGATAAATATTCCACCTGAGTCCACCAAAATGGGACCTGTTGTTTTTCTCTGTGCAGTTACATTTAAATATGCATTTTTCCACCGCGCTCACCTGCTGTAACGTGCTATTTCGGCCTTAAAAACCGCACAAAACGGTTCTATGGAATGTTTTCAAGCAATGGCGTTTTGAAAACTTCAACCCCTATTTTTCACCTCACAGAGATGTCTGACAGTAACGCTGTCTTTTGGGACCAATTAGGCCTCAAGTGCATAATTCGATTCGTTTTGGTTCATATGGTAAACTATTAAGCTAAGTGTCACAGACGGCAGACTTAAATTTCCGATTTCAGTAAGGTTTTTATCACAATGATAATTATACTGACTGGCTGAGGCACTCAGCAAAAGTTGATGATTTTGTTTTCGTTATTTCACCTGAGAGGGAATGTGGTGAATTCTCTTACATTACCCACCAAACTAAACGTGATCACAGCGGACAAATGCATTAGGGATTGTGCGTGTGCGTGTCAGAGCTCAGTATTCGGGGATCGGGAGAACAAGTAATGTTTTTCATCATTCAAGAAACAAGACACAAACGGTCCTCTTTCATGGATCAACAACAGGTGACTCGAACTGACTGAGCCAGTACACCACGCGAGCAAGTCATCAACGGTATTTCCTGGATATTTCGTTTTCTCTTTTCTGCGGCGGCTATTTTAAAGTATTACCGGAGGAATGGAAACGAATGTGTAAGCGAATGAAAATACCCGAACGGAATGAAGGGGGGAGGGAAAACGATGAAAATGGTTCAATTGGATCGAGCGTCCGCAAGCAGCGGGAGGGAAGCTGGATACAGAGAAGGGGTAAGGTTGTATCGATCTTAACTTACGCCCTTCAGTCCACACAGCTTCAATGAACCCCCTCCCCTCCTGTCTGAACCAACACGCCCACACTTCCAACCTCGGGCATATAGTCGGAGGAAAATTGGTTCTAAATAGGTCAAAGATGAACCTGCACGGTTCCTCTGCCTCCTCGCATCGCAGCCCTCTTCTCGCTTCCTCCTTCCCTTTATAACTCGTTATACTGACGATGCCTTTTGTCTTTGAAAGTGAAGATGACGATGTTAATCACGAACGAAATGTCTTTTGTTAACGTAGCATGTGGTAACCCATTTGAAGGGATAGATTAGCCATTTAACTTTGGAGAGTTCTCAGAAAGGTAATTTACCTGCGCCAATGTATTCTTATCTGTAGATGGGATCGTTTTTGAATGTCTGAGCTTCTTCCGTCGCTCTGACCTTTAAGAATAACAAAAACTTCAACAAACTAATAAATTAGGTAAGTAATTTATGTTTTTATGATCGATTGTCATCGAAGATTACGCAAAATTTTAGCTTTTTAAATAAATTTATTAATTACATTATTGATTAACTAATTGGGTACCTACCTAATTAATAAATTAATGTTTTTATGGTTGATTCGTGTATTGTCATCGAATACAAAAACCTACGCCAAATTTCAGCTCGATTGGACAGAGGGAAGGGGGCAAAAATCTGTTACAAAAAAATCTATAAGGCCGCCGCATAAAGAGCAAGCTATAGAAAAGCCTGTAATAAAAATCTGGGTATCCATCTATTTAATAAAAAACGCTGCAAATCCCTGCACAACGGTTTATTATTTTGTATAGAATACCCTTCTGTTACAGATCACAGCTCTATGTATAGATAACCCGTCTATATAATATAATATGTACTATTCTATTATATACATATTATGTAGATCGCAGACCCTCCGTAGGTTAGTACCTAACCCCGTACTCGTTACTAGGTACCTACCTAAATCACGAGTTAAATGTTGCTAAAATAATTCTGCCGATGACAAACAGTACCTAACAAAAAGAAACACACATAATGAAGTTCTGAAAAGAAATTGTTGATGGGGAGTGAAAAAAGTTGCAAAAGTACCTACCAACAAACTACACCCCCTTCTACGTAGATGGTATAATGAACCGTTGTGTAATAATTTACCGTTGAGTAATGATTTACCGTAGTAATAATTTACCCATCAATAATACTTCAACGTTTGTTCAAGTTTCACTACCTACCAACAAACTCCAAAAGAGCCATCATTTTTCAAATTAAATAATATCACAGAACAACCAACTCGACTTCACACTCCGCCAATATAATCAGGTGATCCCTACCAATGATTGGCCGTATTCACAAATTCCTATTGTGGGCGCGTCTCTGGTTACGAGATTTGGTTTGAATTGTATACAATTTCATTCACACTGGAGTCGAAAATGCCTGTCGGTGCAAACTTCGGGGCCTTACTGTGAACGAACGGCTGGACGTACGATGCTCCGGATGGTCTTAAAAAACTCGCAAGTTCAAGAACTATTTAAAACCGTAAAAATATTTACGTAAAAAAATGGTATAGGCGTTTTGAAAATTTCAACCCCTATTTTGAACCCCTTAGAGATGACTGACAGTAACGTCGAGCTTCGAGGACCAACTAGACGCCGATCGGAACCTATAACCCGAATTTCATCAATTTTTTTTCATGGTAACTAAGAAAAGTGGCCCGTACGGCGTACGGTGTACGGCGTACGGCGTACGGCGTACGGCGGACAGACAGAAATATTTTTATTGCAGTTTTGGATTCTACATACCTTGAAACGTAAACCATCAAATTTTGAGGGGGGGTAAGAATTTTTTTTTTTCATGCTCGATTCCAATGGTTCATTATTGAAAATAATAAACCAAAATTATCTATGAGAGTACCCAAAAATTAAAATTTCTTCATCAGTCGAATTGCAAATCCCTAACAAGGACGCCCATCAACAAATCGATCGATAGATCCAATGTGTCAAAAAGGCTACATAGGGCGAGGCACAAAAAAATTTGGGCCTCAGAGCCTCTTTGGGCCTCAGAGAGCGAATATCCTTCTCCTTATTTGCCGAATCGAAAATCTCTAGCAACGGTTACCGATTAAGGCGAAAACATTAGATGATCTATATTATCTCCAGATTTATTGTATGTACACCGTTGGCCACATTCCACGGAAAGGCAAATGTTTCATCGAAAATCAAACATTCCTTGCGACAAAGTCCATTTTGTGTTTAGACATAATATTGGTTAATATCTCTTCACATTTATAATGTACTAGCGGATTACCCGGGCGTTGCCCCGGTCGGGGTGCGTAAATAACTGGACGTAAAGTTCCCCCTCCCCCGCACCATTACCGACTGTGTACTCGTGGTGGGTTGTGTTGATGCAAGTTTAAAAACCACAGTCATGCAGCATGGCTATAAGAGCGAATTTTCGAAGAAATAATTTTATGTAAAATAACCACGTTCCTTCATCTTCAAAGTGCTCCAGTTTGAGAACGGAATGAGATATCGCAATTCTGATTTCACCATCGTGTTCAGCGTACAAAAACCTTTAAAATGAGGTGTCACTTGTCAGACTGTTTCATTTTGGGAATTTATGGGTAATTTTCCCCCCTAAAACTCCCCCTTAGAGTGACCCGATTCTGCCCATCTACGAACATGTACACAGTAGAACATCTGATTTAAATCGTGTTGTCCTAAAATGGAGTGAACTTTCCTTGTGAAAACAACTTTGAAAAAAGATTTGACGCCGTGTTGATAGGTACCAATAAATAACTCGGCGAGTTGCTGCGAACATTGTAAATATGTAAATAACTCGGCAAGTTGTGGTCCTAGAAAAATCGTTCGCCACTTTTCGGAAAGAGGGGAATTTGCCCTAGCCGAGGACACCACTCACGACCCGATATGAAAAACTCGACGAAACTGCTTTTCCCATTTTTCTTGACAACGACATTCTCGACAACAACTTTTCAAGATCGGGGTTGCTAGGAATAGCCTGAAAACCGTTGAAGGAAGTCTCCACCGAGAATGCAACCTAGTCAGAAACCATCCCCGGTGTTCCCAAAACATATTCCCAAAGTTTCATCCCGATCGGTCGAGTAGTTTAGGAGTCTATAGGGAACATACATACAGACAGACAGACATTCATTTTTATATATAGAGATCAGGAGAGCTAAATTTTGGTATTACCTATCCATGTCCCACTGGAGCCATCGATAAAAGAGAGATCTTCCGTTCTTGATCACTACCTACTAACTACTCACTACCAATCAAGTTGCTACCAATACTACGATCACTACCAATTTCAATGGAAGATGAGACAAATGAAGATCCTCAATACACGTTATTACACTTAACTTCCTGCTATCTATAAATTTCATTAAACCTCATTTCAGGTTCCTTTTTCGTCACATTCTGAGGGAAATATTTTCGAGGGTGATCAATACACAAGTTAGATAGAGGGTTTTTAAATATAAAACCTAAGATGCGAGTGTGACGAAGTGTGATTTCTAGAATGAAATACTGAAATGAACTTACATGACTTTTCTGCCGAGATTATTGACAGTGAAGTGCCTACAAAATTTGTAACTAAGTACTCATGTCGATATACACGTGGGACATGTATGGTTTAATAAACGATAATTTTGGAATGTGATGAATATGAATATACTTTTGGTGGCATCTAATAATGAAATAGCAAATGGTTCACAATTTTCATGAAACGTTAACTGTAGTAACGAGTGGTTCAATAACATTTGAGCACACAAATTTTCCCAGGAAAGCCATAATCGACACGGCAAATGGTAGTAGGTTTGTAGATTGTAGGAATTTGGATTGCAAGTGTGAGCGGGCCCCGAGATTGTAGTTATACACAAGTACGATATAATAATTTACTCAATAGGTCTTCGATTTACAAATATTATTAGCTACAAACAACTAACAGTGAGTCAAAATATTTCTGGAAAGAATTAGAAAACGTGCACCGTAAAGTTGAAGGAGATACTGTGTACCCGCAAAGAGGATTGGTGTTTTTAAGATTTTGTTTTCCTTTGAGAAATATGTATTTACATGGTGCAATTTTGGTTTATTATTTTCAATACCTAATGAACCGTTGGAATCGAGCATGAAAAAAAAAGTTAACCCCCCCCCCCCCCCCTCCGAAAATGGAATTAAAAAATTCTGTCCGTCTGCCATACACCGCACTTTCCTTAGTTACCATGAACCAAAATTAATGAAATTTCATTTGTAGGTCCCATTTGGGGTTTGATGGTACTTTCAATAGACGGGTATGGTTTTTTTACGTTATTAAGTCGATCATGAACTGAAGAATCTTTTTGAGACGACCCGGAGCATTGTACGTCCAGCCGTTCGTTTGCACCGAAAAGCTTCGTCAACATGACCGTGAATCAAACGGTATAAATCCGACCCAGATATCATGGCTGGGGCAACACCTGATTATAGTCGCGGATGGCTGTATGAAGTGTAGTTGGTTCTTCTGTGATATTATTTCATTTGAAAAAAGCTGCAAATTATTACACAAATATTTATTATTTGATTTATTACTTCAATAATATTTCAACGGTTGTTCAAGTTGCAAAAGTTCCTACCAACAAACTCCAGCTCCTTCTACGTAGATGGTATAAAGAACCGTCTTGTAATAATTTACTGTTGCGTAATAATTTACCACTGTGTTATAATTTCCCCATCAATAATACTTCAACGGTTGTTCAAGTTTCACTACCGACCAACAAACTCCAAAAGAGCCGTCATTTTTCAAATGAAATAATATCAAAAAACAACCAACTCGACTTCATACTCCGTGAATATAATCAGGTGATCCCTAGCAATGATGATGATCTCTAGTGATGATATATTGGCTGAATGTATACAATTTCATTCACCATCCTGTTGAAAAAGCCTGTCGGTGCAAACTTCTGGGCCTTACTGTGAACGAACGGCTAAACATACAATGCTCCGGGTGGTCTTAAAAAACTCCCAAGTTCGAGAAATATTTAAAGCCGTAAAAAAATTCGAGGTAACGACGTCCTGGAGATTTCAACCCCTATTTTTCACGCCTTAGGGATGACTGTCATCAACGCCGAGCTTCGAGGACCAACTAGACCCCAAATGGGACCTATAAACCGAATTTCGTCAATTTTGGTTCATGATAATGATAACTAAGAAAAGTGCTAAGTACAGCGTAAGGCGGACGGACAGAAATACTTAACCCCTATTTTTTAACTGAGAGGAAGGTGGACTGCACGGCTGGTCCCTGACATCCGAGTATGGCTTGAGCGGAAACATGGAGAAGTGAACTACTTCCTAACTCAGTTCTTTTCAGGGCATGGGCTATTCTATAGCTACCTGCACAGGATGGGAAAGGTAAGTGTTCCTACATGCCGCATCTGTCAGAAGGAAGATGATGTACATCATACATTCTTCTGGTGTACACAGTGGACAGTAGAACGGACTTACATACAGGAAGAACTGGGAGTGTCAGCAGCCAGCTTGACACCAGAAACGGTGGTCGCCAGGATGCTGCAAAGCGAGCAGCATTGGAATCAAGTGGCAGAATATGTAGAAAAGATCCTGAAGAAGAAGATGCAGCTCGAACAAGAGCGGCAAAGAACAGAGAGTGCGGACCTACAGAACGAGGACTGAAGAGATCTCCTTAGGACTCAGCCTGCAGTAATGTGTTAAACAGTTCCAGGTTGAGTTCCATCGTGGGAGAAGGAAGGTGAGGTTTTAGTGCGGTTTGAGTCCTACATAACCTGGTGGTGCGGTCCCCTTCAGGTATCTTACGGTGTCCAAATCCCACCTATGGACCTCAAAGATTTCCTCACCGCTCTACGCAAAAAAGAACCCCTATTTTTCACGCCTTAGGGACGACTGACATTAACGCCGAGCTTCGAGAACCAACTAGACCCCAAATGGGACCTATAAACCGAATTTCGTCAATTTTGGTTCATGATAACTAAGAAAAGTGCTAAGTACGGCGGACGGACAGAAATTTTTTATTGCATTTTCGGATTCTACATACCTTGAAACGGAAACCATCAAATTTTGAGGGGGGGTTAAAAAAAATTTTTCATGCTCGATTCCAAAAGTTCATTATTGAAAATAATAAACCAAAATAGAAGTGAGGGTAAAAGCAACGTGAACTAAAAGAAAGGCAGTGTAAACGAATAAATGCAAATACCTCCTTCTCTCTGCAAAGTATGAATTAACTATGAAATATATCGAACTGGGGAAATGGAAAAACTGAAATAAACAAAATAATTAGTCACTGAATCCCATATTGAAATAATGAACTGAAAAGGGAAATGGAGAAACGCAAAATGATCAGTGGAACGAGACAGCGGTTGGTAATGATGACTGAAAAAACGAAGTGGTGGAGCGAGAGCACACCATGGAGGGGAGGGTATTCAAAAAGGTGGGGGAATTGTCCTTTTCCACATGGAAGACGAGGCCGCCTTAATAATATTTAATGAACAGCTGATATTAAAGCATCGATATTGTAGTAGTTATTGAGGATATATGTATGACAGAAGAAATATTTAGTTGCTAGTAGGTAGGTAGATGTGGAGGCGTACGAGACAAAAAGTAGACAGTAGACAGTCCAGCAATTTATGGCAGCACAGCTGTTGGGACATTTGTTCCAGCAACTTCGTTGGGAATTTCTAGTAACAAACTCTGTTACTAGAAATAGAAAATAATTTTTCAGTATCAACTGCTACAGTCGTTTCTCCTATTACTTTGGGAGGGTATTAATTTATAAAGTTATAAACCCAGTTCATCCCGTAGAGGGAGTCCAATTGAGTAGGTACGACAGACACGTGATCCAAGCACGCGAATAATTTGCTAATGTTTTAGATCAGATCGATACTAGCTCTTGCCCCTTGAACTTGTTGAATATTCCTCTAAACCACTTGTGATTCTCTGCTAAAATCCGTTGGTTGGTTGGTTCCCAGATTCTAAATCATGAGGTTATTACCGAGCAAACTAAAACTGTAAAACCGTAAAAATAAAACTGTAATCGTCTCCTTTCTTCATTAGCTTTTAAGAATGGTGCTTTGGAGGACACAGGTAATGGGTCGGCTTTTAGAATAGTCATAAGTCATAATGATATCAAACGGTATCAATCCGGCCCGGATGTCATCACTAGGGAGCACCTGATTATAGCAAGGATGGCTGTATGAAGTCGAGTTGGTTGTTCTGCGATATTATTTCATTATTTGATAAGTGATGGACTACTGGATTTTGTTGGTAGGTACTTTGAAACTTGAACAAACGTTGAAGTATTATGGATGGGTAAATTATTACACAGTGGTAAATTATTATACAACGGCAAATTATTACACAACGGCAAATTATTACACAGTGGTAAATTATTATACAACGGCAAATTATTACACAACGGTAAATTATTATACAACGGTTCATCTACCAAGAAGGGGCTGGATTTTGTTGATCGGTACTTTTGCAACTTGAACTACCGTTGAAGAATTATTTATGGGCAAGTTATTACACAACGGTTCATTATAATTGACCACGAGGGTAGGTATTGACCACAGAAAACAGTGATCTACGCAGAAGGGGTATCTATTTCATTCCACATCAACAATTTTCCTTCATAACTTCATTATTTGCGTTTCTTTTCGCCATTTTAGTTACTGTTTGTCATCGACAGATTTATTTTAGCAACATTTAACTCGTAATTTAGGTAGGTACCTAGTAACGAGTACGGGGTTAGGTACTAACCTACGGAGGGTCTGCGATCTACATAATACGTATAGAATAGTACATGTTATATTATATAGACGGGTTATCTATACAGGGGGCTGTGATCTGTAACAGAAGGGTATTCTGTACAAAATAATAAACCGTTCTGCAGGGATTTGCAGCGTTTTCTTTATCTCTTTTCCATTTTTCCTTTTATTTTTAAGGTTTTTTCCAAGGGAATTTTCCTCAAAAATATGATTCATTATTCTGTGAATAAAATACACCTATGTATTCGCTCAGCAAAAAATTTTTATAACAGCCCCTCAATTAGCGAATTTTCGAAGAAAAGGAAGCTATTGTTCTCGGTCCAAAATTTTTAAAACTCGAATTTCCGAAAGATTTTTATACCAAAATCCGTTTCAGACCATCCTGAATTCACTGCCGAAAGACACCAAAAATTATATGTATATATATATATATTTATATATTTATATATTTATATATATATTCATATATTTATATATTTATATATGTATGTGTCATTCCAGACGATAACTCTCGACAGAATTGAGATAAAAAGTTCAAATTTGCACGAAAAATCTGTCTTGGCAATCGACAGGCTAAGTTCGTAGATGGGCAGAATCGGGTTACTCTAAGGGGGAGTTTTAGGGGGGAAAAATTACCCATAAATTCCCAAAATGAAACAGTCTGACAAGTGACACCTCATTTTAAAGGTTTTTGTACGCTGAACACGATGGTGAAATCAGAATTGCGATATCTCATTCCGTTCTCAAACTGGAGCACTTTGAAGATGAAGGGACGTGGTTATTTCTTGAGATAAAACAGTTTTACATAAAATCAGTTATTTCTTCGAAAATTCGCTCTTATAGCCATGCTGCATGACTGTGGTTTTTTTTTTCCTTTTACGGTCTACTTCATTTTCGGTCTGCTACTACATTTTCGGTCTAAAAATTCGTTTTTTCGCACACAGGCTCCATTTGGGCCCTACTTGCATCCCGAAACTTTGCAGCCCGATCAGAATTTACGGGTGAAAAATGGGTGTAAAAATAGGGTTCTTTGGTGTTTTAGTAAAATGAGCTTTTGAGGTATCTTTTTCCATGGTTTTTAGGGGGAGAAGACCGAAGTCCTGAATGAAGTCGATGTTGACCAAAGAGTGAAGAAATGAGGTTGTAACGAAGGTTCAGCTCCCAAAATTCATTTTTTATGAGCCAAACACCTGGGAAATTGTCTGGAATCACAATGAATTTGTATAATAACACTAGAAAATGTTTCAACAGGTGAATCAAGACAATTAAATTGTACTATCAATGATCAAAGATAATTTGAGCAAAAAAAGAGCGTAAGTCGTGTTTTTGGGGGCCAAAATTGGTTAAAACTACCGGAAATAGCTATTTCAATTATTTCACATGAAAGAAACGATAAATGAATAGCCAAAAGTTCTGTAGGTATGTCCAGTAGAATAACAAACCCATGCGACAATGAATTTCCATCGTTTTAGAATCTACGCACCTTGAAAAGAAAAAAAAATTTTGAGGGGTGTTGTAAAGAATTTGCTGAGCGAATACATACGCGCATTATTCACAGAATAATAAACCAAAATGATTTGCCAGAAAATATTGGATGGGGAGGATCGTCGTTCAGAAGTGTGATAGGGTCCTTAAGAGGGTTATATGGCGGTGGACATAACTTCAGAAGACGAATCACCGCTACCTCGTACTGTTGAACTCGAAGGTTTCCTACCGTGCTACAGCCATCTCGTCAGTAGTGGACAAAATATGTTAATTTTGAAAGTATGCTATTTTCGATGATATCATATTATGTTGAGTTTATCATGAACTACATCAAGATTGTTATTACAGTTTTGAACTAGGTAGGTACCTACCCACTTTTACCAAATCTCATAAGTAGTATTGAGATTCTCATGAAAATTACCCTATTTCCCTGATTTCCAGCACTCCTACCATTTCAAATTACGAAGATAAATTGGATTGCTACTGCACATTGATTGCAAACCTTTCATCAGCATCGCGCCCATTCAACTAGAATTCATAGGCTGATCACTAAGGGCAACATTATTAGACAAGATACTAATTCATGATGGTTTAATTTTGAATTCATAGACCACAGCTCTGACAATTTTTGGATTAAAGGTACATTCAACATTATTAATTTATCACGAGCAAATTGCAAAGAACGTATGATGGAAATTTACTACCTACAACAAAGGAGCTCGCAGCAGTTTTCTCAAAAATGTATTTTTGAAATACAAGTACGTATACTGTACAAGGTATAGGTCAGTTACAGGAATTTCAAGGTAATCTTCTCCCAATCACCGGAAATAAATCAAGCTCTACGAACAGGAGAGATCATCGGATCTATGGACTGAATCTTACCTAACTGTTAAATTAATGGACCCGATCGATGATGAATTAAGATTATTGTTTGGTTTCGAAGGTGGCCCAGGGGATATAATTATAGAGCGAGTAGACCGGCTGGGCGCAGCAATATTTGGGCCAGCTGGGTTCTAAACTTAGTCCAGCCCTAAGGCCTCTCACGACTACAACAACCGGGGTTGACGTCAACTTTTTCAAGTTGAGGTTTCTTCTTCTGTTTAATTAGACATTTCGTGGTACTAGGTACAATTTCCATATTTCCACCTGATTGGGTTCATAATAGCGAATACATAGGTGTACAATTATTCACAGAATAATAATCCAGAACACCAAAAACCCCTCTTTTTACACCCATTTTTCACCCATAACACCCTTGGGTATATTCCGATTGGGCTGCAAAGTTTCGGGACTCAACTAGGGCCCAAATGGAGCCTTTTTTCGAAAGAACGAATTTTTTAGACCGAAAATAAAGTAGATGTGGATGATACTGCGGACGGACATTGCATTTTTGGAATCTACGCACCTTGAAACGTACAATAACGTAGGTTGTTTCTCTGCCTCATCTTGTTCTCCACTTTTTAAATGAGATACGGGCCGCAATCTGCATAAATAGGAGTACTATACTTGGTGCCAAATCTTTGACCTTGACTCATTATGGTGGCAAAAATTAATTATTCATTAATTGGTACCTACTTAGAAACTGAAGAGTTGGAAAGCAAACGGGAGAAAACAATCCCTTCAAACCGTTAGGTACTTTTATCGAAAGCAGTTGTAGGTATGTATGATGTACTAATCAATCAAGTCAATATTCCTACTCAATTTTCGGATGTTCCATCACTGAATTTGACTACTCGATGAAATGAACAACAATCTGTGCAACACAATTTGCTGAACTCACACAGAACCCAACACCTGAATCGAACAACACTGCTTTGAATATGTGCGGAGGTCTCGTATATCCAATTTCTTCATCAGTGGGAAGAATCGATTACACTGAAAGTCGAGTTCCATCCACGTAAGTGCACTTCAGGACGAAAAAATATTGTGAAGAAGACCTAAGAAGTCTTGACCTACACATGTTTCTCATGGTTTATAGCATAAGAAATGGCTTATAGCATGAAATTATTAATATTCATAATCTTGCAATCTTGCAAACGAACACGAAGAAATGTGTTTACCACTGCATTAAGCAGGAATCAATATTATAATAAAACATTCATTGAAAACTTATTGCAATTATATTATATCGAACAGTCACAATTTATTACGACTTATTCCCCATTGGTTCCTACCTAACCATTTTTTGAAAAAATGAAAATTTAACCATGCTGAGCTACTGAAAAATGACCAACAAACTGATTATCATGAATGTTCCGAAATAATCGGCAATATCTTGTGACGCGTTTCATCTTACCGCGATCTCCCACCATTTATATGTCTTTGCGGCGCGGCGCAAAGATATACTCGACCCTCAAGACCGAGCTGTCGTCCTAATTATATCACTCACAACCACCAATCTTCGCTTCCATTATTTGCTTCTTCGAACCCAGTTGGTTCGTTAGTATTTTATTTTCAACAATAGAGTTTGGTGGTTATATATTTATCTAGCTTATGATCAATTTGAATTATATGGAGAGAATTAAATCCCTCAAAAACAATCGCTTTGGTCTGGCCAGTCCAGTGATGAGCTCGTCCTGGAATGCTTCAACACCCTCTGTAACCTTCCAGAGCACAGCAAAGTGCATCTGAAGTGGGAACCTGGACATCGGGGAATAAATGGCAATGAGAAAGCCTACGTTCTAGCCAATGGGGGGGGGGGGGGGGGGGGGCACCCCCTTTACAGGCCTTGAGCCAGTGCTAGGCATCACAAAGTTCGATATACTCGTAGATGGGAAAATCCGAAAATTGACGTCACAAGAGAAACATCGCTGGAATCAACTACGAGGACACATACATAGTTCGCGCATGGTATCCCAAAGTTTAAAACCAAAAGTTACTCAAGAAGGTTACTCATCTGAATACAGGTGACATTAGAAACTTGACAGACATAAATTATATACTATGGGGCAATAAACTCTATCTATGGCAATATATTATGGCCCAGTGAAAATGTTGACACCCCCCAATATTAGGGCCAATTGAACACCCCCTTCCAAATATTGGGGAGTATATTGTTGCGGCGTCCCTAGCAATGATATATGATTGATTCGGCAATGATATATGCTGAATACATACCATCTGATTGGCCCTCCTGTTGACAAAGCCTGCCCTTGCAAAATTCAGGGCCTTACTGTGAACGAACGGCTGGACATACCGCTCCAGGTGGTCTCAAAAAACTCCCAAATTCGAAAAATATTTAAAAACGTAAAAGAATTCGAGATAACGGCGTCCTGGAAATTTCAACCCCTATTTTTCACCCATTAGAGATGACTGACATTAACGCCGAGCTTCGCGGACCAACTAGACCCCAAATGGGACCTCAAAACCAAATGTCATTAATTTTGGTTCATGGTAACTAAGGAAAGTGCGAAGTACGGCGTACGGACAGAAAGTTTTGGTTTATTTTCAACAATGAACCTTCGGAGTCGAGCATGGGAAAAAAAATTAAGCCTCTCAAAATTTGACGGTTTCCGTTTCAAGGAACGTAGAATCCGAAAATTTAATTAAAAAATTCTGTCCGTCGGCCGTACTTCGCACTTTTCTCAGTTAACATGAACCAAAATTAATGAAATTTAGTTTCCATGTCCCGTTTGGGGTCTAGCTGGTCCGCGAAGCTCGGCTTTACTGTCAGTCACCTCTAAAGGTGAAAATAGGGGTTGAAATTTTCAGAACGCTGTAGCTCGATACTGCATTTCAGCTTAGCATTAACAAACTGAATTTCATAATCCACTGAAAACTATGCAGTTTAATCCATTAAAACTAGGATCGGTAACCACTCATCACTACCATCATCATCAGATGACCTTATCTTCAAGTTCCTACCTCAAAATAATTGCTGCATTAATAATAAATATAGTTGATTATTTAAAATATTAAGGTACAATTTCATCCTAGTTAGAGGTGCATGACCTAAGTTCATAATTTTGCAATATGGATTGATCTGAGTCATGAGCATGGAACATGCCAACAAAATGTGAACTCACACTTTGGAATGAAATATAGGGAAATAATATACATATATACCTATCAGACAGATATCTTTTTCCATACCTACTATTACCAAGTACAATAATATGCTTATATTATAACCAAGATGCAAACTTCTGCAAAATAATAAGAAATTTACATTTTTATTAATTTAAAATGGAAAATGGTTAATTTGTGTTTGATCGTACCTATGGAATTTTAGGCCTTTATAAAATTGGAATGAAAATGCGAAATAAAATACCTAAGTTTTCGGAATTCCGAATGAAAGAAGAAAACATCCCGTAGCGTAATGCATGCATTACAGTGGAAGTCCGTTATTGTGGTGTATTGATCACTCTCACTCATTGCAGATCGTCTGGAAGTGCATTTATGAGTAACCGATCTGTGATGATGATGAAGCGCAATTTAATTACCTATTTAATTTGCGCAATTTAATTACCTAATTTCGTGACTAGTGACGCGATATGAACAGTTTACGTACAACTTTGACTACCCACATTTGAGTAAGTGATGTTATGTGCCCCAATAATTTTCTGGATAAAGTGATTGATCGATCTAAGATTAGATTGCTACATTCTTATAAACCTATTATGGCAGCTTCAAAAGTTGAGAATACGGGTAGCGGTCACAAGATTTGCAGAAAATCCCGCGTTCTTCTCCCGCCCCTATAGAAGTGAATTTCGAAATTCCGGTGACCTAGTGCATAACTTTACTAGACAGTTTATTGCATGGAAAAAAAAGAACCACTCAAATCGGTTGAGAATTAAGCCCTGGGCAGCACACACAAGGTTTTGTCGAAAACCCATCTTTTCCCAGCATTAACCCCCTTCCCCCTTCTAGAAGTAAATTTCAAAATTCCGGTGACGCAGTGCACAACGGACAATTTTCTACATGGAACAAAAAAAAGAACAAATCGTTCGAGAACTGCGGCCTGAGAAGCGCACACAACATTCTGACACACACACACACACACACACACACACACACACACACACACACACACACACACACACACACACACCTAAGGATTTTTTCACGCCTAAGGTTTTCTTTCATTCACGGATTTGGATTCAGAACTGATTTCAGTGTGGTTCTTTTCATTCTCGGCTGTGTTGCCCTCTTCTGACCAGGTCAAATACATAAGGACGTCTCTTACTATTGAGGGACGTCATAAAAAAAACCATTACTTAGAATTGACTTTTGCAGTAAACGCCACAAATATTGGGTGTTGCTAAGCTTATTTGCAGGGAACTCCATCTGCTAAGCTAAATTGCAGTAACTCCAATAAATTGAAGTGGAGATACGGCATTTAAGCGTAGCAAGCCGAGTTACTGCAAATAATCTTAGCAACGCCCAATATTCGTGGCGCTTACGGCAAAATTCGTTACCGATTCAGGCGGGAAAACGAGCTTTTCCCGCATTTTTTGTACTATATGATAGAGTACCCACCCACGAACCTCAGAGCGTTCTAACTTAAAAGCCTTAAAGTGGATTTACTGCAATTATGCTTAGCACGGCAGAATAATAAACCGTTGTGTATTAGTTTGCAGCGTTTTATTCCATTTCCGGATTCTACATGCTTGAAACGGAAACCATCAAATTTTGAGGGGCTGGGAGGGGGGGGGGGGGGGGTTGAAACTTTGTTTTTTCATGCTCGATTCCAAAGGTTCATTATTGAAAATAATAAACCAAAACGGGTGGGACCTAACTGCGAGACCTATGTGTCTCAGCAACAAACGTCGATAAAAGGTAAATTTACGTTCACCAGCCGCCATGGTGACAGACAAACGTTCCAAATGATAGATTTCAATACAATCAAGGTGATTTTGTTTTAATAACCATTAGCAGACGAAAATAATCATTCCCAGTTAGGCAGTGCAGTGAAACTTGATTCTCAGCCGGGCTGAAAGGGCAAAACAAAGCTGGTTCCGTATCAGTCATCTAATTACACATGCAAAGTCACACTGCAAGCAAAGAAGACCATTTCATGATACGGGAGGCTTTTCATGTCAGACTAAAGGTTCAGTCACCTTCACGTTATTGTATATATCATTTTGTAATGTATATATCATTCGATCAGCGTCAAAAGAGGCGAAGAAACAAGAACAGCAAAAACTCCCAATTGATTTTTACGATAAGAAAAATTTGATAGCTGGGAAGCTGATGTATCCCAGGGAGGAAAAAGCGAGGGCTATTAAATCATAAAATGATATATAGAGAAAATGGAGCAGAGAGGTGTGGCGGTAGACTAGTAAAGGCGTCTTCATAACCTCCGGAGCAGAAAAAGGGGAATCAAAACACAAATAGTCTATTTCTGGATGGGGGGAGCTTTGAAGCGATGAAGGAGTATCGAAGAAGCGGCTGAAAGGTTTTGTAATGGGGTCAGTGCTGATACATGGTGACGCTCCAGCTTTTGAATAGGCACGAACGGAAGGAATAGCGTAGTTGGAGAAGAGCAAGAACGCTCTGGTGTACAGCGATTTGTTTCCAGCTGAACATGATGTTGAAGTATTGCTCTTGAGCATGGCACGAGAGGAGGTGACCAGTCTGAATCACACAGACTCTTTCAGTTGGCCGTCATAATAAATTATTAGATTGGATTTGAGTTGGTAACCGATGAGTGACATTTATGTTTGAACTGCATTATTGATGACCACCGGGTTCAACATCAGAGAGAAAAGAATTGAACAAAATAGCAACCAATTTTCAGCAAGATATTAAATTTGCTGTACTGAGCCTACACAGCTCTGAATCCCAGATACTTTGTGGAATTTGCAAGTTTATTCCTGTGTAGGTACCCATAAAAATCATCAAGATAATTTATTTTTGTAAGTTAAGAGAGATGTGTGTTTATTAAGATATTTTACTTTGAAAAAAAATCTATATGTTGACTTTTAGTTACTATTTTTTCATTTTATTTCAGTTATTTTTTGAGCAGAATAGAGTAGAATATTTTTATTCAGAATATTTACACGCACAGTAGCAGGTAAATACAGCACAGGAAACGTAGAGTGTCCCCGTTCCTATTGCATGCTGCTCGACATTAAGCTATGCCCGTGTCGTCGAATTCGAGCCGCTAAATTTCTTCAAGCTCTCCTGGTATGATCTAACTTATAACTAGCTATTTATGAACTTATCAATACTGTGCAACTTCTTTGCACTATCCACGACAAAACCCCAATTTTATATTTTGTTCTCAAGTAGTTTTTGGGCGAGTTCATGTTTGCGTTTAGATTTCTGTGGATTATATTATAATATACTATATAATTTACGTTGGGCTATGTGCTTTAGTTTGGTAGTATGGTATTCTTGTGCTGCTTATCATGCGTGGATGTTTATGATAAAAGAGGAGCAAAACCTTCACATGTAATAGCTAACCTAAGTAAGGCCTTCGCAAGATCAAATGCTTCCTGCGACGGGTTCCTACGAGGCAGGGACAATATAATTTTCTAAAGTCGAGTGAGATAAAAGTGACAACGCAGATGGGTTCTTGAACACTCCGAGCTGACACCATCCTTTTGTACTCATTACGAAATCACTCTCAAATCACTATCCCAATATAAAATAAATATGTGCCCATACAACGAATCTCCACGCAAAGCTTAAATACTGAAAGCTTGCACACCAATGCTGTGTATCCACAGTCATCGCTCTTCATGAACTTGTGCTAAAAGCAACAAAAAACAAAACAAACAAAAAGCTACCGAAGAAATCCACGGTTGATCCCGGGATCAACCGTCTAGAGTTCATGTTTTGGCTTATATTTCGAAAACGGTCGGTTATAGGGAGAAAACTACTCCTAGCAAAATTAAAGCTGATAAAATTTCATGTTTGTTGAAATTCCTCATAGTTTAGGAGATATGCGTCCCCGAAAATAGCAAATGTTTGGGGAAAAAAATTTCGCCCCACATTTTTCGCCAAACTTTTGTCTGTAGCACCTCAGCCCTTCGTTTTCACAGTAAAGATACACGCAGAAGGAGTTTTAGAACATTACATTTCCTCTAAAATGACACCTATATAATTTTCATATTCTAACTCCTACTGATAAAAAAGTAAAACTTCGAAATTTATTTAGTTTACTTCCTAAAAACTGCCTTTCTTTTAGTAGGTACACGTTGCTTTTTCCCTCACTTCGATTTTGGTTTATTATTTTCAATAATGAACCTTTGGAATCGAGCATGAAAACAAATTTTTTAACCCCCTCCCCCTCAAAATTTGATGGTTTTCGTTTCAAGGTATGTAGAATCCGAAAATGCAATAAAAAATTTCTGTCCGTCCGCCTTACGCTGTAATTAGCACTTTTCTTAGTTATCAAGAACCAAAATTGACGAAATTCGGTTTATAGGTCCCATTTCGGGTCTAGTTGGTCCTCGAAGCTAGGCGTTGATGTTGTGGCGTCATTTATTTCAGTTATAGTATCAGAATTCAGTTACTCAATATTCCAAATTATCGATCACCTGCAATTATTCCCTTACCTGTTGATGTTGGCACGTTTAAGAAAATATAATTATTCTTTGTTCTGCGATTGAAGAAGTTTCATCTTTAAAAAAATATAATTATTGCAAATATTATAAAGATACACACTAAAAACTGGTGACCCCGACGTGATATAATGGAAGCTGGAGATGGATCTGCTTATGCTGAAGAAGCGCCCGTGACGACAAAGCCGTGCATTAATTTTAAGGCCCCACCTTTCTCGAAACAGAATGTGCCTATTTGGTTCCGGCAAGTCGAGGCTCAGTTCAGAGTTAAAGGGATAACGATCGATGAAGACAAGTATGATCATCTAATCCTCGGTTCTATAGAGACTGATATATGCCCAAGGGTAAGCGATATTATCATTAATCCTCCTGAAGAGAACAAATACCAGACTTTGAAAGAAAGACTCATATCTTGTTTTGGAGTTTCTGAAGATAGAAAACTACAGCGCTAACTCTCTTCAAAGAGATAAGATTAGGCGACAAGAAACCAAGTGAGTTACTTAGGGAGATGCGTGAACTTGCAAATAACAAACTACCAGATCAATTATTAAAATCATTGTGGATGCAACATCTTCCTGCAAGTACTAGAAGCATACCTACTGTTGGTGAGCTCAGAACAAACTCTAGCTGCGTTAGTGCCGTTAGCTGATCAGGTTCATGAAACATGTCGATACCTCTGCGCAAAAAGGGCGAATCTGAATTTTCGCTCAGGGGCGAATCTGTTTTAGCGACAGTAAACTTCGCAAGTGCAAAAAGGCGAATCTGCAAGTCGTTCACAAGTGGAAGAGAGCGAATATGAACCTAGCCGATTTTACAAAAAGACAAAGGGCGAAACTGCGCCCGTGCTTTAGGGCGAATCTGCTATGATCGAAATTCCTAACGGCGAATCTGTCCAGGCTTTTGGGGCGAATCTGCAATGATCAAAATTCTGAACGGCGAATATGTATTTTCGTTAATTTTATATTCACTTCTGGAAGGTATTTAGGCACTACCTGCATACCTTCTTACTTCTCGTTTTAACCGTGACTTCAGAAGCTGGGATCCTAAGTTGAAGAAACCATCCACCTGAAATCGGAAATCCTCTTCCCCCCTGCTCCTTGACCCTTTTATCTCTCGCTTTTGCTGGTAGTGTGCGTTCAAATTGAAATTTTCGATTATTTCCTTCTTTAGTTTCCAGGAAATTCTTCAATATTCTTAATTTTCCCCCCACAAAATTCCTGTAACAAAAGGCGGTCTTAAAAACTCCAACGAAAGGAGCAGTAGATCGTTGCGAATTTTGAATAGTGCCCATACCTTGGATAAGTACCTACATGTACCTAATACATTAGTTGTTGCAATAATTAAGTGTTAATTGATAATTAAGTGCCTATTCGAAGTACTTAACTACTATAACAATTCCAAACAATTATTGTTACTGCCTCCTTCAATTTGCAGAAAGTTTTGCAAACTCCGGCGGGGAAAAGTATGCTTTTTTTTATATTCGCGTAAATACACAGTTTACAATCTGACTGCTTATATGATAGCCACACTCAGAAAGCATTTTGTTACATGTGGGGGGAGAAGGATGGCAAGAGAGGCTCCAACGAAATCTCTTCTTGTGTGGAAAAGTATTTGACTCACCTTGATCAGAGAAAAGTAAAAAAGTTGCTTTATGATGCGATAACTACCCTGGCCAACAAAAGAACAAGGCAGTGTTGCTTTTTCTGTCGGATTTCCTAGAGAAAGAACAATTACACTGAATTTTTTGTTGGCTAGCCACACTATAGTGACTGTTGATTCTGTCCATGCGGTCACTGAGAGAGCAGCTGGAAATAAAACTATCAATGCTCGTAGCGAATAGGTTACGATCCCTTATGAAGTTGTCAAACTAAATTTTTTTGACTGGAAAAATTGGAAAGCTTTCAGAGACTGCAAGACCGTCCAAAGGTTGGCTGACGGGACTGCGTACCATACCAATACAGTACAAAAACTGGTTTATGAAAAAAGTACAGCGAGGAAAATTTAAATTTTTCAAGAACGCTCAAACGCCTGAGGAAATGGCAGGCACATTCTCAAACAAGAGAAAATACAGCCAGCTTGTTTCACCTCAACAAATTTATTTTGGAGAATTGCCGATTTCTGAGAAGAAATATAATGATTTGAAGAACCTTTGCAGCAAGGTGCTATCCCAGTTCATTTCCATCAGGAATACTTTGCTCTGCGACACAACACTACCGCTGAAGAAACCCAAACCGATGCAGAAGATGTTTGACGACAATTTTCAACTAAATTGAACATTTTCCATAATCGGTCGTCTTCAGTTGATGCAATAATTATTGCATTGTATTTTTCATTCAACTCGAATTTACGAGATAAAAAATGTTCCTTATAAATTGTTGATGTTCCTCACGTTTTTACAGAGAATAAATTTTAATTTTATTTGAGCAGTTCTATCTACAATAAAGTTCTATCTTCCAATTCTAAAAAGTAGGTACCTACCGTTTTAAGCAAAAGGATCACTATTCCTTTTTTTAAAATTTGACTGGCCTCAAGAAAGAATAAAGGTGCCTAGCAATAAAGAGTAAAAACAATAGGAAGTAGTGCTAAAACCGAGTTTAAAACGGATGTTAAACATAATGATAACTGTGATGAATTTAGAATTTTCATCACGGTGGCGTGAAGGAGAGAAAAGTCGCAGGCGGCGGTAATCCACCGATCATCTACGACTTTGGGAGTAGATAGAGGTGAGTGAGGGAATTTCACCTAGGCGGCGGTAATCCACCGATGTAGGTGAGTGAGGGAATTTCACCTAGGCGGCGGTAATCCACCGATGTAGGTGAGGAGAGGTGCTTGTCTAGGCGGCGGTAATCCACCGATCATCTAGACAAGAGGAAAAGGTAGGAGGTAAATTCCCAGGCGGCGGATATCCACCGATCATCTGAGAGGAGGAAGGTAAGAGAGAGAGAAGAGAGAGCTGGTTAGAGGAAGTGTCGAATGAAGCTAAAGCTCCAGGATCCAGGGTTATATAGGAACTGGAGGCCTCTCCCTCCAACTCCCCTGTTGGGAGTTTTGGGGGATTCTGTTGCCTGTCTCCCCACTCAGATGTTTATTGGCGGAAAGTAACTTTTACATAAGGATATTGGTGAGAGCTTTAAGGTTGCTAGTGGAGTGTTCCCGGGAGGGACTCACGACAGAGGTCCCCCCAGTTCGAACCAATGTTTGAGATAGCTGAAGGCGCAAGGTGACAGGGGCTGAGGGCTGCGGAAAACAAAAGGGGAGCTGAAGGCGCAAGGTGACAGAAGCTGAAGGCTGATGCAAACAATTGGAGTGCTGAAGGCAGAAACGTGACAGGTCGTGACTTAATTCTAGGATTGACATATAGGTAGTTGGCATAGTTAGTAAGAGGTAAGTAGTAGTAACATAGGAGTAGCATAGGTAAGTAGAAGTAACATAGGAGTTAGAAGTAACATAGGAGTAACATAGGAAGTAGTAAGAAGTAAGCAGTAAGATAAGTATAGGTGTAGGTGCATGAAATTGACAATGAAGTGAGTTGACATGATTACAATGATGATGGTGAGGTAGTAGACTAATATGTACAGGGTTGTTATGATTGCAATGGTGATGGTGAGATAGTAGACTAATATGTACAGGGTTGTTATAGGATCATGAGTGGAATGATGATGGTGAGATAGTAGACTAATATGTGCAGGGTTGTTATATACAATGTTGGTATTTACAAGGTTGGTATTTACAAAAATTGGTATTTACAAGGTCGGTATTTACAAATGTGGGTGGGTATTTACAAATTTGGTTGGGGGTGACAGATTGGAGCGGGGTGTTGAAATCCGCCGTTCCCTGGGTGTGGATAGTGTGCAGTGTAATGTAGTGAGTGTGTAATGGTGGTGAGGTGATGGGGTGAGAGAGGCGACTCCCTCTAACAGTCTTCACGTCAGTGAAGACTGATAGAGGGGCCCCTTCACTGCCGGGGCGGTGGTGAAGGGGAAGAGCCGGTGGGAGCCGGTACCCGGGACGTCGCGGAGAGAGGTGGCGACGTTGGGGTCCGGTGGGTGAAATGGAGGCGACGTGTGGCGTTTGTGGTGTGGGGGTGGTCGGGTGAGTGGTGTGGTGTGAAGTGTCGGGGAGGACTGGGGCTGGCTTACATCGGGCGAGGGGTACAGTGTGGGGCTTCCCGTCAATTAACAGGGTAGCCGTGGTGTGTGTGGAGCGGATGACGTGGAAGGGCCCGGCGTAGAGAGGTTGAAATGTTTTGTGGATGCCGGGCTCCTTCAAGTACATGTGAGTGGCTGTGTAAAAACGTGTGGGATAGGCGGTGTCGTTGTGTGGTGTTGTTGTGTGGAGTGGTTCCCTGTTAATTGACGGGGTGGGGTGTGGAGTGAAAATGTCGGCCGGTAAACGAATAGGGTCTCGGAAAGCGTGTTGTGCGGGACTTGTGTTGTCTGAAGGACGGGCGGAAGTGCGGAGGCTAAGTAATACGTAGGGGAGGGTTTTGGTCCATGAGGGAGATGTGGCTGATGTGGAGATGGCTTGCTTGAGGACCGAGTGCCACCGCTCTATTTTCCCGTTGGATTGGGGGTGATAAGGAGTGGTGCGGATTTTTTGAATCCCGAGGGAACGGAGCAGGTCGGCAAAGTGGGCTGATTCAAACTGCCTCCCCTGATCGACCGTGAGTGTCCGCGGACAGCCGTAGCGGCTGATCCATTGAGTGAGGAAGGCCGTGGCGACGGCGTCCGCGGTAATGTGGGCGAGTGGGATACACTCAACCCAATTGGTCGCACGGTCGATCATGGTGAGGCAGTACCTCTTCCCCTCGGAGGGGGGAAGAGGGCCGACCAGATCCAGGTGGACATGTTCCCACGGGAGGGAGTCGGGAATGGGTTGAGGAGGTACATGGGGGTGAGCCGAGACCTTAAAGTGCTGGCACTTCTGGCACCCCAGAACCCAGGTACGGATATCTGTGTTCATGTGGGGCCAGAAGTACCGCGTCTTGATGAGATCCCGGCTCGCCCGAATGCCGGGATGATGGAGGGAGTGGTAATGGAGGAACAACTGCCGCCTCAGCTCCGGCGGGACGTAAGGGCGCGGTGAATCGGCCGTTACGTCGCACCAGAGATCGAGGGGAGGCAGTTGTTCCAATTTGGAGGCGGAGATGAGGTTGGAGAGTGCGGGGTCGGAAGTCGGAGTTTGGTGAGTTTTGAGGGTTTGTGGGGAAGGGAAAGGCAGTAACTCCGCCACCGGCGCGGGGGTGGGGCGGGAGAGGGCGTCTGCTACGCAGTTGTCGGCCCCCGGCAAATAACGAATATCGGACGTAAATTGTCCGATAAATTCGAGTTGCCGGAGGCGACGGGGGGAGGCAGATTTACGGTTTTGAAGGAGTGCATGTGTGAGGGGCTTATGATCAGTGATGACAGAGAACTGCCTGCCCTCCACGAAGTCACGGAAGTGTTTGATGGCTTCGTGGATGGCGAGGAGTTCTCTGTCAAAGGTGGAGTAATTTTTTTGCGTTGGGGACAGAGTTTTTGAGAAGAAACCGAGGGGTTGGGGGGTGGCGCCGGTGTGTTGGTGGAGTACTGCCCCGATGGCCCAGTCAGACGCATCGGTGGTGATGGAGAGAGGAGCATGGGGATCGGGATGGGCCAATAGAGCGGCGTCTACTAGGTCCTTTTTGCAATTTTGAAAGGCGGTTGTGAGGGCGGGGGTCCAGGAAATGGGGCGGTTATCGTTTTTTTTGGCTGGCTGTGGGATAGCGTGTATGAGTGGTTGTTGGTGTTGTGCTGCGTGTTTTATGTGTCTACGATAAAAGTTCAACATACCCAGGAAACGGCGAAGTTCTGAGACAGTGCGGGGTTGTGGGAAGTCGGTGAGGGCGTGCACTTTGTCCGGGAGAGGCTTGATCCCGTCGGACGAGACTTGATGGCCGAGGCAGCGGACAGAGGGTTGGGCGAGAACACATTTTTGAGAGTTGATGGTGAGGCCCTCGGCGGCGAAGATGTCGAGGACTTGTTTGAGGTGTGCTAGATGTTCTTTCGGGTCCCGGGAGGCGATCAATACGTCGTCCAGGAAACAGAACACGAAAGGTAGTCCCCGCAGAATATTATCCATATAACGCTGCCACGTCTGGGCAGCGTTCCGGAGGCCGAAGCCCATTTTTATGTATTCAAAAAGGCCGAAAGGAGTTATGATGGCGGTTTTGGGTACGTCGGGAGGGTATATATGAATGTGGTGGAAGGCTCTGGAGATGTCTAGGGTCGAAAATATGGCCGTGTTGTGGAGGTGTGAAGAGAAGTCTCGGAGATGGGGGACGTTGTAGAGGTCCGGAGTGGTCTTAGCGTTCAGGCGGCGGTAGTCGCCGCAGGGGCGGATATCCCCGTTGGGCTTCTGTACAATATGTAACGGTGAAGCCCACGGGGATTTGGAGGGGCGGATAATGCCATCCTTAATGAGATTGTCAAAATGCCTCCGGGCTTGGGACAGCTGGAGGGGGTGGAGGCGGCGTGCTTTGGCGGATATTGGGGGACCAGAGGTCTCAATGTAGTGTTGAGTTTGGGAGATATGTGCTGAGGGGCGGCGCTGGGGTTTGTATTGGAGGAGGAGGTTTTCGAATTGGGTTGGGGGGCGATCGACCGTGTGGATAAATCCGGGGATTGGCTTCTGGGTGGAGGGGTCGAGCAGGCGCGCGTTACGGACGTCAACCTGGAGGCCGAAATAAGCGAGGAAGTCGGCCCCCAGGATTGCTTTCTCTACGTCCGCCACGGTAAATTCCCACTCGTACGCGAGCCCGCTCATGTGGATGGATGAGCGGTACGTCCCGTACGAGGGGATGGTGGTACCGTTGGCGGCGTAGAGGAGTTGCCGGTAACAACGCGCCTGTCGCCGGAGGATGTTGTTTGGAAAGATGGAGAGCGCCGCCCCTGTGTCGACGAGGAACGGGACATTTGTTTTTGTACATTTCAAGATGAGGCGCTGGTGAGCTGGGGCGGAGTGCGGTAAAATGGCGGAGGTGTTGGGGTCTGGAGGATGGGAGGGGCTTGGGCCGTCCGAGGTGATGGGCGGGTGCGACGGTGGCGGTTGGTCCCCCGCGAAGGAGACACGGGGTGGTCCTTTGCCGTTCCGGAGAGGGGGAACGGTAGTGCTGACTGGGGGGCTGGTCCTCTTGGAGGTGGGCGGGGAGGTGCTGTTCCGGGGAGGGGGAACGGTAGCGGCGGCGTGAGTGGCGGCCGGAAGGGTGGCTGCCCTGGAGGCGGGCGTGGAGGGGCCGTTCCGGGGTGGGGGAACGGTAGTGGCGGCGTGAGTGGCGGCCGGAAGGGTGGCTGCCCTGGAGGCGGGCGTGGAGGGGCCGTTCCGGGGTGGGGGAACGGTAGCGGCGGCGCGAGTGGCGGCCGGAAGGGTGGTTGCCCTGGAGGCGGGCTTGGAGGGGCCGTCCCGGGGTGGGGGAACGGTTGATGGTGAGGTGAGGGTTTTGGCGGCGCCGGCAGGTGCGGCTGGGAGGTTGGCAGCCGTGGCGGCGGCGTAGGAGGGGTAACGAGGCTTCGTGGTGGTGGTGTGAATGCGGGCGGGGAGGGGTTGGTGGTGGTCCCCCCCGTGTTGGCGAGGAGGGGGGCCCGCCGGATTTACCGGCGGGCATCCGCGTTTCCCTGCTTGGAGGTGTAGGAGCAGGGGGGCTGGCATTTTCGGGCCTCCCCACCGAAGTTGACATGATAGAAACATCGGTGGGGGGGGTCCGCTGGGAGGTAGGCGGTCCTGGTGGGGCGCGCGGAGGTGGAGGGGGTTGCTGCGGCTGGAGACCTTCCCCTTCGTTGCTGAGGGGGGGAAGTGTTGCGGCGTTCGGACGAGCGCTGGCGTCGGTGGTCGATGGAGGGGGTTGGCCGGCGCTCGGTGGAGAGGGAGCGGCGCCGGCGGAGGGAGGGGGGCCGGCGGCGCTCTTGTGACGGCGTCCGGTCCCGGCGTGGGGTGGGGGTGCGGGGCGTGGCGACTTCCGTGACGCCGGCGGCTGCGGTGAGGTCGTGGACCGTATCGGCGAGACGTAGAAGTGGTTCGTCTGGGCCGTCAAGGTAGCTGGCGAGTGCCATCTGCATGGGGTGGGGTAGGGCCCGCAGCCAGAAGGTCCGCGCGATGTCTGCCGTCATCACGTCTCGCAGCTGATGACGCAGACGGCGGTAGAGGTGGGAGGGCTTCAGATCGCCGAGATGCTGTGGTTGGGAGAGCGCTGCGACACGTGCGATCTTGGAAGGTTGGTATAACGTGACGAGGCGGTTGCGGAGGTCGTCGTATGCGGCCGTGGCGTCGGGAGAGATGTCCGACGTCTGTAGGAGGATCTCATACGGAAGCAGTGATATGATGCGGGAGTAACGGGTTCGCTGGCTGCGGATGTTGGCGGCAGAAAACGCAGCGTCGACCTGGAAGAACCACAGCGCGGGGTCGTGCGTGTAGAAGGGGGGCAGCGACAGCGGGAATGACGCCGAGGCCGTCGTGACGTCGGCGGCGGCGTGTGCGGCGGCCGCAGCGGCGGCGGCAGCGGCGGCGGCGGATGCGGAGGAGCCGGGTGGCGAGAGGCTGGTGAAGGGGTTGTCGGCTGCGTCAGTTGTCACAGCGGTCGGCGGCTGCAGTAGGGATGGCCGGAGGAGCGGCGGCGTTGGTGAGTTCGGGCCCATGGCTGAGGTCTGTAACTAAAATTCAAATTGGGTGAGGTTTGAATTTTAAATTCGCAATTTGCGGTAGCGGAGGTGCTTGTGGCGGAGAGTTGAGAGCTGTGTGAGCGGGTGTGGGTGGGCCAAAAATTGCGAATTTACACTGACTGTTTAAGCTGCATTTGAATTTAAAATTGGGGACACCGAACTAGACTGGGGGCGACACATGAGGTGGTAAGAAGGTAGGAAGGGTAGAAGGTTGGATGAACGTCGGGTTCACCACTGTGATGAATTTAGAATTTTCATCACGGTGGCGTGAAGGAGAGAAAAGTCGCAGGCGGCGGTAATCCACCGATCATCTACGACTTTGGGAGTAGATAGAGGTGAGTGAGGGAATTTCACCTAGGCGGCGGTAATCCACCGATGTAGGTGAGTGAGGGAATTTCACCTAGGCGGCGGTAATCCACCGATGTAGGTGAGGAGAGGTGCTTGTCTAGGCGGCGGTAATCCACCGATCATCTAGACAAGAGGAAAAGGTAGGAGGTAAATTCCCAGGCGGCGGATATCCACCGATCATCTGAGAGGAGGAAGGTAAGAGAGAGAGAAGAGAGAGCTGGTTAGAGGAAGTGTCGAATGAAGCTAAAGCTCCAGGATCCAGGGTTATATAGGAACTGGAGGCCTCTCCCTCCAACTCCCCTGTTGGGAGTTTTGGGGGGGGGGGGGGCCAGGTTGTGTCCCCTGGATTCTGTTGCCTGTTTCCCCACTCAGATGTTTATTGGCGGAAAGTAACTTTTACATAAGGATATTGGTGAGAGCTTTAAGGTTGCTAGTGGAGTGTTCCCGGGAGGGACTCACGACAATAACAAATGAGACAACGGGCACGAAGCTAAATTTTGTTCAAATATCACTCAAAAAATATATATAGGAAAAGAAAAAAAGGCCTAAATTTATTATGCAGACTGGCCCTCAAGCACTCCATGGAATTAGAAAACTACATAGACAATGAGGCCATTGCAATCGCGTCTTCTCACTAACAAACATTAGCTAAAAGGGCGAATCTGAGAGTTTCGCCCCTTTTACGCTCTAACTTTTCTAACAAAGTATGGGACGTTAGGGCGAATCTGACAGTTTCGCCCTTTTTACGCTCAAACTTTTCTAACAAACTTTGGAGCGTTAGGGCGAATCTGCATCACACTGAACTAAAGCTTGTTTATAATTTTACTGGAGTATCCCAAAGCGATTAACTTCTAAGGAATTTGTAGTAAGATAGTGTAGGTACCCACTGAAAGTAGAGAAAACTGAACAGGACGTTATAATAACTAGCGGCGCCGTTTGGGGTTTTAGAAACGCAGTGCTGGATTGCAGATTCGCCCTTTTTGCGCAGAGGTATCGATGTGATTTCGGTGGAACAACAATTAATGCTGTCGAATCAACACAAAGTAAATCTTCCAGCTCAGATAATTCCCACTTATCAATAGAAGAAAAAATTGATACACTAACGAAACAAGTAGAGGCTCTAAGCACACATCAAAGTAGACCTTACTTTAGAAGTAATTCGAACTCGAGAGAACGATCTAACTCACGTTCTCGTCAAGACCAGACCAAAAACAATAAGTGGATGTGTATTTTTCATTATCGTTGGGGCAATAAAGCGCGAAAATGCGAACCTCCATGTAAATTTGGTAAACATGAGAAATCGGAAAACCGTCAGGCCAATCATTGAGCGCGGCAGATGATTTAGGCCCAAATACTAGCCGCTTATTCATCAACGATGATAGCACCAAACTGAGTTTTCTCATTGATACTGGGGCTGACGTTTCGGTCATTCCTCCTTCAGACACTGACTCTCGTGTAAATGTTAAATACCGTTTATTTGCAGCAAATGGTTCCGAAATAAAGACGTACGGCACTAGACTACTTACCCTTGACCTGGGATTACGTCGATCTTTCTCGTGGCCGTTCGTAATCGCATCTGTTAGCAAGCCCATCATAGGCGCCGATTTCCTAGAGCACTACGGACTTCTAGTGGACCTCAAGGAACAAACATTGCGTGATAAAAGGACAACAGTATCGAAGAGAGGTATTGTAAGTACATGTAAGATACCTTCTATAAGAAAAATAGGTATCAAGAGATCGCCCGTGGAATACGAAGAACTATTAGGAGAATTCAAAGACATCACTAGGCCAGCGCTGGAAGGAAAACCAGCCAAACATAAGGTAATGCACCACATAGAAACAAAAGGGCCACCTATTGCATTTAAATTCAGACGTCTAGATCCAGAAAAACTAGCTATAGCAAAGAAGGAATTTGAGTTTATGCTACAACAAGGTATTTGCCGACCGTCGAAAAGTTCATGGGCTAGCCCCTTGCATATGGTCCCAAAGAAGACAGGTGACTGGAGACCATGTGGGGATTATCGCGCTCTTAACCGAATTACAAAACCAGACCGGTATCCACTACCCAATATTCAGGATTTGACACACGACCTTCATGGTAAACGTATATTCTCAAAGATAGATCTATTAAAAGCCTATTTCCAGATACCTATGGCTCCTGACGACATTCAGAAGACAGCTATTATCACGCCATTTGGACTATTTGAATTTCCACAAATGACGTTTGGACTCTGCAATGCTGCGCAGACCTTCCAAAGATTCGTGAATGAATTGACAAGAGCACTACCAAATGTAAGAACATATATAGATGACTGCCTAGTCGCAAGCGTATCTGAGGAAGAGCATATGTCGGATTTACGTGCTTTATTCCAGAGATTCCGTGAGTACGGCGTAGTAATAACTCCTACTAAATGTGAATTTGGGAAGACAGAAATAGAATTTTTAGGGCATTTAATATCACAAGAAGGAGTAAAGCCATTACCCTCCGAAGTCGAAAAAATCGAACAATTTGAACCACCAAAAACCGTTTTGGGCCTAAGAAGATTTTTAGGACTATTTAATTTTTATAGGAGATTCGTAAGTAAAGCAGCACGTCATACGGTGGTGTTATCCAATTATTTGAAAGGATATACAGGAAAACAAGATGCCGATATTCAATTAGCTCCAGAAGCCATTCAGGCATTCCACTGTTGCAAAAACGAACTGAAATCCATGGTTATGTTAGCTTACCCACAAGCCAATGTGCCATGGTCACTAATGGTTGATGCCTCAAATACCGCGATAGGAGGCAGTGTCCAACAATTTGTGAATGGGGCTTGGCAACCAATCGGGTTCTTCTCTAGACGCCTTTCCCAAGCTGAGACGAAGTACAGTGCCTATGATAGAGAACTACTCGCAGCATATTCTTCTCTGCGATATTTCCGACATTTGTTGGAAGGGAGAATTTTTACGATCTTTACTGATCATAAGCCATTGACGTTTGCTTTCCATCAAAAATTGGACAAAGCTTCCCCTAGGCAAGCACGTCAATTGGATTACATTGGGCAGTTTACAACTGATATAAAATATATACCTGGAAAAGATAACATGGTGGCAGATTGTCTCTCACGCCTGGAGATAGAAGCTGTCGACTACTCTCAGGTGGGTTTGGAACAGCGAGAGGAAGATTTACCACCCTCTATCTCAGGTTCATCACTGGTATGGAAACAAATCAAAATGTCAGGAGCAGATGTGTCAATCTATTGCGACATTTCCACAGGATTCGTTCGACCTTTTATTCTAACAAAGTTCAGGAAAGCTGCTTTCGACAGTGTTCACCAAATGTCCCATCCAGGTAGGAAAGCCACTCTCAAAATGTTGAAGCAGCGTTTTGTGTGGTCATCCATGGCCAAAGACTGTGCAGAGTGGGTCAAAACATGCAACGCTTGTCAAAAATGTAAAGTTCAGAGACACACGTATGGAGAAATAGGGATTTTCTATCAACCTTCAGACCGCTTCAGGCACATCCATCTCGACTTGATAGGACCTCTTCCTCCGAGTAGAGGTTTCACGTACGCCTTGACCTGTATAGATCGCTATACGCGATGGCCAGAAGTGATTCCGTTGGAGGACTGTACGGCCGAAACTGTAGCCAATGGATTTTATACCAATTGGGTGAGTAGGTTTGGTACTCCAGAGAAAATCACGACTGACCGGGGGAGGCAGTTTGAAAGCGAACTTTTCCGTCATTTGGTGAAATTATTAGGAATCAACCATTCGCTAACCTCAGCATACAACCCTAAAGCCAACGGAATTTTGGAACGCACCCACCGGCAGTTAAAATCAGCCATCAAAAAATGTCACGCTACAGAGCGTTGGGTTGATATTCTCCCTACTGTGCTTTTGGGTATGAGAACGGCAGTGAAAGAAGATCTCAAGTGCAGCACTGCCGAACTAGTTTATGGGACTACTTTGCGGATTCCAGGCGAATTTATAGACGAAAGTACGACCACCACACCACAGCAAATTTTTGTAGACACTTTGAAACAAACAATGAACCAATTACAACCGACGCCAGCTCAACACCATACTCGCGCTAAAGTTTTTGTACATCCTGATCTTCAAAATTGCAGTCATATATTTATTCGGAACGATGGAGTCAGACGACCACTGCAACCAACATACGACGGACCATTTTTAGTAGTAAGAAGGACAGACAAAACATACATCATTAACAGAAGAGGGAAAGAGGTACCGGTGGAAATCGGAAGGTTAAAACCAGCTTATATCGCTAATAATGAGTTACAAGAAGAGGAGACACGAACAATCGAATTCCAACCATCATCATCAACGTATCGGACAACAGCCTCTACACCTACGATACAGCCACACATATCAACAGGAGAAGGAACATCAACGGAAGAAGAAACACAACTTACGACTCCTGCATCATCACACTCAACACCCTGGGTATTGAGGACCAAGACCACACGGAGCGGGAGAATTACCCGACCACCATTCCGTTTCAGAGATATGGTTTTTTATTAAGGCGTAAGGTATTGTGGCGTCATTTATTTCAGTTCTAGTATCAGAATTCAGTTACTTAATATTCCAAATTATCGATCACCTGCAATTATTCCCTCACCTGTTGATGTTGGCACATTTAAGAAAATATAATTATTCTTTGTTCTGCGATTGAAGAAGTTTCATCTTTAAAAAAATATAATTGCAAATATTATAAAGATACACACTAAAATGTCAGTCATCCCTAAGGCGTGAAAAATAGGGGTTGAAATCTCCAGGACGTCGTTACCTCGAATTTTTTTGCGGTTTTAAATAGTTCTCGAACTTGGGAGTTTTTTAAGACCACTCGGAGCACTGTATGTTTAGCCTTTCGTTCACAGGAAGGCCCAGAAGTTTGCACCGACAGGCTTTTTCAACAGGATGGTGAATGAAATTGTAAAAATTCAGCCAATATATCATCACTAGAGATCATCATCATTGCTAGGGATCACCTGATTATATTCACGGAGTATGAAGTCGAGTTGGTTGTTTTGTGATATTATTTCATTTGAAAACGCTGCAAATCCCTGCACAACGGTTTATTATTTTGTATAGAATACCCTTCTGTTACAGATCACAGCTCTATGTATAGATAACCCGTCTATATAATATAATATGTACTATTCTATGCATATTTATGTAGATCGCAGACCCTCCGTAGGTTAGTACCTAACCCCGTACTCGTTACTAGGTACCTACCTAAATCACGAGTTAAATGTTGCTAAAATAATTCTGCCGATGACAAACAGTACCTAACAAAAAGAAACACACATAATGAAGTTCTGAAAAGAAATTGTTGATGAGGAGTGAAAAAAGTTGCAAAAGTACCTACCAACAAACTCCAGCCCCTTCTACGTAGATGGTATAATGAACCGTTGTGTAATAATTTACCGTTGAGTAATGATTTACCGTAGTAATACCTAATTTACCCATCAATAATACTTCAACGTTTGTTCAAGTTTCACTACCTACCAACAAACTCCAAAAGAGCCATCATTTTTCAAATTAAATAATATCACAGAACAACCAACTCGACTTCATACTCCGCCAATATAATCAGGTGATCCCTACCAATGATTTTATCTACGCCAAATTTCCTATTGTGGGCGCGTCTCTGGTTACGAGATTTGGTTTGAATTGTATACAATTTCATTCACACTGGAGTCGAAAATGCCTGTCGGTGCAAACTTCGGGGCCTTACTGTGAACGAACGGCTGGACGTACGATGCTCCGGATGGTCTTAAAAAACTCGCAAGTTCAAGAACTATTTAAAACCGTAAAAATATTTACGTAAAAAAATGGTATAGGCGTTTTGAAAATTTCAACCCCTATTTTGAACCCCTTAGAGATGACTCACAGTAACGTCGAGCTTCGAGGACCAACTAGACGCCGAACGGAACCTATAACCCGAATTTCATCAATTTTTTTTTTCATGGTAACTAAGAAAAGTGGCCCGTACGGCGTACGGCGTACGGCGGACAGACAGAAATATTTTTATTGCAGTTTTGGATTCTACATACCTTGAAACGTAAACCATCAAATTTTGAGGGGGGGTAAGAAATTTTTTTTTCATGCTCGATTCCAATGGTTCATTATTGAAAATAATAAACCAAAATGACAGCTCTTTTGGAGTTTGTTGGTCGGTAGTGAAACTTGAACAAACGTTGAAGTATTATTGATGGGGAAATTATTATACAGTGGTAAATTATTAGACAACGGCAAATTATTACAAGACTGTTCATTATACCATCTACGTAGAAGGAGCTGGAGTTTGTTGGTAGGTACATACGTTTGCAACTTTTTTCACCTCACATCAACAATTTCTCTTCAGAACCTCATTATTTGCGTTTCTTTTTGCCATTTTAGGTACTGCTTGTCATCGACAGAATTATTTTAGCAACATTTAACTCAACTTTTAACTCATGATTTTGGTAGGCACCTAGTAACGGGTACGGGGTTAGATACTAACCTACGGACAGTGGCGTAGCCAGGATTGTTATATGGTGGGGGGGGGGGGGGTTATCGGAAATCGAAAAAGTTCCTGTCATGCAGCATGGCTAAAAGAGCGAATTTTCAAAGAAATATTCCTACTATTGTGTAAAAAGATGGTATAGCGAGAAACCATACCACTTTTCTTAAAATTATATAATTTCTCATGATTTTAGCCATTTTTACCGATCTTTGACCCTAATAAAGTCAAATTTGACCCACTTGTTTTTGAGAAAAATAGTTTTGTCATCGAAACAGTCCGTCCTTCGTGGTTAATCATAACACATAACGTCAGGTGAATTGATATTGATTTTAGCCATTAATACCAATTTTTTACCCCCAAAAATTAAAATCTGACCCCTACTCTGTGTGAAAAACACCTGAAATGGTATTTTTCTGTCTTTACTCACCCTTCCATACCACTTCAAGTGATTTTAAATCAATTTTTACAAATTTTAGCCGTTTTTACCGACTCTTGACCCCTAAAAACTCCAATTTGACCCCTTTGGGATTTTTGAAAATTGCTCATCTTCGAACTCATCCTTTTGTTTGGCAACACAAACGTTTTGCTGAAATTTGGAATTTTGATCATGTACCCAAGGACGGATATCATCTGGAGTGGCACGTATATATATATATATATATATATATATACATAAATTAATGTTAAAATCTAGGGATGAACTGAGGATGCTGTGAAACGGATTTGCCTACAAAAATATTTCAAAAATTCATGTTCTGAAAATGTTACCCATTTCAATAGCTTAATTTTCTTTGAAAATTCGTTAATAAGGTTTGACATTACAAATAAAGCTGAATTTGAATTAAATTTAACAAAGCACTAAATGTTACAGGTAACGTTAGCTAAGATAAACTGATGAAATAAAACATTTATTTGGCAACAATGTTCGCTAGTTTTCAATGAATGAAGATATTGCGATGGGTCCAAAATTTTCAGAAAATAAGTTTTTGAAATTATGTTATAGGCGAATCCGTTTCAGAGCATCCTGATTTAATCTCTCGATTTTAACAAAAATGTATACGTTTATTATATATATATTTATTCATGTGTCACTCCAGACGATATCTGACCATGGGTACGTGATAAAAATTCCAAATTTCGCCAAAATGTTCTTCTTGCCAAACAAAAGGATGAGAAATTTTCAAAAATTCGAAGGGAGTCAAATTTGACTTTTTAGGGGTCAATACTTGTTAAATACTGCTAAAATTGATATATAAAATCACTGAACGCAGTATGAAAGGATGAGTGAATACAGAACAACACCATTTCATTTGTTTTTCACATAGAATAGGGGTCTAATTAAGACTTTTGGGGGTCAGCAATTGGTATTAAGGGCTAAAATCAATATTATTCACCTCAAGTGTGGGATGGTGACGGTGAGGGACTATTTCGATAAGCATTTTTGTCAAAAAGAGCGGATCTAATTTTTGGGACAGATCGTTAGTAATCAAATAAACGTAATATTATTTTTAACTGTTTAATCATGTTTGATTTACCGTTTAATCTGTTATTGTATAGAATACATACATAATATGTATGGAATAGTACATATATTATATAATGGGTTATTCTCAATAATGAACCTTTGGAATCGAGCATGAAAAGAAAAAAAAATCTACCCCCCCCCCCCCCCCCCCCTCAATTTTATGGTCTCAAAGTACGTAGAATCCGAAAATGCAATAAAAAAACTTAGTTACCATGAGGAAAAAAAAAATGAAGAAATGTGGGTTATAGGTTCCGTTTGGGGTCTAGTTCGTCCTCGAAGCTCGGCGTTACTGTCAGCCATCTCTAAGGGGTTAAAAATAGGGGTGAAATGTTTAGAATGCCATAGCTCGAAAAATTTTCGATATAAGGGTATGGTTTTTTTTACATTTTGGTTTATTATGCTGTGAATATGTATGTACCTATGTATTCGCTCAGCAAAAATTTTTATAACACCCCCTCAAAACTTTTTCTTTTCCGTTTCAAGGTGCGTAGATTCCAAAAATGCAATGTCCGTCCGCCGTCCTCCGTACGCCGTACGCCGTCCGCCGTACGCCGTCCGCCGTATCACGTGTACCGGCTTCATTTTCGGTCTAAAAAATGCGTTCTTTCGCACACATGCTCCAGTTGAGCCCTAGTTGTGTCCGGAAACTTTGCAGCCCGATCGGAATATACCCAGGGGTGTTATGAATGAAAATGTGTATAAAAATAGGCACTTTTAATGTTTTAGTAACATGTTAGTAACATGAGCTTTTGAACTATGATTTCCATGTTTTTGGGGACGAGAAGACCGAATATGAAGTCGATTTTGACCAAAGAGTGGAAAATTGAGTTCTACCAAATCGTCTGAAATCGCCAACAACTTGTATAATAACACTGGAAAAAGTGACAACACGTGGATCAGGACGATTAAATGGCACTACCAATGATCAATGATAATTTGAAAAAAAAGGAGCGTACCTAATTTGTGTTTTAGAGGCCAAAATTGATGGAAACATTTCTGTAGGTTTGTCCAATAGAATAATAAACCCATGTGACAAGGACTTCAGCGTTTTCAAGTTGATGTTGAACTAAAGAATTTTTGAGGCCACCCGGAGCATTGTCCGACCAGCCGTTCGTTTGCACCAATAAGCTTTGTAAACACGATCGTGAATCAAACGGTATGAATCCGGCCCAGATATCCTCCCCGATGGCTGTATGAAGTCGAGTTGGCTGTTCTGCTATATTATATCATTTGAAAAACGCTGCAAAGTCCATGTCACATGGGTTTATTATTCTATCAGAGACACCTACAGAAATGTTGGGCTGCTCGTTTATTGTTTTTTTCATGTGCAATAATTGAAATAACTACCTATTTCTGATGGTTTCCACCAATTCTGGCCCCCGAAACACAAATTAGGTACGCTCCTTTTGGTTTATTATTTTCAATAATGAACCATTGGAATCGAGCATGAAAAAAAAAAAAATTCTTACCCCCCCTCAAAATTTGATGGTTTACGTTTCAAGGTATGTAGAATCCAAAACTGCAATAAAAATATTTCTGTCTGTCCGCCGTACGCCGTACGCCGTACGCCGTACGCCGTACGGGCCACTTTTCTTAGTTACCATGAAAAAAAATTGATGAAATTCGGGTTATAGGTTCCGTTCGGCGTCTAGTTGGTCCTCGAAGCTCGACGTTACTGTGAGTCATCTCTAAGGGGTTCAAAATAGGGGTTGAAATTTTCAAAACGCCTATACCATTTTTTTACGTAAATATTTTTACGGTTTTAAATAGTTCTTGAACTTGCGAGTTTTTTAAGACCATCCGGAGCATCGTACGTCCAGCCGTTCGTTCACAGTAAGGCCCCGAAGTTTGCACCGACAGGCATTTTCGACTCCAGTGTGAATGAAATTGTATACAATTCAAACCAAATCTCGTAACCAGAGACGCGCCCACAATAGGAAATTTGGCGTAGATAAAATCATTGGTAGGGATCACCTGATTATATTGGCGGAGTATGAAGTCGAGTTGGTTGTTCTGTGATATTATTTAATTTGAAAAATGATGGCTCTTTTGGAGTTTGTTGGTAGGTAGTGAAACTTGAACAAACGTTGAAGTATTATTGATGGGTAAATTAGGTATTACTACGGTAAATCATTACTCAACGGTAAATTATTACACAACGGTTCATTATACCATCTACGTAGAAGGGGCTGGAGTTTGTTGGTAGGTACTTTTGCAACTTTTTTCACTCCTCATCAACAATTTCTTTTCAGAACTTCATTATGTGTGTTTCTTTTTGTTAGGTACTGTTTGTCATCGGCAGAACTATTTTAGCAACATTTAACTCGTGATTTAGGTAGGTACCTAGTAACGAGTACGGGGTTAGGTACTAACCTACGGAGGGTCTGCGATCTACATAATATGTATAGAATAGTACATATCATATTATATAGACGGGTTATCTATACATAGAGCTGTGATCTGTAACGGAAGGGTATTCTATACAAAAATAATAAACCGTTGTGCAGGGATTTGCAGCGTTTTTTTTTTAGCATGGAACATGCTGCCTTGGACTAACTAGCCGAAAAACGTTACACGGGATGGGTGACGCGGAAGTGGAACGCGGAAGTGGAACGAAATTTTAACAATGATTTTCACTTACAACCGAGTAGTTGCTAGGGAAATGAAACTTCTTTCATTTTCATCGGACAAAAATCGTTTTCCATTCGTTGGAAAGCTCTTGATTTATCACGAATGTATTTCGTATTTGTTCTTGGTATTTATATCCTAGTTTCATAATATAACTATATAAATGAATGTTGTAAATGGATAGTAAACAATGACGCTTGCTTGGTTGTCACTTGGTTGTAGTAAACTACGCGGCTAAAGCATGTTCCATGTTTCTTGAATTTTAGCCGTAGGCTCTAAGCAGTAAGCATCCGGGGGTCCAGGGGGCTTGCCCCCTGGCGTGGCGCGGAGCGCCGAGTTTTTTTTTCAAATTATCTCTGATCATTTAATCGTCTTGATCCACGTGTTGATACTTTTTCTAGTGTTATTATACAAATTGATCGTGATTTCACACAGGTTTTTGACTCATATGACTTTTGACTCGTCCCCAAAAACATGGAAAACGATACCTCAAAAGCTCATGTTACTAACATGTTACTAAAACACAAAAAGTACCTATTTTTACACACATTCACTTATAACACCCCTGGTTATATTCCGATCGGGCTGCAAAGTTTCGGGACACAGCTAGGGCCCAAATGGAGCGTGTGTGCGAAAGAACGAATTTTGTAGACCGAACATGAAGCCGGTACACGCGATACGGCGGACGGCGGATGGCGTACGGCGGACGGCGGACGGACATTGCATTTTTGGAATCTACGCGCCTTGACACGGAAAAGAACACAACAGTTCATCTACCTAGAAGGGGCTGGATTTTGTTGATAGGTACTTTTGCAAATTGAACAACCGTTGAAGTATTATTCATGGGCCAATTATTACACAACGGTAAATTATTACACAACGGTTCATTATACTGTCTACCTAAGTAGAAGGGGACCTATACAGATAAATTATTACACAACGGTTTATTATTTATGCTTCATCACTTATGCTTCATTAATAACTACAAATAATTAATGATTGAATTATAATTGAATCCCGCGCATTTGTATGAAACTTTAATTCCGGAGCCAGCTTTAGTACTCGATTTAAAGCTTCCCTGGGGGGAGCTCGAGGGTATTGACCACAGAAAAAAAGTGATCTACGCAGTAGTGGTATCTCCTACAGGTAAATAATAAACCTTTGTGTAATAATTTGCAGCGTTTTTCATTGCATTTTCGGATTCTACGTACCTTGAAACGTATACCATCAGATTTATAGAGGGGAGTTAAGATTTTTTTTTTTTCATACTCGATTCCAAGATTCATTAGGTACTGAAAATAATAAACCAAAATTCAAACATTATTTTTCACCCCCTTAGAAGACTGACAGTAACGCCGAGCTTCGCGGACGAACTATACCCTAAATGTGACCTAAAAATGCATGAACTTCATGAATTTGGTTTTCATTCAAGTTCATGAACTTGGTTTTCTCATGTTTCTGTACTTATATTCTTTATTATGTACTAAATATGTTATTGAATAAAGAATTGAATTGAAATCGAATTTCGTTAATTTTGGTTCATGGTGGCTAAGAAAAGTGCGATGTATGGCAAACAGAATTTATTATTCCATTTTGGATTCTACGTACCTACCTTGAAACAGTAACCATCAAATTTTGAGGGGGTTAAAAATTTTCACGCTCGGTTCTAAAGGTTCATTATTGAAAAAAATTAAAATAAACCAAAAGTTAAAAATCAGTAATCCATTACTTAATAATCCTAACTCATGTTACTAAAATACATTGATAATGAATAATTCCCAAAAAAAATATTGAAAATTCCCAATTGCCAAAGTTATTTGCCCCTCTGTCCCTGTGTTTTGCGAACGATTTTGTGGCTCGACTCGTTCGACTCTTCCGATTCGCTGTATTGATTTTGGCGCCTCAAAATCCAAAATACAGCTGATGTTGGGGCATTCGAATTTGAAATGTTGATGGTATACTCGTTTAACCGTCTGAATAAGCTGTATAGGCAAAACACGCTGCAAAGTCCTTGTCAATTGGGTTTATTGTTCTATCGGACACACCTACGGAAATTTTGGCTGTTCATTTATTGTTTCATTCATGTGCAATAATTGAAATAGTTATTACTGATGGTACCCACCAATTTTGGCCCCCCCAAAAACACGAATTTGGCTCTTTTTTTTAAACAGATTATCTGTGATGTGTGATAGTACCGTTTAACTGCCTTGATTCCGTCCGCCGGACGCCGTCCGCCGTATCACGCATACCGGCTTCATTTACGGTCTAAAAAATTCGTTCTTTCGCACACATGCTCCATTTGGGCCCTAGTTGTGTCCCGAAACTTTGCAGCCCGATCGTAATATACCCAGGGGTGTTATGAGTGAAAATGTGTATAAAAATAGGTACTTTTTGTGTTTCAGTATCATGTTAGTAACATGAGCTTTTGAGGTATCGTTTTCCATGTTTTTGGGGACGAGAAGACCAAATACGAAGTCGATTTTGACCAAAGAGTGGAAAAGTGAGTTTCTACCAAATGTTCAGCTCTCAAAATTGATTTTGGTTTATTATTCTGTGAATAATACTCCTATGTATTCGCTCAGCGAAAAATTTCTATAACACCCCCTCAAAATTTTTTCTTTTCCGTTTCAAGATGCCTAGATTCCAAAAATGCAATGTCCGTCCGCCGTATCACGCATACCGGCTTCATTACGGTCTAAAAATTTCGTTCTTTCGCACACATGCTCCATTCGGGCCCTAGTTTTGTCCCGAAACTTTGCAGCCTGATCGTGTTATGAGTGAAAATGTGTCTAAAAATAGGTATTTTGTGTTTGAGTAACATGTTAGTAACATGAGCTTTTGGGGTATCGTTTTCCATGTTTTTGGGGACGACAAGACCGAATTGAAGTCGATTTTGACCAGAGTGGAAAATAGAGGTTCTACCAAATGTTCAGCTGCCAAAATTGATGTTTTATGAGTCAAAAAGCTGGTAAACGTCTGAAATCAACCTCAATTTGTATAATAACACTAGAAAAAGTAGATCAAGACGATTATATGGCACTACCGATGATCAAACATAATCTGGGAAAAAAAGAGCGTGATTTGTGTTTTTGGGGGCCAAAATTGATGGAAACCATCACAAATAGCTATTTCAATTATTTCCCATGAAAGAATCGATAAATGAACAGCCAGAATTTCTGTAGGTGTGTCCAATAGAATAATAAACCCATGTGACAAGGACTTTGCAGCGTTTTTTATTGAGTAAAAAACCTGGTAAATCGTCTGAAATCACCATCACTTTGTATAAATACACTAGAAAAAGTTTCAAGATGTGGATCAAGACGATTAATGGCACTGCCAATGATCAAAGGTGATTTGAAAAAAAAAAAAACCAGCCAACATTTCTGTAGGTATGTCCAATAGAATAACAAACCCATGTGACAAGGACTTTGCAGCGTTTTTGACTCATAAAAAAAGGATTTTGGGAGCTGAACCTTCGTTTTTCCATTCTTTGGTCAACCTCAATTTTCCATTCTTGGTCAAAGTCGACTTCTTATTCTGTCTCCTCGTCCTAAAAACCACAGAAAACGATAGCTCACAAGCTCATGTTATACTAAAACACCAAAAAACCCTATTTTTACACCCATTTTCCACCCATAACACCCTTGGGTATATTCCGATCGGGCTGCAAAGTTTCGGGACATAACTAGGGCCCAAATGGAGCCTGTGTGCGAAAGAACGAATTTTTTAGACCGAAAATCAAGTAGTTATGCATGATACGGCGGACGGCGTACGGCGGACGGACATTGCGTTTTTGGAGTCTACGCACCTTGAAATGTAAAAGGAAAAATTTTGAGGGGGTGTTATACAATTTTTTTTCTGATCGAATACATAGGTGTATTATTCACAGAATAATAAACCAAAAGATGAAAAAGAAGTATCATGTTACATGTTGCATTCCAGCGATTACCTACTGCAATCGTATAACTAAGTTATACCTTATCCTTATCATTTCATTATCCTTTATCTTTATCCTTATCATTTCAAAACGCAACTTTGAGCACACCGTGGAACATTCAGAAGTGCTTGACGATACGTCTGAAGCATGATACTTACCATGCCATCTTGAATAATATAAAAACAAACTTACTTTTTTTAAAACATATTTTCTACGCAAATTCGTTAAAGTCAGTTCTTATAAAACTATTTTGGGTCACAAAGGATGAAAACAGTCAGGTTAAATGTAAAAACCTTAACAAAATTACTCACAAACAAAGAAACAGAAGTTGGAATACAACCGCTTTAGTATTTAAATAAAAAAAATGATTGAAGATGCCAAAGAGACCATTGATTATTGATTGAGATTGAGATTGGATCAAAACTACAGGTACCTTACCTACTTATTAGGTAAGCAAACCAATGTACCAAGTGTTCTTTCCAACTGATATTTTATCAACGAATATTCCCATTTTCATCTTCAAGATACTTCAAAACATGAATTTTAAGAATAATTAGCAAAGCCAATCAAAAACCAAGTAATTCTGGAGACTGCACTATCCATATTGCACTATGGGATGATGTGAGTGAGTAACTGCCGAAGTTGTATGGTGTATGTGTTGAGTGATTGTGAGTGAGTAACTGCCGAAGTTGTATGGTGTATGTGTTAAGTGTATAATAAGTATATAAGTCGAAGTACGGTATATCGAAATATGGTATGGTACCTATGGTACTTGAGAGTATAAATGTATAAGACGAAGTATAGTGAAAATAGAGTGGTATGAGTCTGTTGTGTCTAAAACAGAGGTGGAGCAGCTCAAGGAATTGGATGGTCGAACAAGAGGTTCTCCCTAGTCTTAGAGAAGGTTAGGAAGAACTGGTTGAGGGATGTAGCTCTATATTTAGTACCAGTTGGACGGGAGGGGATGGGAGTAGTGTAATCTTACCTAGGCCATATGTAGACGCCTTTTGCAATTCGGACCATAGTACTGGTAACCATGAAAAAGAGTCTGATATGCAAATGCGTTGGGGGTGTGAATGATTGTGAGGATCACGATTAATCAAGAAAATCAATTGGGGATGGTGGAAGAAAACGCGGCCAGGCATACACATATACAGCAGAGGCCAGCTATGAAGAAACTTCGAAATTGGGCTTATGTTGTGGTTATTGAATATTGTGATTACTTTATCCAGTTTAGGTTCTATCAGCAAGGTAAAATTCGTAGCTGGTCACATTACACGTAACGGATCATATATGAGGTTTCCACAGATCATGTATGAGGTTTCCACTTGTGATAGGGTTTTCACTTGGGATAGGGTTTTCACCAGAGATTTTGAACTCATATGCCTGTGACAGTGGGGCCTATGATGTCTATGGGAAGTGTTATTGTGGTGGTTCGTGCAATATGAAGAAAACTGCACACTTTTAAAATGATTCAGTCATTACCTAGGCCATATGTAGACTCCTGAGACTTCAAAACCATAATGCCAGGCTCCAGAATAGGCCCCTTGCCCTTTCGGCCCCGTACATACCCCATGCCCGTGAGCTTTGCCTTCGTCCCAACCGCCCAGGAACGTGCCCCCGTCGTCGAAATCAAATCGCCCGCCGGCGGGGGCGGACGTAACAGCCGTACCGGTGGCGCCCGAACCACCGGGTTCCGTCATGTCCCCCTACGACTCCCCGTCGGATTTCCTCCGGGAACCCGGCCCCTTTTCTTCAGCTCTGCCTTCCTCTTCCTGATGAACTCGGATCCGATGTCTGAACGGTTCCCGGGCCCCGCACATGGCACCACCACCCGGTCGACTGGCCCCCCCGCCACCACACCGGTGCAAAGGGACTTGTCCCCTTGCCAACAGACTTGCGCTCCGACTCATTCAGGTCTACCAACTTCGCCTCTTCCACGTCGTCCTTCCTTCTCTGCTAATTCATCACCTGATCAATCGATAAAATGTACCGTTTTCCAAAATACGAGAGACCTCCCCCCCCCCCCCCCCCCACAATTTCAAACCGAGTTTCGAATCCTTTCGTTCCTGAACTCTTTACATTCTCACACTCATTGATTTCCACAAAGACACTGCCTACTAGCCCAGGCAAATCAGACTTTTGCCTGAAGAAAAAATCGTGTGAAGGTGGAAATTGTTTTAAACCAATTTGGGCATCAAAAATAAGAGTAATATTAGTTTGCGACGCTTTCTGAGGAGAACTAAAGTATTGGAAGCCAAAAAACGGCGGAACTTTGGCACTTCTATCAGGTTTTGGCTTGTAACATCTAAAAAAAATGGTGCATCTTACAGAATATTTACCTATTCCGACAAAAATTAAAGAGTATTAGGTACGCTACTACGTCGTTCTACGTCGAAAGATTTCCTTAAAAACATAACATTTGGTTCAGCGGTTGGGTCGGAATTGGCAAGAAAAAATGAGCAAATTTTTCCATTTGACTGAAAAATGTGCTATGCTCAGTTTCACACGCCTGTAACTAAAAAACGCTGCAAACTCCTTGTCACATGGGTTTATTATTCTATTGGACACACCTGCATAAATTCTGGCTGTTCATTTATAGTTTCTTTCATGTGCAATAATTGAAATAGTTATTGATGGTTTCCACCAATTTTGGACGCAAAAAAGCGAATTACGCTCCTTTTTTTGCACATTATCTTTGATCATAGTTATTGCCATTTGATTGTCTTGGTTCAACTGTTGACACTTTTTCTAGTGTTATTATATAAATCGATGGTGATTTCAGACAATTTCTCAGCTTTTTGACTCATAAAAAATGAATTTTGGGAGCTGAACCTTCTTTACAACCTCCGTTCTTCACTATTTGGTCAAAATCGACTTCATATTCGGTCTTCTCGCCCTAAAAAACAAGGAAAAAGATACCTCAAAAGCTCATTTTACTAGAAAACAAAAAACTCTATTTTTTACACCCATTTTTCACCCATAACACCCCTGGGCGTATCCCGATCGGGCTGCAAAGTTTCGGGACACAGTAGGGCCCAAATGGAGCATGTGTGCGAAAGAAAGAATTTTTTAGACCGAAAATGAAGTAGTTATTCATGATACGGCTGACGGCGTACGGCGGACGGAAATTGCATTTTGGTTTATTATTCTGTGAATAATACTCCTATGTATTCGCTCGGCACACAATTTTTATAACACCCCATCAACATTTTTTCTTTTACATTTCAAGGTGCGTAGATTCCGAAAATGCGATGTCCGTCCACCGGTCGCCGTATCATCCGTGTGTACTTTAATTTCGGTCTAAAAAATTCGTTCATCGCACACAGGCTCCATTCGGGTCCTATTTGTGTCCCGGATTATCGCAGCCTGATCGGACTGTACCCAACGGTGTTATGGGTGATAAATGGGGGTAAAAATGGGGTGTTTTGGTGTTTTAGTAACATGAGCTTTTGATCGTTTGCCATGATTTTAGGACGAGGAGACCGAATATGAAGTCGATTTTGACCAATGAGTTGAAAAATGAGGTTCTAACGAAGTTTTAGCCTCAAATTTACGTTAAAATTTGGTCTTAAATCGTCGTTCTTCCGCAAACAGTTTGGGTCCCCATTTGCGAACAAATTTGCCTCCTAGTGGTGCTCCGAAGCTCGGCAGCCGATCGGAATACACCCAGAGGAGTGACAGGTGAAAAATATGTGTAATAATAGGGATTTTCGAGTTTTTTTAGGTTTGTAACAGAGTGGGTAATATTATTTTTTACCTCGACTCTTCTCGGATTGGGTCATTCTCCTAAACTTCCCTAATGAAATAATTTTTTAAATTAGGTGGTATTATAGGAAACGGGAAGATATTAAGTACACAATGATTCTGCTCTGACTCGGTACCCTTTTATTGGGTAATTAAGGAATGAAGCTCCAAGAAATTTGTTTTAGGAGAGAGAATAAAGGGGAAGCTAAATTTATCCGGAGGGGGGGGGGGGGATGGATTTATATATTTCTCGAAGGGTGACAATTTCAAGGGATGACCTATCAGGCAACCGCAGAATTGTTGAAAGGCTGAAACGGTTTAAATATTGAGTGATATAAACAAAAATGAGGGAGATGTGATCTTACCTTATTGAAGGCAGGAAACGGATTGACTGTTCTCCTTCCTATCATTGGGACGGGTGGTACCGTTCCTGAGTTACAGTTCTGCGTGCTCATGCATTAGGACCTGTTACAGGTTTTAGTTAACGTGAGCTTGCGAAGTACCATTTTCCCTGTTTTTTGGGGCGAGAAGACCGAATATGAAGTTGATTTTGACCAAAGAGTGAAGAATTGAGGTTGTAACGAAGGTTCAGCTCCCAAAATTAATTTTCTATTAGTAAAATACCTAGGAAATTGTCTGAAAACACCATAAATTTGTAAAATAGTACTAGAAGTAGAATCAAAAGGTGAATCAAGACAATTGAATGGCACTTGAAATGATCAACGATCATGTGTAAAAAATTATTGCAGTTTTGGATTCTACATACCTTGAAACGTAAACCAACAAATTTTGCGGGGGAGTAAGCTTTTTTTTTCATGCTCGATTCCAATGGTTCATTATTGAAAATAATAAACCAAAAACAGGAGCCTAATTCGTGTTTTTGAGAAACAATAAAAATGAACAGCCAACATTTCTGTAGGTATGTCCAATAGAATAGTAAACCCTTGTGACAAGGACTTTGCAGCGTTTTGGAATCTACGCCCTTGAAACATAAAAGGAAATTTTGAGGGGTTGTTATAAACATTTTTTGCTGAGCGAATACATAGGTGTACTTTTCACAGAATCCCTACACAACGGTTTATTATTTTGTACAGAACACCCTTCTGTTACAGATCACAGCTCACTGTATAGATAACTGTTCTATATAATATATGTACTAGTCTATACATATTATGTAGACCGCAGACCCTCCGTACCTTTGTACCTAACCCGTTACTCGTACCTAAATCATGCTAAATGTTGCTAAAATAATTCTGTCGATGACAAACAGTATAGCTAAAATGGCAAAAAGAAACGCATATAATGAAGTTCTGAAGGGAAATTGTTGATGTGGAGTGAATAAATATTCAGTCCTGGTAGGGTTTGATCTCGGGAACTTCAGCATATCAGTTCGTTAGTTAGACCACTGCGCTATATCGTCCAGCTAGCAGGAGACCAGTGATTTGCGCTCTCAACACAGCTTGATGACTGCATACACCTTGCTCTTTACGGCAAATTTTATTGCAACATCGTAGAATGCTCCGGAAGGTCTCAGAAATTCAGAAAAAAATCAAACTATTTAAAAATGTGAGAAAACCCTCTACTCAAAATACAGTTTTCTGAGATAGCGATGCCCTAGACCTTTCAACCCCTATTTTTCACCCCTTAGAGTTGAGTGACAGTAACGCCGATCTTTGAGGATCAACTAGAGCCCAAACGAGACCCATCGTAAATTTCGTAAATTTCGTAAAATTTCGTAAATTTTGGTTCATGGGAACTAAGGAAAAATCCGCGGACGGCGTACGGCGGACTGGAGGAAATTTTTAGTTTATTATTTTCAATACAAACCTTTGGAATCGACGATGAAACAATTTTTTTAACCCTCAAAATTTCATGGTTTATGTTTCAAGGGACGTAGAATATGAATATCGAATAAAAAAACTTTCCGCCCGTCCGCTGTTCGCCGTCCGCGGCTTATTCCTTAGTTCCCATTGAATTGTTGAATTGGGGTTGAAATGTTCAGAGTATCTGTGATGAATTTAAAATTGCATCACGGTGGTGTGAGGGAAATTGCCCAGGCGGTTATGAGCGAATCACCACCGACATCTGGGATCTTTTTGGAGAGGTGAGAGGTGAGTGGTAGAATTTGCCTAGGCGGTTATGAGCGAATCACCACCGACATCTAGGATCTTTTTGGAGAGGTGAGAGGTGAGTGGTAGAATTTGCCTAGGCGGTTATGAGCGAATCACCACCGACATCTAGGATCTTTTGGAGGAGAGGTGTCCAGGCGGTTATGAGCGAATCACCACCGACATCTGGAATCTTTTGGAAGAGGAGGTTGCCTAGGCGGTTATGGGCTGACCACCACCGACATCTAGGTTCTTTTAAGAGGAGGAGAGAGAGCAAGGTAGAGGAGAGAAGAGAGAGCTGGTTAGAGGAAGTGTCGAATGAAGCTAAAGTCGCAGGATCCAGGGTTTTATAGGAAAAGGAGGCCTCTCCCTCCAACCCCCTGTTAGGGGTTGATGGTGGGGCTCCAGGCTGTGTACCCTGGGTTCTGTGGCTTGTCTCACCACTCGTTTCGTTTATTGACGGAACTAACTTTTGTGTTTGAATATTGGTGCGAACTTAAGTTTACTAGAGGAGTGTTCCCGGGAGGGACTCACGACAGTATCCCTATCTCGGAAAATTGTATTTTGGAAGTGGGTTTTCTCGCATGTTTAAATAGGTAGTTTGATTTTTTCTGAATTTTTGAGACCATCCGGAGCACTCTACGATGTTGCCATACAATTTGCTATAAAATTTGTCGTAAAGAGCAGGATGAATAGCAGGGCAACAAGCTGTGTTGAGAGCGGACATCACTGGTAGTTAGCTGGGCGATATAGCACAGTGGTCTACCTGACGGACTGATACGCCAAAGTTCAGGAGATCGAAACCCTACCAGGAATGAATTTCCTGGTAGGGTTTTTCCGTTCCAACATTTTCCGTTCAGAACTTATTTATTTGTGTTTCTTTTTGCCATTTTAGCTACTGCTTGTCATCAACAAATTTATTTTAGCAACATTTAACATTGATTTAGATACGTACTTAGTAACGAGTACGGGGTTAGGTACTAAGTTACGGAGGGTCTGCGATCTACTTACATGTATAGAATAGTACATAATAGAAGGGTTATCTATACAGAGAGCTGTGATCCGTAACAGAAGGGTGTTCTGTACAAAATAATAAACCGTTGTGTAGGGATTTGCAGCGTTTTTTTTATTCGATGTTCCTATTCTACGTCCCTTGAAACGTAAACCATCAAATTTTCAAGGGGTGGGGGGGGAGGTCAAACTTTTTTTTTTTTCATGGTCGATTCCAATGGTTTATTATTCAAAATAATAAAAAATCGAAACGAATTATGCATCCTTCAACTTTTAAAATTAAAATCAACGAGTAGGGTGAAGAGATGTCCTTTCTTTTGTGTGATGAATTTAAAATTGGTTCATCACGGTGGCGTGAGGATATGCGCAGGCGGTTATCACCGACATCTACGATCTTTTAAGGGAGTGAAAAGGTGGAGGTGAGAGGTAGAATTTGCCCAGGCGGCGGATATCCACCGACATCTAGGATCTTTTAGAGAAAGAGGTTTTTGTCTAGGCGGCGGATATCCACCGACATCTAGAATCTTTTGATGGAGAGGAGGTTTTGCCCAGGCGGCGGATATCCACCGACATCTAGGATCTTTTGAGGAGGAGAGAGAGCAAGGTAGAGGAGAGAAGAGAGAGCTGGTTAGAGGAAGTGTCGAATGAAGCTAAAGCCCCAGGATCCAGGGTTTTATAGGAAATGGAGGCCTCTCCCTCCAACCCCCTGTTAGGGGTTGGTGGTGGGGCCCCAGGTTGTGTACCCTGGGTTCTGTGGCTTGTCTCCCCACTCATTCGTTTATTGACGGAAACTAAATTCAGCGTTTGGATGTTGGTGAGAACTTAAGTTAGAGGAGTGTTCCCGGGAGGGACTCACGACAGAGGTCCCCCCAGTTTGAACCAAGATTCGTGGAGCTGAAGGCGCAAGTGGACAGGGCTGAGGGCCAAGGCAAACATAAGTAGGGCTGAAGGCCGAAGATGATAATGAAACAGAAATTGGGGGGGCTGAAGGCGCAAGGTGACAGGAGCTGAGGGCTAGGGCAAACATAAATGGGGCGGAAGGCGAAAGGTAACAGGGGCTGAGGGCCACGGCAAACATAATTGGGGGCGGGAGGCGCCGTAGTGTTCTTAAAACTAACAATATTTATAGTAAGAATATGTACAGTTGTTGATAGGAAGAGTAGGAGGTGTGATATGTGGTGGGTAGTGTTTACAATAGGTGGTTAGTGTCTAATTACATTTAGGCTTAATCTACAAAGTTGTTGGTTATATACAGTTGGTTATATACAGTTAGTTTAAAATTACATTTAGGCTTAATCTACAGTGGGTTATATACAGTTGGTTATATACAGTTGGTTATACATAGTATTGTACAATTAGGTCGTGGTAGGTGGGTTGGGGTACAATTTAGGAACCGCGGGAGTCCGCCGTTCTTTGGGTATGGGTTTGGTGTGGATGTGGAAGGGTGTGGGTGTGGTGTGTAGGGTGTGTGTGTGTGGTTGCGAAGATGGGGCGGCCGTGGTGGGGCCGCGAGGGGCGGTACGCTGTGTGTGGTGGTATTTGGACACAAACAGCATTCCGCCGCCTCCAGGCCCCGCCACGATTGCTCGTAGCCGGGCGGGGTTATGGGGCCGCCGGGACGTGGGAGTGTGGAGGACGCTCCCTCCGTCCGTTCCGTCGCCCGGGCCGTTTCGTCCCGACGGGGACTATTATGGATATCCCCGGCGGTGGTGGTGGGGTGGGGGGTGGTTGCACCGAGAGAAAAATGTGGCGCACCATGCCCGCTAGGAACACTCGGAATTGATTTCCCGATAGGAAACCTAGCGGGTGTGCCTAATCCCAAGCGGGTAGGGTGTAAATCGTATCGGGTGATGGTAAAAATCTATCGGGAAGACGTAACTCCAATCGGGTACGACATAAATTTCTATCGGGCTGCCATAAAAATCTATCGGGCTGTTAGATTAGCCCCTCCTATCGGGTATGGTTCGGATATTTTTGTATCGGGCATTCGTAAAAACAAGCGGGTTTTGGTAATTCCTAACGGGTATTCGTCAAAATCGTATCGGGTGGCGACTTAACCCTAACGGGCTTTTATAAATGGGAACTACACCCGTTAAGAAATCAATCGGGTCTGTTGGTTGTCTATCGGGTTTCATAACAAATTCCTATCGGGTCCATGAAACCCAAGCGAGCATGCAAATATTCCAAAAAAATACCCGTTAGCGCACTATCGGGTCATCTGAACATTTACGTCTCCCGTTTGATGATCTATCGGGTTTTTTTCACAATTCCTAGCGGGTGTATGAAAAACGATCTAGCTAGCAAATGTTGAAAAAAATACCCGTTAGCACACTATCGGGTCATCTGAGCATTTACGTCTCCCGTTTGATAACCTATCGGGTTTATGCAAAATTCCTATCGGGTGTATGAAAAACGATCTAGCTAGCAAATGTTGAAAAAAATACCCGTTAGCACACTATCCGGTCATCTGAGCATTTACGTCTCCCGTTTGATAACCTATCGGGTTTTATGCAAACCTCCTATCGGGTGTACGAAAAACAATCGAGCATGGAAATGTTCAAAAAAATACCTGTTAGCTGACTGTCGGGTCATCTGAGCATTAAGATCTCCCGATTGATAATCTATCGGGTTTATACAAAATTCCTATCGGGTAGAAATAAAATTAATCGAGCTGGGAAATATGCATAAAATACCCGTTAGCGCCTATCGGGTGAAATAATTGTCAAGAGCTCCCCCTTAATAATCTATCGGGTTACATCACACATCGCTATCGGGCCTATGAAAGCCAATCGAGCAGGGAAATAGTGAACAAAAATACCCGTTAGTCTTCCTATCGGGTGATGTTTGTTGCTAACAACACCCGATTGAAGATCTACCATTTCCATTGAGTGATCCCTATCGGGTAGAGAAAAATCGATCGAGCTGAGAAATATTCATAAAATACCCGTTAGCCACCAATCGGGTGATATAATTGTTAACAGCTCCCGCTTAATAATCAACCGGGTTGCATCGACCAACATCTATCGGGTTGAACAATGCAATCGAGCAGGGAAATGCCGAACAAAATACCCGTTAGTAGCTCTATCGGGTGGCTGTAATTGATAACAACACCCGAGTGAACATCTATCGGGTTGCACAGACGAGTCTCTATCGGTTTTTGGAAAACCAATCGAGCAAGAAAAAATTCAAAAAGTAGCCGTTAGCTTTCTATCGGGTTCTGCCAGTGTGAACAGCTCTGTTTTACTTTTGTATCGGGTTATCTCATTCAAAACATACCCGTTAGCATCGTAACGGGTCGTCTCATAGCTCCCGATTGATAATCATCCGGGTTGCATCGACCAACGTCTATCGGGTTGAACAATGCAATCGAGCAGGGAAATGCCGAACAAAATACCCGTTAGTAGCTCTATCGGGTGGATGTAATTGATAACAACACCCGAGTGAACATCTATCGGGTTGCACAGACGAGTCTCTATCGGGTTTTGGAAAACCAATGGAGCAGGAAAATATTGAAAAAATACCCGTTGGCTGCCTATCGGGTGATATAATTGTTAACAGCTCCCGCTTAGTAATCAATCGGGTTGTCCAATGATTCCCTATCGAGTAGGCAACATTTCTATCGGGTGTCAAGTAGGTCCCGCCACAATTTGAACTTGGTCGAAGGGGCATTGGCTCCGGAGATGGATTCACAAATTTTTTCCCAGGTTCCGAGTGAGCGTTGAAGGGTTTTACAATTTGAACTTGGTCAAAGGGGCATTGGCTCTGGAGACGGATTCACAAATATTTTCCCAGGTTCCGAGTGACCGTTGAAAGGTTTTATGTGAGGATTTAGTACAAGACGAGATACGTAGAATCCTCACACAAAAGCCTGCAACAGTTAATGAAGAGTTGGGAAAATATTTGTGGTTTAATGATAGCCCAGGTAGCCCGAATCCCTGTGAGGAGGTATAGGAAGCGAAGCCTGCATTCACCATTTCTAAAGGATAACTGTTTTTGGGGAGTGGTGAGAATTTGAGAATAACAACTCTTTCCCTTCACCTCCCGTAAATATGGACGTTTGGAGGACATGTACTTGTTACCATGGGAGGGTTCACGCGAAGAAATATGGTAAAGTTGAGGGAATTGTGAAGGACATGATACTGGACCTGAAAATTAAAAACGCTGCAAAGTCCTTGTCACGCATGGGTTTATTATTATTCTATATGCAGAAATGGTGGCTGTTCATTTATTGTTGCTTTCATGTAAAATAATTATTGAAATAGTTATTTCCGGTGGTTCCCACAAATTTTGGCCCCCAAAACTTGAATTAGGTATACCTACGCTTTTTTTTCTTTTTTATTTCAAATTATCTTTGATCATTGCCCAACCCACCCGCCCATTTACCCGCAGGGTGGCTGTCCACAAGCATAATCCAATTGACATGTTGTCGTCCTTCACCAGTTTTCGAGTTTTATATATATTATCAACAGATTTATGCTGAGCACCCCCACCTGAGAGAATTATGACTCCGTATTTTTTTTTTGTACTGATGAGTCCTCAGTATAGTCGAGAGTCAGTTAGACTTGGTTTTCATTGAATTTTTACCTCCCCTCCCAACGAGTATTTCTCTCTGGTGCGGGGGGTGCTCGACCTCGTTGAAATACCCGTTAGTAGCTCTATCGGGTGGCTGTAATTGATAACAACACCCGAGTGAACATCTATCGGGTTGCACAGACGAGTCTCTATCGGTTTTTGGAAAACCAATCGAGCAAGAAAAAATTCAAAAAGTAGCCGTTAGCTTTCTATCGGGTTCTGCCAGTGTGAACAGCTCTGTTTTACTTTTGTATCGGGTTATCTCATTCAAAACATACCCGTTAGCATCGTAACGGGTCGTCTCATAGCTCCCGATTGATAATCATCCGGGTTGCATCGACCAACGTCTATCGGGTTGAACAATGCAATCGAGCAGGGAAATGCCGAACAAAACACCCGTTAGTAGCTCTATCGGGGGATGTAATTGATAACAACACCCGAGTGAACATCTATCGGGTTGCACAGACGAGTCTCTATCGGGTTTTGGAAAACCAATGGAGCAGGAAAATATTGAAAAAATACCCGTTGGCTGCCTATCGGGTGATATAATTGTTAACAGCTCCCGCTTAGTAATCAATCGGGTTGTCCAATGATTCCCTATCGAGTAGGCAACATTTCTATCGGGTGTCAAGTAGGTCCCGCCACAATTTGAACTTGGTCGAAGGGGCATTGGCTCCGGAGATGGATTCACAAATTTTTTCCCAGGTTCCGAGTGAGCGTTGAAGGGTTTTACAATTTGAACTTGGTCAAAGGGGCATTGGCTCTGGAGACGGATTCACAAATATTTTCCCAGGTTCCGAGTGACCGTTGAAAGGTTTTATGTGAGGATTTAGTACAAGACGAGATACGTAGAATCCTCACACAAAAGCCTGCAACAGTTAATGAAGAGTTGGGAAAATATTTGTGGTTTAATGATAGCCCAGGTAGCCCGAATCCCTGTGAGGAGGTATAGGAAGCGAAGCCTGCATTCACCATTTCTAAAGGATAACTGTTTTTGGGGAGTGGTGAGAATTTGAGAATAACAACTCTTTCCCTTCACCTCCCGTAAATATGGACGTTTGGAGGACATGTACTTGTTACCATGGGAGGGTTCACGCGAAGAAATATGGTAAAGTTGAGGGAATTGTGAAGGACATGATACTGGACCTGAAAATTAAAAACGCTGCAAAGTCCTTGTCACGCATGGGTTTATTATTATTCTATATGCAGAAATGGTGGCTGTTCATTTATTGTTGCTTTCATGTAAAATAATTATTGAAATAGTTATTTCCGGTGGTTCCCACAAATTTTGGCCCCCAAAACTTGAATTAGGTATACCTACGCTTTTTTTTCTTTTTTATTTCAAATTATCTTTGATCATTGCCCAACCCACCCGCCCATTTACCCGCAGGGTGGCTGTCCACAAGCATAATCCAATTGACATGTTGTCGTCCTTCACCAGTTTTCGAGTTTTATATATATTATCAACAGATTTATGCTGAGCACCCCCACCTGAGAGAATTATGACTCCGTATTTTTTTTTTGTACTGATGAGTCCTCAGTATAGTCGAGAGTCAGTTAGACTTGGTTTTCATTGAATTTTTACCTCCCCTCCCAACGAGTATTTCTCTCTGGTGCGGGGGGTGCTCGACCTCGTTGAAATACCCGTTAGTAGCTCTATCGGGTGGCTGTAATTGATAACAACACCCGAGTGAACATCTATCGGGTTGCACATACGAGTCCCTATCGGGTTTTGGAAAACCAATCGAGCAGGAAAATATTCAAAAAATACCCGTTGGCTGCCTATCGGGTGATATAATTGTTAACAGCTCCCGCTTAGTAATCAATCGGGTTGTCCAATGATTCCCTATCGAGTAGGCAACAAGTCTATCGGGTATTAATTAGTTCCAGCCACAATTTGAACTTGGAACAATTAAACAGTGTAGGAAAACGGTTGTTGAGCGCATGATGACCTATGATATTATAATAATATATTCTAGGGCGAGAAGTAATTTGGCATGAGCCAAATTGAGTAGTTTGGCCGGTCATTTTCACCCGAGCTATACTCATTATGAACATCTCTGTGAATGAAGTGTAATATAATATTATATTGTATTGAATAAAGTTTTGATAAAAACGACAGCGTTTACAAAGTGATGTGCATCGCTTTTGCAACATTTCATGGCGTCATTCAATGCCGGAAGGAATCTGAGGGCAGTAAGTACCTATATGTCATTTATTTCTACAAGTCCACTACATGTTGTAAGTTGTTATGTTGTGCATGTGCATGCGTACATTATCAATTAAATTGAATTATCAATGGAATGAGTCGTTAATCACTCGTGGTATTTGTGATGGGGTTTTTAAAATATTTTTTCCTAGTAGGCACAGGTACCTATACTAATGGTAGGCACGTAGGAGTTTCTGGCAGAAATGTTAGAAAAACCGTACACGTGTTAGCAAGTGAGTGAAAACCCGATACGAATTTAAAAACCCGTTACACATTACAGTAACCCGTTAGAAGCAGGAATTGAAAAACCCGTTAAGGGATTCGAAACACCCGATAGGACGTTATGAAACACCCGATCTCAATTGAAAAAGCCGTTACGAGTTTCGAAGTACCCGGTAGGAAGTTGTGAAAAACCCGATAGGAGTAACAGAAACTCGATAGGAATCGGAAAACCGTTTGAAATCGGGAAACCTGACACGATAGAAATGAAAACCCGTTTGGGAGGTAAAAAGACGTTACACGACATTCAAACACCCGATAGGAGGCAGAAAACAACCGATAGGAATCAGAGAAGCGTGTGAAATCGGATACCCGATAGGGACCTCAACACCCGATAGGGATTTGATAAAGTCGCTAGAAACATTCAGACACCCGATAGGATGTAAAAAACACCCGATGGGGAATGGGAAAGTGTCTGAAATCGGATACCCGTTAGGGATCTTAGCACCCGATAGGGGATTTGAAAAACCCGCTAGAAACATTCGGACACCCGATAGGAGCACATGCCTGCCCGCTTGGAGCAGGGAAACCCGTTACCAGGTGGGGCATGGTGGGGAGACCTCTATATAACCCCAACGTCCCCTTATGGCGACAACCACTTCTTCCCGATCACTCGCGTCACTCACGTGTTCTGCTTACTTCCCTGTGCTTCTTCATTCTGTGTGTTGCGCGTGTGTTTCAAATCAGTTGTTTGAAATCAGTTGTGTTTCAAATCAGTTGTTTCAAATTAGTTGTGTTTCTTGTTTGTTGTGCTTCAATTATCAACGTTCACCCGTCACCAAACAGACATTCGGACCCTGGTACGTTGTACTACAGAATTCATTTTTATTTCAATGGCGGACCAACAGTTGACTGATATTCTAGAGTCTTGGAAATTGGATGCAAGAATTGTTGCTGCATTTCAAGGTTAGCAAAAACCTTTTTGACTCTTTTTCTATAATATTCCGATTTCATGATAATCGCATAAAATTTATGTTAAAGGTATATTTAATATACCTTTAACTTCCAAATCGAAAGTGACATTTCAATCTGAATTTAATTTCGTTTTGTTGAGTATTACTATTTCCTGTTGCCAACGTATTTACCAAATGAAACTTTTGTTGTATGATATTCCGATTTCAAGATATACTCACATACCTGTGACTTCTAAATCCCAAGTGACATTTCAATTAGAATTTAGTTTTGTTTTGTTGAGTATTACTATTTCCTTTTGCCAACGTAATGACCAAACGCTAATTTTTGTTGTATAATATTCCGATTTCATGATGTACACGTAGCTATGACTTACACACCCACACTGGCAATTGAATTTGTTTTGTTGAGTATTATTATTTTCTTTTGCAAACGTATTTACCTACCAAACGAAACTTTTTGTTGAATGATATTCCGGTTTCAAGATATAATCACATACCTGTAACTTCCAAATCCAAAGTGACATTTCAATTTGAATTTAATTTCGTTTTGTTGAGTATTACTATTTCCTGTTGCCAACGTATTTACCAAATGAAACAGTTGTTGTATGATATTCCGATTTCAAGATATACTCACATACCTGTGACTTCTACATCCAAAGTGACATTTCAATTTGAATTTAGTTTTGTTTTGTTGAGTATTACTATTTCCTTTTGCCAACGTAATGACCAAACGCTAATTTTTGTTGTATAATATTCCGATTTCATTATGTACCTACACGTAGAAATGACTTGCACACCCACACTGACAATTTGAATTTGTTTCCAACCAATTTACCAAATGTAAACGGTTTTTCTATAATATTCGGATTTCATGATGATCTTGGTTTAAATTTCATTGTTACGATATCGGGAAATTGCTACGTGTGTTAGTGCCCGTTGGTAATTCAATCGGGTAGTATTGGACGTTAAATACTTGCACCAACTTGTTTTTCGTTGTCCCTTGTATACATAACGGGTGTTTGGAGGGGGGGGGGGGGGGGGGGGGGATGAGTACCCGTTAGTAATCCAATCGGGTAGTGTTGTACTTTAAAATATGTTCAACAAACTGTTTCCCTTGCCGCTTGTAGTCGTATCGGGTGTTCACTTCGTTCCAAACGGGTTCATCCGGACTTTGCCAAATAGTCGTAAACATTCGTAACGGGTGTTTGAGGGTATGGGTACCCGTTAGTAATACAGTCGGGTAGTGTTGTACATTAAAATATTTTCAACAAACTGTTTTGCCTTGCCGCTTGTAGTCGTATCGGGTGTTCACTTCGTTCCAAACGGGTTCATCCGGACTTTGCCAAATAGTCGTAAATATTCGTAACGGGGGTTTGAGGGTATACCACCCGTTAGTAATCCAATCGGGTAGTGTTGTACTTTAAAATATTTTCAACAAACTGTTTTGCCTTGCCGGTTGTAGTCGTATCGGGTGTTCACTTCGTTCCAAACGGGTTCATCTGGACTTTGCCAAATAGTCGTAAACATTCGTAACGGGTGTTTGAGGGTATGGGTACCCGTTAGTAATCCAATCGGGTAGTGTTGTACTTTAAAATATGTTCAACAAACTGTTTTGCCTTGCCGCTTGTAGTCGTATCGGGTGTTCACTTCGTTCCAAACGGGTTCATCTGGACTTTGCCAAATAGTCGTAAACATTCGTAACGGGTGTTTGAGGGTATGGGTACCCGTTAGTAATCCAATCGGGTAGTGTTGTACTTTAAAATATGTTCAACAAACTGTTTTGCCTTGCCGCTTGTAGTCGTATCGGGTGTTCACTTCGTTCCAAACGGGTTCATCTGGACTTTGCCAAATAGTCGTAAACATTCGTAACGGGTGTTTGAGGGTATGGGTACCCGTTAGTAATCCAATCGGGTAGTGTTGTACTTTAAAATATTTTCAACAAACTGTTTTGCCTTGCCGCTTGTAGTCGTATCGGGTGTTCACTTCGTTCCAAACGGGTTCATCTGGACTTTGCCAAATAGTCGTAAACATTCGTAACGGGTGTTTGAGGGTATGGGTACCCGTTAGTAATCCAATCGGGTAGTGTTGTACTTTAAAATATTTTCAACAAACTGTTTTGCCTTGCCGCTTGTAGTCGTATCGGGTGTTCACTTCGTTCCAAACGGGTTCATCCGGACTTTGCCAAATAGTCGTAAACATTCGTAACGGGTGTTTGAGGGTATGGGTACCCGTTAGTAATCCAATCGGGTAGTGTTGTACTTTAAAATATTTTCAACAAACTGTTTTGCCTTGCCGCTTGTAGTCGTATCGGGTGTTCACTTCGTTCCAAACGGGTTCATCCGGACTTTGCCAAATAGTCGTAAATATTCGTAACGGGGGTTTGAGGGTATACCACCCGTTAGTAATCCAATCGGGTAGTGTTGTACTTTAAAATATTTTCAACAAACTGTTTTGCCTTGCCGCTTGTAGTCGTATCGGGTGTTCACTTCGTTCCAAACGGGTTCATCTGGACTTTGCCAAATAGTCGTAAACATTCGTAACGGGTGTTTGAGGGTATGGGTACCCGTTAGTAATCCAATCGGGTAGTGTTGTACTTTAAAATATTTTCAACAAACTGTTTTGCCTTGCCTTGCCTTGCCTTGCTCGTCGTATCGGGTGTTCACTTGGTCTCATGGCTGACATTTTTTTCCCCTGCCACAGCTGCCGGATTTGAAACTGACGATTTACGCGACCTAGAACCAGACAGGGTCCTCTGGGAAGCAGTAGCAACAGGACTGTGGACTCCGCCACAGAAGGTGCGATACGCAACAGGGTGGAAGGCGAAATTCGGTCCACTCTCCTCTCCCAGACGTTCTTCGACATCTCTTGCTAGACCCATATCAAGTGACGACTCCACCCCAACACTTCCTTCGCCGGTGAGTGTTGTCACTTACAATTACAGACGACAGGCAGACGGAAACAGTGTTCATGTTTGACAATAACTTCCACCATATAAGTATGTATTGTTACGAGGTGAACGGTGTTTTTGTTGCAGTCTTACTCCTCGATCCCGCGCCGTAGAGAGTCGTTGCCGAGTGAACTACGGCTCAGCGATCCATCTTCTGACGACGACGACGACGACGAAGCCGCCGACGACGACCCCCACGTCGCCAGATACAAGCGAGTCGATAAGGCTGCTTTCATTAACACTTTAGATAAGGTAATGTGCATGACACCATCCGTGTGAAATTGTATCATGTACTCATAGTCAAACTTATAGGGTTTTTATATTAAATGTACATCTATTCCTCTCTCCCTAACAGGTCACAAAAATACTACAAAAGACTGAGAAAGGGAAGAGCTGCGCTGAGCTAGCAGGGTCGAAGAGGACCAGGGCAATCAGCTCATCTGACAGGAAGGTGGTAGCGGATATTGTTATAAACCACCTTCACCGACAAGCCACCCCCGTGGGTGCGAACGTCATCCCCCATTTCTCTTATAAAGAATTGAAGTGAGTGACACCTTGAAATTTGTGATTACGCATTGTTTGTTAGTACATTAGTATTACATGTGGAGTACTCGTATCTTAACATTCCTCTGCATAAAGACATAATAATCACGTGTTTGAATTGCTGTGTACGTTTCAGTTTCATAGCTGCTCAGTTGGCGAGATATTTCCGGGATCCCTCCTCGCTGTGGTTTACTTTATCAGCATCGACGCGGGGGGGCTCGTCACACAGCAGTGACAGCACGCCGACGAAAAAACCAAGGAAGTACCCCTACGGGCACTTGTGGAGCAAAGTGAACAACCTCAAGGACTCCTGGAGGAAGGCCAATAAAGAAAAGTACGATAAAATAAAGGAGGCAAACTCCAAGAGGACAAGCGAAGCAAGGAAACGGAAGGGAGGCAAACAGAAGAGGGCCTACACGAAGAAGCCGAAGCAGCCAACCACCTCCCCTCCGCCCGTACGGAAAACCCTGACAGGTGAGTCTACTCTCTATTCATCTCTTTTCCTCCTACCACCCTCCTTCTCTGCCGTTTCTGTGTTATTTATTGTGAGGAGTCCTAACCGTTAATGTTATTTTCCTAGAGTGGGAAGAGGAACTCGAGAATCATCCCTCCATCCAAACCATCAGGGGAAGTGATTGGTTGAGCCGGGCGTCGATCTCCAAAGAGATACAAGAGGCGTTACGGAGGACAGCGAAGCTGCGGCACGACTACCTATGCTGTGAAAACAACAACCTATTCCACTACATCGACTACTTCCCGTTCTTCAAGTCGTCCGTCCACGCAGCGAAAGTGGTGAGTTCTTAATTTGAATGTATTTCATGTGCTCTGTTTATATACTTGTGCCTGCAGTTGTTTAAAGCGAGGAATGTTTTTTGAGTAATCAGTAATAATAGTTGTTGTTTTCTGTTGTACAGATAGAATCTGATTTCAAGGAGATATATAACATCCCGGAGGGGAAGCTGTACCAAAAGCTTAGAGAACTCCACCCGGCCATAGTATCGGAGGCTAGGTCTTCCAGAAGAGTGAAAGGGAGGGAGACGTTCGTCGAGGCAATACTGAAGTACTACGACAACAATACCGGTGAGAAATAATTGTGATTGGCCTACTCTGTGTTCAAATTGACTAGGAAACATTTTTTCAATTTTAATATTTTGTTGTGACCAGGGATTTTTCTTCTTCACGCATTTGTAAACAAATGATTTGTTGAAATTGCTTTATTTGACCATGAGGTGGTTGTAATGACTGAATTGTACTGTACGAACGTGTTGATAATGTGCTCCGTGATATTTCAGAGGAGGACAAGAGAACGACTGCAGCTCTCGTCGCCCTCCCGTACGCTATTGGGACACGAAGATTAAGGAAGACCAAAGCAAGTAAAGCTACGATTCAGATCTCAAAGAAGGAATCAGCGGATCACTTCGTCACATTCCTGGAAACGGAGTCTGAGGTGGACAACCTCCACGCCCAACGCCTGGAAGCCGAACAAGGAACGTTGCAACCGTATGTCATAGCAATAGGAAAATTAGGTTCCGTCAGCCATTGTCTAGTCAAATATTTAGATTTGAGCCTTAGAGCTGACACCATACTCCAGGCAGTCGATCTTTGTTTTAAATTAATATTCGTGCTGAACTGTGAGTACCCACCTCAGTGTACACACATCTGGCAAACTCTAGAACTGGTATGCTATGAGTTAAAGGTTTCGACAGACTTCCTCCTCTCTGCCGTGACTCTCGTTTCCACCTGTTCCCAGTTTCTAGAGTCTCACATCAAACCCCCCCCTGCTGCTGCTCCTCCTGCTGATGGTGGCTCCAGTGATGAAAATTCATTTGTACAAGTGTTGATACAAAAATACGCCATTGTAGAGGGCGAATGTGTATGCTTTGTTGTGAGTGGCAAAACAGGTAGATTGATAACTTTCTTAAACTTAACTGGGGAAAACATTATACACGGTAACATTCTTGGTGATTCGGAACTGTTAACTTATGGTACTTGTACAAAAGCCTTTGCAGAAGAACACGGATTAGATTCTTACAATATACATCCCACCAATATCGAAATACTTGGTGACCTTCAAATAACAAATGCTCCTGCTTCAGTAATATTACCTTTCACATCAACTTCAGGGGGTATTGATTCACATTTGCCATCAACTTCAGGGGGTATTGAGTCACATTTGCCATCAACTTCAGGGGGTATTGAGTCACATTTGCCATCAACTTCAGGGGGTATTGATTCACATTTGCCATCAACTTCAGGGGGTATTGAGTCACATTTGCTATTCACTTCAAGTTCAAAATCAATTTTTGACCCATCTGAGGAGGTACATCTACCATCAGCAACAGCAGTTCCTCCTGAGGCAAGCCCTGCTCTTTCAGGTGTATCTGAACCACCTCCCCTTCTGTCTCCTACATGGCCAACAACTCCCGTTAAGGAAGTTGGATTCCACAAAGACAGTAGGACCCCGACAAGAGTGACCCCATCTAAGCTAACCACTGCTACAGCCACTCCAGAGTCTGATACCAGCACTCTGCCCGTTTCCCCTCCCCCCCATTCCAGCAGCTCCCCTGCCTCATCCAGCGAACTGGGCAGTACTCCACGGTCCTTACAGGATTTGGTCGAACGCTAGAAAGTTGCAGTACGTAGCAGTAAGAGTAAAAAACAGCTGACGTACCCACCACGTCCTCATCACTGATTGCTTTACAACGTGTCTACACTGAGGTGGTGCTACTTAGTTACCATTAATTTGTGCATCAACAGTTGCTTGATGACCGTTCTGAATAATATCTAAATAACATTCTATAATAATATATACTCTAAATAAAATTGTGTTGAAGTGTACCATATTTCATTGGGTATATACATCACTGTTCCAACATGAGTGGTACAGAACATTACAAATGTCACTACTGTCCCTTAACATTCAGAGAAGTCAACCGTTTGATTGAACCAATGTCTTAGTAGTGGAGAGAAACACAAAGAAAAGAGAGTTTTGCACTGCGGTATGTGTGGGTACAATACCTCCCTCCCCTGGAGACTGAAGGAACATCTTGTTAGGGTTCACCCTCCACGTCCTCAGTCGCATATGCATGACGATGGTTGTGATGTTTTGTGTCAAGCAGCTATGTCTCGTTCCTCCTCCTCCTCCTCCTGCGATGATGATGGTGAGTTAATGAGGGTCGACGAGGGGCAGCGGCGGCCGCCTCTCGTCGTCAGGTCAAACAATGATATTGCCGCACTGCTTTCTAGGGAGTTAGCTGAAATTACTGCTGACGCCTTAGAGGATACTGGTACGACAGAGAAGATTGTACAGTTTTTCATGCACCGCTTCAATCATTATCATCAGGTTTTTCACTCTTTGGGTCTCAGAAATGTATACAATCGCTACGCTAGCACGACCATGCCGACCTGTTGTGAAACGACGTTGACGTCGTTTGTCGACGACATCAAATCCATTATGGACAGCTCTGTGAAACCCATGCGCACGATCCACTCTCGCTTGAACTACTTCTCTCAGCTAGGGACGTTCATCAAACCTGTGTCAGTATTTGTGAGTAAAGAACTTAGTGGAGCAGGAGAAGTAGCTGCACTTACTGACAGAGACATTCACTTGGGTTACGGCGACTCAGATCAATTCGTTCAGTTCATTCCGATGAGGGTGGTTCTTAAAAAGCTCTTTGAAATCCCAGGTTTTTTTCAGGAGGTGGTGGAATGGGGGCAGGCTTGCTCTGAGACAATGGAGGTGACGTGTTTTTCAGAAAGTAGGGTGTGGTTGTCACATGCTCGTCAACGTCAGCACGCTGCAGACGGCTCTTATTTTTTCCCTCTCCACCTTTATTACGACGATTTTGAAGCTGGTAATGCACTTGGTAGCCACTCAGGCATTCATAAGTTAGGTGGTGTTTACTACTCCCTTCCGTTCGCCCCTCCACGTTTGGCGTCCAAGCTCCGGTTCATCATGTTGGCAGCTGTTTTCAAATCTCGGCTACGTTCTGTTCATGGGAACAAAGCAGTCTTCACTCCTGTCATAGATGAACTCAAGTTCCTGTACGAACAGGGCATCAACGTGTCTGTCGGGAGCAGGGGATCTGTAATTGTCAAGTTTGCTGTTGGGTGCCTGGTCGGTGATAACCTGGGGCTGAATTCTATGCTGGGGTTCACTAGTAGCTTCAATGCAAGTAGGTGTTGTAGGATATGTCGCATCCGTAAAGAGGATTACAACACAACTTTGAGGGAAGACCCCGACCTGTTGCGGACTAGTGACAATTTCAAAGCCGATTACTCTGCTAATACTCCTTCGCTAACCGGTGTTGTAGAGCCTTGTGTCTGGGAAGAGCTGGGTTACTTTAGGATCGAAAACAACTGTTCAGTCGACTTTATGCATGACATGTTCGAAGGCGTAGCACGCTATGTCATGTTAGTCGTCCTCAAGGGTCTCATCTACAAAAACAAATGCTTCACTCTTCCTCAGCTCAACGATCGTATCAGAAACTTGTCGTACGGTCCAGATTATTCCTCTAGACCCATGCCCATCTCTCCCGCCCCCAGCAACAATTTCACCATGAGGATGTCTGCCTCAGAAATGCGAACATTCCTCGCTTACTTTGGTCTCATGGTGGGTCACTGGGTAGAAGTAGGTGATTACGACCCTCATTTCACTGACGATGAATTTGCTGACGACGACGACGACGACGAGGAGGAGGAGGAGGAGGAGGAGGAGGAGGAGGAGGATAATGATGGTGGGGAGAGAGATGAGGTCCCTAATAAACGTTCTAGAAGGAGTAGAGTTTCCACTAAAAAAAAAGCAACCACCACTCGTGGTAAGAGGAGCGCGAGGAACCCTCCTAAAAAAAGGCGCGAGCATGGAGGGAGAGGGGCACGAGTTGTCTCAGATGCTGAAGAGTATTACAAATTGTACTTGCTAATGAACGAAGTGATCAAATTGATTAGCCAAGATTCTGTTAGTAACATGAAATCACTGTACCTTGCCGATGTGATCGAACTGTTTCTTAAAACTTTCGTACATTTGTCATTCAAACTCTCTCATCTCCCTCAATCTGAAGGCGGTGAGCCTAAAGTTCCGCCGGCGTTGCAGCCAAAATTCCATTTTCTAACCCATTACCCATCAATGATGATGAAGCATGGACCCTTGTCAGCTCTCTCCAGCTTCAGGTTCGAATCAAAAAACAAACAATTGAAAACTGGATTGAGGAATTCTTTTAACAATATTAATACTCCATTTTCAGCCGCTAAGAAAGAACAGTACCACCTTAACTATCTTTTCTTCCACAACTCCCTTCCCAATCGACTAGACGAGCCTGGGAAATTATCTATCATTACTGATCAATCAGAACTGTTGGAGGTTAGCACATCCCTCCAAATTGACCCTGCTGAAATTCGATGTATCAAATTCGTTACCACTTACGATGGTGTTAAATTCAATCCAGACTATATGGTATGCTTCGATTTAGACGATAGAGGGCTTCCACAATTTTACCAGATCTTAACCATGTACTTAGACCTTAGAACATACGAGACCTACGTAAAAGGGCTCAACTATGTGACTCACATGTTTTCAACTCATTTCCAAGCTTATGAAGTCGAATCCCTTGGTTTTCATTCATTTTACAAACTGTCAAACCGCCGATATACTTTCCCAAATACGTTAGTTAAGGCTCTAGACTACAATCACTACGTATTAATGCGGAACAGCCTGTAATTAAACATGAACATAGACAACTGTTAAACTGTTTATTTTGTTGTTGTACTTAGTTAAGAAACAAATTGCTAAACAATCTGCGTACGAAAACAAATTATTTATTGCCGTTTTTTATTGTGAATTTGAACTTTATGACTTTTATGAATAAATTGATGACCTAAACACTTGTGTTAACTCTTCTTTGCCCAAGCTGTGTTCACCTTTAGAAATAAGAATTACTTATTCACATTTCTATACATTTATAACTTTCATTTCTTTGTTCAACTGTTTGATCAACACTTTGATTTCAATGAGTATTTCAATTTCATGAGTATATGTTTCACGCAGGTTCCTCACCAGGCTTCGAAATCCTCATTCTCCCTACTCCGTAGGATTCCTCCTAATCCCAATCCATCGCTACCCTTTTGCATCTCCATACGCTCTACTAATAATTACCTGATTGGTAGAGCCATTGGAGAATGCAAACGGTTAGGGTGGAAACGGGCTCATTAGGAATCCAATCGGGTAGTGAGAAGTAGGCTCGATAGAATCCTATCGGGTTCTACGAGTGGACGCTCGATAGAATCCTATCGGGTTCTACGAGTGGACGCTCGATAGAATCCTATCGGGTTCTACGAGTGGACGCTCGATAGAATCCTATCGGGTTCTACGAGTGGATGCTCGATAGAATCCTATCGGGTTCTACGAGTGGACGCTCGATAGAATCCTATCGGGTTCTACGAGTGGACGCTCGATAGAATCCTATCGGGTTCTACGAGTGGACGCTCGATAGAATCCTATCGGGTTCTACGAGTGGACGCTCGATAGAATCCTATCGGGTTCTACGAGTGGACGCTCGATAGAATCCTATCGGGTTCTACGAGTGGACGCTCGATAGAATACTATCGGGCGTCTACTCGTAGAACCCGCTAGGATTCTATCGGGCGTCCATTCGTAGAACCCGATAGATCCCAAGCGGGTGTTAGGTGGTAGACCCGATAGCAATCAAACGGGTGTTAGGTGGTAGACCCGATAGCAATCAAACGGGTGTTAGGTGGTAGACCCGATAGCAATCAAACGGGTGTTAGGTGGTAGACCCGATAGCAATCAAACGGGTGTTAGGTGGTAGACCCGATAGCAATCGAACGGGTGTTAGGTGGTAGACCCGATAGCAATCAAACGGGTGTTAGGTGGTAGACCCGATAGCAATCAAACGGGTGTTAGGTGGTAGACCCGATAGCAATCAAACGGGTGTTAGGTGGTAGACCCGATTGCAATCAAACGGGTGTTAGGTGGTAGACCCGATTGCAATCAAACGGGTGTTAGGTGGTAGACCCGATTGCAATCAAACGGGTGTTAGGTGGTAGACCCGATAGCAATCAGACGGGTGTTAGGTGGTAGACCCGATTGCAATCAAACGGGTGTTAGGTGGTAGACCCGTTAGGAACAGCATGGACGTGCAAGGGTTACCCGATTGTTTTCAATTTTTTGCCCGATTGGAAACCAAACGGGTGTTTCTTTACAGCACGTTCGGCTGCTATCGGGTATCCCAGCACGTACGTGCTGTGATTACCCGATAGGGTCTTATCAGTAGATTCCTATCGGGCATTTCCTGCACAAATTACCCGATAGGAGCTGCACTAAAAACCCGTTTGCAGGGATGATCTTGTGGGTACCCGATAGAAATGTTTCTTAACGGGTCTTTTTTCCATTCCTATCGGGTACGCCTAGTCCCTAGCGGGTTTTTTTCAAAGTTTTCACCGGCCTGCGAGCACCACGAGGTGGTAAAACATTGCGTTTTTTCTCTCGGTGTGGGTTTTGCGGAATTTGGGGGGTGGGGGGCCGAAGTCGATTTTGGGGGGGTTGAATTTGGGAGTTGGTAGCCCAAAGTCGATTTTGGGAGGGTTGAATTTTGGGGTCAGGTTGGGGGGTTGTTGTTGGGTTGGGGGGATGATTTGAAGTGGGGCTGGGGGGGGCATGAGTTCCGCGAGGCGGAACTCGTGGAGGATGGAGGACATGAGTGGGTCGGTGGGGGTGTAGGGGGGGGTGTACCCCAGTGGCTTGGGCTGCGCGAAATTCGCGTAGAATTCGCCACTGGGGGTACTTCCACCGCCGGGGCCGGGGAGGTAACCCGGTGATCCTTGGCGGAATAGAAGGAAGCGGTGAAGTGGGCCCGGGCGAGGGGGGTAGGGGGGATAGCGGGTCCGGGACAAAAACGTCCCGGAGAATGGCCGCCATTTCCGGATCCGAATCGAAATCCGGAAACGGCGACGGAGGTGATGGGTGTGGTGAGCTGCGATGCGACATCGGGAACGGACGGTGGGAGACTGATAGCGGTGTGAGGTTGAGGTAGCACAGGTGCAGGCTTGCACCTGGCTAACGGGACGGTGTGGGGTTTTCCGTCAATTAACAGGGTAGCGGTGGACTGTGTTGAGCGGATGACTTGAAAGGGCCCGGCATAAAGGGGTTGAAAAGTTTTATGCATGCCGGGCTCTTTCAAGTACATGTGAGTGGCGGTGTAAAATCTTTTGGGGTAAGTGGTGTCGTTTGTTGGTGTTGAGGTGTGTAGCGGTTCCCTGTTAATTGACGGTGTGTTGTGTGGAGTGAAAATGTCGGCTGGTAGACGGAGGGGATCTTTAAAAGCGTGTTGTGCGGGACTTGTGTTGTCTGAAGGACGGGCGGAAGTGCGAAGACTGAGTAATACATAGGGGAGAGTTTTAGTCCAAGAGGGGGATGTAGCTGACGTTGAAATGGCCTGTTTCAAGACCGAGTGCTGTGGGGTGATAGGGAGTGGTGCGGATTTTTTGGATCCCGAGGGAACGGAGGAGATCTGAAAAGTGGGCGGACTCAAACTGCCTCCCTTGATCGACCGTGATTGTTCGCGGACAACCGTAACGGCTAACCCATTGGTTGAGGAAAGCCGCTGCGACGGCGTCCGCGGTGATGTGGGCGAGCGGGATGCATTCAACCCAGTTGGTGGCACGGTCGATCATTGTGAGGCAGTATTTCTTCCCCTCGGAGGGGGGAAGGGGGCCGACCAGATCGAGGTGGACATGTTCCCACGGGAGGGAGTCGGGAATGGGTTGAGGAGTGACGTGGGGGTGTGCCGAGACCTTGTAAGTTTGGCACTTCTGGCACCCTAGAACCCAGTTACGGATATCCGTGTTCATATGGGGCCAGAAGTACCGTGTTTTTACTAGGTCCCGGCTGGCCCGGATGCCGGGGTGGTGAAGGGAGTGGTAGTGGAGGAAGAGCTGCCGCCTGAGGTCGGGTGGGACGTAAGGGCGCGGTGAGTCGGCCGTTACGTCACACCAGAGCTCAAGGGGCGGCAGCTGTTGGAGTTTGGAGGCGGAGATGAGGTTGGAGAGGGTTGGGTCGGAGTCGGGTTGTTGGTGGGATTTTAGGATTTGTGGGGAAGGGAAGGGCAGTAGCTCCGCCACCGGCGCGGGGGTGGGGCGGGAGAGCGCGTCCGCCACGCAGTTGTCAGCCCCCGGCAAATATCGAATATCGGACGTAAATTGTCCGATGAATTCGAGTTGCCGGAGGCGACGAGGCGAGGCGGATTTGCGGCTTTGGAGGAGGGCGTGGGTGAGGGGTTTGTGGTCCGTTACGACAGAGAACTGCCTGCCCTCCACGAAGTCACGAAAGTGCTTTATGGCTTCGTGGATGGCGAGGAGCTCTCTGTCGAACGTGGAGTAGTTTTTTTTGGGTGGGTGAAAGGGTTTTGGAGAAAAAGCCGAGGGGTTGGGGGTTCGCGCCGGTGTGTTGGTGGAGCACTGCCCCGATGGCCCAATCGGAAGCATCGGTGGTGATGGAAAGGGGAGCGTGGGGGTCGGGGTGGGCCAATAGAGCGGCGTCGACCAGGTCCTCCTTACAGGTTTGAAAGGCTTTAGTGAGTTCGGGGGACCAAGGGATGGGGCGGTTGTCATTTTTTTTTGGCTGGTTGTGGGATGGCGTGTATGAGGGGTTGTTGGTGTTGTGCTGAGTGTTTTATGTGTCTACGGTAAAAGTTCAGCATACCCAAAAAACGGCGGAGTTCCGTGGCGGTGCGGGGCTGAGGAAAATCGCTGATGGCGTGGACTTTGTCAGGTAAGGGCTTGATTCCCTCGGAGGAGACGAGGTGGCCGAGGCAGCGGACGGAGGGCTGGGCGAGCACACACTTCTCCACGTTGATCTGTAGCCCCTCGGTGGCGAAGATGTCGAGAATTTGGCGTAGGTGGTCCAGGTGTTCTTCGGGGCTGCGGGATGCTACTAGTACGTCGTCCAAAAAGCAAAAGACGAACGGTAGGCCACGTAATATGTTGTCCATGTAACGCTGCCACGTTTGGGCAGCGTTCCTAAGGCCAAATCCCATTTTGACATATTCGAAAAGGCCGAAGGGGGTTATGATAGCGGTTTTCGGGACGTCTGGGGGGTGGATGTTGATGTGGTGGAAGGCTCTTGATATGTCGAGGGTGGAGAAGATGTGTGTGTCGTGCAGGTGTGAAGAAAAGTCGCGGAGGTGGGGGACGTTGTAGAGGTCGGGCGTTGTTTTGGCGTTGAGGCGGCGGTAGTCGCCGCAGGGGCGGATATCCCCGTTGGGCTTTTGCACTGTGTGCAGTGGGGAAGCCCAAGGGGATTTGGAGGGGCGGATGATGCCGTCGGCGATTAGTTGGTTGAAATGTTTGCGGGCTTGAGAAAGTTGTAGGGGGTGGAGGCGGCGGGCTTTGGCTGTGATGGGGGGTCCAGTGGTCTCTATGTAGTGTTGTATGGTGGATATGTGGGCGGAGGGGCGGCGCTGGGGGCGGTATTGACGGAGGAGGGTTTCAAATTTAGAGGGGGGTTGATTTATCGCATGTATAAAGCCGGGGATAGGTTTGTTGGTGGAGGGGTCGATCAGGCGCGCGTTTTTGACGTCGACCTGGAGGCCGAAATATGCCAGGAAATCGGCCCCCAGGATCGCCTTCTCCACGTCCGCCACGGTGAATTCCCACTCGTACGCGAGTCCGCTCATGTAAATTGATGAGCGGTACGTCCCGTACGAGGGGATGGTGGTACCGTTGGCGGCGTAGAGAAGCTGGCGATAACAGCGCGCCTGACGACGGAGAATGGAGTTTGGAAATATGGAGAGCGCCGCCCCTGTGTCGATGAGGAAGGGAACATTGGTTTTTTTACATCGGAGGAAAAGACGTTGATGGGTGGGGAGTGCGTTGTGCAAGATTGCGGCAGTGGGGGCGGGGTGTGGTTGGTCCGATGGTGGGGGTGGCAGCAGGAGTGGCGGTTTCGGTCAGCGGTGGGGGCGTGTCTCCCTTAAAGGAGACGTGGAGGGAGTGGCGCCCGTTCCGTGGTGGGGGAACGGTTGTTGGCTGGGAGAGGGTGGTGGCGGCGCAGCGAGGCGCGGTGGTGGGGTTGACGGCCGTGGAGGCGGTCGGGAGGGGGCCGTTCCCTGGTGGGGGAACGGTGAACGGCCGGGGGAGTTTGGTGGCGGCGCAGGGAGGCGCGGCCGTGGGGGAGGTGGAGGGGGTGCCGTTCCTGGGTGGGGGAACGGTGGCCGGACGGGAGGTGGGGCCGGCGGTGCAGCGAGGCACGGCCGTGACGTTGGCGGCCGTGGAGGTTGGTGAGTGGGGTCCGTTCTTGGGTGGGGGAACGGTGTGTGGTCGGGGGAGGGGGGTGGTGGCGTAGCGAGTTGCTGTTGGTAGGTTGGCGGCCGTGGCGGCGGCGTAGGAGGGGTAGGAGGCCTTGGTGGCGGTGGTCGAGTTGATGCGTGCTGGGGTGAAGGGAGGTAGTCCCCCCCGTTTTGGCGAGGAGGGGGGCCCGCCGGGTTTACCGGCGGGCGTCTGCGTTTCCCTGCCCGGAGGGGAAAGAGCAGGGGGCCTGGCATTTGCGGGCCTCCCCACCGAAGTTCACGTGGTATAAGCATCGGTGGGGGTGGTCGGCGGGGAGGTAGCTCGTCCTGGCGGGGCGAGGCGTGTTGGAGGGGGTCGTGCTGGGCGGGGATCTCCCTCTTCGCTGCTCCCGAGGAGGGGTGGGGCGGCGGTCGGGGGAAGGCGGGCGTCGGCGGCCCGTGGAGGGGGTTCGGCGGTGTTCCGTGGAGGGGGAACGGCGTCTGTCACTGGAGGGGGTCCGGCGGCGCTCGGTGGAGTGGGGCCGGCCGCGCTCGCGGGACGTCGTGGCGCGTTGTCGTGGAGGGGGTGCGGTGCGGGGGTTGCGTATTTCGCCGACGCTGGCGGCGGCGGCGAGGTCGTGCACCGTGTCGGCGAGGCGGAGGAGGGGTTCGTCCGGGCCGTTGAGGTGGCTGGCGAGAGACATCTGGATGGGGTGGGGTAGGGCGCGCAACCAGAACGTCCGGGCGATGTCGGCGGTCATGATGCCTTGTAGCTGATGTCGCAGGCGCCGGTAGAGGTGGGAGGGCTTCATGTCGCCGAGGTGTAGCGGCTGCGTCAGGGCGGCAACTCTCGCGATCTTAAAGGGAGATGAGGCGGCCGCGGAGGTCGTCGTAGGCGGTTGCGGCGTCGGGGAAAATATCTGACGTTTGCAGCAGGATGTCGTACGGCAAGAGGGAGATGATGCGGTAGTAGCGCGTCTTTTGGCTGCGGATCCCTGCGGCCGAGAATGCTGCATCCACCTGGAAAAACCATAATGCGGGGTCATGAGAGTAAAACGGCGGTAATGTGAGGGGGAAGGACGCAGAGGCGGTCATGACGTCGGCGGCGGCGGCAGCGGCCGTGGCTGCAGCGGCGGCGGCGGCGGCGGCGGCGGCGGCGGCGGCGGCGGGCGCCTGTGATGAGGTGGAGCCGGACGGTGAAAGGGTGGAGAACGGGTTGTCGGCAGTGGCCGCTGCGTCCGTTGTCGGGGCGGCGGGCGGCTGCAGCGTGGATGGCCGTAGGAGCGGTGGCGGCGACGAGTGCGGGTCCATGGTCGGGTCTGTAATTTGAAAAAAATTCAAATTTTAAATTTCAAATTCAAAAATTCGCAAATGGGGAGCGGAGATGTGTGTGGCTGAGCGGATGTGTGAGAGGTTGCGATCTCCGAGCGGTTGAGGTAGTGTGGGCGAAAAGTGCGAAATTTAAACTGACTGACTGACCGAATTTGAAATTAAAAAAGGGACACCGAACTGAACTTGACTGGGGTTGACACAGAAGGTAAGGAAGGTTGGGTGAACGTCGGGTTCACCACTGTGATGAATTTAAAATTGGCTCATCACGGTGGCGTGAGGATATGCGCAGGCGGTTATCACCGACATCTACGATCTTTTAAGGGAGTGAAAAGGTGGAGGTGAGAGGTAGAATTTGCCCAGGCGGCGGATATCCACCGAAATCTAGGATCTTTTAGAGAAAGAGGTTTTTGTCTAGGCGGCGGATATCCACTGACATGTAGAATCATTTGATGGAGAGGAGGTTTTGCCCAGGCGGCGGATATCCACCGACATCTAGGATCTTTTGAGGAGGGGAGAGAGCAAGGTAGAGGAGAGAAGAGAGAGCTGGTTAGAGGAAGTGTCGAATGAAGCTAAACCCCCAGGATCCAGGGTTTTATAGGAAATGGAGGCCTCTCCCTCCAACCCCCTGTTAGGGGTTGGTGGTGGGGCCCCAGGTTGTGTACCCTGGGTTCTGTGGCTTGTCTCCCCACTCATTCGTTTATTGACGGAAACTAAATTCAGCGTTTGGATGTTGGTGAGAACTTAAGTTAGAGGAGTGTTCCCGGGAGGGACTCACGACATTTTGGAAGGACGGTACTACTTTTCAACCCGTGGTCCTGCTGTTCTTCAGACCCCTGACGCCTAAAGGTAGTTCTTTCTAGGATGGCACTTACTTCCAAAGAACCATTTTGACATGAAAATTAATAAAAATTCGCTACATGTTGTAACAACAATTTTTTAAAAATATTAATTTTTAGGAAACGTCCCTTTGGATGGGGATTAGAAAGCTAACTTCCAACCAGCAGACACTTTTAACATCAGCACCAGTTGCTAAAATACTATAATGTTAGGCTTCCCGAAATAGGTGATACACCTGAAAAGTATTATGATGAGCAGGTGATTAGTCTAAAGTTCGTCTTGATTTAGATTTTATTGAATTGTTTTTGGATGAAGACAGCTATTTTGATTTTGTTTTCCAAGTTGAGTTGTATTATTTGCGTTGTTCACTTGATATTACTCCTCAAATCGAGTTCCTCGATTATGATCTCCTTTTTAATCATCGAAAATAGGTACCCATACGATTTTGTGCAATGAAATCTCCTTTTCTTGCTTCCTTTGTACTATTATTACGTGTTTATTAAACAATATGGTATTTGTATAATGTATTATATGCCTCGATAGTAAGTAGGAAATAACTCCTCATTAAATGCGGGGCAACTGTACGGATTCCTTCTATTTTGATAAATGTATTATTTTTTTTTACGCATTTATTTTTGAAAAAAAATAATAAGAAATTTAGAATAGATTAAGTACCAACAGTAGGTACTAAATGAAAATTACTCCTAAATGCAAAAACAAAACAAAAACAAAGCTACTCCCCTCAATACACATTACGGGATGTTTCCACACAAACAAGGATTATCAGTCACTAAATCCCGAATAATTGATGTGATAGGTATCTAATGTTTGCAGAATAAATATTTTATGACACTCGCAACGTCCAAAGAGGGTTAGTGGGCTGTTTCCCTAGTAGGTATAGTAGGTACCTACCTGCCTATCTAACAAGGAGAAAGTCAAGATCAGAATACAAACTAAATTAAATGGCAATCATTACACTCAGGCAGGTACGATGATAATTTTTATTGAAAACCATTTATTTAGTCGGAGGGAGGTACTAGGGTTCCATCATAATATGGACACAGAACTCAAACAAATCCGATAAACAAGCGCGATATCCGGAAACTTTGGAGTGTTCTAGGTACCTAACCGGTTTGTTGTCACGAGTCTATGAAAATACATTGCGTGCTGTACGAATTCTACTCATGAGCGCGGGTTAACAAGAACTTCCGTACCAGAACTTTTTAGTTCTACCTTATACTTTTAGAATTCCCGCTTGATGTTGGGAAATATACATCTCTGGAGCAATCAGTCTTATAATTGTATAATGACCTGAAAATGTTGATATAACTACGAGTAGCCAGGTACCGCCTGGGTACCTAATGAAAGATTGAACAACTAAAAAATTATTTAGGTACTCAACATTATTTGAAACTTCAAATTTTCCAACAGTTAAATTCAATTTTGAAACGCAAATTAAGTTTCGAATATGCCTATACCAATTCAGGATTGACGAAATGTATATATATATATATATATATATATATATATATATATATATATATATATATATATATATATATATATATATCGTTTCAAATTTTTAGACACAAATTATTCTACAGTTTTCTTATTAAACTTGATCAGAGTACATTTTGTATATTATTTTCAATAATGGATCACCGTGTACCTCACCACCTCAAGCTAGTGAGCAATATACCGTTCACAGGGGAAGAGTTGGGAACTCGACAATTTCATCACTTCCTCGCCCGTGGCGCGCCTCTGTTAGAACTTCTATTATTTTTTTTATTATTTCTCCGGCATGGGATACCAACCCTACAGGCCCCAGCCCCACCCTTCTGGCTCATTCGTGCCCAATATCCCTAAGTAGGTACGTCGACCATACTATCGGAAACTTGGACCCCTACAAGATGCGAACTCACCACCCACACCACTCTTTTGCCGATATGACTACGAAAAACCATACAGGCCCTGCGTCTGAGTCATTTCATCACCGTTCACCCGGCCCGCTTGCTCACCACTCCTCTTCTCGAAGGAGGATAATCTATCAGAGGTTTGACTGAAACTCTACTTAGATGCCCTTCGAGAAATCCCTTGCTCGCTCCAGGGACCCTCACTGGACCTTTGATGTATGACTTGGCTAGGAATAGAGTGGAAGGAAAAACACCCGGAAGGGAAAACTGCCGTCCTTAAACATTCTGTTCCCAACACCTTATGCGACCCGAACTCGTGGAGTGAGATAATGCCTTCTATGAAGAATTGATTCAGTTTTCAGCAGCCAAATTTTCATAACATTACTTGCCACAATGGAAATTTGTCTGAATTTAAAATTATTTGAAATAAGAACAATATTATTGACAACCAAATTTTCTTATCATCTCGTCAATATGAATGGTATACCTACGTATAACTACAAAATCAATTGCTGTGATGAAATACAAAACAGTATACTGGATAGGTGCCGTAGAATCTCATTATAGTACTTCTGATGATTGGCATTATATTGTATAATAGGTATTATTCAACCTTTTGGATTCATGGAATCTAAGTATCCTCAAGTGCATCGGTAGATCGGTACTGAGCATTGCACTAGTACTTGCTCCATACTACTAATACTGTTGCGACTGAGGTAAGGGCAACCCAAGTCGTCTGTCGTACTGATACTGATCGATTTCTCCACTGTTCAGCCATGGCGGTGGTGCCTTCTTGCCGCGCATTCTAGTGGGAGCCTTCGTAGCCAACGGAGTGGGTCCCTCGGTGGTCAGAAAGCGCTTGCAGTGGTTTCTCCCTCCGTAGCAGTAAATATTCAAATTAATCCTTTTCCGCTGCATACGCGTGAGAAATTACGTTCCCACTCCAAAGCCAATGCTAAAATCAAGCTATTGCCTCCGCAAAGAACATAATTATCTCCAGTCCGAGTCGCCATTTATAATGATGAAACTAGTCTCACTGTATAGAAGGCTTATAATATGTCTACGACTGAATGGTACACGTCTATAGGGTCAATGAGAAAAATGACTGTTCCCTGATCAACCTATGTTCTTAACTTACTTTCTTTATGTATCGAATAAATTTTCTGATCTTAAATTGATGTAACATCAATCTGGCGTCAAATTTTATAAGGGACCAGGCCTAGGCGAGACTAGGGTTTTATGGGTCTAGGGATTTTCACTGTTGATAGTATCCAGTGTTCATAATTATACTCTAATCCTAACGCATATGAACTGAACTAAATGAATGAACAGTGGGTGTCTATATTAATTTACTTTGACGAGTTGCTTGTTTGATAGTAGTTTTCCTTGTTGGTTATAGAAGGTCACACATCACTATCAGTTAGGAAACAAGCGTTATGAACAACATGCTTACATTATAATGTTCGGAGATCATGGAGAGCAATACAAAAAAAGTTTACCGAAATATTTTACACCGAATAGGTACAACTTGACTAACTTCACAGATTTAATAATTTCACGAGAGTTAACGGTATCACGTCGGTCAAGAGACTGCACCGAGCCTTCGGAAGTCTAAGGCGAAGTGCAGCTAGTGGAGTAGGGAGAACTGCTGATAGCAGTGTTTTATTATTTTACACCCTGCACTAAACCTTCTCATAACTTATACGCAGCAGAACAAGAGCAAACTGGATAGAATAAACCCATTGATCCACTTCCATCCACAACAACCTGTACAGTTAGGTATTTTATCAGACAGAAAACCAGTTCTCAAACAGAATAAACAAATCCACCAAAAATAAGTTAAAGAAGTAGTGTGGGATTCAAATTTTGAAGGTAAAAATTCCAGGCTTAAGGAGTGAATTTTCAAATAAATAGTTTGGGAATTTGGGGAATAGTGTGGGACTATAAATTAACGGTCATCTGCCAGAGTACTCATTACGGCCTTACATCAGAGCACTTGTTGAGACCAGAGTGGCACGTCCTGCAGAAAGCAGAAAAATTATGTAAAAAAATTTTTGTGAGTTTTTACCAAAAAGGTGTGATTTTGAGTACTCGATGCAGTCTGAACATGCTGACATTACTCGCAATTGATTCAGCGACCAAAAAAACATGGTAAACGATACCCTACATGAAAAATATGCATTCTTTTTTGGATTTCCGATTACAGTTTTGTAAATTTGGTACGCTGGATGCGTCTAATCAGACTGGGGCTAGTTGTAATCGATTCAGCGCCCCAAATGCCTGTGTTGCTGAAATCCTTCTTGTTTTGTTTTTTTGGACCGAAAATTGGTAAATTTGGACCGCTGCGCACAGTGCGATCGGGCTGGGTAACGAACTCATCATTACTCTTGAGAAGACGGAATTTGTGTGCGAGAACGAATGGAAATTAAGGGACTTATCGTGAGGAATGACATATTAGGTATATAATACACGAAAAAGTGAAAATCTATAATTTAGATCTCCGATGCATGAATCGGGTTTGTGAGGGGCTTCCGGTTCAAAAGGGAGCATCTTTGAAATTTCCAACGAGCGAAATAGCTACCTACGTTTTCTTTGAAAATTCTCTAAAACAAATTACACAATATTAAATACGTATATTTACTTTGTTAAGAACGCAGCTTGAATAAATCCGTGTCCCAAATGAAACAACGAAATTCTATTTTGAAACTGATGCCTTCCTTCGGAACTCAGGTGTTATGAGCTCCAAAAATGTATGTTGGCCATAAACCCACCCCATATGTTGAAAAATAAAAAATGTCTGCCAATTCGAGTACCTAGGCAGTATAACTTCCTCACTTGAATCACATGAACGAATAGAATAGCTGGGTAGGTTCATTCAGTGGACATCCAGTTTCAGGTGGACCAGCCAGTTTCAATGGACCACCTACGATCCAACCCCCGTGTACCCTCAAAATTTCTGCTCTCACGACTATTTTTCGCGTAGTTAGAAGCGTTGCAAGGAAATGGTCAACCAATGATTTTGATAAGGGACCATCTGAGATCCGAACCGCGTGTGCCCTCAAATTTCAGCTCTCACGACTATTTTTCACGTAGGTAGAAGCGTTACAAGGAAATGGTCAACATTTCATGTTCGCGCATGCGCAGAAGAAAGTTACATTACGATTCCAATGAAATGCATTTGAAACTATGAAAGTTCCTTATCGACCCTCGAAGTTTGAATTCATTTCAACGATATTTAAGGTAGTTATAGGCGTTTCAAATATTTCACGTTTGCGCATGCACAGACGAAGGTTACAGTACTTTTTCAATGATTTTGGTATGGGACCATCTGTGACCGAATCCTATCCTCCAAATTTCAGCCCATTTCGACTATTATTTCGGGTAGTTATGGGCGTTATAAGGAATTGACCACAGACAGACGCACAGACGGACAGGGAGACAGACAAGCATGGAAACAAAAATGTTCCTTGATGTCCTTGATGTCTGAAACGCAAAATGGTAGTAGAAATTTTCATTTTGGAGGACATGCATTTTTTTTTTTTACTCAATCACGAATCCAAGGCTTCCCTCCTTCCCGTAGTGAGGAAGCAAAATATAGAAAAATCGCGGTCACGCAAAGACAAAGCGCGTTCTGCAAGCTGTCCCACCATTCACTCCTACATCCAATCTGGCTTGTCGACGTTTCTCTCTCCCATTATTCATGATGATTGTAAATAAACTGTATTTGACGATGATTTGTGAACTTTTTTTGCGTTATTCACGGATTTAGTTAAATGGGTCTTGAATTTTCGTGACTCTGAATAGTTGAGCCAACGTCAGTTTGTAGTTATTAAAGTTTTTCCACTTAGGTATAACCTCTCTGAGACCAGTTTCTTTTCTTTTGGAATGGAGCTTCTGTGGTACTGCTGGGTAAGAATGACAAAGAGAATGACCAGCTTCTTTACTATTCACCGTGGAAGGCACGGGTCATCCAGCTGGTAATTTATGAGGATAAGAATATTATAATATAAAGACCAGGACTACCAGCACCGGTCTGTGCTTGAATAACTAAACAGATATTCTAAAATTTCACTCCTAACAACTTTCCTCGTAGGATAAGTACCTATTTTCCCCATTTTGGAAAATATTTGGCTCAAAAGTTGATTGGAAAAATGAATCACACTTCAATGTTTGAAGTGCTGTAGTGCCTCGGAAACTTTTAGACCTACAGAGCTGCGGTTGAGCTCAAATGACGGCAAGCTTAGCATACTTTAAGAAAGGTGTGAGTGATTCATTTCGCTACCACACGTACAATGCAAAAATGTCGCTGTTTTTTGCGAATAACTCAAAACACACCGGGAAATGTTTCTGTATCACTCCGGATTCGGATTCAGCACCCCAAATAAGGAATGATACTAAAACCGAGCACTAACTTCAGATAAAACGATTAAATAATAAACATAAAACGTTCGATAAATCGGCTTAAATTATCGATCAACGGTATATCGCCTTGCATCGCTGATCGATGCAATCACATCGATATATAGGGCCAAAATATCGATAGTTTTGTATGATCTTATCGAATCGAGCATCCCTAAGGGACGGTATGGCAAAGCGAATAGCAATGGGAAGTTATCAAAACCATCGTTCTGACAGAAATGGTCGGGAGAGCTGCAAGGACAGGAGAAGAGAAAATCTCCCCCATTAAATTATCAGGTCCCGACGACTTCTGAAGTAGACGTTTCAGCGATTTGTCAGGGCAACATGCTGAATTCCACACATTACGAAGGGGTTATACCTATCAACAACCAAGACTCCTTCTTTCTGAGATTTTGGTAATAGGTAAGAGCTAACTGCTATTGAGTAGGTATACCTGATATGAATGAGGGAAAAAACAAGTTGCACTTGCATTTTCCCTAATTTTATTGTGGCTTCACTTTCCCCTAAAACCTTGAGACCACCTCACTGCTCTTGTGAGGACAATAGTGGCTGATGGCTGCGCAGACAATCCATGAACTTGCGCTACATCAGGTCTTAGAATAGAAACTGTAGCGCCTGTGTCAACCAGCAACTCACAGCGTTGTCTTCCTAGCTCCACATCCACAAAGAGGGCACTTGGTGGACCCTTTATACCTCTATATGGGCCATTTAACAAGGTATTAGCCTGGGCAAGGCCCATTGCCCTGACTATCTCTAGTTTCCCTTCTGAGAGCTTTTGGGGCATTCCGTACGGAAATGATCTAAGCCTCGGCATTCGTAACACCTCGAAGGTCGTTCAGCTTGTGTCGAAAGTGTTACACCGTCAGCTTCCTGCTTTTAGCAGGACTTGTGCTGTTAGCAGAGCCTCTCTCAATGTGGCAGGAGTAGATATGCTGACGGCTAATCTCACATTCGCATTCTCGATAGCATGTATGAAGGACCTGATCGCTATCCTTTCAGCGGCATTTGATGGGCAATCCGGAAATGTGCAAATCGCTCAATATCAGTGGCCATTTCGGCTAGTGTTTCCCCACTGCACTGCTTGCGACTCTGTAGTTGGGTATGGAGCACTGTGCTCCGATGTTCTGGTCCGAACCGTACTTGGAATACTTCTGACAACTTTTGGAAGCTAGCCTGGTGAGCTCTAGGTAGGTTGTGGACTACTGTCAGGGTTGCCCCAGAGAGAGATGCTACAAGATGCTCCCCCATCTCACGATGACTCCAACCGCTCGCCTGTGGAATTATTGAGAACTGTGTTCTGTACTCCTCCCAGGCAATAGAACCGTCATACTTCGTTGGTTTTGGGGGATTATGACCAGTGGTCCGAGGGCCCATTGACATGGGTATGTCATTGTCATCTAAGACGGGAGTCCCCCTTTGACCCGTATCTAGCCCTTGACGAAGACAATGACGTGCCCTCAGTGAGTCTACGTCATGGCGAATTGATTGAACGACTTCCGTCAATGGTTGATGAGTCATGAGATTCACAAGGTGTGCCACCTGTTCCTTTAGAGTTCCTATATCGTTTCTCATCTCGTTCAAATGAAATTGACTAACGGGATTGTCTCGTTCGGCGTGAGATGTATTCAACTTAATATGTGAACTAACTTGCCTGCTCGTCGACAGTTCGCTTGGACTAGCCTGAATATCAGTATCGGGATCTGCCGCCCTCCTCCGCGTCGAAACGGTGCGCACAGGGCGAACCGGGCGTTTTGGCAGCATCGGAAATCGTCTTGCCGTCCCGGTCGTGGGCCGTCAGCGGCAAGAGACGTTGGGCGCCAATGTAACAAAATATGCCGTTCGGTTCAACAAAACTCGTATAATCAACAATAATCCTTTTTAGATCAAAAACCCCTGAATTCTACCAAATCCAAAAACCTCAAACACGGACTAAACATGTGATGAGTTGGCATCACAATATATTTTGGATTTTTCCTCCTGGACCTCAGCAAATCTTTCTCGGTGCTGAGCCAGATGAAACAGGTCCAACTCCGAACGTTGGACAGCCATAACACTCTTTTCCGGCCCTCTCCTCTCCTTTCTGGTATTCTTCCCATCATAATTGTCTGGAGGAGTTCGTATTTTGGCCCCGCAAAATATGGCTCAAGTATGCAACCTTCCATCTCTTTACAGAGCTCAGGAATTGACGAGACAGACTTTTATGCTCAAAGCCATTCCTCATGTGTGCAGTACATGGTACCTATCTCTAGCATACGGCGAATCATCCACGTCTCGGATGCCTCTTACCTATTCACCTTTTTATATGGGCTGTCTTAAGTGTCCACGACTCCACTCCCTACAATAAGATGGACATTGGTAGCACTTTGCCACTCTCCACCTTAGGGGAAAACTCAAGTCCCTTGAAGTCAATACACTCTGCATGCTGGTAAATGCTGTACGGGCCGTCTCTATACGAACCCTGATTTCCTTGCCCATATTCCATCCTTCAGGTGAGGCTTGGATAGGTGTGGCTTTCAGATGGAGAAGAGGTGATGAAGCTAGCATTTAAAAGGTTAACACCTATGGCGAAGCCAGGAAGGTTAGCACCACTAAAAACGCTAGAAGATATGCCCAGATGGTTCCATCTGGTCAGTTAACACCGGACTGGTTCCACCACTCCGAGTTCTTTAAGGTGAGAAAGGTAAGGAGGAGTGAGGAGAGAGAGAGAGAGAGAGAGAGAGAGAGTGAGAGAAGTCATCGACTTGAGGTTTGAGCGTAGAATGGTGAGCCGGGTGAAAAGAGCTGGTTTTATAGAAACCCTTCCACCCTCCCCCAGTCCTCTGACGGTCGTTACGAACCGTTGAGGGACTGCTGGAGGGAAGAGAGGCCCACCCTACTTTTGTCATATAGACCCTCCATTCGTTTGGTTTATTTGAGCAATCTTAAATAGGTACAAGGAGTGATATTTCTGGGAGGATATCACGACACCACTGACCAAGGTACCTGAAGGAGGACACGCTCACAGGTTCACCCCCCATTGTCAGTTGAATAGAAGGGCCCCTGGTTGCCTTATTGACATAGTTTTTTTTTTTTTTTAAATTGATTCTGAGTCCATAGTCAGAGCATAAAAGGCAGATTCTGTCCAACAACACTTGGGGTTCTTCTGGAGAGTTGGCCAGGAGGACAGCATCAAAACGCAAATTAGATATAGGCATGCCATTTATTTGAATACCCATATTGCAGTCCTCGAGTGCTTTTCAGATCACACACTCGGAGTACAAATTAAATAGAGGGGGCGACAAAGTACAGCCTTGCCGCAACTTTCCGAATTCCGACACTCTTCGACAGTGCTCCATCCACTCGTATACGAGCTGTTTGTCCCCAGTATGTCCTTACTATCCGTCCCGATACCCTGCAATGTGCGAATTAAAACATGCGTAGACATCGCGCCGCTGATCCAAGCACTTCTGCACCAGCACCTGCATGGCAAATAACGCCTCTCGGGTTCCCAACACTGATCGAAACCCGAACTGAGAAGCTCTCAGCTCGGAATCAACTGTTCTGCAAGATACGCAGCAACAATTTTAAGGCGTGACTCATCAGGCTGATAGTGCGGTGCTCTCGACACGTTTTCGCATTTGAATTCCTAGGCAGAGCTATTAAAACGGATGACAACCATTCCTCCGGAAAACAAACAGTATCATTAATCTTATTCAGGATACATGTCAATGCAGTGGTGCTATTGTCATTTATAAGCTTAAAAACTTCCATACTAACATCATCTGGGCCAACTGCCTTCCCACTTTTGCTGTCTGGATAGCATCCAACACTTCTTCCTTCAAGATTGATGGACCCTCAAACAGATCTGTTTGGATCGTGCCCTGCTCCTGACCATCATGGAACAGCTTCTTGAGGTACTGCATCCAGACTTAGAATTTTTCCTCCCTTGATACAGAAACATTCCCCGCTTCGTTTACAAGAATTGAGGCTAAATTCCACTTTCCAAGGTTTGTCATCTCTCGAATTTTTTTATGCAGGTTGAAGACGTCATGCCTCAAACAGCAGTTCCATTTCATCGCGTTGCCCTTATCCATTCAGCTTTTGCCTCTCTTATGGCTGCACGGATTCTTCACTGCATGCGCCTATAAGCAGGCAGATCATCCTTAACCAGCCATAGACAAACACCATAGACAAAATATGATCTGTTATCCATGGCTGCACTTTGAATGGGGCTCCACACAAATTATCCCTGGTGGCCTCAGTAACGCGTCTTTGAGGGCATTCCACATCTGCTCCACATCCCCTCCTTCGACCTCACCAACCAGAGCATTGAGGTGGTCAGAAGTACGCTTGGCAAAGTCTCCCGATGTAATTAGATTGAGGTTTACTTTCCTCGCCTCACGTTTTCTCTGCCTTTTTAACCTCAAGCGAATTCCTGCAATTAAGGGATTATGATCAGGCCCCACATTGACACTAGGATATGTCCTGACATACTTCACTGCATTACGGGATCGCTGATTTACCAATATGTAGTAAATCTGGTTACGAACAACGCTCCCTGGAGCATCCTGGGGAGAACGCCGAGTGTATAGCCTCCGTTGGGTGAGCTGGAACATCGCCTTTGTGACTACCAGTCTTCTTATCCTGGCAGAATTCGATCAACCGATTGCCTCTCTCATTTCGAGTACCCAACCCATGTCCGCCAACAATTCCGTCAGCAACTCCTTGGCCAATCTGGGCACTGAAATCGCCGAGGAGGATGTTGATATCATGCTGTTTAACTATTTTACTGATATTTTCGATGACATCATAAAAAGCCTCAATTTCTTAATCAGACTTATCAGCAGTAGGAGCATACACCTGGATGATGTTCAAGTCGATAGGGCCGCCCTTGATTTGGAGCAGCATGTGGCGATCCGGCATTGGAAGAAAACTCTTCACAGCCCCGTGCGATTCCTTACTAACCATAACACCAACGCCATTCGAATGTTTGCTGTCAGCAGAACCGGAATAATGCAGCACACAGCCGTTGCGAATACACGTTCCTGAATTCGGCCACCTCACTTCTGACAGACCCAGAATATCAACCTTCAGTCACTTCATCTCTTGTTCCAGATTGTTAATCTTTCCACCATCAAACAAACTTCAGACATTCCACGTTCCAGTACGCACTTCCTGCTTCAATATGGTGAGCCCGGAGATTCTTCGCACCTCTGCTTCATTGTACTCGCCATGATGAAAACAAAAGTGAGATCACTTCCTCGGGATAGGTAATGTGATGGTTTCCCAACTTGATTTCCACATCACAGAATAGAGACCAGACCCAGCATATCTGCTGGCTGCCCCCTACTTCAGTGATGAGCCAAAGAGCTGTGATAATCCCAGTCCCGCCTCATCCTGATAGTGATGCCACTGCTTCCCTACATCGCAGGTTGACTTCGGACACCTACTCCTAGACGGGCTGCCTTCACCACGGCTGAGGAAAACCATCATCCCCGGCCACAGTTTAACGTCATGCCCGGGACAAACGAGCCCCTCACCAGGGTTACATTGGCAAATGTGATGGTCGCTGAACCTAAGTAGAACCGCGACATATTACCATATTGTCACCTTATAATGTAATAATTCGTTGGCCGTAAACAACAAATTGATGCAATTAACATAAGTTGAAACGCTAAAAATCCCTGCACAACAGTTTATTATTTTGTACCGATACCCTTCTGTTACAGATCACAGCTCTCTATATAGATAACCCTTCTATATAATATAACTAGCGGATCACCCGGGTGTTGCCCCGGTCGGGGTGCGTAAATAACTGGACGTAAAGTTCATTTTTATACAACCACGAAGAAGGAAAAAATACACAGTAGAACATCTGATTTAAATCGAGTTGTTCTAAAATGGAGTGAACTTTCCTTGTGAAAACAACTTTGAAAAAAGATTTGACGCCGTGTTGATAGGTACCAATAAATAACTCGGCGAGTTGCTGCGAACATTGTAAATATGTAAATAACTCGGCAAGTTGTGGTCCTAGAAAAATCGTTCGCCACTTTTCGGAAAGAGGGGAATTTGCCCTAGCCGAGGACACCACTCACGACCCGAGATGAAAAACTCGACGAAACTGCTTTTCCCATTTTTCTTGACAACGACATTCTCGACAACAACTTTTCAAGATCGGGGTTGCTAGGAATAGCCTGAAAACCGTTGAAGGAAGTCTCCACCGAGAATGCAACCTAGTCAGAAACCATCCCCGGTGTTCCCAAAACATATTCCCAAAGTTTCATCCCGATCGGTCGAGTAGTTTAGGAGTCTATAGGGAACATACATACAGACAGACATTCATCTCTATATATAAAAATGAATAGCCTCTATATATAAAAATAGATAACCCTTCTATATAATATAACTAGCGGATCATCCGGGTGTTGCCCCGGTCGGGGTGCGTAAATAACTGGACGTAAAGTTCATTTTTATACAACCACGAAGAAGGAAAAAATACACAGTAGAACATCTGATTTAAATCGAGTTGTCCTAAAATGGAGTGAACTTTCCTTGTGAAAACAACTTTGAAAAAAGATTTGACGCCGTGTTGATAGGTACCAATAAATAACTCGGCGAGTTGCTGCGAACATTGTAAATATGTAAATAACTCGGCAAGTTGTGGTCCTAGAAAAATCGTTCGCCACTTTTCGGAAAGAGGGGAATTTGCCCTAGCCGAGGACACCACTCACGACCCGAGATGAAAAACTCGACGAAACTGCTTTTCCCATTTTTCTTGACAACGACATTCTCGACAACAACTTTTCAAGATCGGGGTTGCTAGGAATAGCCTGAAAACCGTTGAAGGAAGTCTCCACCGAGAATGCAACCTAGTCAGAAACCATCCCCGGTGTTCCCAAAACATATTCCCAAAGTTTCATCCCGATCGGTCGAGTAGTTTAGGAGTCTATAGGGAACATACATACAGACAGACATTCATTTTTATATATAGAGATATGTACTATTTGATACATATTATGTAAATCGCAGATCCTCCGTAGGTTAATACCTAACCCCGTACTCGTTACTAGGTACTTACCTAAATAACGAGTTAAATGTTCCTCAAATAATTCTGTCGATGACAAACAGTAACTAAAATGGCAAAAAGAAACGCAAATAATGAAGTTCTGAAGGGAAACTTTTGATGTGGAGTGAAAAAAGTTGCAAAAGTACCTACCAACAAACTCCAGCCCATTCTACGTAGATGGTATAATGAACCGTTGTGTAATAATATACCGTTGTGTAATTATTTACCATTGTGTAATAATTTACCCATCAATAATACTTCAATGTTTGTTCGAGATTCACTACCTATCAACAAAATCCAAATGAACCATCATTTTTCAAATGTAATAATATCATGGAACAACCAACTCGACTTCATACTCCGTGAATATAATCAGGTGCTCCCTAGCAATGATTATCTCGAGCCGATTCCCGATTGTTGCCGCGTCCCTAGTCATGATATTTGGGCTGAATGTATACAATTTCATTAACCCTCCTATTGAAAATCCCTGTCGGTGCAAACTTCCGGGCATTACTGTGAACGAACGGCTGGACGTACAATGGGGTTCTTAAAAAACTCCCAACTTTGAGCACTATTTAAAACCGTAAAAAAATTCGAGAAAACGGCGTCCTGGAGACATCAACCCCTATTTTTCACCTCTTAGGGATGACTGACATTAACGCCTAGCTTCGAGGAACCACTAGACCCCAAATGGGACCTATAAACCGAATTTCGTCAATTTTAGTTCATGGTAGGTAATTAAGAAAGGTGCGAAGACAGAATTTTGGTTTATTATTTTCAATAATGAACCTTTGGAATCGAGCATGAAAAAAAAAAAATTGTTAACCCCTCCTCAAAATTTGATGGTTTCCGTTTGAAGTAGTATGCAGAATCAGAAAATGCAATACAAAAAATTCTGTCCGTCCGCCGTACTGAGCACTTTTCTTAGTTACCGCGAATCAAAATTGACGAAATTCTGTGTATAGGCCCCATTTGGGGTCTAGTTGGTCCTCGCAGCTCGGCGTTAATGTAAGTCATCCCTAAGGGGTGAAAAATAGGGGGTTGAAATCTCCAAAACGTCCTTATATCGAATTTTTTTACGGTTTTAAATAGTTCTTGAACTTGGGAGTTTTTTAAAACCACCCGGAGCGTTGTACGTCCAGCCGTTCGTTCACAGTAAGGCCCAGAAGTTCGCACCGACAGGCTTCTTCAACAGCAGGGTGAATGAAATTGTATACATTTAGCCCAAATATCACCACTAGGGACGCGCTAACAATCGGGAATTGGCCCGAATTCGCTTTGAAGAATGATGGTTCTTTTGGAGTTTGTTGATAGGTAGTAAAACTTGAACAAACATTGAAGTATTATTGATGGGTAAATTATTAAACAACGGTAAACTATTACACAACAGTTCATTATACCATCTACGTAGAAGGGGCTGGAGTTTGTTGGTAAGTACTTTTGCAACTCGAACAGCCGTTGAAGCATTATTGATGGGCAAATTATTACATAACGGTAAATTATTACTCAAACGTAAATTATTGCACCACGGTTCATTGTACTATATACGTAGAAGGGGCACCTATACAGGTAAATCACACACGGTACACAACGGTTTATTATTTGCCTTGGGCTTCATTAACAACTACAAATAATTAATGATTGAATTACTGAATTCCGCGCATTTGTAGGAAACTTTAATTCCGGAGCCGGCTTTAGTACTCGATTTAAGGCTTTTCTGGGGGGAGCTCGAGGTTATTGACCGCAGAAAAGAGTGATCTACGCAGTAGTGGTATCTATACAGGTAAATAATAAACCTTTGTGTAATAATTTGCAGCGTTTTTAGACCGAAAATGAAGCTGATATGCATGATACGACGGGCGGACATTGCATTTTCGGATACGTGAAAGAAAACATGTTGAAGGTGTGTTATAAAAATGTTTCGCTGAGCGAATACATACATAGTTTTGAATTTTTTTGCGCTGCGACGTTTTGAACACTTCAACCCTATTTTCACCCCTCACAGATGACTGACAGTAACGCCGAGCTTCGTGGACCAACTAGACTCTAAATAAATGAGACCTACAAACCAAATTTCATTAATTTTGGTTCCGCCTACAACAAGTGCCGCCTACAGAAAGTTGTGTAATCCATTTCGGATTTTACTACCTTGAGGTACAAACCATAAAATTTTGAGCGGGCGTCATTTTTTTTCATGCCCGGTTCCAAAGGTTCATTATTGAAAATAATAAACCACTTATTATAGGTATAGTATGATAGCACATAAATAATTTTAGTAGGTATGTCTCGGAACCCTAGGTGTGAGCCATCTTATTTCCACGCCCTTTGCCTATATTTTGTGTACTATTCTTCGCAGTAAGATTATCTAGTAACGGGATCAATAAAATTGATCATTAGGGGCTGTGAAGTTGAGGGGAGGGTATATTTAATGGGCCTCTCAATTCGCCTAAAAGCTTCGGTTTTCCGGAGTGCATGCGAATGACATACCAATAATAATTTCGAATTCCAATGTACTCGTACCTACCTACTTTCTACGATACGATCGCCATGCAACCAGCAATTCACGTAAACGTTGCGGGTCACGATGACCACTCGATTGAAGGATCAATTGCTCCACACATTTTGCTTCCGAGTCTGCGAAGCAGCGGAAGCCTTTGTTCACTTTCGTGAGCCAAAAAATTTTTCTCTTCAGAAATCGAAATTTCTACTTGCATTTTGCGTTCCAAAGCCTACTGAACAAATTTGGTTCCGTGTCTGTCGGTCTGTGGGTCTGTGAGTCTGTGGGTCTGTGAGTCTGTCTGTCCGCATTTCCTTGTTACAGCCATAAATTCCACGATTTTGAATTGATTCAGCTCAAATTTTGAGGGATGGTGCGGATAAGGCCCTTTGAGGTCCCATACAAATTTCAACATGATTGATCCAGCGGTACGCCCTGCGCATGCGCTAACGTTAAATTCAACAAACACGCATAACTTTCACAATTTTGATTCTATGTCGCTCACATTTTCAAGGGTTGTTTGGACAAGGCCTAGTGAGTTCCAGTATGAATTTCAGCATGATCAGACCCTCGGTGCGCTCTGCGCATGCGCTGGCGTGAAATAGATTCAATTTCCTTGTTACAGCCGTAGTAACCAAAGATTTCACCCAATTTCAATGTAATTCTCAGGGATTAAGCGGGTAGGGCCCATTGAGGTCCCATATAGATTTCAACATGATAGAGCCAGCGGTTCGCCCTGCGCATGCGCTAACGTGAAATTCTTCAAACACGCATAACTTTCGCAATTATGTATAATGGACGTAATGTATTATGGACGTAATGTTATGTAATATGTAATTTATATTGTGAACACGATTGCAAGCTTTATAATATAAGTAAAGACATAATTTTAAGACCAAACAACCGATAAACGAATTATCTCTTGGAGATGTACGAGTCTTGGAGATGAAGCTCGGACTGTGTTTATGTTTAACAAAATTTTTAAACAAAAAAAATAAAGTACGAGGTACGTGGTACGTGGTGTGGGTGCGGGAGGGGGCGCAAAGACATAAAATGTCCCTCGTGGTTACGTACTTGTACGAAAGCTGTTGTTTCTTCTTCTTTTTCGCGAGACGTCATCAGCACTAAAGTACCCCATAGATCAACTTGTCATCAAAAACAGCGGGAAACTATGCCCTCCAGACTAGACAGAATGTCAAAATCTTTTTTTGCGATTTCCCAAAAAAAGTAAAACTGCCACTTAGGGCCCAATCGGAAGCATCGGTGGTGATGGAAAGGGGAGCGTGGGGGTCGGGGTGGGCCAATAGAGCGGCGTCGACCAGGTCCTGCTTACAGGTTTGAAAGGCTTTAGTGAGTTCGGGGGACCAAGGGATGGGGCGGTTGTCATTTTTTTTGGCTGGTTGTGGGATGGCGTGTATGAGGGGTTGTTGGTGTTGTGCTGAGTGTTTTATGTGTCTGCGGTAAAAGTTCAGCATACCCAAAAAACGGCGGAGTTCCGTGACGGTGCGGGGCTGAGGAAAATCGCTGATGGCGTGGACTTTGTCAGGTAAGGGCTTGATTCCTTCGGAGGAGACGAGGTGGCCGAGGCAGCGGACGGAGGGTTGGGCGAGCACACACTTCTCCGCGTTGATCTGTAGCCCCTCGGCGGCGAAGATGTCTAGAATTTGGCGTAGGTGGTCCAGGTGTTCGTCGGGGCTGCGGGATGCTACTAGTACGTCGTCCAAAAAGCAAAAGACGAACGGTAGTCCACGTAAGATGTTGTCCATGTAACGCTGCCACGTTTGGGCAGCGTTCCGAAGGCCAAATCCCATTTTGACGTATTCGAACAGGCCGAAGGGGGTTATGATAGCGGTTTTCGGGACGTCTGGGGGGTGGATGTTGATGTGGTGGAAGGCTCGTGATATGTCGAGGGTGGAGAAGATGTGTGTATTGTGCAGGTGTGAGGAAAAGTCGCGGAGGTGGGGGACGTTGTAGAGGTCGGGCGTTGTTTTGGCGTTGAGGCGGCGGTACGACACTATTAACCACCTGTATATAACCAAATGTATATAACCCACTGTACACTAAGCCTATATGTCACTTTACACTAACTGTATATAATCAACAACTGTACATATTCTTACTAATTACTAGCATATTCTCCTATTCAACAACTGTACATATTCTTACTATATCACATCTGTACATATTCTTACTATATCACATCTGTACATATTCTTACTATATCACATCTCCTATTCAACAACTGTACATATCCTTACTATAAATTTTGTTAGTTTTAAGAACACTACGGCGCCTCCCGCCCCAATTATGTTTGCCGTGGCCCTCAGCCCCTGTTACCTTTCGCCTTCCGCCCCATTTATGTTTGCCTTGGCCCTCAGCCCTGTCCACTTGCGCCTTCAGCTCCACGAATCTTGGTTCAAACTGGGGGGACCTCTGTCGTGAGTCCCTCCCGGGAACACTCCTCTAACTTAAGTTCTCATCAACATCCAAACGCTGAATTTAGTTTCCGTCAATAAACGAATGAGTGGGGAGACAAGCCACAGAACCCAGGGTACACAACCTGGGGCCCCACCACCAACCCCTAACAGGGGGTTGGAGGGAGAGGCCTCCATTTCCTATAAAACCCTGGATCCTGGGGCTTTAGCTTCATTCGACACTTCCTCTAACCAGCTCTCTCTTCTCTCCTCTACCTTGCTCTCTCCTCTCTTAAAAGATCCCAGATGATCGGTGGATATCCGCCGCCTGGGCCAAACCTCCTCCTCTAAAAGATTCTAGATGTCGGTGGATATCCGCCGCCTAGACAACATCTCCTCTCTCAAAAGATCCTAGATGTCGGTGGAATACCGCCGCCTAGGCAAATTCTAACACTCACCTCCATCTCTCCCTAAAAGATCGTAGATGTCGGTGGATATCCGCCGCCTGCGCATTTCCTCACGCCACCGTGATGAACCAATTTTAAATTCATCACAGTTATGTTATGTAATGTAATGTTATGTAATATGTATATTTCACGTTATGTAATGTTATGTAATCCTCTATTTTATAATGGGTCACTGTTCTATTTTATAATGGGTCACTCTGATTGTGACGAGGAAGCTCCTGTGCCATCACCTTGGCAGTGTATTTATTTTATTTTTTTTTTTTTTGTGTGCAACAACACGGTTTGCTGGTGTTTTAAATTTAATAGCGTATGGCACGGCAATTCCAGCGGTTTGACAAAACGGTCGGAATCTAAGTATCTTGCGTAAATCCTCTGTGTGTGACAAGCAGTTTCAACGGTGTTGTCTATGGTAGTAGTTGGCAATGTTTTCTGGATTGAGAGAGGACCTCACAGTCACATGGGTTTATTATTCTACTGGACATACCTACAGAAATTTGGGCTATTCATTTATTGTTTCTTTCATGTGCAATAATTGATAGGTATCTTTGATGGTTTCCAACTATTTTGGCCCCCCCCCCCCCCCCCAAAAACTAAGTAGGCTCCTTCTGGTTTAATATTCTGTGAATAACACACCTATGTATTTGCCTAGCAAAAAATGTTTATAACGCCCCTCAAAATTATTTCTTTTACGTTTCAAGGGGCGTAGGTACATTCCAAAAACTCTGCAAAGTCTTGTCACTTAGGTTTATTATTCTATCGGTCATACCTACAGAAATGCTGACTGTTCATCTATTGTTTCGTTCATGCGCCAAATCCCCTATCCCCAAAAAATCCCCATCAAATTTTGAGGGGGGTTAGAATTTTGGTTTATTATTTTCAATAATGAACCATTGGAATCGAGCATGAAAAAAAAATTCTAACCCCCCTCAAAATTTTATGGTTTACGTTTCAAGGTACGTAGAATCCGAAAATGCAATAAAAATATTTCTGTCTGTCCGCCGTACGCCGTACGGGCCACTTTTCTTAGTTACCATGAATAAAAATTGATGAAATTCGGGTTATAGGTTCCGTTCGGGGTCTAGTTGGTCCTCGAAGCTCGGCGTTACTGTCAGTCATATCCAAGGGGTTCAAAATAGGAGTTGAAATTTTCATAACGCCGTAGCTCGAAAACTTTCGATTGAAGGGAATGGTTTTTTTATGATAATAAATTTGTCTTGAGCTAAACAATTTTTTGAGACCACCCGGAGCATTGTACGTCCAGCCGTTCGTGTGCACTAAAAAGCTTCGTCATCGCGATCGTGAATCAAACGGTATAAATCCAGCCGGGATATCATCACTAAGGAGCACCTGATTATAATCAAGGATGGCTGTATGAAGTCGAGTTGGTTGTTATGCGCTGCTCCGGAACAACAATGACGTAACTGCAAAATTTTGCGAAATTGACTTAAGTGCGTAGAGAAGTTCAGATACTTCATCCGCACTCGGAGGAACAACGTCGTAAATTTAGAACAAGTCTTTGCCACCAGCAGGTAGTTGCGCCACTGTCGAATTTTCAGCTGATCGTCCAATCACTTCAGACGAACAACGTCTCAACACTCTCAACAGTCAGTTGTGTACTAGACGCGGAAGGTGTCGCTACGATTTTGGTGAAACAATGACCTATGTGTAGTGTATGACAAAAAGTTGAAGGTTTCATCACACATTTTCCAGGCAACATCGACATAAGTGTTCATTGTGTCGTTTTTCTTCTGAATTACACGCATGTTTTTCGACGTAAGTGTTCTTTGGGTAATTTTTCTTCTGAATTACATGTTTGTTTTCCAACTTAAGTGTTCTTTGTGTCATTGTTCTTCTGAATGACAGGCGTGTTTTCCGACGCAAGTTCAACCGTTGTAGCACTGAACAATTTCTTTGTAGTGTGACATACTACCAAAGTTACTGTCCTGCATGAGTCACTGGTCAGTGGTCCTATTAGTGCAGATATACCCTTATGGTAGAAACAATTATTGTTGGAGTAGATTATTTAAAATTATTAAAAAAATTATGTACCTATGTACCTAACATTTTCTGATTACTTACTATCGTCATTAATTACAGGGCCTAATAATGAGTGAACGAACTAAAACAATCATGAGCCTCGTTAATGTAAAGAAGAATGGCAACACCTGCAAGAGGGCAGTACAAACCAGAATAACTAAAAAGCCTAGACTGCCAGAGGAAAACAATGATTCAACTCAGGAAAATGTAGATGTAATGGACAGCAGTGTTTCTGTGCCTGAAGAAATTATTGAAAATCGTAGACTGGGGGAGGAAAACTACGATTCAACTAACAAAAATGGTGATGTAATCGAAAGTGATATTTCTATGCCTGAAGAACCACAGATGATGTGGGTTGAGGAGCTGCAGCCATTATCCTCTAATGGCCTGACTGGAAAACACAAAGGAACTCGTCTCTATGTGGTCCATCACTCAAGTGATACAAAACTGGGTTTGAAGAAAGTTAAAAATTCTGAGAGTTACAGTTTAAACTTTAAGCTTTAAACTTTCTTTATTAACACTGTTTTAGGGCAGGGCACCATAATACAACAGTAGGTACATTAAAATTACAAATTAAATGCGATGACACAACCCACTTATATCAAAGCTTACAATTACTTTGTATGACATTAACAAAAAGTTCGGATGAAAGTTCAGACTGTTTATTTCCCTCAGGTAGGTACAAGTGATAATTATGAACCATGTAGTACTTCTGATTCATCAAGTGAGTTCGAATCATCGTCAAATAATGATAGTACATACTTCACTGGGACCCTCTACAGATATTCCGGTAGAGCAATTTGTTTTTATTCTCCTTGTTCGTCCGTCTGATTTGTTCAAGACTGATTTTATTATAAAAGACTGATTGAGCAAAATGCTGTACCTACTTACAATAAATAATTTTTGTTTTGTTCAATTTTTTTTGTCTGTTTTTCCAAAACTCGAAGTCTAGTTCTTTTTAATAAATAATAATGTTTTTTTGGGCAGTTCTCATTCTAGTGGTTTTCTTGCTACAATACCATCAACAGAAGTAGTCAAAAACATTGGGTGCAACAATGACGTATTTGCAGAAATGGGGTGTTATTGACTCCAAAATGAAATGCAATTTTTGAAACTTTTACTACCTTGTAATACATACCCATATGTGAAAATATGCGTTAGTTTGAATGCCAAACTTATTCGAATTCAAGAATTACTGAATTGCAAAGGTAACACAATTCAGTTTCTTGCGTCTCCTGTAAAATTTCAAACTATGCACTTCCGTCATTGTTGTTCCGGGGCAGCGGGCAAAATAGGGGTTGAAATTTTCAGAACGCCGTAGCTCGAAAACTTTCGATTGAAGGGAATGGTTTTTTTTTTTTTATGATAATAAATTTGTCTTGAGCTAAACAATTTTTTGAGACCACGGAGCCGTTCGTGTGCACGTACGTCCAGCCGTTCGTGTGCACCAAAAAGCTTCGTCAACACGATCGTGAATCAAACGGTATAAATCCAGCCGGGATATCATCACTAAGGAGCACCTGATTATAATCAAGGATGGCTGTATGAAGTCGAGTTGGTTGTTATGTGATATTATTACATTTGATAAGTGATGGACTATTGGATTCGGATTTGGAAATCGACATCATCGCGAGCTTTTTAAAAGAACTACAACTCCCAGAGATCTAAGGAATATTATGCATAACTATGGAATTGGTAGCGATAAAACGGGGATATCTTCCATTCCAGTTTCAATTGAGGAGCTTAATGCCCATTTCTGTGGCGTCGTTGCTGAACCGTGCTCTAGCGATTTGGTTCGAAATTACATGAGCAGCCCAAGAAAGGATGATGTTTTCGAAATAGGATTAATCACAAATGAGATGGTCAGGAAAGCTTTAATGGCTATAAAATCTACGTCTATCGGTAGTGATGGCATATCAATAGAAATTTTGAGAATATTAATTGCTGTTGTCGAGCCCATACTGTGTCACATTTACAACGTTTCTATCCAGCGTGGAGAATATCCTCTAATGTGGAAACAGGCAATTGCGATACCACTGAAAAAATCTGATAAACCCATGACTGCAAACGACTTTAGAGGAATTAGTATTCTATGTGCTGCAGGGAAGGTTTTCGACAAAATTGTATACGGGGAATTGGATGATTATGTAAGCAGGAATAATATATTGAACGATAGGCAGTCTGCTTATCGGAGAGGTTTTAGTACGGAAACTGCTCTGGTGGAGGTACTGGATTCTATGAGGAAAGCCATGGATCGTCGCATGTTTACTATGTTAGTCATGGTCGATTTTTCCCGTGCCTTCGACCGAGTACAACATAATCTCTTAGTCGCAATGTTGTACGAAATTGGTTTCTCTGACCAAATGATAGCATGGTTTCGATTATATTTAACTGATCGGCGGCAGCGCGTCAGAGCTCCAGATGGAACCTTGTCCTCGTGGCTCAATGTTGACAGGGAAGTGTTTTATCCGCGAACATTTTCACCCTCTTCATTAAGAAATTGCCTGCAATCTTTACCAACTCATCATGCATGCTATTTGCCGATGATTTACAGGTTTATAGATCTTGTAGGGTGAACGAAATAGAGGAATGTGTGGTGGTAATGAATATGGAACTAGTAAAATTGGAACGTTGGTGTGCCGAGCACGGTATGGGGATCAACGCTTTGAAATCGAAGGCGATTGTTGTGGGTTACAATAAGTTGATCTCCTCAGTGAACCTAAAGGAGTGCCCTAAAATTTCTCTAGGGGGAAAAGAGATGGACTACGTAACTGAAGTGCGGAACTTGGGAATTATTATGTCTAACAGCTTGTCGTGGACGAACCATGTAACTTCAATTTGTAAAAATGTGTACAGGGGGCTTTATCAGTTGAGGCGTATAGCAATTGATTTTCCCTTTAGGATAAGACTGCAACTAGCTCAGACTCTTCTGTTGCATTATTTTGACTATGCTAGTTTAGCCTTCTGTGATCTACGCAGGATTTGGTTCAGCAACTCCAGAGAGCTCAGAATGCCATTGTGCGGTTCATTTTGATGCAAAAGAGGACTTTGTTTATTTTAATTATATATTTAATTATATATATATTGTGATGATCCAGCGGGAGCAATAAGTACACGAGACTCTCATTAGTCGGTTTGTGACTTGAATGCATGTTTATTGGTTAAATACATCGCCTTTTTATACCCCTTATTACAGACCCGGAGGGGGGTAGGGGAACCCCGCTCCGGGAAGCCGCCAAGACGCGGCTTATACCTCAAGTGACGCTATTACATTGTTTATAGAGAGCAGCCGATCACCACACTGCTCCCCCCAGAATTGAAGTTAAATACTGCAATTATAAATTCATTTTCAACGATGAATCGTGTTGAGGCGTCGGTGGAGGTAGAAGAGGCTGCGTGTTGTCTTGGTTTGCTGTTGCGGTGTCATCCTGCATTAGCGGCGGCTGCGGTGCGGGATCCGTGAGCGTGCTCGGAGGTGGTTCCGCTGATAATGTCGGGGGCCTCGTCTGGGAGACCTCTGGAAGGGGCGGCTGGCGGGAGTGGCTCTGCTGGGCGGTGAGGCAGGAGGTGCCGGAGCAGGTGAAATGGGCCGCACTTGCGGCGTAGCTGCAGCGGTTGGCGGCTCCTCTTGCGTCCTCTTGTTTGTTGCCTGGGTCCCAGTGGTAATTGTGTCGGGGGACACCTGTATCCCGATGCTCTGGAGCTGGGGGCGGCGGCAGCCGTGTGTGCAGCAGTCGGAGCACTTCCCGGCGAAAGGCGGGAGCATCAGCGTGATGGTTTGGTTGTGAGTGGCCGTGTAGGTCATTATGGGACATGAAGTGGGGTGATTCCCTGTGGTGGTTTCATCGTCTGATTCATTGGGTTGATGAATGGCCGAGACGGTATAGGGGCGGCGCTGGTCCGTGTGATTACCATAGCTTCTCGTACCGTTGTGGTCGGGGGACACCTCCCCGGGAGTACTGGCTTCGTCTTTCGTCTTTTCGTGGGCGAGGCGTGATGGCCCGGAGGCGAAGGTGTCAGTGCGAGGTCCTTCAGTAGTTGCTGCCTTGAAATGGTTTTCGAAGGTGTGTTCGGTGCCATTGTGAGAGTGAATGACCTTCGCGGGTCGCGGTCCGTGTTTTATACCCGCGGAATCCGCTGATGAATTCGGTTGGCCAATAGGGAGCGAACTTTCTTGACCAATCACAGTTGAGGGAGGCGGAGCTGGCTTGCATCTATCGATGGAGACTGTTGGTGTCGTGGAGTCATTGTTTTCGAAACAAATAGTCTTCCCGTCGTTTGTGAGGGCTCGAAAAGGTCCCACGTAAGGGGGTTCGAGTTTGGCTCTCGGTGTATTGACTCTTACGTATGTGTTAGAAGCGGTATCGTAGCGGGTGGCGGTTGTGTGAACAGGTCTACTGGAAGTCGTGGAGTCGCCGAAAAAAGTCGCTGTGAGGGCTGTCGGGGCCGGGCCTGTTGCAGAGGCCGAGAAGGAGGCCGTTGAGGTCCGATGCCCAGGTTCTTGGCGAGGAGGTAGCGATGATAGCGTCTTTTAAGGCGCGGTGTAGGCGTTCCACGAGGCCATGTTTGGCTAGAGTATCGAGTAATAATTTTACGTGCGTAAAATGTTCTCCGATATCTTTGGAGGCTACTAGAAGGTCGTCTTTTTCGCCGATTCCGCAGCGGAAGAAGGTACGGGCGAGTTCGAACGTAGTAAGTGTGGTCGTTCTGAAAGGTACCGTTGTGAAGTCGTGGAGGTGCGGCACCGTGTATCGATCGGGGACAGTGAGCCTGCTGAGGGCGCGGTCGTCTCCGACGGGGCGAATATCTCCGTCTGGCATCGGTACGTCGTGTAGAAGGCTTGACCAAGGGGCCTCCGATGGTTCCATGATGCCGGCGTTTCGGAGTTCTGCGAAGTGGGCTTTTGTCTTCGTATAGCTGGCCGGGGCTAGGCGTCGGAGTTTGGCTTGACATGGCGGGCCCTTCGTTACAATTTGGTGTTCGACTGGTGCCTCGCAGGGAGCTTCTGAAGGAGCGTGTGCGTCTAGTAGTGCCTGGAAGTAGGGTGTGTTATTTGAGGTTGCACAGCTGAAATTTCCCGGGCGTACGAGGCTAGTGGCTGCGTTGACGAGGCGGGCGTTCGGAAGGTCAACAAGGCTTAGAAAATCGGGGCCGAGGATCGGTGTTGAGACGTCTGCTACGGTGAATGTCCTTTCATAGGGCGGTAGGTGTACCGAGGCGCAGTGGTTGTCGTATGTTTAGATCTCCGAGCTTTTAGCCGTTCGTAGGGTGCCGAGTTGTGTTTCTTTCCGATGAAGTGTGTTTGCGTTTTCCGTCGGTTGGTTTCGCCAGGGGCAGGGTTTGATGCATTTTTTCGCTCGGGAGCCCCATCTTCTATGGTAGAAGCAGAACGTCTTGTTCGGTCGTTGAGGGGGTGATTGTCGCTGCTCGAAGGCCGCATTTGTTGGCGGTGCTGGATCACTTGAACTTCCTCGACGACGGTAGCCACACGAGGATGTGTTACGAAGGGTATAAGGCGGTCTGCGGCCGCCGCGAGCTTCGTGATATCAGGTTCTACGCTGGCTGCGATGTGAAGGCGAAGGCTCTCAGGTAGAGATCGTAAGAAGAGTTGTCGGAGAAGCGAGGTTGGAGTTTCCGAGGGAAGAGCACGTTGAAGGCGTCTGGCGAGGGCCGAAGGCAGCTCGTCTGCCATCGAAGGCTGAAGCAGAGTTGTTAGCTGGGAGCCATCTGAGGGTGCATGAGCTGCGATAAGCCGGTCTTTCAACGTCTGGTAGCTTGCGGAGTGTGAGGCGACGATGTCGGTACAGATGTCCGCTTGGCGAGGCTCGAGCGCGAGGAAGGCACGGGTGAAGCGGGCTTCAGAATTTTTCAAGCCTTCCTTGGCGAAAATTAGTTCGAGCTGTGCGAACCAGACGTGCGGGAAAGCCGGGTCAAAAGGCCGCAGTTTGAGAGGTGCTTGTGCCGTTTCCAGTGTCTTCGTAGCTCTGGTCTCCATTTTCTTCTTAGTTGTTCTCTTCGTTGTAGATCTGAGGAATATATGCTCCGTTGATGGTCGCTCTTGTTATATAGGCAGCGGGAACGGCGAGATGTTCTCTGGTTGGTTCGCTGGAGAGACGATAGCTGGATGGTCGCTTGAGAGAGGACGCTGATTGGTCGTGACGAGTGGTGGGGGGTTCGCTGTCGATCGCAAGAGGACGATGGTTCTTAAAGAATCGGTGTTAGTCCGAAGATGGCCGGGGCAAGGGTACGTTGCTCTGCCGGCGTTGCGGTCGCGAAAGTCCGAGGTGGCTGAAATTGAAAGGCTGAAACAGACAGTGGTCCTGAAAAGGATCTTTGTAAGTCCGTTGAAGGTCAAAGCGAATGTGCGTTTTAAGCCGTCGCTGGAAGCGAGAATGCGGGGCGCTATTCGCAGAGGGCAGGAAGCTGGCAAAGGTGCGTATCGAGCTGTCGCTAGAGGCGAGCAGGCGGGATGTTGTTCGCAGAAGGCAGGAAGCCAGCGAAGGTGCGCGTTGAGCAGTCGCTAGAGGCGAGAAGGGCGAGACGCTGTTCGCAGAAGCCGGTAGCCGGTGAAGGTTGCGTGTTCGTCGTCGGGGTGACCAGTGTGATGATCCAGCGGGAGCAATAAGTACACAAGACTCTCATTAGTCGGTTTGTGACTTGAATGCATGTTTATTGGTTAAATACATCGCCTTTTTATACCCCTTATTACAGACCCGGAGGGGGGTAGGGGAACCCCGCTCCAGGAAGTCGCCAAGACGCGGCTTATACCTCAAGTGACGCTATTACATTGTTTATAGGGAGCAGCCCATCACCATATATATATATATATATATATATATATATATATATATATAACTCGGCCCTTCGGGCCTCGCCAGGGGGCAAGCCCCCTGGACCCCCAAAGGGGGCTCCGCCCCCTCGGAACGGCTTCGCCGTTCCTCACCCCCGAAATACTTCGTATAACAAAGGAGAATTTGCTATGCAATTTACCCCCCCCCCCCCCCACACCACCAACACCCCCCCACACCACCAATTCTTTATCACATTCCTCTTTGTGCTCATCTTTATCACATTCCTCTTTGTGCTCATCTTTATCACATTCCTCTTTGTGCTCATCTTTATCACGTTCCTCTTTGTGCTCATCTTTATCACATTCCTCTTTGTGCTCATCTTTATCATATTCCTCTTTGTGCTCATCTTCATCACATTCCTCTTTGCGTGACGCGTTTTTGTGACAGGATATTGTGACAGGACATTTTTTTCACATGACCCCCGGCGTTAAAATTGCATAGCAATTAATATACACTTGACAGGTGATGTGGCGTCCATACGTGTCCTTTTCCTACCATTATGACCTCCGCTAGATTTGTGACTTCCGAATCGGAGGTCATAATGTTTTTTAACGTTATCTTACCCCCACCTACCTCCATGGCTTCAATTTTACCTCCTACTCCTTCCTTAGTCTTGTTAGTAAGCCATCATTCATTCAGTCAAACAAAAAATATCCTTCCCAACCCCTGGCAGGAGTTTTAGGAGGAGGTCATACTGGTTGCCAAGTGAAAAATGCTGTATAATTTAGTTCACGGGTATATAACCTAGGTAGCGCTTAGATCATGAGTGTATATTACCGTTTGACCACCTCTGTGACCTCCACGAGATGTGGCAACGTCGCGTTGCTTTGTTCTCAACTTGGACGCCAGTCTGCCATTACCCTGTCAATGCTTGAGTTCTACTGTGTGTAGCCAACGGAGACGAAATATGGAGGAAATGTACTGTGTTGTGAAATTCCATCGATCCGGTTTATTGAAAGTCTCTGATTTCAGTTTAAATTACAGATGAACAATACGGATGAAAGCCTTTGTTTTCATAATTTTTTTTGCCATTCATGTATTATTTCAAAATACATAATAGACCAAAATGTATTGTTTATCGTTTCACAATAGGTCGACCTGTTAGGCCTCCTGAGATGTGATTAGGTCTTAGATGGAACCTCTGCGAAATTTTAGATTTTGTAGTCTCTCTATAGGGCAAAAGTACCCTAATGTGGGCAATAAATAATCCACAGGACGATCATCAACCTAACCTGTTCGAGTTGTTTAATGCAGTCAATGGTATATTTTGGTTGGAATCGAGCATGAAATACACTGCCAAGGTGATGGCACAGGAGCTTCCTCGTCACAATCAGAGTGACCCATTATAAAATAGAACAGACTCGGAAGCAAAATAATATAACATTACATTACATTACATTACATAACATTACATAACGTTAAATATACATATTACATAACATTACATTACATAACATAACATTACATAACGTTGAATATACATATTACATAACATTACATTACATAACATAACATTACATAACATTACATGAAATATACATATTATACATAACATGACACCAATAATACATTACGTCCATTATACATAACTAGCCTGACCGCTCGCTTCGCTCGCTATCCGAGATTCGCTGTACGCAGTATCGTGGAACCAACAAACGACGGAAAAATCCCATACCCTACCGGGTATTTGTGCCCAATTTTATCAAAATCCGTCAAGCCGTTCAGGAGTTGACCATGGGCGACCATAGTTCCGCTATGGTCAGGGAATTAAAAATGCGACGTTGCACAACTTGGGAGCCTACTGGATACTCGTGCCAAATTTGGTCGATATCCGTTGAGCAATTCGGGATTCGACCATGGAGGGGCCCATGGATGCGCTATGGTCGACCGCGGGGGTAGTCCGAAGGGTCGATCGTAGATAGAATTTCACGTAGATTACGAATACGCGATAAAAAATAGGGGTTACCATTTCAATTAACGAAGTTGACCATGGTCGACCATAGTTCCGCTATGGTCAGGGAATTAAAAATGCGACGTTGCACAACTTGGGAGCCTACTGGATATTCGTGCCAAATTTGGTCGATATCCATCAAGCCATTCAGGAGTTGACCATGGTCGACCATAGTTCCGCTATGGTCAGGGAATTAAAAATGCGACGTTGCACAACTTGGGAGCCTACTGGATATTCGTGCCAAATTTGGTCGATATCCGTCAAGCCATTCAGGAGTTGACCATGGTCGACCATAGTTCCGCTATTGTCAGGGAATTGAAAATGCGACGTTGCACAACTTGGGAGCCTACTGGATATTCGTGCCAAATTTGGTCGATATCCGTCGAGCCGTTTGGCCGTGCATAGAAGGACAGACAGACAGACAGAGCGCATGCGCAGGGCGAACCGCTGGCCCTATCATGTTGAAATTTATATGGGACCTCAATGGGCCCTACCCGCTTAATCCCTGAGAATTACATTGAAATTGGGTGAAATCTTTGGTTACTACGGCTGTAACAAGGAAATTGAATCTATTTCACGCCAGCGCATGCGCAGAGCGCACCGAGGGTCCGATCATGCTGAAATTCATACTGGAACTCACTAGGCCTTGTCCAAACAACCCTTGAAAATTTGAGAGAAATTGAATCAAAATTGTGAAAGTTATGCGTGTTTGTTGAATTTAACGTTAGCGCATGCGCAGGGCGTACCGCTGGATCAATCATGTTGAAATTTGTATGGGACCTCAAGGGGCCTTATCCGCACCATCCCTCAAAATTTGAGCTGAATCAATTCAAAATCGTGGAAGTTATGGCTGTAACAAGGAAATGCGGACAGACTCACAGACTCACAGATTCACAGACTCACAGACTCACAGACTCACAGACTCACAGACCGACAGACACGGAACCAAATTTGTTCAGTAGGCTTTGAAACGCAAAATGCAAGTGGAAATTTTGATTTCTGAAGACAAAAATTTTTTGGCTCACGAAAGTGAACACAAGGCTTCCGCTGCTTCGCAGACTCGGAAGCAAAAATCGCGTTCTTCAATATTATTACTTGGTGTCTGGTATGTGTATAAAAAGTTCCAGTCGTGCAGCATGGCTATATGAGCGAATTTTCGCAGGTTTCAACTTCTGGCCATTTATATTGTCTTTGAAGAAAATCCCTACTACAATCTGCCTCTTAAATTTTGGAAATCGTTCACCTTCACAAAATACAGTACTTCTGTCAATTTTTGAATTTATGGTGACTTTTACTCATTTTCACCCTTGAGTCCCCTCTCCCATTTCCGCCAAAGTTAATGACAATTAACCATATTCAAGAATGAGTTTTTCTATCTTGGTTCACTATCCCACATCACAATCAATGATTCATTTGATTTTTTTTAAATCCCCCCCCCCCCACTGAAACTAACCCATTTCCCCCCCTTAAAGTGTTTGGAAACACTCACCTTTGACAGTACATGCGGGTTGAATCACAGATGGTCGCATATCAAAACCATTGAAATCGTACCGTAACTTTCGTTTGCAAATGCACAAACGTGAAATACTTGAAACGCACTAAATACCTTAAATATTGAGTAAACCTTTGTGTAATAATTTGCAGCGTTTTTTTATTGCATTTTCGGAACTTATGGTTACTTGGAAGGTCGATCAGAAATAATATTTTGACGGTTTCTTATACATTTCATTGAAATCGTATTGTAACTTTTGTCTGCGCATGCCCAAACATGAAATGTTGAACATTTCCTTGCGCTACTAACTACGCGACAAATAGTCGCAGAAAGCTGAAATTTCCAAGGTACACGCGGGTTGGATGGCAAACTGCCGCATATCAAGATCATTGAAATCGTACCGTAACTTTCGTCTGAGCATGCGGAAGCGTCAGATCCTCATAGCGCCCATAACTACCCCGCAAATCGTCGTAAAACATTTAAATTGGAAGATAGATGGAGTTGAGGTGTTGGATGGCCTCAACTGTATGTAACCCATGAATGGGTTCTCCATCTGTCCACTGAATGATCCTACCCAACTATTCTATACGTTAATGTGATTCAAGTGAGGAACCTATAATACTGCCTACTCGAATTGGCAGACTTTGTTTTCTTCAATGTGCAACATTCTATACCTTGTGAGAAAAAATATGCAATTTAGGGGTTGAGCGCGAAAAAACCGAACTGGTCAAACCAAACCTACAAAATTTGTTTCCAATCGTTTCCCATTGAGTCAATTTAGCCAATTTGGTTGGCCCTACCGCCAAATTCATGTGAGGCAAAAAGTGTTCAATTTTCTACTTTTTATTGATTGCCAATCTTTTCATATTTTTCATTTCAAATTTCTCCGCACTAAATGCTCGCGACTATGTTGTGCTAAGTTGAAGTAGGTCCAACCCATTGGATATATTTTAAAACAGTAGGTTTTGGTTTATTATTTTCAATCATGAACCTTTGGAATCGAGCACGAAAAATAATAAAATTTTAACCCCCCTCCCCACCCAAATTTGATGGTTTACGTTTCAAGGTATGTAGATTCCGAAAATGCAATTAAAAGAACGCTGCAAATTATTACAAAAGTTTATTACTTACCTGTATAGATCCCCCTTCTGCGTAGATCACTGTTTTGTGTGGTCAATACCCTCGAGCTCCTCCCAGGAAAGCCCTAAATCGAGTACCTACTGTAGCCGGCCCCGAATTAAAGTTTCCTACAAATGCGCGGGATTCATTAATTCAATAATTAATTATTTTGTAATTATTCATGAAGCATAGGGCAAATAATAAACCGTTGTGTAATAATTTAACTGTATAGGTGACCCTTCTACGTAGATAGTATAATTAACCGTTGTACAGTAATTTACCGTTGAGTAATAATTTACCGTTGAGTAATAGTATGCCCATCAATAATACTCCAACGGTTGTTTAAGTTGCAAAAGTACCTACCAACAAACTCCAGCCCCTTCTTGTTAGATGGTATAATGAACCGTTGTTTAATAATTTACCGTTGTGTAATAATTTACTATTGTGTAATCGTTTACCCATCAATAATACTTCAACGTTTGTTCAAGTTTCACTACCTATCAACAAACACCAAAAGAGCCATAATTTTTCAAATGAAATAATATCACAGAACAACCAACTCGACTTCATACTCCGTGAATATAATCAGGTGCTCCCTAGCAATGATGATTCCGGGGCCAATATCCGATTTTTGCCGCGTCCCTAGCGATGATATCTGGGCTGAATGTATACAATTTCATTCACCCTCCTGTTGACAATAGCCTGTCGGTGCAAATTTCCGAGCCTTACTGTGAACGAACGGCTGGACGGACAACCGGGTGGTTTTAAAAAACTCCCAAATTCGAGAACTATTTAAAACTGTTAAAAAATTCGAGGTGACGGCGTCCTGTACCTTTCAACCCGAATTGTTCACCCCTAAAAGATGACTGACATTAAAGCCAAGCTTCAAGGACCAACTGGACCCCAAATGGGACCTATAAATCGAATTTCGTCAATTTTGATTCATGATAACTAAGAAAGTTTTTTTATTGCATAATATGTATTGCATTTTCGGATTCTACATAACCTGAAACGGAAACCATACAATTTTGAGGGGGGTTAAAATTTTTTTTTACGCCGTACATAGCACTTTTCTTAATTACCATGAACAAAAATTTACGAAATTTGGTTTATAGGTCCCGTTCGGGGTCTAGTCGATCCTCAAAGCTCGGCGTTACTGTCAGTCATCTCTAAAGGGTTCAAAATAGGGGTTGCAATTTTCAGAACGCCGAAGCTCGAAAACTTCCCGTATGGTATGGTTTTTTTTTTGGTGCGTTTTTAAATTGATCTTGAACTAAAGCATTTTTTGAGACCACCTGGAGGAATGTACGACCAGCCGTTTGTTTGCACCGAGAAGCTTCGTCAACACGATCGTGAATCAAACAGTATAAATCCGGCTCAGATATCATCGCTAAAGAGCACCTGATTATAAGCAAGGATGGCTGTATGAAGTCGAATTGGTTGTTCAGTGATATTATTCCATTTGAAAAATGATGGATCTTTTGGATTTTGTTGGTAGATAGGTTTTGTTGACAGGTTTGCAACTTGAACAAAGTTGAAGTATTACTGATGGGTAAATTATTAAACGATGGCAAATCATTACACCACAGTAAATTACACAGCGGTAAAGTATTACACAACGGTAAATTATTATACGACGGTAAATTATTACACAACGGTGTATCATACCATCTACGTAGAAGGAGCTTGATTTTGTTGTCAGGTACTTTTGCAACATGAACAACCGCTGAAGTATTGTTAATGGGCAAATTATCACACAACGTTCATTATACTGTCTACGTAGAAAGGGTACCAGTACAGGTGAATTATTACACAACGGTTTATTGTTTGCCTTACGATTCATGAATAACTATAAATAATTAATGATTGCATTATTGAATCCCACGCATTTGTAGGAAACTATAATTCCGGGGCCCGCTCCAGTACTAAATTTAGGGCTTTGCTGGGGGGGGGGGGGGGGGGGGAGCTCGAGTGAATTCACCACAGAAAACAGTGATCAGCATCTATACAGAATAATAATAAAGCGTTGTGTAATAATGTGCAGCGTTTTTTATATTTTTAATCAGCGCAATGAGTGTATGAGCATGAAACAATCAATTTTTGAAACTTGTCCAATTGATCACATTGGGCCAATTTGGTTGGTCTTCCGGAAAATTCATATGAGGCAAAAACTGTTAATTTTCGTTGTTCCGTTGACCGGCATTTTAAAAATATTTTTTGGTTCAGACTCATTCGCTCGAAATCGTAACTCCCAACCAATTTTAAATGGCCTTGGTGGTTAGTTATGGACGGAAACATTTTATATACGTGACTAATTAGCATATATATACATGTAGAGCTCAGCTACGCGGAAAAGTGGGTGAAGTTGACAATTTAAAAAAAAGTATTTCCAAGACCGGAAAATATGGTATTCAAAAAGGCCTGGCTTCGAAATCTCTCGCCCCTGCTCAACTTTGATGCAAAAGCTCGATCTATTTTACGTGATGTAACTTTGGGATGCCTAATTCAACATTGTAAGCTATGGTTTGTAGTAAACTGGCATGCAATTATCTTTGAAGATTAGTAAGTGAAAATCAATATGAAATTACAAGTTCGTGCGAAATCCCGAGTTTCATACTACCCTTCTTTTTCAGGCTTTGTGAATTTAGATTAGAACGACTCGTAGAAAAAGAAACAAAAACATCTGAAAAATGTTAAAGGTTTTCATGATTTCAAGGAGAGGTAGTAAACCTTAAAATTAGATTCCGTATTGTTCTCGTACCCTACCTATTTCAGACTTTACGCAATTGGAAAGGAACGACTGGCAAAAAATGCGCAGGAAATGAAGTTGATGAAGCTGATGGAGTTGATTTATCAGGATTTTGTAAGACGTGAAAGTAAATTTTAAAATGAATTTCTAATATTTTGAAAAATACCTACAGCGCTTCCCACTATCTACCTGTTTTCGGCTTTGTTGATTTCGAAGTGAACGACTCTTAGAAAAGGATTAAGGAATAAATCTGATGAATAATACGATTCATCAAATTTTTCTATATTCTTAATTTTTCAAGCTTATTCTGTTACAACAGTAACAAACTGTGAAGTCCGAAAAAAAAGGTTTCATTGTGTAACAATCACGTGGATTTCAATTTTCAGGCTTACCAAGTTACGGTTACCAGGTATTTGTCAAGTCAGCATCCGTAAACTTGATAAGAATGGGGTATTAAAGTTCAAAAGTATCTAACAAAACTTCAATAGTAACTAATAGGCTCGGGAGGAGTGTTTGATATATTACGATGGAAAAATGTGTGCAAAAATTCAGAAGAAGTACATGCCAACCACTGTTGCATTTTATTCTTCACCATAGGAGCAATGGATGGGGAAATTAAAGTTAATAATTTACTGAAGCCTCGGGTAATTGTGTAACTGTAATGTTCTGGAAAAATAGTTGTAAATATTCATCAAACCACTAAGTCAATATTAGGTCTTGGTCTTCACGTCACTGGAGTGGTGAAGGGAATTATTTAAGTTTAAAAATTAATAATAGGCTGGAGAAGTCTTAGTGTAACTGTGGAAAAATAGGTAGGTATAAAAATGCATCAAAGGTGCCAACCTCTATAAATAATTATATCTTGTTTTTCACCATAGTTGAGGTGGATGAGATAATAAACTACCTATGAGAATTACCAATAGGCTCGGGAAATGTGTTTAAAATTTCCAAAAATTTTTAGAAATATTCAACAAAAGGAAGTACTAATCACTATCTAATCAGTATCTAAATTGTTGTTTTATATCACATCTCAACGTTTCGCACCAGCATATACCTCATCACCAGGCCCTGGTTTGGACATAAGTAGGTACCTACCAAACTGTCTATACATAGGGCATCTATCGTCCAGTTATGGGAAGTTTCTCTCCTTCATGTACCTCATCCTCAGTCGCCGATTTAAATATTAGGTAAGAGTTTGTAAGGGATATCTCTTGCCATAGCTATTTGATTTGATACCTCAAAATATGAATGTGAAAATGATGAATAGTTTGAGCCGTTGTTGACAGTACAATTGTATAGGTACTTGTTGAAAAATTGTTAAAAATTTAAAATTTCACCTCGTCATACAAATGTGATGAGCTCAAATGGGAACAGAATTGTGTTTCATCACACTGATTAAATGTGATACCTAGACTGGGCAAAAAATAAGGCACGGAAGTGAAGGGGTGAATTTAAATATTTTCACTAGAAAATTTCCTACTGATAGATAAAACTACTCAGGATGGAAAGGGAAAACCATGTAACGTCGGTTTCTGAAGGTCTAACGAGATGATTCAAAATTTATTACTTACAAGAAACCTTCTAATTTTTATACTGATATTATCAGATTTTTTTAAAGTCTTTGGTTGTAAAAAAAAAGTTTTGCGCTAAATATAATTACCTTCAACAAGTGAGGTCAACACCAGCACGTCATATATGTACCTTATATTTTGTACGCACTAAGTCTTTTTTCAATGGGGAAAGTGTTTCGTGATGAAAATGGTGTTCAGAATTACTACACTGGTATCAGTACGTAGGTACTTCTGCACAGTAATACAGTTAAAAGATAATCATGATTTGACAAATTGTACAAATTAGGAGGATATAAATTGTCAGGGTTGTTCAGCAATTTATTTATTATATTTACTATAAATTATTAAGATTAACATTTAGTTTAAATTGCTTTGATACAGAAATCTCTTGGAGTCCCGATAGGCGAGGGCATGACTGTTAGAAGGGTGAGAGGATGACAAACCCTAAGGAAACACTTAAAATGTCATTCTCTCGCCCTAGAAATTTATTAATTAATTTTGGTTTATTATTTTCAATAATGGACCTCTGGAATCGAGCATCAAAGAAAAATAATTTAACCCCCTCCCACAACTTGTGAAATTATTTCATTTGAAGAATGATGGATCATTTCGATGTTGTTGATAGGTACTTCTGCAACTAGAACATTTATGCTTCATGAATAACAACAGATAATGTATTAATGATTGAATTATTGAATCCCGCGCATTTTCATGAAACTGTAATTCCCGGGCCGGCTTCTCTACTCGATTTAGGGCTTTCCTGGTGTTGGGGGGGTCACAAGGGTAGGTATTGATCACAGAAAACAGTCGCAGAAGGGGCATCTAAACGGGTAAATTATTACACAACGGTTTATTATTTACCTCACGCATCATGGATAAAAACTAATATTCAATGATATAATTATTGAATCCCGCGAATTTTTATGAGCCTGTAATTCCCGGGCCGGCTCCAGTACTTGATTTAGGGGCTTTCCTGGGGGGAACTCGACGGAATGTATTGACCAAAGAAAACAGTGTTCTGCGCAGAAGGGGCATCTATATAGGTACATAATAAACCGTTGTGTAATAATTCACAGCGTTTTTAATTAACGAATCAGCATGTTCCTGTATGTTCCATCGATGAAATGCATTTAGATTGTTTAGGTGAATGTCCTCGATTTTTTCTGAATTTTTCCGACTTTCATTAGAAAGAAACTGGGGAGGAACAGGTTTCTGCAAGCTCGCTATGATGTCGACTAGAGTAAGCCTCTGGTTTGTTCTCGAAGTACCTACCTGCATAGGTAGATAGCGATTCATAGGAATAACCGGTTCTTGAACTGCCTTATCATGAAAAATCTCGATTAATCGTATAATTCATTAAGTTATTTACTGCCCCTTTTTTACAAGTCGTTGCCATCCAAACTCACAAAGCGTGTAGTAGTGGTTAGGTATTGGAAAGAGATGGTTTTCTTGTGAAATGGGAATTTCATTTTAAACATTTCCTTTTTCCACTTGAAAAATCATGAAAAACAGTAACATTGATCAAATTTATTTGATATACCTTTTCTACCAGTCTTTCCCATCCCTATTCTCAAGGTCTGAAGGAGGTACTTAGGAAAGTTGTGAGGAGCGCTTTTTTTTGCAAGAAATTGGAATTTTATATTGAAATATCTCATATCTCATATTGATAAATATGATGAATCGTATTACTTATCACATTTATTCCCTGCCCCTTTTCTACGAGTCGTTCACTTTGAAATCAACAAAGCCCAAAATAGGTAGATAGTAAGTAGCGCTGTAGGTTTTTGGCACAATATTGGAAATTCACTTTAAAATGTACAAAATCCTGATAATTCTTACAAAATCCTGATGTATCGCATCATTCATCAAATTTGTTTCCTCCGCCTTTTTACCAGTCGTTCCCATCCAAATTCGTAAAGCCTGAAATAGTATAGGTAGTATAGGTAAGAAGCACACACAAATCGGAATTTCATTTTAAAATTTACCATCGCCCCTTGAAATCATGAAAACCTGTAACATTTATCAAATGGTATTGTTTCTTTTTCTGCGAGTCGTTCCCACCCAAATTCACAATTCCTGAAGAAGGTAGGTAGTGGGAAACGCGGGTTTTCGCACAAACTTGTGATTTCATTTTGAATTTCACTTTCTAATGTTCAAAGATAATTGCATGTCAGTTTACTACAAAGTTAGAATGTATTCATAGCTTACAATGTTGAATTAGCCATCCAAACTTACATCACGTAAAATCGAACGAGGTTTTACAGAAAAGTTGATCAAAGGCGCGAGATTTCGACGTCAGTCCTTGTTGAATTGGAGTAGGTACCTTATGTCCTGGTCTTGGGAATACGTTTTTTAAATCGTATATGCGGGTTCTTTAGGAGAGATTTGGCAACGCTGCCGGAACTCGTAATACTGGTCATGTGGAAAATTGGGAGGATATACAGAAGGCACAAATACGGTCAACTATACGGATGTAGCAAATGTGGTCAAATGAAATGAGGCGGATGGTGAATATAGACCGGAGGCCGCAAGATGCTACAAGCGGTTAGATGCCACAAAGGTGGTCAGGTTTATATATATATATATATATATATATATATATATATATATATATATATATATATATATATATATATATATTATACTAAGTTTAGTTAGTTACTATTAACATAATGCACGGTTGTTTTGAGGTTGATGAGCTAATCCCCTTCAGGGGCAATGTAAGAGTGGGCCTTATGGCCCAAATTGTAACCCTGATTATTTAAATATACAATCAATCAATCAATCAATCAATCTCTCTCTCTCTCTCCTCTCCTCTCCTCTGCCCTCCTCTCCTCACCTCTCCACTCCTCACCCCTCCGCTCACTCCTCTCCCTCCTCTCCCTCCTCTCCCTCCTCTCCCTCCTCTCCCTCCTCTCCCTCCTCTCCCTCCTCTCCCTCCTCTCCCTCCTCTCCCTCCTCTCCCTCCTCTCCCTCCTCTCCACTCCTCTCCCCTCCCCTCCGATGTCAGAAGTGAGGTCGTCTTGCAGTTGGTGCTGGAGCCGTCGGTAGAGGTGGCTGGGTTTCAGGTCTCCGAGCTGTTGTGGTTGGGAGAGGGCGTAAATTCTAGCGATCTTGGAGGGATGGTAGAGGGCGATGAGGCAGGCGCAGAGGTCGTTGTAGGCGGTTGCGAAGTGGGGGGAGATGTCCACCATCTGGAGGAGAATGTCGTAGGGGAGGAGCGAGACGGTCTTGGAGTATTTGGCCTTCTGGGTTTGGATGTTGGAGGCGGAGAGTGCAGTGTCGAATTGGGAGAACCAGAGGGTGGGGTCATAGGTGTAGAAGGGTGGCAGCGTGAGCAGGATAGGGGTGGGGGCAGTCATAACGTCCGAACGTCGGCACTGGCGGTCATGATGTTGGCGATAGGGAGCTGCGGTTCATCTTGCATTTTCAGCTATAACGTCGGGGACCACTGTGATGATTGGAAGTTTGAGGTAGGTGTGGTGAAGTGAGGTTTGAGAAGGAGATGTTGGGTGCTGGGTGAATATCCAGAAAGGTTTATCACCACACGGGATATTGGAGGAAGTGCCCAGAAAGGTTTATCACCACATTGGGGTCTTTTCAGAGGTGCCCAGATAGGTTTATCACCACGCTGGGATCTTTTCGAGAAGTGCCCAGAAAGGTTTATTACCACTTTGGGATCTTCTTGGAAAGGAATATCCAGAAAGGTTCATCACAACATTGGATGTATAAGGTTGTGGAGAAGGGTGAGTTGAAACAGGCTTGAGGTAACGTAAGAGAGAGACAGAAGGTTCTGGTTCGAGAGATATCGGTAGAATGGCGAGCTGGGCAAGCCAGGCGCCTCTATCCTCCCCCAGTCCTCTGACGGCCGTTGAAAGCCGTTGAGGGATCGCTGGGGGGAGAGATACCTGGCTCTGCCCCTTGCATACGCAGCTCGTCTTCTCCATGTCTTTACTGGTAGCAATCTTATATTATGCAATATTTGGAGTGGTATATTTAAGGGTTACATGACATGCACATAGGCTTCTTTGCCAAAAAGCTTGACGAATTTCAGGTTGGGCTTTTGCCTGAACCACAGTTGGTTGGTGTTTTGTCAGGTATTGAACTTCTGTCTGACCTGTTCAGAACAAATACTCCGGCATTTACTGCCTCGGCCCAAAAAGTCTTCTTCAATTTTCCTGCTTGAAGCATGGTGCAGGCAGCTTCTACAGATGTTCTTGTCTCTCGTTCCACTCTTCCATTTTGCTCAGGGTTAAAGGTACAGTTTTCTGGTACCTTTCACGTGATACCAAAATTTTTTCAATGTCTTGGTTCACTTGCTCGGTTCCATTGTCTCTTCTGATACATTTGACGTCATGGCCTGTGTCATTTTTGACTGCTGTGACGAAGTTTTTCAACTTTTCCATCACCTCAGAATTTCTTTCCAAGAAGATTTCTTTTCCTTCTTATCAACGATGATTTCATCGTTGATAAGAAGGATAAATCTTGATCCTCCAATACTTTCAATTTCCATTGGTCCTACGACATCAATATGAAGCAGTTCACATGGTTGGGTGGCTTTTGTGGTACTGTTTTCAAATGGTAGACGATGCTGCTTCCCTTCCATACAGCTAGTGCAGAAAAAATCTTTCTTTTCAACAAAATGGATGTCAAAATCTTTGAGTGACTTGCGCACATGCGCTGCATTCTGGTGTGCCAACTTTTCATACCAGATTGTCAGTGAATTTCCAGTTGCTGAATTGGCATGAGCAACAGAGACTGTTTTGAAATTCAAAGCAAACGGTTTGCCTTCACGTGCAGCCACAGCCTGAGCAAATCCGTTGTTCTGTAAGGTAAACTTGTTTTTGTCACCATTAATGTTAAAACCCTTATCCAAGGCAGCGCTGGCTGAAAACATATTTATCTTCAATTCTGGGGCAAACAGAATGTTTGAAATTATTGTTGGCACCCAGTTGTTGTCAATGATGATCTTGACGGACACTTCACCAATTCCTTCAGCCTTGGGAACTGAGCCATCGCCAATCTTGATATCTGAGCCAAATGTTTCAATGTGTTGAACCATTCCCGCCTACATGTCATGTGCTCACTTGCACCACTGTCCAAATACCAGCTCTGATGGTCAGTGAGGCCAATGTTGCTGAGAGCTAGGCTAATAAGTGCCTCAGCCTCCCTTGAATGGCCCTGCGTTGCTCCAGCGGCAGATTTTGCAAAATTTCTGTGTTCTTGTGGTTGACAGTGCAGCCAAAAACCCAACGAGTCTCTTCTATTAATAAACGAGCAGTTAAATCCTCAAGAGTTTGAGATTCTTCAGAAACTGAATCTCATGCAGCCACCATTTACCTATAGTCATCAGGAAGGGTCATCAGGATCTTGTTTATCAGCATTTGGTCTGAAATTTCTTCTTTACCAGACTGCCTCATTTCATTTATGAGCAGTTCTATCCTTGAGACATGATGAGCAACCCCCTTTCCTTCAAACTGGTAGTCCATGAAGTTTTTCTGGGCAAGGTACAACGACACATCCGATTTTTGCTGATAAATAGACCTTAACTTGGCCCACATTTCGTAAGCACTTTCACAAAGCAACACATGCTGAATAGGCCCTTCATCCATTCGAGTAACAATAATTTCCTTGGCTTGAATATCCAGCCTCGCCCAAGCATCTGTTTCCTTCTTCGAATGTTTCCCTTAAGGGCAAAACTCATGCACATCAGCCGATCTGCAACTTTTAGCTTTGAGCAAAATCTCCACCTTGAACTTCCTACCTTCGTTTCCGCGATCTGAATCCCAGCTACCTGCATAGACTGAATTCACTACCCACCTTCACTGTTTGTTTTCTTTTGTCGTTTTCTGTGTCGTCTATTTGTTCTTTTCTTTTCTTTTCAAGAAGCTTTTAGGTACACTTTCCAAACAGCTGTTCCTACGCGCCCCTATAACATATTAAAAACAAAAGAGCTCCAGATAGTAAAAAACAAGTAGGTAACTTATACAAACTTTTATTAGGTGAACAAAAATTCAAAAGCTATACAATTTTTTTTTTTTAAGTTGGTTAGTCATGGCTTCCACCAAAACAAAGGAAGAAGGCAACACTTCATAGGATCATGGACCCGAAAATTGTTTGTCCTTACTCAGTATGCCTACTTCATCGAAATTTACCTGCGCATTTTCAATTACTTCCAATAAGGAACGACGTTTTTAGCCCAAAATTTAACGTAAAGTTAAGACTGAAACTTCGTTAGACCCTCAATTTTCCACTCTCGTCAAAATCGACTTCATATTCGGCCTCCTCGTCCTAAAAAACATGGAAAACGATAGCGTACAAGCTCATGTTACTAAAAAACCAAAAACCCCTATTTTTTAGACCCATTTTACACCCATTTTTACACCACTTTATACCCATTTTTACACCCATTTTTCCAAAAACCTGAAAAACTATACCGCACAAGCTCATGTTACTAAAACACCAAAAAACCCTATTTTTAAACCCATTTTTCACCCTATTTTTACACCCAATTTTACACCCATTTTTCACCCAAAACACCCGTGGGTATATTCCGATCCGGCTATAAAGTTTCGGGACACAACTAGAGCCCAAATGGAGCCTGTGTGCGAAAGAACGAATTTGTATACCGAAAATGAAGTAGATATGGATCTACGCACCTTGAAACGCAAAAGAAAAAATTTTGAGGTGTTATACAAATTTATTGCTGAGCGAATACATAGCTTCCTAGAATACATACACAGGTGGATAAATATTCGCAGAATATTAAGCCAAAACCGGAATGGAGTTTGCCAACACTGTTGGGAAGTTAATGCCTCAGTTGGTGCAAACACTGCGTAGCGCAGTCCCAGTTATTACAATATTGACTTCATTTTAGTTGCTCTTGGACTGAAACCTCCTAAGAACTGAAACCAGTCAAAAATTATGAGTGACATCACAAAGTGATCACGCAGAATGGTGGAGGCTCGTTTTGAAGCACTCAGTTTTTAGTAAACTTCAAAGGATAATAAAATCGAAAATAGTTCAGACAATTTTTCTGAATTTTCCTCGTCGTATTATCATACTGGAGAATAATAATACTTCAGGTAATCATGCTACATCCTCATTGATTAACAGATTTTCAGTAGATTGGTTTATTTTTCCAGTCTCCTTCTCGTTCAAACTGATTGTAGTGCTGATAGATTATTTCCCGGTGAATAAGAGAAAAAGGAGTGTTGCATCATAAATCGAGTGAGAAGCTATCCATTTCTCTTCCTGAAAATGGGATCCTAAACGGCAACTGTCGCATTATTTTGTTATATACTTATACTCTGAGCAAATCAAGTTACGTTGTTTCCCTCCCGATTCGGGCCCCAGCAGCTGTCAGTCTAGACGGGACCTACCCTACTGCAATGACGTCACCCCGCGTGACATCATCGTTGTGAGGGGGGCGTAGTCTTTTGATGAACAATATCCTCGATCTATGAGAAATCGGAGGCTGAACAGTCGGCAAATCCGATGTTGTTCACTGATTTCAAACAATAATCGCTGAGGTGGGAAGGCTGTACATTATAAAACAGAAATACATTCTGATTTGAGAGGTTAGTTCGAAGTACCTTACCAACGAAACAACCATGTACACATCAATAAAACAATTGTTACCTATTTACAACATCTTCAGACATTGTAGATATACAAATTATGGTGAGACTCTTCCTTTATCATAATACAAGTTGTGTTGGTCCAGTAGACGATTGCAAAGATGTAACAACTGAATGAGAACGTAACTAGCACTGAAGATACTATACAGCAAATCCACAAGAAAACCGCCTTCCTCTTTTTTTTCTTATTCTTCTTCTGTGGCACTGCAATCAGCGAGGGATCATGAACTCATTCAACGATTTTCGCCAGTTGCCCCAGTTTTGAGCTGCTGTTCTCCAGTCACGACTGCCCAGGATGGTGTGATCGTCCTCCTCCATCATTCTGCCCAACTGTCGCGTCCGCCCGGTCCATCAACCCGCGGTCTGCCCAATCGCCCGTCCGATACAGCTGCTCGTCCATCATTCTCCTTGGGATCTCGCTGTCTTCCATTGTGGATACATGTGTCATGGGCCACAACCTGTGCCCACATGAAGAGCCCTGGGCACTCAGAAGCCACCACCACCTTGAGGTTGATACGAGGTGATAACCAGCCATTCACCTGAGAAAGAGGTTCACCGGCGAACGCGGTCCCCCCCCCCCCCCCTTTCATCGTGAGAAAGAGTGCAAGGATTGCGGAAAATAGGAGACCCAAAAAATTATAAGTGGCATGGGAACCTCATTCTTGTTCAACGATCCAGACAATATAGATTCCCTGACTTAAACCGCAAAACCCCGTGTTGTGTTTTACACCCTAGTCAAGTCAGTGACAGAGTCCTAGGATCGTTGCAGGTGGCGCAGTCGGTAGGACGCGGTGGTGTACTGGCAAGCACACCCTACAGAAATTTTAATTATTAAACTAATATGTTTTACTCCCCTACAGAAATTTTATTTATTAAACTAATATGTTTTACTTCCCTACAGAAATTTTAATATATTAAACTAATATGTTTTCTTCCCTACAGGAATTTTAATATTTCTATAATAGGTATACAGGTACCCAACATAATTATGTTCTGCCGCTTACCAGGAGGTGACGCCCAACAAGGGGGGGAAGAAGCTGTGATATATGTGTTGTATGTGTGGTAAACAGAATTAAGTCCCTAGCTTTGCATGCTGATAATCCCCTCACCAACAACGTGTATATAATACCCCGGGGTAAGTGTTTATTGGATGTTTGTGTAGTTACCGGTAACCGCAGCTGCGTTATTATAAAAAACGCTGCAAATCCCTGCACAACGGTTTATTATTTTGTATAGAATACCCTTCTGTTACAGATCACAGCTCTATGTATAGATAACCCGTCTATATAATATTAATATAATATGTACTATTCTATGCATAATTATGTAGATCGCAGACCCTCCGTAGGTTAGTACCTAACCCCGTACACGTTACTAGGTACCTACCTAAATCACGAGTTAAATGTTGCTAAAATAATTCTGCCGATGACAAACAGTACCTAACAAAAAGAAACACACATAATGAAGTTCTGAAAAGGAATTGTTGATGAGGAGTGAAAAAAGTTGCAAAAGTACCTACCAACAAACTCCAGCCCCTTCTACGTAGATGGTATAATGAACCGTTGTGTAATAATTTACCGTTGAGTAATGATTTACCGTAGTAATAATTTACCCATCAATAATACTTCAACGTTTGTTCAAGTTTCACTACCTACCAACAAACTCCAAAAGAGCCATCGTTTTTCAAATTAAATAATATCACAGAACAACCAACTCGACTTCATACTCCGCCAATATAATCAGGTGATCCCTACCAATGATTGGCCGTATTCACAAATTCCTATTGTGGGTGCGTCTCTGGTTACGAGATTTGGTTTGAATTGTATACAATTTCATTCACACGAGTCGAAAATGCCTGTCGGTGCAAACTTCGGGGCCTTACTGTGAACGAACGGCTGGACGTACGATGCTCCGGATGGTCTTAAAAAACTCGCAAGTTCAAGAACTATTTAAAACCGTAAAAATATTTACGTAAAAAAATGGTATAGGCGTTTTGAAAATTTCAACCCCTATTTTGAACCCCTCAGAGATGACTCACAGTAACGTCGAGCTTCGAGGACCAACTAGACGCCGAACGGAACCTATAACCCGAATTTCATCAATTTTTTTTCATGGTAACTAAGAAAAGTGGCCCGTACGGCGTACGGCGTACGGCGGACAGACAGAAATATTTTTATTGCAGTTTTGGATTCTACATACCTTGAAACGTAAACCATCAAATTTTGAGGGGGGGTAAGAATTTTTTTTTTCATGCTCGATTCCAATGGTTCATTATTGAAAATAATAAACCAAAATATGATTTCATTTATGCATAGCATACGATGATTCACGTATTTTAATGTCGAAAAAAAATCAGAACTGATCAAAGTTGTAATAGTTGTTACAAAGATATGCGATTGTGACATAATGTGATTGTTATAATCGCATTATAGGTGTTATAATGCGATTGTGCCAGAAAAATAGGGATGAGAAAAGGGATGGTTTGTAAATTCTGGAGAGGGACAATATTTCCCCCCCTCATAAAAATATCCATGTATTAAATAATCATTTTTGTACCTCTGTATATATATTTCCAGGTTTCTTAAAATACAAAATTTAAACAAAAAACCAATAGAAAATCAAATAGGTTCCATGCCACTAGGGAAATTTCGGCCAAATGTTTTCAAAATTTCTTCTTTTTTTCCAGGCTTAGCAAATCCTTGCACTAGTCCCATCCTCCCCATCAGCAACAACGAGGAATTTCCCCAGACCGACCTGCTAGTAGCTGGAGGCCTCAGAAAGGGTGACTGGCTTGTAACACTAAATTTGGAACCCCAGGACAACACTATGGTACGCCCAGGCGGCGGAGGTGCACGCTGTGGCCTCACTGCTGCAAAAGTTGACAGACATGGTGGAGGACACCTCGCAGCTTAGATATTTGACCCAGCTTACCTAGAGTTGCACGAGGACGTGCTCCAGGATTGACGTGGGGGTGATGTCATGGGCCACAACCTGTGCCCACATGAAGAGCCCTGGGTACTCAGAAGTCACCACCACCTTGAGGTTGATACGAAAGAGGTTCACCGGCGAACGCGCCCCCCCCCCCCCCCTCTTTCATCGTGAGAAAGAGTGCAAGGATTGCGGAAAATAGGAGACCCAAAAAATTATAAGTGGCATGGGAACCTCATTCTTGTTCAACGATCTAGACAATATAGATTCCCTGACTTAAACCGCAAAACCCCGTGTTGTGTTTTTCACCCTAGTCAAGTCAGTGACAGAGTCCTAGGATCGTTGCACATGGCCTGCCCATCGAAATCCCAATGAAATGCACCACATCTCTTTCCCCATTCAGCTCCCGTATTTCGAGGTTAGTGCGTCTTCCCCAGGATGGTCACCTTGTACGGCTTCATCAGTTCTTCTTGGAATATTCCTTTCTAATCTTAACCAGGCTGTCTCATCATGAACACAGTGTCTCATCGTGAACAGCACTCGGACCCGTAAGTAACTACTGGTCTGATGAGACTGTTCAGTGTTGTACAGCCGAATCTACTTTTCATACGCTTAAGCGAGTCCAAAGTACGATCGATTAGCCGCAGTGATTCTTCTTTTGATATCTGAGTCCATCAAGTTGCTGGCATTCACCTACGTACCATGACAGACAAATTCATCCACCCATTCAATACACGCTGACCGATGGTAAAAATACCAAGAAAACCACTGTATTAACCATTAGGGGAAAATATACAAACATGGTAACCCTATTTTGGTATTCGACTGAGATAAGTTCTTTTCGACAAAATAGAGGTTTTTGGATTAATCCGGAACTAAGCTTCTTTACCTTGTAAACTACCTATGTGTGTGATACAAGGAAAATGAACGTTTAGAATCCGCTGATTTCGCTTAAAGTTAGATATGGATTTTTTAAATATGCGATTGTTCACAATCAACTGGGTTGATCACAACAACCCAGCCCCAGCACCAACAACAATTCAGTGTGGCTCCAGTCTGCTTTGTCCTATTGAATTATTTTATCCTTTCCTAAACACAGCTCAGAATGTCCAGCTTCTTGAAAAGCATAAGTACTTTTACAACACTCATCCTCACAGGCCACAAAAATATATAATTTTGTAGTGAATGCGTAGTTGACGCACATCCACTACGAGAGGCGTTGAGGGAGGATGTGCCCAGTTTGGTTATAGGCGAACTACCACCATGCCCGGGATCTTTTTGGAGGCATGTCTGGTTTGGTTATAGGCGAACTACCACCATGCCCAGAATCTTTTCAGGAGCGTGCCTGGTTTGGTTATAGGCGAACTACCACCATGTCCAGAATCTTTTAGGTATAAGGAGAGAGATGAGGAGTGAGAAGAGAGAGAGATAAGTGAGTGTAAGCATATGTGTAAGTAACACATGAAGTCTTACATCACCAAACGTCAGACGAACCCGACCTACAACAGAAGCCGAATTGGAACGGGGATTGCGAAATAACAACAAGACCTTTAAATCAATGTTGATTATTTCGCAATCCACGCGCCGGCCACCGTATTGCAAAATACCATCGAAAGCGGTACGAAATTCACTTCCGAAACCATCCGCCTGAGCAGCACATCCTAGACCCAACTGCTGAAACAATGAAGGAAGGGGAGCAATCTTTCCCCACTGACGCAAGCACTATAAAACCCCATGCAGGGCCATTAACGATGTCTTCCGTCTTCCGTCTTCCGTACATCACTGAAGTTCAAGATTCGTGGAGTGGTCCAGAAGAGAACTGTCACCTCCTCCGGATCCGGCAAACATCGCCCCACGAGCGGACAGCACCCTCGGAGGTCCTTGGTCAAGTCTCCGAGTACCGAAAGAACAACCCGACGCAGAGCCACTCCGGTGAAGCAGCCAACACCCGGACGTCGGAAGCCAGCATATTCCTCAGGGAAACCGAGGTCAGTACTTGTTCATAGACAACCAAAAAGTCTTCAACTGCGTCGTGAATCCGAACGCAAAAATATTATCCGCGCGCGGCTCGACTACAGTCTTTGGAGGAATAGGTAGAGAGTAGGGTATCGAATAAGTAGTTCAATTGTAAATAGAGATGATAATTTTATAGGGGAATAAACTATAATAATAACTTGTCATCCGTTAAACTACTGTTCTCATCCCTAACCTAACCAAGATCCCCAGGGACAAGTTACTATATGTCGTGAATCCCTCCAGGAACCACTCCTCTAGCTAACTTAAGTTCTCGCCAATATTCTACCGCAAAAGATAGGCTCTGGAAATAAACAGTACGAGTGGGGAGACAAGCCACAGGACCCAGGGTACACAACCTGGAGCCCCACCATCAACCCCTAACAGGGGGTTGGAGGGAGAGGACTCACTTTCCTATAAAACCCCGGATCCTGCGACTTTAGCTTCATTCGACACTTCCTCTAACCAGCTCTCTCTCTTCTCTCCTCCTACCTTGCTCTCTCTCCTCCTCTAAAAGATCCTAGACGTCGGTGGTGGTCAGCCCATAACCGCCTAGGCAAACCTCCTCCTCTAAAAGATCCTAGATGTCGGTGGTGGTCAGCCCATAACCGCCTAGGCAAACCTCCTCTAAAAGATTCCAGATGTCGATGGTGATTCGCTCATAACCGCCTGGACACCTCCTCTCCAAAAGATCCTAGATGTCGGTGGTGATTCGCTCATAACCACCTAGGCAAATTCACCTAAAACCTCTTCCAAAAAGATCCCAGACGTCGGTGGTGATTCGCTCATAACCGCCTGGGCAATTTCCCTCACACCACCGTGATGCCAATTTTAAATTCATCACACTATAAAATATATCTGTGGCACAAAGAGGGCAATACCTGGGCAGCAACTCTGGGCAGAGAGTTGGGTCCACTATATGCTACCTCACAGTGAGCGACTTAAGGAGAGCGTAGAATGGTTGGAGAGGCGAAGGAGGCAAGTATTTATAGATAGCCCTTAGGGCTATCTCCCTACATCCTCCAGCTAGTGGAGGATGGTGGGGATCCCCCACTGGGTACCTCGGTTCTCCTGCGTCTTCCGTCCCCACTTCTATGTTTATTTGGCGAGATCTTAAGTTTACAAGGAGTGGTTCTGGGAGGATACCACGACAAATTTCTCAGACAGCTACCGAATCTTTGAGCACAGATGCCCCAAAAATAGAACAATTTCATGTTGCGGAGTCATCGCTCAGAGCTCCAAAGGAACGGTTACAATTGCACGATACAATCTTCAAGAAACAAGAAGATTACACCTAGATGTACATAATTTCCTGTACCTAGTACCCATCCACCGTACGTAATATCGTCGGGACAACGTAAAAATGATCAAGAGTATTTTTTGAAATTTTATAGGAGAGCTCGGGTACTAAATGGAACATGAATAAATTATAGTTTAATGTACATAGTTTCCCCTAAATGGAACATGAATAAAATGTAGTTTAATGTGCAGTATTACCCCTATTTTTCCAGTTTTAAATGATAAATGTGAGATCATTTTTACCAAAATAAAAAGATATATGGTCTGCACTTGATCAGTACATAAAACTTTAATTTATTACGAAATTATTGCTAATATTCATCACTTTCAGATATCAAACCTTGTTATGGTCTTCCTTGAAGATACTTTAACCAAAACATCAATAAATTTTCATCAAATAGTTTCAGAAAGTACGCTGAAGCATTATTTTATAATGATTCATGATTGATTTTATTTGATAATCGGCACTCATCTTCGTCCATGTCCTCGTCAGAAGCACGTGGTTCTGGGACCCGGTGCCTCCTGTTCTTTGTGTTTGTGGGAAGACTGCCAGCACCAATGGTGGAATTCTTTAGGAATTATACTTGACTCCTCATAAAGTTTCATCAGATCTTTTTTTTTTCAGAAGTAGTACATAACTTCTTGTTGTACCTACATAGTTTTTCAAGAGTTTGAGGAAACGCTTTTGTTCGTTTCCAGCAATACTGACTATAGTATCTAACCATATTAATTTTGCGGGGAAGTTGATCAAATGTCATTTAAATGATTTTACCTCTATACTGAATTATTTTATAAACACGGCTTGTTATAGGAAGAGTTGTGACGCTCAAATGCCACTATACGCTCAGATGCCACTTGTTAACTTTTACCTGCTAATTGAGGTGCCCCCAAAATCTTTTATCTTACATGTAAATATCTATATGTCATTTGATCATCTGTAATTCACTGATGCAGGTAAATCTTGATTTCTTCGATTTATCTTCTTCGTTGTTAGTTTTTATTTATTTCAGCTGTAGATTAGTTTCTGTAATGTCTGGAGGAACAAAACCTCTGTGTCCTGAGGCGGTGTGGTCGGCTTACGACATGGCGAGTTGGATGAGGATGACGATGAAGTTGGATGAGGTTCGGAGGTCGATGGAGGGGACCCTTCTCCTACTTTCCCCTCGGCGTCGCTCAGCTCGTTGTTCCCTTCGTTTATTTGGTTAAATATTTTAGGTATTGCATAGGATTGGTAATTGTAAGAATTTAACGGTTACCATGACACTCAGTTTGTGGAAAAAAAATGCATTTGCTCACTTTTACTTCCTCACTATTAATCGACGATATACATGATCCTTCGCAATTTCTTTGTATTTCTAACCAAAAACGCTGCAAATGATTACAAAAAGGTTTATTATTTACCTGTATAGATGCCCCTTCTGCGTAGATCACTGTTTTCTGTGGTCAATACCCTCGAGTTCCCCCCAGGAAAGGCCTAAATCGAGTACTGGAGCCGAACCCAGAACTGAAGATCCTACAAATGCGCCGGATTCAATAATTCAATCATTAGTTATTTTGTAGTTATTCATGAAGCGTAAGGAAAATAATAAACCATTGTGTAATAATTTACCTGTATAGGTGCGCCTTCTACGTAGATAGTATAATGAACCGTTGTGCAATAATTTAACCCTGAGTAATAATTTACCGTTGTGTAATAATTTGCCCATCAGTAATACTTCAACGGTTGATCAGTTGCAAAAGTACGTACCAACAAGCTCCAGCCCCTCCAACGTAGGTGGTAGAATGAACAGTAATGTAATAATTTACCGTTGTGTAATAATTTACCACTGTGTAATAATTTACCCATCAATAATACTTCAACGTTTGTTCAGGTTTCACTACCTACCAACAGAATCCAAAAGAGCCATCATTTTTCAAATGAATTAATATCACAAAACAACCAACTCCGCTTCCGTGTATATAATCAGGTGCTCCCTAGCAATGATTATCTCGGGCCAATTCCCGATTGTTGCCGCGTCCCTAGCGATGATATCTGGGCTGAATGTATACAATTTCATTCACCCTGCTGTTGAAAATGCATGTCGGTGCCAACTTCTGGGCCTCACTGCGAACGAACGGCTGGGCGTGCAATGCTCCGGGTGGTCTTAAAAACTCCCAAGTTCGAGAACTATTTAAAACCGTAAAATATTCGAGATAACGGCGTCCAGGAGATTTCAACCCCTGTTTTTCATCCCTTAGGGATGACTGACATTAACGCCGAGCTTCGAGGACCAACTAGACCCCAAACGGGACCTACAAACCAAATTTCATTAATTTTGGTTCATGATAACTAAGTGCGAAGTACGGCGGACGGACAGAAATTTTGGTTTATTATTTTCAATAATGAGCCTTTGGAATCGAGCATGAAACAACAATTTTTAATCCCCCCTCAAAAATATGCAATAAAAAATTTTCTGTCCGTCTGTCCGTTAGTTACCATGAACCAAAATTGACGAAATTCGGTTTACAGGTCCCATTAGAGGTATAGGTGGTCCTCGAAGCTCGGCGTTAATGTCAGTCATCCCTAAGGGGAGAAAATGAGGGGTTGAGATCTCCAGGATGCCGCTATCTCGAAATTTTTTTCGGGTTTAAATAGCTCTCGAACTTGGGAGTTTTTTAAGACCACCCGGAGCATTGTACGTCCAGCCGTTCGTTCACAGTAGGGCCCAGAATTTTGCACCTTCAGGCTTTTTCAAGAGGAGGGTGAATGAAATTGTATACATTCAGCCGAAATATCATGAAGGACACGGCAACAATCGGGAATTGGCCCGAGATAATCATTGCTAGGGAGCACCTGATTATATTCACGGAGTATGAAGTCGAGTTGGTTGTTCTGTGATATTATTTCATTTGAAAAATGATGGCTCTTTTGGATTTTGTTGATAGGTAGTGAAGCTTGAACAAACGCTGACGTATTATTGATGGGTAAATTATTACACAATGGTAAATTATTACACAATGGTAAATTATTACACAATGGTAAATTATTACATAACGGTTCATTACCTATACCATCAACGTAGAAGGGGCTGGATTTTGTTGGTAGGCACTTCTGCAACTTGAATAACCGTTGAAGTATTACTGATGGGCAAATTATTACACAACCGTAAATTATTACTCAAAGGTAAATTACATCACAACGGTTCATTATACTATCTACGTAGAATGGGCACCTATGCAGGTAAATTATTACACAACGGTTTTTATTTGCCTTATGCTTCATGAATAACTACAAAATAATTAATGATTGAATTACTGAATCCCGCGCATTTGTAAGAAACTTTAATTCTGAGGAGGATTTACGGCTTTCCTGGGGGAAGCTCGAGGGTATTGACCACAGGAAACAGTGATCTACGCAAAAGGGGCACCTGTACAGGTAAATAATGAAAAATGAATAAGAATGAACGCATTCAGGACGACTCACTTGATTAGCCCATAATTTTCAGCCATGGTGCGTGATTGAGTTACGAATTATTTATGTTCGGCAGTTAAATTTTTTGACGGAATCAGTAGAATATACCACCAACGGTTAGGAATATATACGCTTAAGATACTGCCACAGAATTAAAATACGCCATCATTTTCAAGGTATTCTCACACTAGGCGTGAGTGCAAGATAACAAATATTCGTAATTTAACGTTCTAAAAAATGCTGAGAAGGAACAGATGGCGAGACAAGTCCTCCCCCTACAGACACATAGTTCCGATTTTACTACGCGATAATAGAGCTCACCCAAGTTCGACCAGGGGATGCAGACAATAGCAAGGTCGTCGATCAAGGTCGTCCTGCAGTGGGGGGTCAGAAGCTTAAACTATTTGCAGCTTTACTGGGTCAACAGTTCTTTAGTTTGCTCTTTTTCTTCTGATTCAACAAGGTATCGCTGGTTTTGTAATAGCTTTTGGGGAAAACAATGTTGTCCTCCAAATCAAAATATCTGCTCGCTGTGTACAGCTTTTGAAACTTTTCTGAACAAATTCCGTTCCGTCTCTCAGTCTGTTTGTCTGCAAATCCTTCTTGCTACACACGTAACTAGAACGTCGGATACCTACTAAACTGTTCTTGTACCTATTCGTATATTGGTATTCTTGCATTCGATACCGTTACATAATGGTCATGTATCATGTATCCACAAAGAACACTACTGGTACTGATTTTATTATCATTTTCCAATAGGCATTTGAAAAAGTTGAAAAGTTGAGGGAATAGTTGCTTTATGACTGAATAAAAACACGTAAAAGAAAAAGGGGATTTGAAGAAGTCACTTGCTCTCGTTACACGGATATAACACGTCGACAGGCCATTTCCCATCTGCTGCCACCGGCCAGCCAGTCAGTACCCATACCGCACAACGTCACAGGCAACAGCAGGTCCCCCATTCCCCGACTCTTTTTTGAGATCTCAAAGTTTGAAAGTCTCTCAAAATATAACGGAGGCATGTTTTCCCGATTCAGCCCTATTATCGTATATCTCACATCATTAACTATTGAGACAAAAATGCAAACAGAATTCATGATAATTGCCCATTCCCTTTTCCCAACTTTGAATGTGATTTTTCGTGTAGGTACCTAGGTAACAATGAAGAAATAGATAGAATGTTGGAATTGTATGTTGGATAACGTAATTTTGTATTTAGCGGAAAGTTTGGGAACCCTTTTGTGATATGTTAAAAGTTACATCCATTTGCCATTCGAATGAAGCAGTAGCGTGCAAGCTACTCGCATGTTGATAAAATTGATAAGGCTTCCTCACCATAATGGTGTTAAATCCCATTGTCCCTTTTTCAATGATTTTCTGTTAAAACTTACATTCTCAACCAAGTTTTTGTGCTTTTTTATTCACCACTCCCCACTTTATTTAACCCACCCTCAAAATTTGATGATTTCCGTTTCAAGGTACGTAGAACCAGAAAATGGCATTAAAAAAAAAACTTCTGTATGTACTCCGTACTTCGTTTTTTTCATGAACCAAATTTAATGAAATTTGGGTTGTAGATCCCATTTGGCGTCTAGCTGGCCAGCAAAGCTCAACGTTACTGTCGGTCATCTCTAAGGGGTGAAAATTAGGGGTTGCAATTTCCAGGAAGCCGTTATCTCGAATTTTTGTACGTTTTTAAATTGATCTTGAACTTGGGAATTTTTTGACCACCCGGTACGTCCAGCTGTTCGTCCACAGTAAGGCCCAGTCGTTTGCACCAAAAGCTTCGTCAACATGATCGTGAATGAAACGGTATGCATTCAGCCCAAAAATCATTGCTAGGGAATACCTGATCATAATTACGCATGGCAGTACGAAATCGAGTTGGTTGCTCCGTGATACTGTTTCATTTCAAGAATGATGGTTATTTTGGATTTTGTTGGCATTTTTAACTTGAACAAACATTAAATAATATGCTGATTGATGATTTAACTTTTTGATGATTGAACAAATAATTAGTGATATAGTGATATAATTATTGAATCCACCGCATATTTATGAAACTGTAATTCCTCGGCCGACTCCATTACTCGATTTAGGGCTTTCCTTGGGGGGAGCAGGTGGGTAGGTATTGACCACAGAAAACAGTGATCTACGCAGAAGGGGCATCTATACATGTGAATAATAAACCGTTGTGTGAAAATTTGCAAGTTTTTTCCCTTTTGTCCCTTGCTGTCAACTACTTTCTGAGGACTTTTTTAGGAGGCCCTCTGAAAATAGTTGACTGCATAAAGTACTCCTCTTGTGTATTTTCCTCCATTCCAGAATTCCATAGACTAAGCGATCCAGGCGTATGCCATAATCCGAGGTGCTTCGAAATGTGTCATGATTAAAAATCGATAATAGCAGGGCATCGTCTTACAACCGTTCTCAACCAAAAATTGCCTAAATCCTAACTATAATTATTAATAATTTTAAATTGGCAACACAAGAAAATGTTCGGAATGAACTGAAGAGGGCAGGAAGGCCGCTAAATAATGACCTCTTATAAATAACTAGAACAGTCAGTGAATTCTTTTCCACGCTCATATATATGTATAATATTACCTACGAAAGAAAGGTCGTGGTGAGCTGACTTTTAGAGGGTGGCTCTTATTGGGGCGGGACCCCAGATATTCCCATATGAATTTCAGCAATAACTTTGTATGACGCGTTCGAATGAAATTTTAGGAATACCTACCTATAAAGATGGGGTTCCCTATGAACGCATTTAATTCAATTTCAGGAGCAATAGTCTCTGCACATGCGCCGACTTGAAATCCAATTCAAGAGTTTGATGTTTCTAAGATTCTTTGTCCAAGTTCGCTCAAATTTGAGAGGCGCCGTTTGGGAAGTTCTTCATCGATGGTACATAATTAGAAGTCGTGGTGTAGTAAAAAGTATTTGTAGTGATTGAGGAGTCGAATAGACGAGTCGATCGCATTTGAGAGAATGGTTATTTAATTAGTGGCCCCTGGCTCTTTTATACTCCCCTGACATGATCAGAGGGGGGTCGGGGGGTCCCCACTCTGAGATACTTCATGTTACTGCATAACAAGAGTTGTGGAGGAGCAGCCGATCACAACACTGCTCCCCCCAGAATTTAAGTATGGTATTATTTAAATTTTCTTTTTGTCGCTGTGGCTGTTGCCGGGCGTGGGAGGTGCGTGTGTTAGTTGTGGTGGTCCGTGTGGGCTGTCCGGGTGGTTGCAGTGGTCGTTGTCGTGGGGCGGCGGTGGCGCGTAGCGTTGGCGGGCGAGGCTCGGGCTCCGGGCGTGGTTCCGCGGGAGCGGTTGTTGCCGTGGGTGCTGTGGTGGCGAAGTTATGGCCATCGCTGTGTGGTTGGGGGTGATTTGCGGCGTTGCGGTGGGTCCCGTGTTGTGCGTAAGTGGGGGTGCCGGCTTGCATCTGTCGATGGACACCGAGGGGGTTCGGCGGTCGTCGGTGAGGTACGAGACTGTTTTTCCGTCGTTTGTCAGTACTTGATGGGGGCCGGTGTAAGGTGGCTCGAGTTTACCCCTCGGTGTGTCTACGCGGACGTACACATGGGTCGCTGTGCGCATAGTTGCTGGCATGTAGGACTGTGTGTAGTGGCGGTACGATTCGTTGGTGCGTAGGGGTACAGTAGTTGGTGGCGGTTGAGTGAACAGATCCCCTGGTAGGCGTGGTGTGGCCGATAAGAGGCGTTGGGCCGGTGAGTAGCCGTCGGGGCCCGGGCGGTTTCGTAGGCCGAGGAGGAGGCCGCTAAGTTGGGTGGCCCATGTGCGGGACGTGGCTGTAGCGAGGATTGCGTCTTTGAGGACCCTGTGTAGTCGTTCGACGAGGCCGTTGGCTTGAGGGTGGTAGGTATTTGTATGATGTACCTCCGTGCCCATGGACGTGCAGTATTTATGAAATTCGGCTGAGGTGAACTGGGTGCCCTGGTCGGTGGTTACGTGTGCCGGGGAGCCGTAGCGGGCGATCCAGTGGTTGTGTAGGGCCGTGATCACTGCGTCGGCGGAAATGGTCGAGAGGGGTGCGCATTCGAACCAGCCAGTGGCGCGGTCAATCATCGATAATATGTATTTTTTTGTAGCCGATGGTGGTAGCGGGCCGAATAGGTCGATATGTAGGTGTTCGAGTGGCGCTGCGTCGGGATATTCGCCGAGGGGAGCCCTGATGTGTCGAGTTGTTTTGGCTCGGTTGCAACTCGGGCAGGCGCGGGTGAACAGCCGTATCGATGAGGTCATGACGGACCAATAGTATCGAGCGCGGATGAGGGCTGTGGTGGCCTTAATCCCCGGATGTGTCATCCCGTGTATGTGTTTGAAAACCGCGAGGCGTAGCGGCGTAGGGATGTAGGGGCGAGGCGAGGCGTCAGTGTTTTCGCACATGATTTCGTGGCCTTGTATGCGGTGCGGTGTGAGATTCATAGTGGCGATGTGATCATCGGCGGCCTGGGCGTCTGCTAGCTGTTGTAGCGTGAAGGGGGTGCCGTAATCCGTGACTGCGTGGGCCGTGCTGGCTGTTGGTGGGAGTCGCGAGAGGTAGTCGGCGACGATGTTGGTTGAGCCCTCGGCGTACCTGATGTCAGTTGTGAATTCTGAGATAAATCGAAGGTGCCGGAGCCGTGTTGGTGGGGCCGTATTGGACTGAGTCGTTAGTGAGGTCGTTAGGGGCTTATGGTCCGTATATACGGTGAGTGGGCGCCCTTCGATTTGCTGGCGAAAATGTACGATGGCGAGGTAGATAGCCAGTAGTTCGCGGTCAAATGCGCTGTAGTTACGTTGAGCCGTGTTGAGGGTGCGTGAGAAGAAACCTAGCGGGCATAAGTGCGTATTGTCGATGAAATGCAGCGCTGCGCCGACGGCGAAATCCGACGAGTCCGTGTGTAGGACGAGAGGTTGGGTCAGGGCCGGATGGGCGAGTGTGACAGAGGTTTCGAGTAAGCGTTTTGCGCGGTCGAATGCGTCAGCTGCGTCGGTGGTCCACGTGAGCGTGCGTTTGTCCTTTTTCTTCGCGTCGGGTGGAATCATTTCCACTAGTGGGCGGAGCGTAGGTGCGGCTCGTGGTATCGCTCGGTGATAGAAGTTGATGAGGCCGAGGAATATTCGAAGCTCGTGCACGGTAGTGGGTCGCGGGAATTTCTTAATGAGGTCCGTACGTTCCGGTAGGGGTGTTATCCCGTCGGCTGAAACGTTGTGGCCGAGAAATTTGACTGAGGGCCGTGCGAGCTGGCATTTTGCTTTGTTGATTTGGAGGCCGTATTTAGCGAGGGTCTCGAGGAGCGTGCGTACGTAGGTGTAGTGTTCTGACGGGGTGGCGGAGGCGACCAGTATGTCATCTAGGTAACAGTACACGAAGGGCAGGTTTCGTAGGACGTGGTCCATGTAGCGCTGCCACGTCTGCGCTGCATTTCGTAAGCCGAAATTCATTCGCTTGAATTGATAGGCGCCGAAAGGTGTGAGGATTGTTGTCTTGGGTACGTCGCGTTCGCTGATCTTGCAGTGGAAGAATGCGCGTGCGAGGTCGAATGTGCTGTACACTGTAGTCCCGTACAGGGCCGTTGTGAAGTCGTGTAGGTGTGGGACAGTGTAGCGATCGGGCACAGTGAGTCGGTTCAGCGCTCTGTAGTCACCGACGGGGCGAATGTCACCGTCGGGTTTCGGAACGATGTGGAGCGGGCTGGACCACGGCGCCTCCGAAGGTTTGATGACCCCCGCCGCTAGTAATTCGCCGAAATCGCTTTCGCGTATAGGTCCGGGGATAATCGGCGAAGTTTCGCGTGACACGGGGGTCCCTTCGTGACGATGTGATGTTCGACAGGAGCATCGCATGGTGTCTGTGAAGGTTTGTAGGCGTCGAGGAGGGCTTGAAAACGGGGCTCGTTCGCTGTCGTCGTACAGATGGACTGGCTCGGAGGTACGAGGTCTACTGTCCAGGTGATGTACCGCTGCGTGGCCGCGTTGATGAGTCGTGCGTTGGGTAGGTCAACGAGTAGGCCGTGGTACGTCAAGAAGTCGGAGCCGAGGATCGGAGTTGATACGTCGGCGACTGTGAAGGTCCGCTCATACGGAGGGAGATCTGGGAGGTGGACTGATGCGGAGTGTGTGCCGTACATCTTGATCTCGGTGCCGTTTGCGGCACGTAGAGCGCTTGGACGTGTCGTTTTCCGGTTGAGCAGGGTGTTCGGGACGATCGAGACGTCAGAGCCGGTGTAGGGAAGTCGGTGTCAGAGGAAGTGTAGGGAGGTTTTCTTACAGCGGATGAAGAGCCGAGATGTTGGTGGGTTGCGCACGGCCGTTACGGCTGGTCGGGCCGTGCGTTGTCGTTTCCCGACGGTTTCGGGCGCCAGGTGCAGGGGCTGTGGCATTTCTGTGCTCGTGGGCCCCATGTGCGGTGGTAGAAACATAGGGTGTTCGTTGGGCGGCGTGTGTTCGTCGCCGGCTGCGTCGGGGAGCGCCGTTGTCGTCTATTGTTGATCACTTCGACCTCTTCGGAGACGGTAGCCACCCGAGGAGGCGGGGCGAATGGTAGGAGGCGATCGGCGAGCGCAGCGAGTTTCACTATGTCGGGTTCGTCACGGGCCGTTATGTGTAGACGTATGCTCTCGGGTAGGGCGCGGAGGAAGAGCTGTCGGACGAGCGGTGCGGGTGTGTCAGCCGGAAGTGCTCGGGTGAGTCGGCGAGCGAGGATTGACGGAAGTTCGTCGTCGGATGTCGGCTGGAGGAGGGCGGTGAGCCGTGAACCATCGGAAGGTGCGTGTGTCGCTAGAAGGCGAGTTTTGAGTGTCTGGTAACTACTGGTGTGCGAGGGGTTGATGTCGGCGCATAGATCCGCTTGTCGAGGTTCGAGGGCGAGGAAGGCTCGGGCGAATTTCGCATGTGGCGTCGTGAGGCCTTCGTGTGCGAGGATGAGCTCGAGTTGGGCGAACCAGACGTGCGGGAATGCGGGGTCGAACGGCTGAAGCTTGAGAATCGAAGGAGCGCTCGCTTCGGGTGTCTTTTGCGGTTTCTGCTCCGTCATCTTCGGTTTTCTCTGCCAGTCCGGTGAGGTGTCAGCTGGAAGTGTGTTCGGCGCCGGCGTCCGTTTCCTTATATAAGGATCGGTGATGGTGGGGCGAAGTAGCGGGAGGCGCTGGGATAGCCGTCGAGGCGGGCGTCGGAGTGGGGCGCCGCTGTGGCTGTGGGGGCCGCGCGTGGTGGGGCTCGTTGAAGCGGAGGCGGGGCTGCGACGCTGTCAAACGGCGGGCGCTGGCGGTGTAGCTCACACGTCGGATGTCACCAGTGTGGTGATTGAGGAGTCGAATAGACGAGTCGATCGCATTTGAGAGAATGGTTATTTAATTAGTGGCCCCTGGCTCTTTTATACTCCCCTGACATGATCAGAGGGGGGTCGGGGGGTCCCCACTCTGAGATACTTCATGTTACTGCATAACAAGAGTTGTGGAGGAGCAGCCGATCACAACAGTATTACTACGTCAACATAATATTGTAATGGAATGTTGTTATCACTATGATTGTTGTTAGCTAATATGAATCACACTATTATTGCCCAGTCACTTGGCAGACTTTTTCTCTTATATCTGTCATTCTCTCTCAGAAATGAATAAATGAACTTGAATCGAACAGGAATATCAAGTGTTCGGCAGTACCTACCTATATAATTTGCACCTGAATTGACAATTTCCCCTTAGCCGCAATAACAAGTACTATCAGGCTTTCTGTCCTTAGAAGGAAGCTAAACAAGAAGCCTGCTTTCCCATAAGGAACTTTGGCACTAACTTGCCCATCCGAAACTATCCCGACATTAATTAATGCCGGAGTTTCCAACTATCGCTACCCGTCGCGCTCCCTAGGGCACTCCTGCCTGCTGGCTTCGTGGATGTTGGCTGGTTCGCCAACTCAAGACCCAACCGCAAGCTCTAATGCGAACCTTTCATTTTAACTGATGGTTCTACCGATAAGGGCTGGTATCATAAAGCTCGTAATTATTATTGAGGCTTTGTACATTATTTTATTGTTTATTTATTAATTTAAATAAATTATTTAATTTTTGTTGCCTGGATCGTTTTAGCATACATAGAACCAGATATTGGTCCGTAGAGTTCAAATAATTATGGATATATTATATACGGGGTGCAGCTTATTGTGCGCTAGTTGCATGGCAAAATTCGTGACGTCATCGCAGAAGCATGTTCCTTGCTAAAGAACTTCGTAGAATGGCGCATGCATTACACAGGATACACATGGGACGGTGATTCGCAAAAGAGAGATGCACTTTTTTTTTTTAGGTATGTATAGGTACCTAGTTATATCAAGTTATAGGCATCTAGATATAAAACATGTAAGAATATTTTTTACTATATAACAGTGAAATAATAGTAATAATAGTGGAATAGTTTTATTTTTCGTGTCTTTTCCAGTCTTGAGTCCCCATTTTATACACCACTTTTGGCTATCATAAATATGTATATCAATAAATTACTATTGTTGATTTGCTTTCCATCTTACTACTTTTTAGAGATCTTGAACGAACGGCTGGACCTACGATGCTCCGGGAGGTCTCAAAAAATTCCCGAGTCCCGGACGCTGCAAATTATTACACAACAGTTTATTTTTTCCTGTATAGATGCCCCATCTGCATTATAGATCACTGTTTTCTGTGGTCCTACCTACGCACTAAGACACGCAGTCAAGATTAAAGCCTCGCCAGAACATCCCCTCTGTGCCAGTCAAACCTCATCCTCTTGTCCTTCAACCATTATGTGCAAACTTCTCTCAACCTCATACGGGTGGACCTGTTCATGCACTCCTTAGCCCTCCCTGACTTGCGCCGAGCTCACATGCCCAGTTGGCCATGGACACTGACACCCCCATGTTTCCATCTCTCACTGGCGAAGTATAGTAAGAAATCTACTCTCCAGCAAGAATTGAGGTCAGCATTCTATGAAATTATCGCAAGCCTGTCTCCTTGTGCAATGGAGTTGGCTGTGCAGTGTATATGGATTCCGGAGTCTAGAATTTATCTTTTCCAGCATCCTGCTCTAAATTCACTGCGAGTTGTACGCAATACTTAAGACCCTGACATTGGAAAACCCACCGGAAGAAACGCTTTGCCATTTTAGGTACTGTTTTTCATCGACAGAATGATTTTAGCAACATTTAACTCGTGATTTAGGTAGGTACCTAGTAAAGAGTACGGGGTTAGGTAATAACCTACGGAGGATCTGCGATATACATAATATGTATAGAATAGAATGTAGTAATGTAATATAGACGGGTTATCTATGCAGAGAGCTGTGATCTGTAACAGAAGGGTATTCTGTACAATAATAAACCGTTGTGCAGGAATTTGCAGCGTTTTCAAATGGAATAATATCACAGAACAAAAAGCTCGACTTCACACAGCCATCCGTGATTATTAATGGGGTGCTCCCTAGCAATGATATCTGGACTGAATGTATAAAATTTGAATCATCTTACTGTTGACGAAGCCAGTCCGTGCCAACTTCGGGGCCTCACTGTAAAAGAACGGCGGGACGTACAATGCTCCGGGCGGTCTCAAAAAACTCCCAAGTTGAAGCACTATTTAAAAACGTAAAATAATTGTAGGTAACGGCGTCCTGGGTATTTCAACCCCTATTTTTCACCCCTAAGAAATGACTGACATTAACGCCGCGCTTCGAGGACCAGCTAGACCCCAAATGGGACCTATAAACCGAATTTCGTCATTCTGGTTCATGGTTACTAAGGAAAGTGAGAAGTACGGCTTACGGCGGACGAACAGAAATTTTGATATTGATTTTCGGATTCTAGATACCTTGAAACGGAAACCTTCAAATTTTCAGGGGTGGTTAAAATTTGTTTTTAATGCTCGATTTCAAAGGTTCATTATTGAAAATAATAAACCAAAATCCATACCCTTCTATTGACAGTTTTCGCGCTACGGCGTTCTGAACATTTCAACGCCTATTTTTCACTCCTGATGACCGACAGTAACGCGGACCAACTAGAACCCAAACGGGACCTACAAACCAGAATTCATTAATTTTGGTTCATGGTAACTAAGGAAAGTGCGAAGTACGGCGCACGGTGGACAGACATAAATTTTGATTTATCAATTTCAATAATGAAACTTTGGAATCGAGCATGAGAAGAGAAGTCTTAAACTCCCTTCACAATTTGATGGTTTACGTTTCTTGAAAACCTTGGCTCGTAGCATCCGAAAATGCAATTAAAAAACGTAATAACTAAGTAATAATAATTAAGTAATAACTTACTACTGTGTAATACTTTGTCCTTCAATAATACTTCAACGGCTGTTCAAGTTTCACTACCTATCAACAAACTCCAAAAGATTTTGGTTTATTATTTTCAATAATGAACCATTGGAATCGAGCATGAAAAAAAAAATTCTTACCCCCCCTCAAAATTTGATGGTTTACGTTTCAAGGTATGTAGAATCCAAAACTGCAATAAAAATATTTCTGTCTGTCCGCCGTACGCCGTACGCCGTACGGGCCACTTTTCTTAGTTACCATGAAAAAAAATTGATGAAATTCGGGTTATAGGTTCCGTTCGGCGTCTAGTTGGTCCTCGAAGCTCGTCGTTACTGTGAGTCATCTCTAAGGGGTTCAAAATAGGGGTTGAACTTTTCTAAACGCCTATAACATTTTTTTACGTAAATATTTTTACGGTTTTAAATAGTTCTTGAACTTGCGAGTTTTTTAAGACCATCCGGAGCATCGTACGTCCAGCCGTTCGTTCACAGTAAGGCCCCGAAGTTTGCACCGACAGGCATTTTCGACTCCAGTGTGAATGAAATTGTATACAATCCAAACCAAATCTCGTAACCAGAGACGCGCCCACAATAGGAATTTGTGAATACGGCCAATCATTGGTAGGGATCACCTGATTATATTGGCGGAGTATGAAGTCGAGTTGGTTGTTCTGTGATATTATTTAATTTGAAAAATGATGGCTCTATTGGAGTTTGTTGGTAGGTAGTGAAACTTGAACAAACGTTGAAGTATTATTGATGGGTAAATTATTACTACGGTAAATCATTACTCAACGGTAAATTATTACACAACGGTTCATTATACCATCTACGTAGGAGGGGCTGGAGTTTGTTGGTAGGTACTTTTGCAACTTTTTTCACTCCTCATCAACAATTTCTTTTCAGAACTTCATTATGTGTGTTTCTTTTTGTTAGGTACTGTTTGTCATCGGCAGAATTATTTTAGCAACATTTAACTCGTGATTTAGGTAGGTACCTAGTAACGAGTACGGGGTTAGGTACTAACCTACGGAGGGTCTGCGATCTACATAATATGTGTAGAATAGTGCATATCATATTATATAGACGGGTTATCTATACATAGAGCTGTGATCTGTAACAGAAGGGTATTCTATACAAAATAATAAACCGTTGTGCAGGGATTTGCAGCGTTTTTTTTTTTTCAAATGAAATAATATCACAGAACAACCAGCTCGACTTCATAATCCGTGATTATAATCCTGTGCTCCCTAGCAATGATGATCTCGGGCCAATTCCCGATAGTTAGCGCGTCCCTAGTGATGATATTTGGGCTGAATGTATACAATTTCATTCACCATCCTTCTGAAAATGCCTGTCGGTGCAAACTTCTGGGCATTACTGTGAACGAACGGCTGGACGTACAATGCTCCGGGTGGTCTAAAAAAACTCCCAAGTTTGAGCACTATTTAAAAGCGTAAACAAATTCGAAGTTAATTTACCGTTGTGTAATAATTTATCCAATAATAACTAGTTGCAAAAGTACCTATCAACAAAATCCGAAAGAGCCATTTTGGTTTATTTCAAATGGAATAAAATCACGGAACAACCAACTAGACTTTATACAGCCATCCGTGATTATAATCAGGTGCTCCCTAGCAACGATATTTGGGCTGAATGTATACAATTTACAACCGTAAACAGACCCAGATCACAGACCCTCCGTAGGTTAGTACCTAACCCCGTACTCGTTACTAGGTACCTACCTAAATCACGAGTTTAATGTTACTAAAATAAGTCTGTCGATGACAAACAGTAACTAAAATGGCAAAAAGAAACGCAAATAATGAAGTTCTGAAGGGAGATTGTTGATGTGGAGTGAAAACAAGCACAGGTCGTTTAGCAGTTTTTCGTACATGGATATGTTTTTCTCCTGGGGGTCAGATCGAGTTTTAAGTAACGACAGAAACTGCAACTCCTCATGATTTTTTGCGTAAATCTCTAATCAAACGCTTGCATACGAGTCTGCAACACATTGGGACATTTTATGTCCCAATGGGAATTTAGAGATAATTGACGGTATCATTTACGGGTTGCAAGATTACCACGATCCGGGTTACATGGTGGTGCAAGGTTAACACATTCGATTCTATTAAGTAGGTAATGACTTTCTTCACTAGTCTGTTGCTGACTACCTTGTTTACCAGCCTTTTTTTTCATCATGCTCAGCTCAGCTACCGCGCCAGGTACGGGGGTATGGTTAACAAGAAAATGTTCAATAAAATCACACGATTCCGACGAGTGGTGAACGGTTTTCGTACGATGAAAAATGGCAAACATGAAGTTCCGTAGAAACGAATCGGTTGTAAGCGAAAATCATCAGAATATCAACTGTAACGCTTGTTTACCGGTATCGTATAACGGTTTCGTATAACGTTTTTCGGGTCCATGTGCCAAAGTAAAGACATAAAATGTCAAAAGTTGCAAAAGTAGTTGCAAAACAGCCATCATTTTTCAAATTAAATAATATCACGGAACAACCAACTCGACTTCAGACTCCTTGATTATAATCAAGTGATCCCTAGCAATGATTTTATCTCGGTCCAATTCCCGATTGTTAGCGCGTCTCTAGTGATGACACGAGTTATGTGTTGTTAAAATAATTCTGTCGATGAGAAACAGTAACTAAAATGGCAAAAAGAAACGCAAATAATGAAGTTCTGAAGGATAATTGTTGATGTGGAGTGAAATAGATGCCCCTTCTGCGTAGATCACTGTTTTCTGTGGTCAGTACCTACTATCGTGGTCAAGTTTAATGAATGAATGAATCAATAATACATCAACGGTTGTTCAAGTTGCAAAAGTACCGATCAACAAAATCCAGCCTCTTCTAGGTAGATGAACCCTTGTGTAATAATTTACCGTTGTGCAATAATTTACCGTTGTGTAATAATTTGCCGTTGTATAATAATTTTCCATTGTGTAATAATTTACCCATAATAATACTTCAACGTTTTTTCAAGTTTCACAAGTGCCTACGGAACAAAATCCAATAGTCCATCACTTATCAAACGAAATAATATCGCAGAACAACCAACTCGACTCCATACAGCTATCCTTGATTATAATCAGGTGCTCCCTAGTGATGATATCCCGGCCGGATTTATACCGCTTGATTCACGATCGTGTTGACGAAGCTTTTTGGTGCACACGAACGGCTGGGAAAAATGGATTACCTCAAGACAAATTTAATAACGTAAAAAAACCCATACCCTTCTATCGAAAGTTTTCGAGATACGGCGTTCTGAAAATTTCAACCCCTATTTTGAACCCCTTAGAGATGACTGACAGTAACGCCGCGCTTCGAGGACCAGCTAGACCCCGAACAGAACCTATAACCCGAATTTCATCAATTTTGTTTCATTGTAACTAAGAAAAGAGGCCAGTACGGCGTACGGTGTATGGTGGACAGACATAAATATTTTTATTGCATTTTCGGATTCTACATAGGTACCTACCTTGAAACGTAAACCAACAAATTTTGAGGGGGATTATAATTTTTTTTTTTCATGCTCGATTCCAATTGTTCATTATTGAAAATAATAAACCAAAATGATGGCTCTTTTTGATTGTGATTTGACTGTGTTGATAGGTAATTTTGCAACTTGAACAAACGTCATGCTGCTTGAATAACAACAAATAATTATTAAATTGAATTACTGAATATTATTGAATCCCGCTCATTTTTATGAAACTGTTATTCCCGGGCCTGCTACATTACACGATTTAGGGCTTTCCTGGGGGGAGCTCGAGAGTAGTAATTGACCAAGGAAACAGTGAACCTCGCACAGGGGGCACCATACAGGTAAATAATAAATCGTTGTGTAATACTTTGCAGCGTTTTTCACCCCGAGATGACCGACATAACGCCGAGCTTCGATGACCAACTAGACCCAGTATGGGACATGGGACCTACAAACCAATGTTCATTAATTCTGGTTCATGGTAACTTAGGAAGGTATGGCTTACGGTGGACGGCGAGCAATAATTTTTTCAATTCCATTTTCAGGTTCTACGTACAGTTACCTTGAAACGCAAACCAATAACCAACCATTTCTTTCGTGCTCGTTTCCAAATTTCCATTATTGACAATTATAAGCCAAAATGCCGGCTAAAAGAATCAAACGAAATGAGAGGACCGCCGTCTGTCACGTCGCCGCTGGGATCGCCAGGCTCGTGAAACATCGGGTGATCTCGGGGGAGTTCGGTGCCCCCCTCCCCCCCCCATGGTGTGTACGCCTTCACCCCGCGCGCCGATAGCACCCCCGTTCGTTCACCACAATAGCTGGTCTCCCGCGCCGGTCCCGTAGCCTTCTCTAGTCGGTAAAGTGGTCCCGCCGCGTTGGTTCCCACGTCCTGGAAGTTTCTGTGATTCTTTCCTTCAGACGCGCTCAGCCCGGGCGTTTTCCCCCATTTGATTTCCCCGTATATTGATTATACCTACCTCGAAGACTCGTAAGTCATTTCAAATTCTGCACCTGACAGTGTTTCCTGTGATCTTGAAACCACAGTGTCCACGAAGTGGATATTTCGGTGTGATTATTGGAGATAATAATATTCAGTGTGAGGGGTTTAGTTTAGAAACAAAGTGTCCAGTGTTTCAGGTCCTGCAGGGCTCCTGAACACAGGACAGCAACCACCAGAATAACGGTAAGATATATTTATCTTCTCAATAATTACCAAATTCATTACCAAGTAGTTAGTTGAAAGATGCTGTGCATAGCCACCCAAACCCTTAAGAGATGGTAGACTGCTCGGGAAGCGATGCAACTGAGCCTATTTACCATTCCTCACAAACCGCTCACTTGCCCAACGTGATAGATTTTTGGTAGGGACCTACACGGTTGGATCTACATCGTACTAATAGTGGACTTTTCTTCGGTGCCTCAATCATAGCTAACTGATTTCAACTTGGTAAACTACGCTATGACGAATCGTAAGCTGGGAATCATCTGGGGAGCTAATATAATCGTCAGCAATGGTAGGAGTTGGTATCACTATCAGTCGATTGGGAAGTGCCGAGTTACACCCTTCGACACTCGACCAACACAAATTTTTATTTTTATTTGTAGATCGCTGGTTACACCCTGAAGAACTTGAAACACCTATTCAATTTCCATCCTGTCAAATGAAATGTCGGCTTGATACCTACTAGGAAGCAGTTTTGACAGGCGTCTCTGCAATTGCCTAACGTCGGTCAAACTCACACTTCTTGTCATCAATAGATTTTTTTGCCACGGCCGAACTTACCGATGGGATTTCCGGGCATCGTTCGTTTACCGCATTGTACTAAATACAATTGGTTCTAGAGTGATCTAGGTAGGATGTAGTTTTCTTCCTTGCATCGAAGAGAAGCCCCGAAAACTTCGCATGATAGTGACAGTTTCACAAATTTCTCATAGGTGCGAACCTGTTTCATATTAATGTCGACGTCTGTGTCTATGGCATATGTTCATTGCAAAAATGGTGAAAACTGTGGGTCCGCTAATACTCAGATCGATTAGTCTGACGATGAACCTCATCGCTACCCATGAGCCAATCGTTCAATTCAACTCCGCATCATTCCAGCCACTCAATTCTCACGATTCACGATCCACAACACACATTTTCACGATCTTAATTCATTATGGATCACATAGGGCTCTAAGAAACATGATGGCAACCACCTATCAACTACATGATTAATCAGACGATGAAATTACGATCGTCGAATAAATCCTGAACCCACAAAAATCGTTCAATACGGTTGAAACCGCCGTGAAAACTTCTTTCCGACAGCACCCACCTAAGGGCTTCTTTCTGACTTGGGGTCCAAAGTGATCCACGACATGGGCTCGACCGTAGGAACCAAAAGCACGAACTTGGACGCTGTCGTCAGGGTCGGCCAGGAATACGATGAAATAGAAGGTCTAGAGGATCGAGCGGTAGCCTATAACCTGGCCCAGAACTCGCTGATCACAATGAGACCACCCTCATGAAAATCCGTTCAGCCGTTTGGCCCTGATGCCGTCTCACACACACAAACTCGCGAATTATATAATATGATAGATTTATATTTGTGCAAGTGTAATACAGTGCAGTGTTGTGTCGTTTACAGCGTACACAAAAAAACCGCAGGTTTTTGTAGGTACATTGTAACCGATGCCCGGTGTATCCAACACGTCGCTTACAACGTACGTGTACGCTGTATCCGGTGTATAGCGTCAGTTTACCACGTACTGTACACAATATCCTTGTAGTCATCAAATTTAAACGTGATTTATTCTATATAATTATTTTAATAATGGGGGAATAACCCAAACAAAAGTTATTTTATTGTAGGTACGTACTTCCCTTTACATATTCTTTATTTATAATTATTATTTTTCATTCTCTTCGGTTTCGATGACAACGAGTCGCCACCTTCAACACGGCAAACAATACCGAATCGCTCCTTGATTGAGAATAATAATTTATTGTTGGTCCATCCTAGCTTTAAGAGACAAATGGATACCAAGTTCTTTGCGGTAGATTATCCACAACATGCAGTTCAGCTGAAAACATACAAATATAGTGCAGGTTGCAGATTAGAGGTGACTAACAACAACCAAGAGCTAGAATTCGCGCGCGTTGTACTCTTTAACCGATATTTAGGCCCCCACGGGACCCAGAAAAGTACGCTCTAACCGATTTTTACGCTCTAAACGATGTTAATGTGTTTTTTCCTATGCCGTTTCACGGTGCCGGAGATTTTGTAGGCTATAACCGGTTGTTCGTTGTATCCGCTGACGTTATAAACGGTTTATACTGTACTTATCATGGTCTAACTGAACAGTTCCGCTATGGATACCTTTGTGCTTATCTTTTGTAATAAACATAGTGCTGAGCAAGCCACGAATATTCCAAAAACCAGTGATATTGCCGGGTAACCATCTGCTGTGATGTGACCGCACGACCCAGACGCACAAAAACCTTTCAATCTGGGAAGGATGTGGTTTTATAAAATCCGTAGCTTCCCAGTGGGTCTTGGTAGGTTGATAACTACTTACCATCTTTTCTTGGTCACTTCTTGATACTCGGTGGTCCAGTTCTTGAATAACATCGAAAAGGATTTGCGGCCAATATGGCTGATGGTGACCAATAATTAATTTGTAGGTACTTGTTGACGATCTGGGTGATAAAAGTTGGACATAGGACTGATTTTTCCATTGATGATGAAATCAATGGAATGTGTGTGAGATGTTGTGACCCCACCCCACCTTATATCTATGGAACAGTGTCTCATCATTTTCGCACGTTTAACTACCTACATGATACATACTGTCTATACATGATGACATTCAGGTTGGATGATGGGTTGTTGGATAGTTGTTTACTAATAATATGCAATATTCTGCAAGTAGGTAGGTAGGTCTATGTCAGGGGTTCCCAGACTTCATGTCAGTGCGTGCCACTTCCTCTTTTCAGATAACCGGGCTTTTCACTACCTGATCTTACGATATTAGTATTGAAGGTTCGTCTTAATAAAAAAAAACCGCTGATTTACAGTAAACGTTTATTTAAACACTGATTTACGGTGGTAGGTACATCTCAATGGGTTATAAAAATACCATTTCAGTGCGTTTTCTAATAAATTACCTAGTAGGTATAGACACTCATATTATTAAAAAGATAATTTTCTCCTTCAGTGTTTTTGGTTGTTCGCGTACCACGTGGAACGTCCCCGCGTACCACGTGGGATGTCCTCGCGTACCACCGTCAGGGAACCGCTGGTATGTGTGGTGGATTATGTTACTGGGAGGTGAAATGAGTTAATGCAGTAGGTAATTAAGAGAATTTGTATCCGTTACCTAGTTTTCCCGGATTAGTTACTAATTTAATTCAGTTTTGTGAATGTTGAGGTTCAGTCAAAGAAGAAGAGAATTTTTTGTCGAAGTTTCCGGATATATATTTATCCCATCGTTACGTAGAGCATTTACGTAGATTATAAACAATTATACTTAACTACGTATTACCTACATTATTTGATGATGTACTTACATAAATTTAAGCATACGTTCAGCGTCTCGGCAAAAAATAATTGAAGTTATATGGGAGTTGAAAAGTTGTTGAATTAGTCATTGCAGTCAGTTATCATCAAAATAATTTTGTTGGTGTGGTGGAAAGCGCTTTGATGTTAGAACAGTTCATCGACGATAGTTAGCCTTATTTGCAATAAGTAGTAGAAAGTCTAGGTTGCCTTTTTACCAATTTTTAGAGAGACTGTTGGAATGTTTACAAAAACACGCTAACCATAATTTGAGTTTAAGCTTATTCTATCTACTGAATTTGGTGCTTGACACATGTGCAACATTTCTGTTTGCTGACCAAGTATCCATTACTCTCCAAGCTACTCGTCTGTTAGGTATCTGAAAGGCACAAAAAAAATTCAAAGAGCGTTAAGGGTAATGTACCTACACTGTAGTTTTACCGTGAAGTTGAGCCAATTCAGTGGTATGGTAAAATAGTAATCAGTTTGTACTTGAGATGGAATGTATGAATAAGACTTCAGTAGCGCATAAACGGAGTAATTGGTTAATGTGCTGTAAGTGATTTATCGTTATGATAATTATATCCTGGTGAATGTGAAAGGCGGTATATCACGACTAGTATTGGAAGTTATGGAGAGCCTGAGCAGCGAAGCCGAGTCGGTCAAACCGACTGAGAGGAAGCGGACGAAATGCGATCTTGTGGTCGAGGGATCATGCGCCGCTTCCCCTTTCTGACTGTTGAGTCGATCTCTCGTAAACCCTCACTACAGCTTGGTGCATTTACTATCCTGTCTCAACTACAGACTAGTCTCTGTGGCTGGTAGACGAATTTTAGCAGCCAGCGCTTAGGACGGCTGACTCACGAGTTCGCTCTCTGAACTGGACTTCACCAATAATTTTAGAACAAGGTGCCTTTGAACATAATGAGCAATTTCACCGGTTTAATTTTATTTACTTCAGTAAAAGACCTCGGCGAGTGCTTTCCGAAAAGGTGCTGTATGAGGGGTAGCCGATGATCGAAAGTGAGCGATAAACCAGTCGAAAGAAAGCAAAATGACGTCATAGGTGAAGGCCCCTCACCCTAGCGTCCACCTGGAAGGAACCCACAGCGCCATCCACTTATGACGCCATTTCGCTTTCTTTCTATCCGTTTGTTGCCAAGCTATATGGAGTTTTGAGATGAAAATTGGCAGTGGGGGGTTTTTAAGGGTGCTAAATCCGATTCTGAGATCAAAAATAGAAACTTCCTACCCACGAAAATTTCCCATTGAAGGGGTTATAGTTTCCCTGCATATCCTTCCAGCTTGATGTGGCCTGCAGATAGAACTCCTTAGAACTGGTAGATTAGTTCTAATTTAAAACCTCATAACGCACCGTCAGATCTCCCACCCTCTGCTTCATAATATTAGTGGTTTTAGTTCAGACGGAAGTTAGTTCTTGGGAATGCTTCTGATAGTTCAGTGAGATCATAGCGCGGAACCGTGGTTGTCTAAACTCTCCCATGGTTAAGCCGTTTCTTGGCTGGCGGAACAGATGGATGCTCGCTCCGCTACTCTCTTGTTTATCGATTTTTCCGCACTGACTCCTCAAAAGGTCTTCGGTAGGTACTGTAAGTCCTTCAATTTTGCACTCCTCGAGATTCGTTTTTCTTGCATTAGGTATCAAATTCTTTCCGCTGTGTTTGAATAGCATAGTGTTCTGGATTGACTTTTGGTTTCTTTTCATCAGTGCACAAAAACTGTGGGACAAGAGACCAAGGCCAACTGTGTGATGACAAACTTTTGAATTCTTAGGTATTAAATACCTAACGCCCGCATTAAAACCAGTGTTTACTGCGGTATTTCGTCCGAAGGATTGTGGCACTGGAAGCCCTCTACCATCACTTGTTCAAAAATTTAGATTGGTGTAATCTTGAAATGATGAATACGTTGAGTCTATATCAATAACTGTTGTGAGGTTACGCTAGGAGACATTTTGGACATGTCAATCATTGAAAACTGTGTGATGAATTTCCTATAGATAGTTTCGATCATTTTTCATTTTAAATCTCAAGTTCCTTGCCAAGTTCATTTTAAATATTGTCCTATTCGATCACACCCAAAACGAATTCATTTCCGCAGTTTAGCAGGGTGTAAACTCACCCAGTTTAAAAACGCGTTTAAAAAACGATATTGGAGAATTTTCGTCAAAAAGTTTCCTTGGAAAAAAATATTCACAACTTTTGGAAAAATTGTAGTTGGAAGCTCGTTTTCAAAAATAAGCTGTATTTTTTAAATGAGGGTGATTGAAAATAAAAACGTGGCAAAAAATGACTTATCAGGTCTACTGACATCTGACTGGCTAAAGCCTTTGCTGTGACTTTGTGAACCGCCTCTTGGTTTGATTTTGAGAATATGTTTTGTTTTTCAAATTTATTTATAAGTTTACGGTTCCATCCATCCATCTACTGCTGTTCTATACATAATTTAAAGTGATGCACTGGCGCTCCAAGCGGGATTTAAGGAACTACTCGACGATTTGCCTGACACGTCATTTTTCTAGCGGGAGCTCGGAAGTTCGAATTCCACACTGTCTATACTTTCCGGCATAAACACCGCTTTATGTGGTAAATAGGCGTTAATTTCCGTTCTTGAAGAGAATTTGGCAAAAAAGGGAATTTAGAAACCAAATTCCCTTTTGTGGGCCAAATTCTCTTTCAACAGAGGCCAGTGGGCAATTTTTTTGGCCTGTGTCAACGGAGGTCAATCTGTGTACTGTCGTATCTTCCACGCACTGTACGATCGCCCATCTCTGCTAAGCCTCTCTTTTCCCACCTTAAAAGTTGAATAATAATTTCATAAAGCGTATCTTCTAATTGTGCTCAAGAGCTTTTTGAGCAATTTCTCTGGAGAAGATCATGTCTGAATGATAGCGGATTTTTTTAATGCCTCCCCCTCCACCCTTTCAGAGTCATTCCTCGAGAGGGCCCTTGAGCTCGATCGAAGAGGATCTTTACTCAAGAGAAGGATTAGGATTACAAAATAATTAAAAGAATCCTTTGATATATGAAAAGATCTTTGGGTAGGCTTCTCTCTAACTCGTCTTGGTCACGCGACTGAACCTTCGGCTGTTTCTTCTTTTTCTTTGCCATTTTGTCAGTAAATAATCGATTTTGACCTTGGCGGCACGGAGACCCAATTGATATTGAGCTAAGAAACCGTCTGCGGTGAACTAATGGTCCTGAAATGTTTATTAGAAAGCGAAAGTTCTGTATCAACGTCGGTTTTCCAACAGTCGTTCGCGGAATCCGACTTGCCCGCTATATTCGATAATCTTTCGTTATTTGCCTGTAGTCCAATGAGTATGCTGAGAGCAAACTGGAGTTATCAATGCTCAACAAGAACCTATTGATTTCCAAAGTAGGAGTCTGTCTTTGTTTTCAGCCGACAGTACATAACGCACTCGTACTTCAGAAGTCCGAGAATTTTTTTTTTTTTGAAAATACAGATAACTTTATTGTATATATTACATTACAGTTTTGCATCTTATTATAACTAGAGGGAAAGAATACCCTCTTTTAAACATGTTGTGGGTTACTGTCCAATGACAGCCCCCGCTAGTAGCTACTTGACTAATGACGGATAGTATCTAACAAATTTGCTCAATAATACACATATTACGATTTGAGAATAAATAACATTAATAAGGTGGATTAATTATTTACATAAATATGAATGAATAAGATTTGGACATTGATGGTAACTTTTTATAGTAAGTCCGGTGGTCTCTTCCGTTTTAGTCGTCGCTCGGGTCTTGGTGGTGGGGGGTTGTTTGGGATAATAGAGACTAGCTCATTTGGATGGTGCAGCATGGTTGAATGCAGTTTCGTGTATGAGGCCTTCAGGACGTCAGTGACTTCAGAAACTTGCAAGTCTCTGTGAAGAATGGAGTTCCTGACGTACCACGGTGCTCCCGATATCACTCGAAGAACTCGATTTTGGAACGTTTGAATACGTTTAACTTGTGAGAAGGCTGCTGAGCCCCACACCTGGCATCCGTATAACCAAACAGGACGTAACACCGTTATGTATATCAATCTTTTGAGGTCCAGAGATAGAGGTGACTTGCTGTTGAGAAGGAAGTACAATTGCCGAAAACGATGTCTCAGTCGTTGAAGTACATCGGTGATGTGGGCATTCCAAGTCAACTTCGAGTCCAGGTGCAGTCCGAGGTATCTTACCACCTGTTTTTGCGGTATGGGAACTTCACCAAGCTGTAAAACGGGGGTTAAAGTTTTCCTTTTATAGGTAAATTGTACCAGGGTGGACTTTTGCGGATTTAATTTTGTTTTCCAGCGACGACACCATACCTCCAATTGGTCAACAAAGGCCTGCAGCTCAATAATCGACCCGTAGTCCGTACCAGACGAAAGTATTGCCTGGTCATCTGCAAATTGTGCAATGGTGAGAGTGGCGGATTCGGGTAGGTCATGTACATAAAAAATGTACAAAATTGGACCAAGGACGCTTCCCTGTGGTACCCCTGATTTTATGTCTTTTATTGGGGACACCGAATTGTTGACCCTGACCGCAAACGTTCGACCGTGAAGGTACGAGTACATTAGTCTGTACGTTGAGTCTGTAAGCACTGGCTTAAGCTTGATCAATAAGCCAGGCATCCAAACGCGGTCGAATGCTTTTTCCGTGTCTAGGAATACTGCATGACATACTTCTTTATTTTCATAGGAGTCTAGGATACGATCAACCACTCTGTGCAGTTGCTGCATACAGGAGTGGGAGCTCCTAAAACCAAACTGTGTGGGGGGTAGTAGTGGACTGATTGAACCCAGAATGATTGGCAGTAATAGGCGCTCAAAAATTTTTGAGAACAGGGGTAACAGACTGATAGGCCTATATGCAGTGGGGTCAGTTCGTTCCTTACCAGGTTTAGGGATCATCGTAATAATAGCGAACTTCCACGCGGAAGGAAAATATCCAAGGCGCAACATCGCATTATAAATTTGTGTTAGAAACACAATTGGCTTTCGAGGTAACGCCTTCAGTAGAGGTTGGGTAATCATATAGGACCCTGGAGCTTTCTTGGTAGCAGAGCGAGAAATGGCATTTCGTACCTGGCCTGGCGTGAAGTGCATTGTAAATGGTGTGAGCTGTAGTGGTTCGTCCAGTCTGGTTTGGATTTCTGAATCCATCAGTGAATCGTGTGGTGGATTGGGTGTAAATTGGTCACTCAGCATGTTTGAGAATAATAAGGATTTTTCGTTTGAGGTACAGCGGAATGTATTTCCATCTTTCAATGGAGGAATCCCTGTGGTTTTCCTAGTTAGGTACCTTGTCTTTTTCCATAGGCTACCATCATTTGAGTTGAGCGATGAAAGTTCGGTAGTAGTGGCTGCATTACTTTCTTCTTTTAATGCATGGGAAAGGTCCCTTGTAGCCCTATTGTACGCTATTTTGTGTAAAGGGTAGCGAGTGTTTTCCCATCTTCTTTTGCAGGTTTTTTTAACAGCTAGTAAATGTTGAACGACAGGGGACGAGTGGGGTCTCTTCCTTGACTTCGAATTAAGACTAACTGTACTAGCAAGGGATGCAGCAGTTTTAATGTTCCTGGTAAGTCTGGCAATTGCTTTGTCCACCTCCTGTGGTGTTTTGAGGGAAATCTTGAGGTCGGTAAGTTCGTTCATACTATCAGAATACTTCTTCCAGTTAAAAGGCTGCTTGATGAGTGTCATGGCTTCGGTTTTCGGAGGACAACTGCTGAGTTCGATGATTACCGGACGATGGTCAGAGGATAACTCGTCCAGAACCAATGGGCTAGAGCATAAGTGGGATGCATGCTTACCGATGAAAAAATCTAATACATCAGGTGTGTGACGGCTATTATCCGGATAATAAGTTGGTTGTGTGGGGAAAATCGGTTCGAGCGACAGTCTATGAACCATCTCATTTAGAATTACACCCCTTGGATTTGATAGGTTGGATCCCCATCGTCTGTGTTTACTGTTAAAGTCTCCTCCAATAATGAAGTGTGTGCCCATTTCATGAAAAAGGCCGAGGAAATCTGCATGGTTCATACGATTCCTTGGAGCCGAGTAAAAGGAGCCTACCTGGTATTGATGTGCTTGAATAGTAATCAAGATTCTGGCTACTTGGATGTTCTCCTCTATTATGGGTAGAAGTTCATCATGTTGTAAATCAGATTTGACGATTAACACTGATCCACCTTGGCTTGAGTTACTGGGATGGTCTGCTCTATAAATTTTATAACGGGGGATAACAAGTTTTTTGTGCATGGCCAATTTCGTTTCAGTTAAAAGTGCAATATCTATATCGCAAGTGTTTAGGAAGAGCACCAATTCATGATATTTACTCATGACTCCGCGAGCATTCCATGTGCTGATTTTGAGTGTTGTTGATGGCCGAATCATTTTTTCTGAATTAAACTAGGCATGATTTGCGTGAACATTTGAATCAGTGGTGAAAGAAGGTTGAGTAGCGAATCGAGTTTTTGTATTACTTGGCTTAATATCATCTGATTCGAGTCATTATGTTGATCCGGACGAGTCACGTCAGCATATGACTTCTCGGTTACGAGGTGTTTTCGCGGCTGAAGAGTATTATTTGTACCTCTCCAATCAGGAGTTTTCATTTTGTCTGCAGGTCCCAAGTTAGGGGGGTTAACTGGTGATGTGGTCTTCTGAATTTGCAAGTGGACGGGGCACCCTTTATAATTGGCTGAATGTTGCCCGTTGCAGTTAACGCATATGGGTGGACTCGAAGCTGCTTTAGTACAGTTCACGGTCTGATGCAATCCGTCACATTTCACGCATCTTGCTGCCCTATGGCAGTAGTTTTTAGTATGGCCATAAGCTTGGCAGTTTGTACACTGGAGTATACTTCTACGTGGTTTGGTATACTCCACGTGGTATGGTCCGAGAATAGAGGAGAAATAGTAGCATCCTCCCTCATCATACATTTCAGGCATAGAACATAGATGTCCGCATTTGACGGAGCTTCGCATACGTACTACTGTCTTCCATGTTCGCAGTTCCAAGACCATTCTCAATCTGCAATGCTCCAATCCCCCTCCCCCCTCCCCCCAAGTACATAATTATATATTGTCTTTGAAGTTTTACCTAGTGAATGATGATAAAATTATGATTCCACAATTATTTACCAAGCAGACTATCTTAGACCGCAGCAAAATATCTACCTATGGGTAAAATCTTTGTCTGTAGTCTTCAGAATTGTTTATTCTGGTTCGTTTTTACTTACATACGGTTGGCTGAAGTATGGAGATGCCTTGTATGTTTCCTCTCACAAAAGAGGTTGTACCCACCCGAGGACGTTTAGTGAACCACATATTTCAGCTAACATGTCTTAAATTTCGATTCATATTGTTTCTCGCGTAGATGTAAGAGTACAGTATTTGAGATTCTCAAGACATAGGCCTTAGTGTTTTTTCAATACAAGATGCGTTCTGTGCTGCTGTACATAATGATTTTATTGTTTACGCTGTGTAATCTTTGTTACCTGTACATTGCCTCTATCTTCCATATTGTCTATTCTCAGCTTCTCCTCACCCTCTTTTACGGTCTGTTGGCTCGAAGAAATATTTTTTCTCAAAAGGTCCGAAATCTCGTTATCTTTCTGTGCCGCTGGAACGTAATCGTTTCAAACGGGAAAGAAGTCCAGCGATTATTTTCGTTGGAGCCTGGCCGCTGAATGGGTTCTCTTCATTGTTCACCGTAGTCTCTTTCCGCGTTTTCTATTACCGGAGGCAGACGCCTTCACATTCATTATAGCGTTGTTACTCATGGTTTACTAGACCGCTAAGAACCTCGCGCAGTTCTCTTCTACATAGTTACCATAGCTGTGCACGTTATCATCGCACCGCATACCTATCTAGTCGATGGATGGATTGGTCATCATAAATACGACGTAGTTATTTATTGTACGCTATGGCCCATGGAACCAAACACGATGATTTTCGAACATTAAACATAGGGAGAGGTATAGTGAGCCCTAATCATCTTCTAAGGTTCATACAACAATTTATTTTGTTGTTGAAATAAATATTATAACTTGAGTGTTTACCTTGGTACTGTTCAATTCATATATAAAAGAGTGTTGTATTAGGGAATTCCTTCATGAAAATGCTACCTACTTTTAACGATGTGAAAATTATCGTGGTCCAGACTTGAACCTCAACTAAACTAATTCCGCCTGGAGGTACTGATAGGGTCTCGCGCTAGGTCGCCGCGCAGTTCATTGAGCATGAGGAGGATTATCCCCCTCACTTCCACTCTCGTCTCGCACGCCTCAGAGCTCTTTTCCAGATTGGCACCAAGTACATACGTTCCAATCATGCCGTTTCACAATCTGTTTTCCTTTCAGATTCCATTCTTTTCACCGTACCTATTGCAGTGCTGTTCATGAGCACTGCTGAATATGTTGTGGTAATTGATTGTAAACTAATCCTACCTATCACTTTTCTGTATTTTTCTCTAATGAAATTGATGTGACGATCTTGATGATTAATATTAATCCCCAACCGTGCGCGCCCTATCCCATTACATTATGGGTGCTGCTGAGTTTGAACTGAACCTTTTGTTTCGCCTTTTTCCTTGGAGATTCCCGTTATTTCTAATTACCACTAATCATATCAACAACACATTTCATTGTACATTTAGTAGAATCTACTTAAACTTCTCGGAAAACGGGGATGAAAAGCTTGTAGGATAGACCCACACCATGGAATTCACACCTTGTAAATGTATGCGGCCGAGCGGGTTTATCTGAAAATGGAATGGAAAGTATGTATAATGATTGTACCCAGTCATTTTAATGGTGCATGAATATGATTGAACAACACATTTTAGAACCCAAAGAGAACGAATAAGAAGATCTAGGAAATTCGAATACCTGCTACTCAATACCTATACTTAGTTCACATGTTAATTGAATTTCCGCTCGGAAGCAATCAGAGAACGTAACTTGGGCAGACTGATGAAGGGAAGGATTTTTAGCAAAACCCAAAATCGCCTTCCAGACATAGTAGATCAGGCAACCGTTCCCATACAAAGTAAGGTCGAAACACCGCGGGCTGTACGCAGATATGGGTATTACATAGGTTACATAATGTGGTGATCGCGAGAGAGGATAGGTGTGGATGGCTAGTTTGAGCGTGAAGGATATCATGGGTGTAGGATGTGCCCAGGCGGGATCTTTTAGGTGAAGCTAGCACCCCAATATGTTACCACCACAATTATTGCTAGAGGATGAAGGCTAGCGTCCCAGGTTGTTACCACCACAATGGACACTAGAGGAGATGAAAGCTAGCATCCCAGGTTATTACCACCACTATGAATGCTAGATCTTTTTGGAAGCATATCCCAGGTTGTTACCACCACAATGAATATGCGAGGGATAGGCGAAAGCGAGGAGGCATGAGCTGAGTGAGAGAGAGTGAGAAGACGCAGCTAGGAGTGAGCATGGAAGAGTGAAGAGCTGGGCGAGCCTGGCGCCTTATAAAGGTGTCTCCACCTCGTCCCCCGTCTACCAACGGCCGTTACTGACTGTTGGGAGTCCCTGGGAGTGAGTGGAGGGAGAGCCCTTGGGGCTTCTACCGAGGTGTCCCACAGCTCGTCTTTCTCCTTCTATTTATTAGTTATAAACTTGTACATTACTATGAGAGTTATATAGAGGGGTACCACGACACATAATGTAGGTCACATTCAATCCTCGTGGGTTCATTGTATAGTGGGGTGATTGTATTGGTATAGTTGGATTCATCGGTATGCTTTTCACACATATTCCAGCTCCAGGTATTTCATACCTATATTACCTGTTATTTATACCTATACAAATACAGGCTGTACGCAGATATGAGTACCTATTATCTAGGTTACTTATTATAAACTATAATGTATGGGTTACATCGAATCCTCATGGGTTCATTGGTGGTATAGTTGGATTCATCGGTACTGCTTTTCATACATATTCCAGCGGTTTCCCTCACACGGTTATAAACTCTAATATTAAACTCTAGTAGCATCTATGCTTCTGTCATGCAACAAGTAGGAAAAAATACAGGATTCTTCCACGGTACCTTCAAGGAATGTCCTCCGTCCATAGAAGTACCAAAAGTTTCCAGAAAAACATTCATTCTCCTTTCCAACAATTAATTTCGAGATAATAATATAGGATTCGTTGTGGTAATATAGGATTGTTTACAATCAAGGCCAGACTGCACTGGAAACCCCGGGCATGTAATACCGCATGAATAACATGGCAATTTAAAAAAACCGCTGTTTTCTGTGGTCAGTACTCTCGAGCTTCCTCCAGGAAAACCCTAAATGGCGTACTGGAGCCGGCCCAGGAATTGAAGTTTTATACAAATGCGCGGGATTCAATAATTCAGTCATTAATTATTTGTAGTTATTCATGAAGCATTTTAAGGTAAATAATAAACCGTTATGTAATAATTTACCTGTATAGATGCCCCTTCTGCGTAGATAGTATAATAAACCGTTGCGTAATAATTTACCATAGTGTAATAACTTGCCGTGGTGTAATAATTTACCCACTAATATTTCATCGTTTGTTCAACTAGCAAAACTACCTATCAACAATAGCCATGAGCCATCATTTTTCAAATGGAATAATATCACAGATCAACCAACTCGACTTCATACAGCCATCCGTGATTATAATAAGGTGCTCCCTAGCGATGATCTCTGGGCCGGATGTATACCGTTGATTCACGGTCATGTTGACGAAGCTTTTCGGCGCAAGCGAACGGCTGGTCGTACAATGCTCCGGGGTGGTCTCAAAAAATTCTTTAGGTCAAGATCAATTTAAAAACGTAAAAAACATACCCGTCTATTGAAAGTTTTCGAGCTACGGCGTTCTGCAAATTTCAACGCCTATTTTTCACCCCTTAGAGATGAATGAAAGTAACGCCGAGCTTCACGGACCAACTAGACCCCGGATGGGACCTACAAACTGAATTTCATTAATTTCGGTTCGGCGGACAGATCGACATTTTGGTCTATTATTTTCAATAATGAACCTTTGTAATCGAGTATGAAAAAAAAAAAAAAAATCTAACCCCCCTCAGAATTTGATGGTTTACGTTTCAAGGTAGGTAGGATGTAGAATCCGAAAATGCAATAAAAAAAATTTCTGTCTGTCCGCAGTACGCCGTACTGGCCACTTTTAGTTACAATGAAATTCGGGTTATAGGTTCCGTTCGGGGTCTAGTTGGTCCTCGAAGCTCGGCGTTACTGTCAGTCATCTCTAAGGGGTTCAAAATAGGGGTTGAAATTTTCAGAAGGGTATAGAAGGGTATGTTTTTTTACGTTATTAACTTTGTCTTGAGCTAAACAATTTTCGAGACCACCCGGAGCATTGTACGTCCAGCCGTTCGTGTGCACCAAAACTTCATCAACACGATCGTGAATCAATCTGTATAAATCCGGCCCGGATATCATCACTAGGTAGCACCTGATGATGGTATGATGGTGAAGCTGCCCGACATGTAAATTTATTGTCAATCTAAATCGTACTTCGCTTGGCATTCAAATAAATATATTACAGGGATAGGCAGCTTCACCTTAGTATTTTCATCAAGAGGTGCGTACGGTCTGCGAAATGCTCTTGGTAGTCATCGAACTACATATAAGTTAAATTACCATGGCCTTGAATTGCGTTGACGTACAGAAGTCCTGTGTATTTCCCTATGCAGGAGCAAGCAGAGCGATATTGAATTAGGTCTTCACGCCAGGTGGATGGGATGAGGTCTCTGACCTGTTGGACTACCTGCACCTGTCCAGATCGTGGTTGGAAGGGTGCGAAAAAGCGCTACCACGCGCCAGTAAACTGCCTGCTAATTGGCTTCCTTACTGAAGGATCCTGATGAGACCCTTATTAGGTTATTAGGTTTGTCGGTTCGTTTGATTAGTACGTGTTCGACTACCCAGTCTTTCTTCAGTGACCATTCTTGGATGGGGGGGGGGGGGGGGGCGGCTGAGCACAGTGGTCTATAATCCTTTTTGAATCAGAGGTGAATTATTGATCACAGGTGAACTCAGCACACTCTAAAACGCGAGCTAATAGAGCAGAGGTGAATTGAGCTCTACCTCTTACTTGAATGTATGATTTATTATAATAGAAGCAATACTAAAAAACGCGGCAAATTACTACACAACGGTTTTAGAAGCAGCTAAATTTACATTTTTCACGGAGCTAAAAAATCACAGATATCGGACAAGAATGGATTCACTGGTATTTTTTTGAATAATTACAAATTGATTCTCATGGCTACTGCAACGTTCCGTTTGGCTGTTTATTATTTATTACTGTGATGCCGTTCGTGGGTGCTCTGAAGTTTAATTTGGGTAATAGTCTGGATCGCAAATTTGTCGAAATTTATAGCTGTCTATGAAAAGAAGTTCCTTTCCCCGCTCACTGAACATACCAACCGACACCTTCGCACTATTTGGCCTGGGATCCATTTGAATACTGAAATACCTACGATAGGAAGTGAATGATAGGGTGTGATTATAATTTCTGTTGTAAACATTCAACAGAAAATAAGACAGTTAAGAGTGCTCAGTTCCATTGTTACTTTATAATAAACAGCCCTCAAGGATTAGACAGGTCATAGTGTGCTTCGTTCACCATCACCCGAGTTTTCATATTCGTTTGTCCCTGTATACTGTATCCATATAGCACCTAGGTGCTGTGCTAAATGGATGCTTTAAATGAAGCTCTACTGAACCTTTACACCCAAAACTTTTCTTGTTCCATGATTGAAGGAACCAGCGAGAATGATATTGTATATTTTCTGCATATGAGCCTAGATGTTAATGGTTATTTTTCCGTACATTATTCATTTTCAATAGGTTCGAGCCCTGTTAGGGCAATTAACCATCATTGATGGTTTTATCGAGGATACCCAAATGATCTATTCGTGCTACCCGTATGCGCCAGATCTCCAATGGGCAGTTGAAATAATCACGGCTTAGCGATCGATGTCCCCTCCCTCGAGCACTGTGCGCCCATTATATCTAACCAAGAGCAACAAACTCGAGCCGCGCTTCCCCTCCTATATTTTTTCTGCCCCGTCCAAAAATACACATCGGCCCATAGTGGGGTGGTTCGATCGGGGGTTGGCAGGCCTGCGCCTGGAGCCCTGGCGAGGCTTTGTTATCACACCAACCTGCTTCTCTTTCAATGTCACCTACTTCCTCACCCACATTATCCACCAATTCAAAGGTGTCAGCGTTGCTTCTACCTTGGGACTTCATTTTATCTTTTTAAGCAAATTTGGAACCCGTCGATGAATGTATGTTCTGTAAGTATGTATTGGCCACTCGGTGTTGTCATTCGGAAACCCAATGGCAATGGGATCTCGCCCCGAGGTATTTTCATTTTTACATTGCTCCTCGAAATCATGGTGGGCATGGAGGTAATAGCTCAGATTAAGAGAGCATCTTTTCTAGACTCAATACAATCACTATAAATAGGTCAGTAAAATAAGACACAAAAGGGTGTTCCCGGGAATTATCTGAGGAAAGCAGGAAATCGTTTTAGTACCTTTAGTCAATGCTGAATAAGAGTAATCTGAGGTTGCACGGCCACAGGCCGTGAGCAGAATTTTTTAGAGCAAAAAACCTCGACACTCTGTGTTTAGTTTTTTGTCTATGTCTCCCATACCGTGCATCCTGCAACACAAACTTTGATTACAAGAATTAAAGAGCATTAAATTCTAAATCGAAGCACTAACTCAAAAGTCAAAAAACAATTTTTTCCCCGTTTTTTGTGAAATTCTCATTTCAAACGCCCCTGGCTCTGGAATGGTCATTCTAAATTAAAACTCTTCGGGATGAAAGTTGTAGAGCATTAAATTCTGTGTTCAATGAGCACCAAATGTTTAAAATATTGTAAATTTAAGTGTGCATAATATTATGCACGAAAATCCCCAAATGGCCAATTCGCGGAATTTTCACTAGGTCGCTTCATAAAAGCTGTCACAATGGATTTCGTTAAATTTAATAAGTATGGCTAATCAAATTTAAATGCAATAACCATTCAGAAAGGAAATATAAGTTAATATAAATAAACCAAAGTTAATGTAAAAATGTGTGTGTATGTAATATAGAAATTCAAAAAATATAGACATTTCAAATCAAAATAATAGAGTATAGTAAATACCTAATGTGTGGAGGGGGGAAAAATACAAAATGAGAACTAGAAAATAAATACATGAACGAGAAGAAAGATCATCAGATTCTACTTACATTTTTACATGGTCATTCGTTTTTTAGAGGGTTCTTCTTCCTCTCCACTGACAAGGTTTGCCTCGTCTCCCGACACCTCGCCTTCAATCTCCATGTCGGTTAAGTCGTCCCTGCGTCGGAACAGGTAGAGATTGTCGACAGAGCCTACTCCTCCATCACTGAATTAGAGCAGGATTGCCCCTTGCAGTTCAGGCATACTGTTGTACATTTACACGAACTTTACTCAAACCCTCAGCTGGAGCTGGCTCGCCTTTGTGGTAATGGGGAACAGACCATGACGAGTAGCTTTCCAGCCCCGGCTGAGTGGGTTTAGATCTCTTCCATACCACATCTGGATTTGTTGTATGCTTGCAGAGATTTGATAGGCGGCACCGTTGGTAGGTTGCAGATGAGCCAGGTTGAAGCCAGTAGTTGACAAGATTCTTGCGAACTGATCGTATCTCCTCACTTCTGGCCTACTGTAACAATATCTGCAGGAGTAGCATCCGGCTGCCTTTGGCAGCCTCTTGTAACATACGTTGACTTTCTAGTGTTTCATCCTACAAAGGGACCTCGAAACAGTCATTGTTCTGTCTCAGAAGTTTAAAATACTCGCGATGAAGGCGAGGAAAAATGAAATTCGTTAAGACCCATTTCTTGCCGCAAATATTGGTTGAATAGGCCAAAAGTGAAAACCTCCTTGGATGAGTTACCAAATTCGAGCAGTTCGCGAGCTTCAACTTGGCGCCTCTGCTCTCTGCCACCTACCATTAAATCCAGATGCGGTATGGACGAGATCTAACTCTATTCAGCTGGGGCTGGAAAGCTCGTCATGGTCTGCTCCCCACTACCGTCACAAAGGAGCCAGAGCTCCAGCTGAGGTTTTGATTAAAGTATTATGTAAATGTAGTACAGGTGCAGAGGCAAAAGTGGATGCTTAAAATCTGGGTAAAATGCACAACAAAATGCCTGCAAATATTGTTTCAATAGGCCAGAAGTTTCTCGCTGCTCTGAAGGCATCCAAGCGAGGTGAAACCTCCTTGGATGAGGAGATACGAGCTGTTCGCGGGAAACTTGTCAGCTGCTCTTCAAGCTGGCTCATCTGCAACCTACCAACGATGCCGCCTATCAGGCGTAACCCGTTTCGGCAAATGGCCCACGAGTCCTGCCTGAAACGGGGACCCCGTTCGGCAAATGAGTTTGGGAGAAAGACAGCCTCTTTCGGCGAATGACAACAAGTCAGTGTACAAATTCCTGCCGCTGCATTTTGTTTGGTTTCACCTGGTTCCTCGTTCATCTTTCGCATTTAGCATCCTCGTGTACCTATTATGTTGTGTGGGTCGAGACGGTTCTGTGAGATGGTGGCGATTGACGAAAAATATGAAAGGTGTTCCTGCAATAATAATAAATTAATTCAAATTCACGCGTAGTTACGTGCATCAGGATGGGCTAATAACTTTCCGGTGTTGAAAAAAAAAAAATCAATGTAAGGCTTCTATAGTTATAGGCGCGAGTGTTTCCCGGATAATATCAATAGATAGTGTTCACAATCACGATCCAAAGAGAAGAAAAGTATAATATGCCTCCCTTAGTAGCGGTATGTGTGTGTGCATGCGCAAACGTGAAATCCTTCAAACGCCCATGGATTACTCTAGACGTCTAGACTGAACCCCCCCCCCCCCCCCTTACAACTATTGCATATTTTCCTTTGCCGAAACGGGCTCTGTTCCCGGACTTATCCGTTGCCGAAATGGGCGCTCTTTTCGCCGAAACGGGAACCTTCCGGCCTATCACCACTCTCTGCGAGCATACCATCCTCCAATTTTTCTTAACTTAATCAAAAATACTGATCCATTCTCAGTGGACTTTTAAATTTGAAATAAAAGCCCAAGTTTGTCCGTGGTTTGCGATTTTTGACCCATAACAACATGAGTGTTGCGCGCTTTCTGACCAAAATGGAGAAGTTCGGGGATGTTTTATGGTTCGAAACAATATAATTATGTAGGGACTAATTATTAAGAATGTTATGAAACATTGAATTTTTGAAAAATTCTCGCTGAAAGTGTTGAATCCATTTCACTCACTTTCTTATTTTTTGTTATAACTGTCATCTGCAGAAATTCTCTTTTTCATGCTTTGTTGAAGGTATTTGTCGTTCCTACGCTTTTCTCAAAATTATCCTCTTGGTTTCAATAACTTGTTTGGGTACTTATCGGTTAACGGGAGGCCACTCATCTATTCAGAAGTCCCAAACAACCTGCTCATTCACGGGATAGTTTCTGGGATTGTTTATCTTTTTTGAGATGCGAGCGCTAGCGAGCATCCAGATCGCTTGGCAATGCATTCCACTAATCTATTCAGAAGTCCCAAACAACCTTCAGCTTTTTTTGTAAAACAAATTTGAAAGAATATTGTAAAAAATCGCGTCTTTACCCAACTTGGTACCGCCTGCCACACGTTCCACGTTTGCCATCATTCGACACTGACTGAAAACACATCCAGACAACGAACGAAAGCGATAGGTAACTATAATAATTCAGAATTTTTAAAAGAACAATTTTTAAGAGAAGAAGAATTTTTATAATAATTCAGAAAATAATAATTTAAATAATTTTAAATCGTTAAATGAGTGGCCTCCCGTTAACCGATAAGTACCCTTGTTTGCTAAGGACGTTTTTATTCCCTTTGAAAATAGACAGCTCATGTGGTGATTTAGGTTTGGTAGATTCAAGAACAAGCCGTGGCACGCATCAACTTCTCTTACCTCATTTACACTGCTACGCCTAAAATATTGTACATTACATCACGGCGGGATTCCATATAGTCAATCAGTTCCGTCGACTCCTCCCGTATGGGTGTAACCTGTACGTCGAGAGAGGGGAATCTTATAGCAGAACCTCTTATCGTCTTCTCATCGAGTCAGTTTGTAATGAAAGGACGGCGTGTGCTGGGTATATTGGGTATATTGTACGGCGATTTAAAAACTTCGAGGGCAGCTGTGGAGCCCCCAGAATACTTGAGGGGTTCTTGAATCGAAAATTGTTCGACCTTTTATGTTCCAGGATTATTCTTGAGTGGTCTTAAACCGTCCTCTCAAGTGCAATTAATCCATACGGCTAATTGTCCCGAGCTTTTCTTTTTTCTTCGCCCTGGAGGAGTTTGGATCTGAGCATTGTTAACATGGGAAACTGGAGATTGAAAGCTAGAGAACGGAAAAAATAAAAGTTCCCATGATTTATAGACTGATCCCCAGTTTCTCCATCCTTCACATTCACTAAACATATTTTGAGAACAATACTGTAGTAGCTAGGTGATGCTCTCTAGATGGCTTTTCTACGTGAATTCGATTACATGATTCTATGCTACATGTATACAAATAATAGTAACTCAGGGCTTATCAGGCCTGACCTTAGAATGAGGAAGGAATGCGCACAAGCTATCTGGGTTGACTCCGAAATTGATGGTGATTTCTTCTTCTAAAAAATTCGTTCTTACGCACACATGCTTCCATTTGGGCCCTAGTTGTGTCCCGGAACTTTTCTGCCCGATCGGAATATACCCAGGGGAGTTATGAGTGAAAATGTGTATAAAAATAGGTACTTTTTGTGTTTTCGTAACACATTAGTAAAATGAGCTTTTGGGGTATCGTTTTCCATGTTTTTGGGGACGAGAAGACCGATTATCCGGGACAAGGAGATTTTATTTTAAAAAAACCGTTGTTGCACATTATTAACCGCAGCTTAACCTCATCTACGTTCCCAAATGTGTTAAAGGTTGCCAAAATCGTTCCGCTACATAAAGGTGGCTCCCTTGCCGAATATAACAATTACAGACCGATTTCTTTATTAAGTGTGATCTCCAAACTGATAGAAAAATGGGTAAAGATTCTTTTGACTCAATACCTGAAGGAAACTCGCTGATTTCAGGAAAACAGTTTGGCTTCAGAGCAGGCTTGGGAGTCGATGAGGCATTATTCCACGTCATTAAGGACCTCACATATCTTTTGGACCAGAAAAAGAAAGGTATCCTGATACTATTGGACCTTGCTAAGGCATTTGACTCCGTTGATAGATCGAAACTTATAGAGGTCTTATCGAGGAGGGGTATCGGAGGAAAAGAGCTGGATTGGTTCAGAAGTTACTTCGTAGATCGTAGACAGCAGGTACAAATTGGTGATGTGACGGACCACGAGGTGCCAATTGAATTTGGAGTCGTCCAGGGTAGCACCCTGGGGCCCATCTTATTCCTCTTGTTCATTGATGGGGCAACTGAGTTGAGCTTGAGTGGTCGTTTATTTGTTTGTGGATGATGCGGTCGTCTTGTGTCAGGCGGACGAATGGAGTCGGGTGTTTCAGGACGCAAACCTCGCCATCAATCAATTGTACAAATGGCTATCGGGTCACTCATTGAGTCTGAACATCAGTAAGACTAAGTATATCACTTTCTCACGTTCTAGAGACAAGGCCCAGGTAGTGGAAGCAATAAAAATTCATAGTTGCTCCGAGCAGATGTCCTGCGATTGTCCTAAGCTAGATAGAGCTAGCAGTGCCTCGGGGTGATATTAGATAAGGATTTGCGATGGGAGTCCCAGATAAAAAATTTAGTAGCCAAAGTGCGTAAATTTTTGTACTTGTTTTACGATTTGAGGAAGTGTCTTCCTGTGAAACTATTGCTTCAATTGTATAAAGCATTAGTGCAGAGTGTATTCCTCTTCGGCATCCTGGTATGGGGCTCGGCGTCGGATGCAGTCCTGAATCCGCTGCGTGTTATTCAGAAGTCGATATCAAAAGTCATTCTCAGGAAGCCTCCCCGATACTCGTCGTCAAATCTATTTAATGAGGCATTAGTTTTTTCTATCGATCAGCTGCATACTAGGTCAACGCTTGCATTTTACCACAAACACCCAGACTACTTCCAGATATCAGGACTTCAGCATCCGTACTCGGTCCGTCCTTCTACTCAGCAAATCATTCCTAGCACTGCAATTCGCTTGATAAGCACAAATCGACACGTATTCTTCAGCCTTCCACTTCTGCTCCGAAACGTCACTCCTGAACTTCAACAGCCCGCGAACTATACCAGATCAGAATATAAAAAACTCATATTTTCATGGTTGATTGAGCAAGGTCACCTAGAATGTAGAATGCTCTTCAGAAGTATTTACAGAACATAACGATGTAATTATGCGATTGTTCATAACAAAAATAACTCGGTAAATATTGAAAATCTAAAATAACCAGTGAGTCACTATATCATCGTATGTGAACAATAACTTATCCTAACAGTAAGTAAATAAAATCATTTGGAGAACTGAAGCAACACCCCCACTCAACACCGAACTCAGTTCGATCGAGCGGGGTATGTTCCACAGCACTTAATGCTCCTTAATTTAAACAGTTTTAATTATGTTTCTCGTTCTTTAATCTTGTATTGCCATTGCTCTAGGCGGAATAAAGTATTTTTTCATTTCATTTCATTCCATTCATTTCATTTCATTCCATTCATTTCATTTCATTTCGTGTTTTGGGGGCCAAAATTGGTGGAAACCATCAGAAATAGCCATTCGAATTATTTCACGTGAAAGAAACAATAAATGAACAGCCAACATTTCTGTAGGTGTCCAATATAATAATAAACACATGTGGCAAGGACATTACAGCGTTTTGGTTTTGGTTCTTTCGCACACAAGCTCCATTTGGTCCCTAGTTGTGTCCCGAAACTTTTCAGCCCGATCGGAATATACCCAGGGGAGTTATGAGTGAAAATGTGTGTAAAAATAGGTACTTTTTGCGTTTTAGCAACATGTTAGTAACATGAGCTTTTGAGGTATCGTTTTCCATCTTCTTGGGACGATAAAACCGAACATGAAGACGATTTTAACCACAGTGGAAAACTGAGGTTCTACCAAATGTTCAGCTCCCAAAATTGATTTTTCGTGAGTCAAAAACCTGGAAAATCGTCTGAAATCGCAATCAGTTTGTATAATAACACTAGAAAAAGTTTCAACACGTGGATCAAGACGATTAAATGGAACTACCGATGATCAGAGATAATTTGGAAAAAAATGAGCCTACCTAATGCGTGTTTTGGGGGCCAAAATTGGTGGAAACCCTCAGAAATAGCTATTCGAATTATTTCACGTGAAAGAAACAATAAATGAACAGCCAACATTTCTGTAGCTATGTCCAATAGAATAATAAACCCATGTGACAAGGACTTTGCAGCGTTTTTTAGGGTGAGAAGACCGAATATTTGGTTGATTTTGACCGAAGAGTGATGAATTGAGGTTGTAACGAAGGTTAAGCTCCCGAAATTCGTTTTTTATGAGTCAAAAACATGGGAAATTGTTTGAAATCACCATCAATTTGTATAATAACACTAGAAGTAGTATCAACAGGTGAACCAAGAAAAAAGAATGGTACCATCAATGATCAAAAATAATCTGTTGAAAGGAAAAGCCGAGCCTAATTCGTGTTTTTGGGGGGCAAAACTGGTGGAAACCATAAAAAATAGCCATTTCAATAATTGTACCTGAAAGAAACAATAAATGAGCAGCCAAAATTTTTGTACGTATGTCCAGTAGAATAATCAACCCATGTGACAAGGACTTTGCTGCGTTTTTGGAATATACGCACCTTGAAACGGAAATAAAAAATTTTGAGGGGGTGTTATAAAAATTTTTTGCTGAGCGAATACATAGGTAGGTGTATTATTCACAGAATAATAAACCAAAAGCCATACGTGTACGTAGGTATTGTTATTATAATGATTATTATAATATCATTATTTTGAATTTGTACATTATTTTTATGTAGGAATTATTTTTAAATTTTTTTTAAATTTATTGTTAAATACTATTATTATTATTATTATTATTATTAGTAAGTATTCAGTTAATGTTTTCAGTAATGAACCCTTGGAATCAAGCATGAAAAGAAAAAAAATTGTAACCCCCCCTCAAAATTGTTTAAGCTTTCTAATTCCCATCAAGAGGCCACACCAGAAAGTGGCAGAATTTCGGTCAAAGTGCAACGGAGAAGTCGATGGATTCGGCCGGGAAAAAAACAGTTCGGTCGGTGTCGGTGGAGTTTGGCCCAACGCAACAGTGGAAGCATAAACATTCAACCGGATTTCTCTCCTTACTATCGCAATCGTATGCGGCAGAATCAAAAATCGGCCGCCGGATCCAATGTCCGTGATCAATGTCAAACCTGCCAAATCAAGGCGGGGTGTGATGAATTTAAAATTCTCATCACGGTGGCGTGGAAGGAAGGTGAGTGAGTGAATTTAGGTAAAGGATAGTAAAGGAGGAAAAGTCGCAGGCGGCTGTAGTCAACCGAACATCTACGACTTTTGGAGGAGAGAGAGGTGGTGTGGAAGGAAGGTGAGGAAAAGTCGCAGGCGGCTGTAATCAACCGAACATCTACGACTTTGGAGGAGAGGGAGGTGGATGAGGGAATTTCACCTAGGCGGCTGTAGTCAACCGTTCATCTAGGTGAAGGAGAGGAAAGGAGAGGTCCCTTGTCTAGGCGGCTGTATTCAACCGATCATCTAGACAAGGGGGGAAGGAGGAGAGAGAAGAGAGGAGGTGAAATTCCCAGGCGGCTGTATTCAACCGATCATCTGGGAGGTAAGGTAAGAGAGAGAAGAGAGAGCTGGTTAGAGGAAGTGTCGAATGAAGCTTGAGCGCCAGGATCCGGGGTTATATAGTACTTGGGGGCCTCTCCCTCCAGCTCCTTGCTGGGAGCTGGTAGTGGGGCCCCAGGTTGAGTAACCCTGGGTTCTGTCGCCTGTCCCCACTCATGTCTTTATTTACGGAGCTTTTAGTTTGGCGTTTGAATATTGGTGAGAACTTAATATGATAGGAGTGTTCCCGGGAGGGACTCACGACAGAGGTCCCCCCAGTTTGAACCAATATTGGTGCTGAAGGCGCAAGATGACAGGAGCTGAGGGCTACGGCAAACAAGAGGTGGTCGCTGAAGGCGCAAAAATGACAGGAGCTGAGGGCTACGGCAAACAAGAGGAGGCGCGGAAGGCGCAAAGAGACAGGGGCTGAGGGCCGATGCAAACAGAGGTTGAGCTGAAGGCGGTGCTTAAAAACTAGTAATATGGTAGATAAGTAACATAGTAGATAAGTAGTAACATGTTAGATGATAAGTGAGTAGGTGGTACATAAGGCAGGTAACATGGTAGTAGATGATAAGTAAGTAACATAAGGTAGTAGATAATAAGTAGATAATAACCGAGTAGATGATAAGTAGTAACATAAGGTAGAATAAGTAGGATGAGAAGGCGAGAGTATGTACAGTGTAGTGGTCATGATCCCTAAACATTGGCGTTTAGGGAAGTGATCGGCAAGGGAGAGATGAGGTAGATGAACAATATTTACAATGAGATGAGATATGTACAGAGGATGCGTGAATATTTACAGTTGGCGTATGATTATTTACAGAAAATACAGTATGTACAGATATTTGGTTACATTGTGGTAGGCGGTTGCGAGGGTCCGCCGTTTCCTGGGTGTGGTGTGGCGAGTGTTTGTGTGTGTGTGTGTGTGTGTGTGAGTTGTGTGAGTGAGGGAGGCGACCCCCTCTAACAGTCTTCACGTTAGTGAAGTCTGATAGAGGGGTCCCTTCACTGCCAGGGTGGCGGTGAAGGGGAAGAGCCGGTGGGAGCCGGTACCCGGGGCGTCGCGGAGAGAGGCGGCGACGCTGGGGTCCGGCGGGTGAAATGGAGGCGATGTGCGGTGTTGGTGGTGTAGGGCTGGGTGTGGGATTGGTGTGTTGAGAGTGGTCGGGGAGGACTGGGGCTGGTTTGCACCGTGCCAATGGCACGGTGTGGGGCTTCCCGTCAATTAACAGGGTAGCGGTGGAGTGTGTTGTGCGGATGACCTGAAAGGGCCCGGCATACAGGGGTTGGAAAGTTTTATGGATGCCGGGCTCTTTCAGGTACATGTGTGTGGTGGTGAAAAAACGTTTGGGATATGTGGTGTCGTTTGTGGGTGTTGTGGAGTGTAGAGGCTCCCTGTTAATTGACGGGGTGTGGTTTGGGGTGAAAATGTCGGCCGGTAAGCGTAGCGGGTCTTTGAAGGCGTTTTGGGCGGGGCTAGTTTGGTCTGAAGGACGGGCGGATGTTCGAAGGCTGAGCAATATGTAGGGAAGGGATTTAGTCCAGGAAGGGGAAGTTGTTGAAGTAGAAATGGCCTGTTTCAGGACCGAGTGCCACCGCTCTATTTTCCCGTTGGATTGGGGGTGGTACGGGGTGGTGTGGATCTTTTGGATCCCGAGGGAGCGTAGTAAATCGGAGAAGTGGGCCGATTCAAACTGCCTCCCTTGATCGACCGTGACTGTTCGCGGACAACCGTAACGGCTGACCCATTGAGAGAGGAAAGCCGTTGCGACGGTGTCCGCGGTGATGGAGGAGAGGGGAATGCATTCCACCCAGTTGGTGGCACGATCGATCATCGTGAGGCAGTATTTCTTCCCCTCGGATGGGGGAAGGGGGCCCACTAAGTCCAAATGTACATGCTCCCACGGGAGGGAGTCGGGGATTGGTTGAGGAGGTACATGCGGGTGGGCCGAGACTTTGAAACGCTGGCACTTCTGGCACCCGAGAACCCAGTTACGAATATCTGTATTCATGTGGGGCCAGAAGTACCGCGTCTTGATGAGGTCCCGGCTCGCCCGAATGCCGGGATGATGGAGGGAATGATAGTGGAGGAACAACTGCCTCCTCAACTCCGGTGGGACGTAAGGGCGCGGTGTATCGGCCGTTACGTCACACCAGAGGTCGAGGGGCGGCAGTTGTTCCAATTTGGAGGCGGAAATGAGGTTGGAGAGGGCGGGGTCGGAATGTGGAGTTTGTTTAGATTTGAGGATTTGGGGTGAAGGGAAAGGCAGTAACTCCGCCACCGGCGCGGGGGTAGGGGTGGGTCGGGATAGCGCGTCCGCCACGCAGTTGTCGGCCCCCGGCAAGTATCGGATATCGGACGTAAATTGCCCGATAAACTCGAGTTGCCGGAGGCGACGCGGGGAGGCGGATTTGCGATTTTGTAGGAGGGCGTGGGTCAGGGGCTTATGATCAGTGACGACAGAGAACTGCCTGCCCTCCACGAAGTCACGAAAGTGCTTGATGGCTTCGTGGATGGCGAGGAGTTCTCTGTCGAACGTGGAGTAATTTTTTTGGGTGGGGGATAGCGTTTTGGAGAAGAATCCTAGGGGTTGGGGGGTGGCGCCGGTGTGCTGATGGAGCACTGCCCCGATGGCCCAGTCGGACGCATCGGTGGTGATGGATAGTGGGGCGTGAGGATCGGGATGGGCCAATAGAGCGGCGTCTACTAGGTCCTGTTTGCAAATTTTGAAGGAGGAGATAAGTTGTGGGGTCCAGGTAATGGGGCGGTTGTCGTTCTTTTTGGAGGGTTGGGGAATGGCGTGTATGAGTGGTTGTTGATGTTGTGCCGCGTGTTTGATGTGTCTACGGTAAAAGTTTAGCATACCCAGGAAGCGGCGGAGTTCCGTCACGGTGCGGGGTTGCGGGAAGTCGGAAATGGCGTGGACCTTGTCAGCGAGGGGTTTGATGCCCTCAGACGAAACGTGGTGGCCGAGGCAGCGGACGGAGGGTTGGCCGAGAACGCACTTCTCTGTATTTACCAAGAGGCCTTCGGAGGAGAAGATGTCGAGGATCTGTTGGAGATGGCTGAGGTGTTCTTCCGGCGTCCTGGAGGCTACCAGGACGTCGTCGAGGAAGCAAAAGACGAACGGTAGGCCTCGCAGGATGCTGTCCATATAGCGCTGCCAAGTTTGTGCAGCGTTCCTTAACCCGAAGCCCATCTTAACATACTCAAAGAGTCCGAACGGGGTGATGATGGCGGTTTTCTGGACATCGGGGGGGTGAATGTTGATGTGGTGGAATGCCCGTGAAATGTCGAGGGTGGAGAATATGGTAGCGCCATGGAGGTGCGACGAGAAGTCTCGTAGGTGGGGAACATTATAAAGGTCTGGTGTGGTCTTTGAATTTAGTCTCCGGTAGTCCCCGCAGGGGCGGATATCCCCATTGGGCTTCTGCACGATGTGGAGTGGAGAAGCCCAAGGGGATTTTGAGGGGCGGATGATACCGTCGGCTATTAGTTTATTAAAATGTTGTCGGGCTTTAGATAGTTGTAGGGGGTGGAGTCGTCGGGCTTTAGCTGTGATGGGGGGGCCGGAGGTCTCAATGTGGTGTTGAATGGTGGAGATGTGGGCAGAGGGGCGGCGCTGGGGGCGGTAGTTGAGGAGGAGGCGTTCAAATTGCGTAGGGGGGTGGTTTATGGCATGGATGAATCCGGGGATGGGTGTTTTTGTGGCGGGGTCGATCAGGCGCGCGTTCCGGACGTCGACCTGGAGACCGAAATATGCGAGAAAATCGGCCCCCAGGATCGCCTTCTCCACGTCCGCCACGGTAAACTCCCACTCGTACGCGAGTCCGCTCATATAAACAGAGGAGCGGTACGTCCCGTACGAGGGGATGGTGGTACCGTTGGCGGCGTAGAGAAGCTGCCGGTAGCAGCGCGCCTGACGACGGAGGATGTTGTTAGGGAATATTGATAGCGCCGCCCCTGTGTCCACCAAGAACGGCACATTGGTTTTCCTGCAGCGCAGGAAAAGTCGCTGGTGGGTCGGAAGGGCGTTGGGCACAATTGCGGAGGTGGGTACGTTGGTGGGTGTAGGCTGGTCCGCTGCGAAGGAGACGCGAGGCGGTTTCCCGTCGTTCCGGGGAGGGGGAACAGTAGTGGTGGGCTGTGTGGCGGTTGGAGGGATTTGTGCCCTGGAGGCGGGCGTGGAGGTTCCGTTCCGTGGTGGGGGAACGGCTGCGGCGGCGTGAGTGGCGGCCGGGGGGTTGTCTGCCCTGTTGACGGGCAAGGAGGGGCGGTTCCGGGGTGGGGGAACGGGAGGGGCGGCGTGAGTGGCGGCCGGGAGGTTGGCTGCCCTGTTGGCGGGCGTGGAGGGGCCGTTCCGGGGTGGGGGAACGGTAGCGGCGGCGTGAGTGGCGGCCGGAAGGTTGGTTGCCCTGGTGGCGGGCGGGGAGGGTTTGTTCCGTTTGTGGTGGGGTGAGGGTTTTGGCGGCGCTGCAGGCGCGGCCGGAAGGTTGGCAGCCGTGGCGGCGGCGTAGGAGGGGTAGCGCGGCTTGGTGGTGGTGGCTGTGTGAATGCGGGCGGGGGGGATATGCGCATGGTCCCCCCCGTGTTGGCGAGGAGGGGGGCCCGCCGGATTTACCGGCGGGCGTCTTCGTTTCCCTGCTTAGGGGCGAAGGAGCAGGGGGGTTGGCACCTGCGGGCCTCCCCACCGAAGTTTACGTGATAGAAACAACGGTTGGGGTGGTCCGCAGGTAGGTAGGTGGGGTTGGTGGGGCGGGCTGAGGTGGGCGCGCGCGCAGCCGCTGGGGATCGGCCCCTGCGCTGGCGGGGAGGGGATGCGTTGCGGCGCTCGGGTGAGCGCTGGCGGCGGCGGTCGGCGGACGAGTCGCGTCGGCGATCCGTCGAAAGGGGTCGACGTCCGTCGAGGGAGGGTGCCCGGCCGCGGTCCCGGGATTTTGTGCGGTCCCGGAAAGGCGGGGGGTGGCGCGGCGTACGCACCTCACTGACGGCGGCCGCAGCGGCCAAGTCGTGCACGGTGTCCGCGAGCCGTAGGAGGGGCTCGTCGGGACCGTCGAGATGGCTGGCAAGGGCCATCTGGATGGGGTGGGGAAGGGCACGTAACCAGAACGTGCGTGCGATGTCGGCGGTCATAATTCCTTGCAGCTGGTGATGCAGCCGTCGGTAGAGGTGGGAGGGCTTCTGGTCGCCGAGGTGTTGAGGTTGGGAGAGGGCGGCGACTCGGGCGATCTTCGACGGCTGGTAGGTGCTGATGAGGCGGCTGCGGAGGTCGTCGTACGCAGCGGCGGCGTCGGGGGAGATGTCAGAGGTCTGCAGCAGGATCTCGTAGGGCAGTAACGAGATTATTCGGGAATACCGAGTTTTCTGGCTGCGGATGTTGGCGGCCGAAAACGCTGCGTCAACTTGAAAAAACCAGAGCGCCGGGTCGTGCGTGTAGAAGGGGGGCAGCGACAGAGGGAACGCAGCGGACGCCGTCATGACGTTGGCGGCGGCTGCGGCTGTAGCGGCGGCGGCGGCGGCGGCGTCTGGTGACGCAGAGGTGGGCGGGGAGAGCGTGGAGAAAGGGTTGTCGGCCGATGCGTCGGATGTCGCAGCGGCGGGCGGCTGCAGTGTGGCTGGTCGCAGGAGCGGCGGCGTCGGGGAGTTCGGGTCCATTTCTGTAATTAAAATTCAAAAATTTGGCGTGGTTTTGAATTTTGAAATTTGCAATATCGGCGGGAGCGGTGTTTGAGTTGAGCGTTGGAGTTGAATGTTGAGAGTTGATCTCCGTGCGGTTGAGGGTGGGCCAAAATTGCAAAAATTACTGAACTTTGTGAATTTTAAATTGATTTAAAATGCGGGACACCGAACTGTTTGACTGGGGCGACACATGAGGTGGGAAGGTGGGAAGGAAGAAGGTTGAGTGAACGTCGGGTTCACCACTGTGATGAATTTAAAATTCTCATCACGGTGGCGTGGAAGGAAGGTGAGTGAGTGAATTTAGGTAAAGGATAGTAAAGGAGGAAAAGTCGCAGGCGGCTGTAGTCAACCGAACATCTACGACTTTTGGAGGAGAGAGAGGTGGTGTGGAAGGAAGGTGAGGAAAAGTCGCAGGCGGCTGTAATCAACCGAACATCTACGACTTTGGAGGAGAGGGAGGTGGATGAGGGAATTTCACCTAGGCGGCTGTAGTCAACCGTTCATCTAGGTGAAGGAGAGGAAAGGAGAGGTCCCTTGTCTAGGCGGCTGTATTCAACCGATCATCTAGACAAGGGGGGAAGGAGGAGAGAGAAGAGAGGAGGTGAAATTCCCAGGCGGCTGTATTCAACCGATCATCTGGGAGGTAAGGTAAGAGAGAGAAGAGAGAGCTGGTTAGAGGAAGTGTCGAATGAAGCTTGAGCGCCAGGATCCGGGGTTATATAGTACTTGGGGGCCTCTCCCTCCAGCTCCTTGCTGGGAGCTGGTAGTGGGGCCCCAGGTTGAGTAACCCTGGGTTCTGTCGCCTGTCCCCACTCATGTCTTTATTTACGGAGCTTTTAGTTTGGCGTTTGAATATTGGTGAGAACTTAATATGATAGGAGTGTTCCCGGGAGGGACTCACGACACGGGGTATAGGAAAAAACACGAAGTGCTTGGCAACCTGATAGATTATAGGTATGTAATGTACTCGTATGTAGGTAAATAATTCAATGATCAGTGAATAAATAGGTATTGAAAGGAATACTTGAAGTAAAGTAATTAGTTGTCATAGTATGTTGATCTATAATGGCTATGACTATATACCTACTACATGTAGGTATATGCCTAAGATGACTATATACCCAACTACTGTGTAGTCTTATGTAGATAAACTTTCTTTATAATCAATCATGATATCAGTAAGTACTCTTTCCACAAGTGCATAGACAGAATCTACCTCTGCCTACGGTAGAACGCCGACAATATATTTTGTTAGGCATGGTACAAAAAAGACGAAGAACAGAACAGCACACAAATGCAAATACACACAGTGCACGGGAACACGTACTGGAGTTCGTAGGGCATCAGTGGTTCGATGTTTAAAAAACATTCATGTTTTTCCCCTCGAGGATTTACTTTCGATGTTTTTTAGCCATCACTGTTCAGCCATCAACTCAGACATCGTTGTTTTTATCTCTGCAGTGGAAAATGAAAAATTGCTGTGAATTATTTCTCCGATGTTACCATTGAGAAAAACGCTGCAAAGATGGGTTTGCAGCGTCCTTGTCACATGGGTTTATTATTCTACCGGAAATGCCTATAAAAATGTTGGCTGTTCATTTATTGTTTCTTTCATGTGAAATAATCGAAATAGCCATTTCTGATGGTTTCCACCAATTTTGGACCCCAGCACACGAGTTAGGTACGCTCCTTTTTTTTTTCATATTATCTTTGATTATTGGTAGTGTCATTTAATCGTCTTGATCCACATATTGACACTTTTTCTAGTGTAATTATAGAAATTAAATCGGTAATAGCTGGTATACCTAATATAAATATAGGTAGGCCTAACTTACCTACCCAAACTTTTTTAAACCAAATTTCTGATTTAGATGAGTTAGTAGGTACCTACCACCCCTAATCCTAATAATATCCCTCAGTATCTCTAATAAATATCTTGGTGTCCACTGAGCAGAATGTTGAGATTATTATATCATCAGTCAAAATAATTTAATGAGAAGCAGGTCGCAGAGGAATGACCTTGGTCCATCCAAGGTCGTTGGCTGCCCCCTTCTCATTGCAGGCGATGGCGCCTCCATTCACAATCCCCCCCAATTGTAATAACAATACTATTTACTTGCTATTCATCCGATTTTCAATTTTCAAACTGATTTGAACTCCAAATAAATATCCCTAGGGCGCCTGGACCTTCAAATTCGCGAATAACTCTTTTTTTTATAGGTAGAGTACTCATAGCGGAAAATATGAAAAACGGAAATGGAAAAAAGAGTGTCACATCAATTCTACTTACTTATGGTTTCCAAAAAAACATCCAGAACGAAAATCGATTCAGCCGTCCGGTCACTAAACCGATTCCAAATTTGCCCCCGATAGTGCTGCCATCCCTTGAAAAAATTTCTTAATAAAATCGGGGACATTCTTGATTCTTTCGTGGAAGATTTCGCAGTCCGAGGGGGGCCTGAAAAGTTCATTCGCCTCCGTTCTCCCCTTCAAATGCAGATTTTCAACTATTCACAAAAGTTGATCTTTTCAACCGCCTACAGATGCTATTTTTTTACATAGGCGGTTTTTTCAATAATGCATGATTAGGTAATGAGTACCCAGATCCGGGCTGTACCTCTTTTTGTACAAAAAAAGGTATTTACTTACAATTATTAACATTTAAATGTGAAAAAAAATTTTGAAAGATTTTTCAAAATTTTTTTCGTTGGCCTCCTGTGTATTCATTCTCTGGGAATAAACCATTTTTCAGATTTAAAAAATGTTGAACGGTTGCCGAGAAAAACGTTAAATACTTTTCCATCTTCTCTCTCTCTCGCACACCTGTAAGTAGTCCACATTAACCTTAACCCATGCTCCGTTGAGATCCATAATGGGCGGCGCTTGGGTGATGTCTTCTTAGTTTGTTGCCTTCCACAGAGAATAGTCAGTGCCGTGATGTTGGTTCGTGGTGATGTGCTGTTCCGTTGATTCATTTTCAGTTTGCTGGGTTATTGCTCGCAGTTCTTCGGTGAGCTTATAACCATTATTTTTTGCAGGTTGGTACCCTTGAAGTTTGCCAGCGTCTCCTTGCTCGCCTCTTCGATGTCTACCACTACGCTGCTGTGGAATGGATCGTTCATCCACCTTTTTGCCTCATACCTTTATATCATTAAAATATTCGTGCAGGAAAAAAATATGTAATCACGTAAAATTCCGAGCCCTACTCATATCTATTTCATCAAAGGGTCCCCCATCAATTTCCGTCTGAAGGACTCAATTCAATGAATCCAAACGGGGACTCCACGGAATGTTTGTGAATACGGCTGTTTCTCGCATGAGCAGCTTTGTGTGTTAGATGTTCAGTGTTTTCTTAATTAGCTCATCATTTGATTGGATTTCCTTGAATCGCAGCCAGCGATGGGAGCAGTGCCGACGACGGAGGCCGGGCGCTCAGTTTCCTGTGACCCCGAGCTGGCTGGAGCTGGCGGTGGAAGGTTTTATTGATTCGCCGGAGCTGCCTCCGTGCTCGTGCGTACTCCGGGCCGACCCCGCCCGCCCCCTTCGCGTCTCGCCCTTACCCCTCTCCCTGCCCCTCTCCCGTCTTGCCTCCCTCGTCCTGCGCCACCGCCTTCATCCGTCTTGCTCCTTCGCCCCCTGGCCCACCCTTCAGCATCAATGGGAGCCCCCGCCCTTAGCAACACTACTCGCCGCCCCTCAAATCCACGTCCTTTTACAAACTGTCTTATCGCCCTTATTTTATAGGTGTGTTTTATGTTCGGCATCCTAGAAATAGTTGTTTTCGGGAAATCTATGTTCTCATCCTCAGTTCTGAGTCACATAATCTGACTTGGGGATGGGTGTCTCCAAGTTAGATTGTCAAATTAGTTAGATTATGCCAAAAAGTCGATGTAACTAGTTTACTGTTCTGTGATACGCTGAGCAAAAAATGTTTTGATCGCCCCCTCAAAATTCGGGGCCCAAATGGAGCCTGTTTGCAGAAGGACGAATTTTTTAGGCCAAAAATAAAGGTAGACATGGATGGTACGGCAGTGGACATCGCATTTCTGGAATCTACCCATCTTGAAACGTGAAAGAAGAAATTTTGAGGTGGTGTCCGGAATTATTCACAAATAAATAATTAACCAAAATAGGTGTAATAATCGTGTTTTTTAGTGTTTTAGTAACATGAGCTTGTGAGGTACCTATCGTTTTCCTTTTTCTTCCTTTTTCTTTATTTTTTTTTTTTTTTAGGGCGAGAAAACATAATATGAAGTCGATTTTGAACAACGAACGGAGAATTGAGGTTATCAAAGTTTCAACCTTAAAGTAACTTAAATTATGGTCTAAAACCGTCGTTCTTTCGCACACGGGCTGCAGTTGGGCCCTAGTGCTCGGCAGCTCGATCGGAATATACCCAGGGAGGGGAGTTATGGGTGAAAAATGGCTGTAAAAATAGGGGTTTTCGAGGGGTGGGGGGGGGGGGAGGTTGCAGTGAGCATGAGCTTGTGACGTTTTCCTTTTTTTTAAATTGATTTCGAAATTGACATTTTTTTATAACACCTGGAGCATTGTACGTCCAGCCGTTCGTTTTCACCGAAAAGCTTCGTCAACATGACGGTGAATGAAGCGGTATACATTCAGCCCAGATATCATGGCATCAACAGTAATATCAATAGAACTGGCTATTCCTCCTTCCTTATAATTTTCTCTGCCACTGAAACTCAAACATATTCGCTAGATCTTGTTTCTTTGTTTTCACATCTTAAACCATTCTTTATCAATGAAAATATATAACAAACACCTGAAACGTGGATTGTAATACGGGACTGCATGATGTTTGACCACTTGCTTCCTTGAAAATTGTGGTGAATTGAAAACACATTTGTCAATTGCCGATGTAAATCGAACGGATCTTGCTACCGACATCTAAAGAAGTTCGAACGTCAGTGTTGATGATATCCACGGATGTCACCAGTGTCTAGATACGATGTCTACATAAGACATCAATCAATTCAATTGTGAGGCCGCAACACGTTCCGAGTAGCTTTAATTTAATGATATTACGCACCCGAGAGCTGGGAGAACCCAAACTGAATCTAAAGTAGTATTATGTCGACGAATGACCTACAATAGAGTAACCTCATCTCTAACAACGGCCGAAGAAGTGTCAGTAGAGGTTGTAATAATGTGACAAATTACGGGGAGTATTTAGTTTTGTGTTGTAGCTATTGGATAGTTGGCTAAATTAACCTCCACTATCCACAGATGCTTGCATCGATGAATCGTCTTTGGATATATTTATACTTTGTGCGTCAGTAAGCCATTTACTCAGCATCAGTTTTTGCCATGACCAATGTACGGAGGAGTGTAGACCGCCGCACAGTGGGACGAAGTACTACAAAACTGGACGTAGAGGCGAAATTTCTTTTTCCGATTTCGGGAATTGTGATGTTCTCCTGTTATTTTGGAGATGTAGCCTCATAGATTTTCATAGTATTTGCGGTCCTGCTCGCAGAACTAAGGTCAGGAACAAATCCCAGAACTACAGCCCCCTATCACGTTAATAACCGAAGTTATCACCAAGTGTCTCAAAATGTAAAAGTTATGCATAAGTGCATAAGTTATGTGCATAAGAATATTAGGAGGTTATTTGATGAAGCTGGAATTTTCATTTTCGATTGTTTATATAAAGTTTCAGTTAGATAAATCGCCCAAAACCATCCAGAAAAAGGAGGCTGGGAAATCTTTTAGAATGTCTAGAGAGTATAAAAATAGGCGGGAGAAGATACGGAAACGAGAGATATTTACGATTTTGTTGCGTGAACCTTGAACCTTGTTCTGTTTGTTCATTTACGCTATTGAAACAGCTCGCAATAGTGAAGTCATCTTTACCTGCCAGATGGTCGATTGAGTATTATGGACTAACTTGCTGTAAACATGGAACTGACAAACCGTTTTTGATTTTTTTTTTAAATCGCTTTTCTTCTTTTTTTTAATGCACTTTCCATATGAGTTACAAATTGATGTACGCGGGTCCCGTACTTACAGTCGTCCCACTTATTATGCGCGCAGTTGCGCAACTTCCAGTCCATTGTACGATAGAATAGTGAGCCTTTTTCCGAGCGTAAGTAAGCGATATTTTATCAATGTATGTTGATAGTTTGAGACGAACGCAACTTCTCCAAAAGTATTTGCTTCATGCGATCGCTTGCTGTTGGGCCATCAGGGTGCTGTTGTTGTTTGGGAGTCGGGTCTTCCCTTTCCCTCACATGTTCACGTTCCAAGTTTTTTCATCCTGTGAGGCAGTTGGGAAAAAAAAGGAGAAAATGCTGTTACGCGGCCTCAGTATCCGATTTTACAACTTTTACCGGGTCTTCATATCTTTATTGGTCGTAAAACATTTGCTTTTCAAGAATCGCTTGAACAGATGGTCAGCAGCTGCTTACCCGAGAACTGTTTCTGGGAATGTTGAAATTGTTTTATCACGTAAAATGTGTTCGTATTTCTACTTGAAGCGCGCCCTGTGTTTCAAATCTAAAAGTAGTGCCCTGATCTGTATCGTATTTCTTTCAGTATCATTAAGTTATAAGGTTGTAACTATACTTTTCCCTAGTTCGATTAGCTAACAGCCTAATATCGAGAATGTTAAGCTAAAAGTATCAATATTTTATTCGAGATTGGCTGCAGGAGAAAACTAGTTAAGTATGTAGTGAGGGTGAGGCCGAGTCTCGGGGTGTTGCTCTCAGTTGCAGGCTGTGTGACTCATCCAGACGCTCATCGAAGGGCGTCTGTTTCTGTGGGTCATGTGCATGTCTGCTGGCCGGCGTTTTCGTTCCGTCATTTCCATCAACTAAAGTCCGTTAGGAAGTAACACTCCTGTAGTTGTCCTCTGATGTCCTAACGACCTTCCCAGAGCTAAATATTAAAAAAAAAAACTATTTTCCTGGTTAATAGCAGCTAGTCATGAACAGTGTTGTACCTCCTTTCTGACGAGTATTTATTTCTGATTTAATTCCGTAGAATTAAGGAACAACTGCTGTGATGTATGGGTGTGCGTAAGTGTTTATTATAATGTAGGGCCTAGACATTGTGATACATATTAAGTTAAGGGTATGAATGAGTATGGTGTGAATGTAATTTGTATCTATGTATGTTGTGTGCATGTGATGTTGGGTGTGGGTTGGGTGCTTGGGCCGGTCCGGGGACGGCCCCCTTGGCGTTTTGGTTTATTGTTCTGTGATATACACGTATGTATTCGCTCAGCAAAAAAATTGTATAACACCCCCTCAAAATTTGTTCTTTTACGTTTCAAGGTGCGCAGATTCCCAAAACGCTGCAAATCCCTGCACAACGGTTTATTATTTTGTACAGAATACCCTCCTGTTACAGATCACAGGTCTCCGTATAGTCCCCTTCTATATAACATATATGTAATATTCTATACACATTATGTAGATCGCGGACCCTCCGTAGGTTAGTACCTAACCCCGTACTCGTTACCAGGTACCTACTTAAGCCGTTGTGTAATAATTTACCTGTATAGGTTCCCCTTCTACAGAGATAGAATAATGAACCGTTGTGTAATAATATGGCCATGAATAATACTTCAACGGTTGTTCAAGTTGCAAAAGTACCTATCAACAAAATCCAACCCCTTCTGGGTAGAGATGAGCCGTTGTGTAATAATTTACCGTTGTGTAATAATTTACCGTGGTGTAATAATTTACCGTTATGTAATAATTTGCCGGTGTGTAATAATTTGCCATTGTGTAATAATTTACCCATCAATAATACTTCAACGTTTGTTCAAGTTTCAGAAGTAGGTACCTACCAACAAAATCCAATAGTCCATCACTTATCAAATGAAATAGTATCGCAGAACAAACAACTCGACTTCATACAGCCATCCTTGATTATAATCAGTTGCTCCGTAGTTATGATAACCGGGCCGGATTTATACCGTTTGATTCACGATTGTGTTGACGAAGCTTTTTGGTGCTCACGAACGGCTGGACGTACGATGCTCCGGGTGGTCTCAAAAAATTGTTTAGCTCAAGGCAAATTTAGTAACGTTAAAAAAACCATACCCTTCTATCGGAAGTTTTCGAGCTACGGCGTTCTAAAAATTTGAACCCCTATTTTGAACCCCTCAGAGATGACTGACAGTAACGTCGAGCTTCGAGGACCAACTAGACCCCGAACGGAACCTATAACCCGAATTTCATCAATTGTGTTTCATGGTAACTAAGAAAAGTGGCCCGTACGGCGTACGGCGGACAGAGAGAAATATTTTGGTTTATTATTTTCAATAATGAACCATTGGAATCGAGCATGAAAAAAAAAAATTCTTACCCCCCCTCAAAATTTGATGGTTTACGTTTCAAGGTATGTAGAATCCAAAACTGCAATAAAAATATTTCTGTCTGTCCGCCGTACGCCGTACGCCGTACGGGCCACTTTTCTTAGTTACCATGAAAAAAAATTGATGAAATTCGGGTTATAGGTTCCGTTCGGCGTCTAGTTGGTCCTCGAAGCTCGACGTTACTGTGAGTCATCTCTAAGGGGTTCAAAATAGGGGTTGAAATTTTCAAAACGCCTATACCATTTTTTTACGCAAATATTTTTACGGTTTTAAATAGTTCTTGAACTTGTGAGTTTTTTAAGACCATCCGGAGCATCGTACGTCCAGCCGTTCGTTCACAGTAAGGCCCCGAAGTTTGCACCGACAGGCATTTTCGACTCCAGTGTGAATGAAATTGTATACAATTCAAACCAAATCTCGTAACCAGAGACGCGCCCACAATAGGAATTTGTGAATACGGCCAATCATTGGTAGGGATCACCTGATTATATTGGCGGAGTATGAAGTCGAGTTGGTTGTTCTGTGATATTATTTAATTTGAAAAATGATGGCTCTTTTGGAGTTTGTTGGTAGGTAGTGAAACTTGGACAAACGTTGAGGTATTATTGATGGGTAAATTATTACTACGGTAAATCATTACTCAACGGTAAATTATTACACAACGGTTCATTATACCATCTACGTAGAAGGGGCTGGAGTTTGTTGGTAGGTACTTTTGCAACTTTTTTCACTCCTCATCAACAATTTCTTTTCAGAACTTCATTATGTGTGTTTCTTTTTGTTAGGTACTGTTTGTCATCGGCAGAATTATTTTAGCAACATTTAACTCGTGATTTAGGTAGGTACCTAGTAACGAGTACGGGGTTAGGTACTAACCTACGGAGGGTTTGCGATCTACATAATATGTATATAATAGAATAGTACATATCATATTATATAGACGGGTTATCTATACATAGAGCTGTGATCTGTAACAGAAGGGTATTCTATACAAAATAATAAACCGTTGTGCAGGGATTTGCAGCGTTTTTATTGCAGTTTTGGATTGTACATACCTTGAAACGTAAACCATCAAATTTTGAGGGGGGTTAGAATTTTTTTCATGCTCGATTCCAATGGTTCATTATTGAAAATAATAAACCAAAATGCAATGACCATACTCCGTATGCCGTATCATGCATATCTACTTAATTTTCGGTCTAAAAAATTTCGTTGTTTCGGACAGTCACCATTTGTGCCCTAGTTGTGTCCTGAAGCATTGCAGCCCGATCGGATATCCACAGGGGTGTTATGAGTGAAAAATAGATATAAAAAAAGGTACCTATTTTTTGTGTTTTATTAATATGAGCTTTTGAGGTATCGTTTTCCATGTTTTTAAGACGAGAAGACTGAATATGAAGTAGATTTTGACCAAAGAGTGGAAAATAGAGTTCTAACGAAGTTTCAGCCTTAAACTTTGGTCTAAAATCGTCGTTCTTCCGCCACAGTTTGGGCCCCCATTTGGGAACAAATTTGGGTCCTAGTTGTACTTCGAGCTCGGCATCCCGATCGGAATACACCCGGAGGTGTTACGGGGAAAAAACGCTGCAAAGTCCTTGTCACATGGGGTTTATTATTCTACAGAAATGTTGGCTGTACCTACATTTATTGTTTGTTTCATGTGAAATAATTGAAATAGCTATTTCTGATGGTTTCCACCAATTTTGGCCCCCAAAACACAAATTAGGTAGGTACGATCTTTTTTTTTTTTTTTTCAAATTATCCATGATCATTGGTAGTGCCACTTAATCGTCTTGATCTCCGTGTTGAAACTTTTCCTAGTGCTATTCTACAAATTGATGGTGATTTCAGACGATTTCGCAGGTTTTTGCCTCATAAAAAATCAATTTTGGGAGCTGAACATCTGGTACAACCTCAATTTTCCACTCCTTGGCCAAAATCGACCTCATATTCGATCTTCTCGTCCCCAAAAACATGGAAAACGATACCTCAAAAGCTCATGTTACCAACATGTTGCTAATACGCAAAAAGTACCTATTTTTACACACATTTTCACTCACAACACCCCTGGGTATATTCCGATCGGGCTGAAAAGTTTCGGGACACAACTAGGGCCCAAATAGAGCATGTGTGCGAAAGAACGACTTTTTTAGACCGAAAATGAAGCCTGTACACGTGATACGGCGGACGGCGGACGGCGTACGGCGGACGGCGGACGGACATTGCATTTTTTGAATCTACGCACCTTGAAACGGAAAAGAAAAAAGTTTGAGTAGGTTATAAAAATTTTTTGCTGAGCGATTACATAGGTGTATTATTCAGAGAATAATAAACCAAAATGGGTGTAAGAATAAGGTTTTTCAAGGAATTTTTGAGGTTTTAGTAAACATGAGCTTCTGATGTATAGTTTTCCATGTTTTTCAGTGCGAGAAGACCGAATATGAAGTCATTTTGACCAAAGAGTGAAGAATTGAGGTTGTAACGAAGGTTAAGCTCCCAAAATTCATGGAAACCAACAACAAAAACTATGTCAAGTGTTGCGCATGAAAGAAGGAATAAAGGAACAGCAACATTTCTGTAGGTATGTCCAGTAGAATAATAAACCCATGTGACATGGATTTCCCTGTAGAGAAAGTGCAGAATCATCTGCTTTCTTTAGGGCCTCCTGCCAGGAATTGGCAGGTGGCCCCGGGAGCCGCCAATGGTGGGTGGGTCCGGTTGACCCATTCTTAACCCCTTAAATAATAAGCCCTGTACTGCTGGCACATAGAGAGTGACTCCCCTCCCGCAACATAAGCCTAGCTTTTAAGTGGGAGGGTAATTTTCCTGATAACAGCACGTTGTTCTGGTAAATGCCTTGTTGTGAAAAAAAAAAAAAAAACAATTAAAAAAAAAACACAAGTTCCGAGTTGTTGTGCTTTTTTCGAATATTTCAATTAAAAGCTTTCATCCAACTTACCATGACGCCTGTCTAAATAAAATCTTATATATACACCTTATATTATATTATTATAAATATATAAGGTGTATAACACCAGTAGCTTTTATCCAAATTGACGGAATTTCAGAGGCATTTCAAGTCCTGGACTTGAAATTCCAGTGATAATGCGTTACTGGCAAAAATTATAGGCAGTTTTGGAACACAAAATTGGGCCGAATTGGAATTTCTGAGTGTTAAAAAATAGTTGAACTTGTCAAAAGTAATATTATTGACAACACTTCTGGGCAGAATAAGTCTAGGCGTATCAATAACTGAAAATAATATGAATATTTTTAAAATTAATGACTTTATTCATTTTTCAATAATTGGCTAGTGGTCGTCAAATCAGATGTAAACAAAACCGTATTCAAAATATCAAGAGCTTTTATGATGGCCAAATGGTGTATGTAATCAAAGTTACGTGTTTCTTAATGAAGGAGTGGTATGTACTCCCGTAATTGACGAGTCTTCCATGTGTTCATCACCTGTTATGAACCTCTCAACGGGACTGTTGAAGCAGCGAAAGATATTCGGTCGAGGTGAAGGAGAGGCGGCCGTTCCATGGGGATGTGGATAACGATGATATCCAACGTCAGAGCGACGAAGACGGCGGTGTGGCGCGGGGGCTGCACACGTGGTCCAACTCTGCCTCTTCACCTCCCTAACGCAAACCGTCCGGTCCCTTTCAACTCCTGTAGCTAAACTGCCTCCTGTACATTTCCTGCTTCCTGAGTTCCCCGCGTCCACTTCTCTTTCCGCCAGAACAAGTTCTCACTCGAGCCAGAACTCGACAAGCTTCGTGTCATCCAAATGGTTTGGTAATTCCCTAGACTAGCTCGAGATTCTCTAAGAAATTTTTCGAATTCCGATGCGGTCTCGATTTGTGAAAAGTCCATTTTGGTTTATTATTTTCAATAATGAACCATTGGAATCGAGCATGAAGAAAAAAAAAAATTCTTACCCCCCTCAAAATTTGATGGTTTACGTTTCAAGGTACGTAGAATCCAAAACTGCAATAAAAATATCACTGCCTGTCCGCCGTACGCCGTAAGGGCCACTTTTCTTAGTTACCATGAAAAAAAAAATTGATGAAATTCGGGTTATAGGTTCCGTTCGGGGTCTAGTTGGTCCTCGAAGCTCGACGTTACTGTCAGTCATCTCTAAGGGGTTCAAAATAGGGGTTGAAATTTTCAGAACGCCGTAGCTCGAAAACTTCCGATAGAAGGGTATGGTTTTTTTTTTGTTATTAAATTTGTCTTGAGCTAAACAATTTTTTGAGACCACCCGAGCATCGTACGTCCAGCCGATCGTGAGCACCAAAATGCTTCGTCAACACGATCGTGAATCAATCGGTATAAATCTGGCCCAGATAGTCATCACTAGGGAGCACCTGATTATAATCAAGGATGGCTGTATGAAGTCGAGTTGTTTGTTCTGCGATATTATTTCATTTGATAGGTGATGGACTATTGGATTTTGTTGGTAGGTACTTGTGAAACTTGAACAAACGTTGAAGTATTATTGATGGGTAAATTATTACACAATGGCAAATTATTACACACCGGCAAATTATTACACAACGATAAATTATTACACAACGGTAAATTATAACAAAACGTTAAATTATTACACAACGGCTCATCTACCCAGAAGGGGCTGGATTTTGTTGATAGGTACTTTTGCAACTTGAACAACCGTTGAAGTATTATTGATGAGTAAATTATTACACAATGGTAAATTATTACACAACGGTAAATTATTACACAACGGCTCATCTACCCAGAAGGGGCTGGATTTTGTTGATAGGTACTTTTGCAACTTGAACAACCGTTGAAGTATTATTGATGGACAAGTTATTACACAATGACAAATTATTACACAACGGCAAAGTATTACACAACGGTAAATTATTACACAACGGTAAATTACTACACCACAGTACATTATTACACAACGGTAAATTATTACACAACGGCTCATCTACCAAGAAGGGACTGGATTCTGTTGATAGGTACTTTTGCAACTTGAACAACCGTTGAAGTATTATTGATGGGTAAATTATTACACAACGGTTCATTATTCTATTTCCGTAGAACCTATACAGGTAAATTATTACACAACGGTTTAGGTAGGTACCTAGTAACGAGTACGGGGTTAGGTACTAACCTACGGAGGTCCGCGATCTACATAATATGTGTAGAATAGTACATTCATATGTAATATAGAAGGGTTATCTATACGGAGACCTGTGATCTGTAACAGGAGGGTATTCTGTACAAAATAATAAACCGTTGTGCAGGGATTTGCAGCGTTTTTACCATGGAAATCATGGAGAGATCCAAACCATTTTAAAACAGTGTGGTTCGATGCCATCACCTTCACTTTTATAGTTTTTTAAATGGCGATTCTGAATTTGTTCTGATAGGTGCCCGGGTATGGACAGCTAATGTAGACGTCCTTCATGTAGGCCCACAAATGTCTACCTATTCAGACCTATTCAGAGGGCCATTTTTCGTGGAACATACAGAGAAATTCAGCTCGAATGTGAGCCGGGGGCAGCAGTCAGCATAAAAATAAGTAGGTCCCCAAAAACATCGCCGCTTTAAATTCACAAATCATTGTTGAAAGCTTGAGACCCACTCATGGATCAGTATTTGGTGTTCAGGCCATCCAGTACCGTATCTACCTACCTATTTGCTTTTGTATTTATGTTTTTTTTTTCCACGTTTTTCATTGCATCACTTGAAAGAGGCCTTTGAACATTGTTAAGAATTATCTGAGAGAGCACATGATCTTGACGGTTTATGATATGGTTAATATATCGGTTCATCGATTGCAATTATCAAGGTTTCGTGACTGATGTGGACTCTATATTGTTACTGAACTAAGGTTATTGTTGATTTAATTTGGTATTCAAGAACGGAAGAACCTCTTTATGCCTATAGCTCCTTTATAAATGAATTGGAGATTCCTCTCTCCAGTTCAATCATTGTGTTTTATACTAACTCAATGTCCACCTATTCAGCCCCATGTTTCTATGTAATATTAGGTACCACATAATGTTGTTCCACTGCATTTCTGTTTAATCAGTTCTCAAATCACACAGACCGGGTTTGTCATCTCGGAGCTACATCCCAGTTTGTGACAAGTTAGACACACACACACACACCCCGCACAGACAGACATACACACAGACGTAAACCATAAAAATGCCATCAGAATCGAAGTATAAGATCTCTAACGTTCGGAAATTATAGTTACATAAATATTTTTCAACCGACCCCATCTCCTGTGACACGCTATTTCGGCCCTCGAATCCCTCACCCGGTCATTTCTGAAATTCTGATTGTTGCTGAACCTAATCCTGGACATATTTCCAAATTTTCACCTAATTTGGATTATTCGATTGGCCGTGAACAATAAACTGGTACCTATCAACAAATAGGTTTTTTTAAAGTACAGCTATCAACAAGGTGCGTCGGTTCCAAAGGTTTATTGCTTACCAATAATAAACCCAAAGAAAAGTTTTCGGTTTGTGGTGCTTTAAAATGGTGTATTATAAAATAATTTTTACTGTCTACGTTTATTTTTGTACGAACCAATAGTAAGTAGTTTTAGATACACAAGAGTCACAGTAGAGGAAGTGATGTCGTGGGAAGTAATTATAATCTGTTGAGCTTATCGTTATCTTAAATTCGTGGGAACTGATTTTGATTATTTGTTCCATCACCAACCTTCTTTGAATCTTCATCTGAAAATCGTCCCTGATATTCGAAGATTTTCCACACTTCTGGTACATATTATTTTTGGCGTTAAGCCAACACTTCCGAGATTGGTGATAAGCCGTCTTCCAAATTGTCATGCAAATGTTTAGCTATTTTATGAAGAGTTTATTTTCAAGTTCGTGTCGGGGGAATTGTCGTGACAGGGAACAACCCCACGGCTCGACGCCTGGTGATCGCCTGGTAACCAAATGTTAGCGAAAGGTTAGGGCAACCCTCCTGTTAAAGGTTAGCCCATCAAACTAACCCCCTGAGACTGCCATTACGGTGTCGTAACAAGACTTCTCAGTCAGAAACTTTCGTCTCAAGCCGAACGACTGTTAGGCACATTGACGGGTCTGGAGTCCAGTTTGTGAGACCTTAGTTATTTTGGAGACGGTTTGAACATCTCGATGAAGTACCACCTACTTGAGAAAAATGTCACTACACTGTACATTATTCCATAGTTGCCTACTACAAATGATCAGAAATATTACAGATTGTAAAAAAATAGAGCACGGTCCTATCTGGCGTTATTCCATTTTAACTGGTATCTTCAAAGCAGGTTTTCGAGAAGAGTCGCGAAAAAAGACACAATTTCTTAAAGAAACTCGTATTATCACCTCTAATATACTTTCAGATTATTTACATAGATGAAATTCACCGTTTTAAGGTTACCTGTGTACGACATCCCGAAACCCGAAATCTTGCTGTCAGGGATCAGGTTCGGTTCACTAGTACTGAAATTATGAAGAAATCAAAGCATAAATGAAAATTCATCAGCAGAAAAACAGCCTCATGTACATCATTAAAAAAAAAATTTTCGCCCAGTTGAATAAGTTGAGTCAGGTGTGTGGATATATCGGGACCCAAGTCTGCAGGATAAGCGGGAACTCAAGTCAGCAAACTGGTACCTCGTTAGTATCTCATTGCCATGTCAATGTTTTACCATCCATTCGTACTGAAATAATTAATGGTAAAAAAATCTCCTCGTTTCTAAAGAGACAAATTCATGTTGATAGCTTACTGAGCTCATTATGATTCTTACATTCTGGAACTTTGTGACTTCAATAAATTTGGACCGGATCATTCTTTTTCCCCCTCACTTAGGGGCTTAGAGAGCTAAGGAGTTCTAATCAGAACATCATTTTGTTTAATTTTTAAATAAGGCTGTAGCTCTGTGCTCATTACAACTATACCTTAAAAACATATCCATGTTCCGGTGTTATCCATGTAACGGAGGAGTCTACTGTGGTGGGTCGTATTCAGCATTTGAGAATCCCACTCACCCCCAAAATCGCAATCAGTACAATGTACAGTCTCGAAGCCTTGCTCTTACAGTCGCCCCAAAAGGTGGTTTGTCTTTTGAAGCAGTTGTATATATAAATGTGGTTGAGCTCTGACGTACCTGCGTCTTTTGAAGCAGTTGCGTAAATAATGTAGGTGTACACCACCACCACAGGATGAGATCTGGAGGGAGGATGTACGTTACCTTGTTATAGGAATGCTAATATGTGGTGTGGCGGTGGTGGGGGGGGGGGGGGGGGTTGAGGTATCCCAGCTTAAAATGATTCGTGAAAGAATGTTGACGGCCAAAAAGATAGCGAATATTATTTCACAAATGAATCGCAGTTACATAGGTATTTGCCATCTGAATGAAATGACCCGCGATAATAGAGGGGAAAAGTGGTGTGACTGAAATAGATTTAACAGAGATATATTTCAGGGTTCTGTGGATGTGGTAGGCCGAGACGTTGTCCCCAAGCTATTTTAAAAGTCCCCCGCGAGGCGTTCCTGCCTCGACCATTTCATGAGTTTCCCCTCGATATTTGGGTATTTTCCTCGTGAATATCTTCTTATTTTGTTGATTCAGATTTTAGTATTACCTTCATTTTTTTAGCATGTTTTCAAACTTTTTTGCCTGCTGATTTCGGTCGTTTTTCAAAAAGATTGGGCTTCTTAGGTATTATAGCAATAGTTCAAGTCCACTTTCAGCAACAATCCCAGAGTTGAACTAATTTCGATTCAATCGACAGACATCCGTGGTTACCAGATTAAAACATTCCATATTCATGTGAATCATTTACTCCTTATCAGTGTACCTTATCCTACGTATTATGCGTCGCCCGTATTATGCCTGTGCAGAGGATTGCTGGGAGGCATACGTAATAGGTGGATCATTTTTCCTGTGAAAATTTCGTTGTAAAGACAAGCTAGATCGTTAAAACACTCGATACCCGCCGCTGACTAATCGAGGATTCATACTACGAGATCCCCTTGCTGCTTGGTAGTATCAAGATTAAATACCTAGATGACTTGGAACGTTTGTTTCGATGGTGGGCAGATGTGAACTGGCTCATTGATGAGATCATGAAATTTCTAACGAAGCTCAGGCCATTGATGCGTGCTTTTGACCAGATTTTCTCCTTCTTCTACCACTTTTCTATCTATATCGTGGTTATCTACCGAGAGCTAGCCGTACCTACGACCAAATATTCGAAATTATAATATTATACTTCCTAATATAATTCCTTTCCTTTGACGCGAAGTTCGTTGAGTCAGAACAAACTCGATGTCATAAAAACGATTCGTGATTTGAGTCAGCTGTTTCATTGTGAAAGGTAATTCGTCGTGTTGATGAATTTTCCACAGTTGAGTAAGTGGTGAACTGAACCGGAAGAACTTGCCACGTATTCATGAATCTTGGATAGTTCTGCGAGTATCCGGTGGTCCGTCGACCTACTACTTCACTGAGCGCTATTTTTTCCAAATAATTAGCGCGTTCTAAGTTTTCACGGTGTGGCTTACCCTTGAAGCACTTAGGCCCGCCAAGCTTCTCTCCATGAATATGCTTAATTACTTTAGTGGCAATCAATTAAATTCTGTAGAAAAACATGCTCTTTAATTATATTAAAATAAAATAATATAATTGTACCTATCTGCATCTTCATAATCGGTTGTGTTAGTATTCATATCACTTCTATCACAGTTCTGTATTACGGTATCCTACTACATAATGTGAGTTTTATTTGATGAGTAATCAATTTTCAGTTTGCTTGCGTTACCCTATTACTGAAGGCTAAATGAATGTAACAAACGCATTTAGTTACACCATATATATAATAAATTGCCATATTGCCAATTATTATATAAATATCGTCCATTCTGTTTCTTAACTAAGATCCTATATTGGTTCATTGTTCTTACAACAAAAACGCTGCAAATCCCTGCACAACGGTTTATTATTTTGTACAGAATACCGTTCTGTTACAGATCACAGCTCTCTGTATAGATAACCCGTCTATATAATAATATGTACTACTCTATACATACCCCGTACTCGTTACCAGATGCCTACCTAAATCACGAATTAAATCTTGCTAAAATAATTCTGTCGATGACAAAAAGTACCCAAAATGGCGAAAAGAAACACAAATAATGAAGTTCTGACGCGAAATTGTTGATGTGGAGTGAAACAAGTTGCAAACGTACCTACCAACAAACTCCAGCCCCTTCTAGGTAGATGAACCGTTGTGTAATAATTTAACGTTGTGTATTAATTTACCGTTGTGTAGTACCTAATTTACCGTAGTGTAATAATTTGCCGTTGTGTAATAATTTACCGGGGCGTAATAATTTGCCGTTGTGTAATAATTTATCATTGTTACAGATCACAGCTCTCCTTATAGATAAACCTTTATAATAAATGTACTATTCTATACATATGATATAGATCGCACACCCTCCGTAGGTTAGTACCTAACCCCGTACTCGTTACTAGGTACCTACCTAAATCACGAGTTAAATGTTGCTAAAATAATTCTGCCGATGAAAAACAGTACCTATAATGTCAAAAATAAACGCACATATTATGAAGTTCTGAAGGGAAATTGTTGATGAGGAGTGAAAAAAGTTGCAAACGTACCTACCAACAAACTCCAGCCCCTTCTACGTAGATGGTATAATGAACCTTTGTGTAATAATTTACCGTTGAGTAATGATTTACCATTGTCTATTAATAATTTACCCATCAATAATACTTCAACGTTTGTTCAAGTTTAACTACCTATCAACAAACTCCAAAAGAGCCATCATTTTTCGAATGAAATAGCATCACAGAACAACCAACTCGACTTCATACTCCGTGATTATAATCAGGTGATCCCTAGCAATGATTTTATCTCGGGCCAATTCCCTATTTGGGCTAAATGTATACAATTTCATTCACCCTGCTGTCGGAAATGCCTGTCGGTGCAATCTTCGGGGCCTTATTGTGAACGAACGGCTGGACGTACGATGCTCCGGGTGGTCTTAAAAAACTCAAAGGTTCAAGAACTATTTTTAAAACCGTAAAAAGATTCACGTAAAAAAAAGGTATAGGCTTTCTCAAAATTTCAACCCCTATTTTGAACCCCTTAGAGATGACTGACAGTAACGTCGAGCTTCGAGGACCAACTAGACCCCAAACGGAACCTATAACCCGAATTTCATCAATTTTGTTTCATGGTAACTAAGAAAAGTGCTAAGTACGGAATACGGCGGACATCATGCTTTAGCCTTGGACTAACTAGCCGGAAAACGTTACGCGGGATGGGTGACGCGGAAGTGTCACGAAATTTTAACGATGATTTTCACGTACAACCGAGTAGTTGCTAGGGAAATGAAACTTCTTTCATTTTCATCGGACAAAAATCGTTTTCCATTCGTTGGAAAGCTCTTGATTTATCACGAATTTATTTCGTATTTGTTCTTGGTATTTATTTCGTACTTTCATACTATAACTATATAAATTGATGTTATAAATGGATAGTAAACAATGACGCTTGTTTGGTAGTCACTTGGTTATAGATACGTAGTGGTGAGTCATCATTTTAGCGCTATAAACCTTAATAGTTCTGCGAGAACCTGACCCGCGAGTCCTCATTTAAGTAATCAGTATACCTCCAGCCGTAACTTCTAACGATTGTATGGAACAAAAATAAAAATAAAGTATTTATTTATCATCCGTTCACAAGTTTCTATCTACTCTAAAGTTAACATTTTCAGTAAAAGAATATGCTTCAATCTTTTGTTTGAAAAAACTCGGCACGCGGCTAAAGCATGTTCCATGTTTCTTGAATTTTAGCCGTAGGCTCTAAGCAGTAAGCATCCGGGGGTCCAGGGGGCTTGCCCCCTGGCGAGGCGCGCAGCGCCGAGTTTTTATTGCATTTTCGGATTCTACATACCTTGAAACGTAAACCATCAAATTTTGAGGGGTGGGGGGGGGGGGTTAGAATTTTTTTTCGTGCTCAATTCCAATGGTTCATTATTGAAAATAATAAACCAAAAACTTAAAATGGTTCCCATACTGCCGTAAAAAGGAAGAACGCCTCATCTCGAAAATTGTCGAAAATGGGGTTTTCATACACCCCTCTTAATTTTTGGATGCTCTTTCCAATGGGGAAGTCAAAAATTGGAAAAAATTCGGAAAATGGTCAAATTTCAATTAAAAAATTTGAAAAAATATGGCAGTAAAAGGTAAAACGCCTTTTTCAAAAACTATTTCAAGGTAAAACGCCTTTTTTAAAAACTATTTCAAGGTAAAACGCCTCAAATCGGCATCAAAAACACCTCAACTCGTCAATTCGTACTCTAGATTCAAAGGAAAACCGCCTCATCTCAGTGAAAATCAACAAGGCGTTTTACCTTTTACTCCCTGGCTTCATTTCCGAGGTTGAGGCGTTGTTGATCTGATGTGCAAGGCGTCCTTCCTCAGATTTTTATAACAGCTGAGCACACATGAGGCGTTTAAGCAACTGTTCGACTGTTCGTGCCATTTCGGCATTTCATCATCACCACATGCCAAGGTACAGCTGACTTCCAAATTCGTCTGGGAATATTATGTTAAAACGTAGAACGCCTTGAGGCGTTTTTGCTCAAACCTGAGGCGTTTTAACTCAATTAGTCTTGCTAAAGTTTTGGATTTATCCAAAGGAAAACACCTCAAGGTGTTCTGCCTTTAATTTCTGAACAGAAAACTCGATGGAAATAAAATAAAACGCCGTATGAGCATTTTCGGCCTATTGGAATAGATTATTTTGGCGCTTATGTTATCTCGTTGTAAACGCCAAACATCTCTTGATCGACTGTCGACGTAATTTTGAATTTATCATCAACTGGAGGGACGTTAGGTAGAGGAAACGGTGCAAAAGCATTGAAGCGCTCTCCTGAAAGGTTGTGATTTTGAGAGTTGAGGCGTTTTACCTTTTCACGGCAGCATAGGTGTTGATTTTCAGTGACCTATGATCATTGATAGCATTTTTATACCGAACCCCAGCGAAAGAATATGGAACGCTGAGGGTGGCACAGGCTGACCAGAGCAATAAAAGCTACTCCGTTTCTATTCGACCCGTTTCATACCATCTAGGAATAACATACGAGAGTCAGTTCTGTATCTTTCCTTTCTCCTAAAGTAATTTTTTCCCGAATCATGGAAGAAAATCTGTCAACGCATGAGATACCAATGAATCGTATTAGCGATCTGAAAGGGTAGCCCGCTAAAATCCAATCCATTCCTCAAAGAAAACAAACCGTAGATATTCCTCCCAAACATTATTTTACGAATTATATATAGCTGATAAGTGAAACAAGAGTACCACAGCCCATGTTGCATAAAATTTCATCAATCTCATTATTTATCAGCCACTTTCTTCTAAACGTAGACTGGTACTTCATTGTTTGTTCCGCATCCAGTTGTGTTGCAACGTTATTTCTATATTGATGTGGCTGTGTAAATAGCTCAAGCCATACACAACAAGGCAAGGGGGAGTCTGGCTTTTCTTCCTACTCAACGACAACATAAACACATTTCAACGCGAACTTTCCAGCGCCCGACGTGACTTCCCAGCGATGTTTGCGAGGGCGGCTTCATCAATGCTCGCATTTCGAGTGCGCGTGATGTGTTTGTATGTACGAGTATATATGCGCGTGTAGAGAGAGGGCAATAGTGATGGAGGGCTCCCTGAAAATCTTGCGGAATGCTGGCGTGGGGAGGTCACTGCGTATGACAGCTGGTTTGTAAGCCTATGTTGACGTCAAAATTTTCCCAACCAATTTCAAATGGGGAAAAACTGAGTTGACATGGGGGTTGGACTGTTGATTAGTTCCAAGCGACTCTACGCAGTAGGGACGAATCAATTAGCGCCTGGAATATGAGTAAAAAATGTCAATCTAGAAAAGAAATGTGATCAATATAAAATTCAACTATAGCTTTTTTTCTGTGAAGAACAAGTAGGTAGTGTGATGGAATACAGTGATACGCAAAATATTATATAGTAAACCATTATTAAATTATTACGGTAGTTATTATAGTTAAGTATATTCTCTATTAAGATGGGGATTCCCGTAAATTAATGGATAGCTTTATCATTATTAATTCACCAGTAAACTATGATTACTTAGCACACAGCAAATCACATAAGAACGAAAACTAACATCAACATTCATTAGTTATTCCATAGACAGATGCCTGAATCTAAATCCTAAATGGCTGTCATTGATTACGAGCTCTTAGTCACTCTTCAATATCGTTATTTGTATACGGCAATATACGCCAACGTAAGAAGCATCGTATAATGCTTGCATCCCAGTAAATTTCCATCCTCATTTAATTGTTATAGAGTTGTTGTGCGGAAAATTTGAATTTTCAGTATCTTTTCGGGGCAAATCACAATAATTGGGGTAACATTTGCCAATTGAGTTCGGCCACCATCTCGAACCTTTTGGTCAAAAGCCAAATACGTACTTAAAAAATACCGGAAAACCTCTAGTTAGTTAGGAACTATTTTTAGTTGGCAGGTTGCCTGGATATGGGTATGTGTTGGCCAGCACCATTTGGAAGATTTCTGAGAGGTTGATTTAACGGTTCATCATGAATTGTTTGGGAGCCATTGACCTGAACATCGCTTATGGAAAATACTCTCTTATTTTGGTACTTGAGGTGCTTCGTGTCGAATCGATACGACTTTTGGTCTGCCGCGTAGACAAACCAGGAAGTTGAAAGAGGCCATTTAGAATATTTAATATCATTCTCTAGATAATAGTATTATACTGAAACAGAATTTCATAGCCCTTCATTTCTGATTCATTACCTTGTATGCTGCATGCGTAGGCTGCAATTTATGCATTCCTGTTGTTCGGTGAGTGAGACAGTCTTATACATGGGGATATAGTTGATAGTATACTCCAGTTTAGGGAATGCGAAAGCGATGTGGTAGTTGGAAAAAATCTATGTCGGAGTTATAACCATGAAACCGCTTGGTGATCGCGCCATGTGCTATGCGAATTAATTTCATCGGCCTCGGATATTGTGGTGGTGATTTTTTAGCTTCTACTTTTCCTTCCCGATCTTTAAAATTGGTTTCATAAAAGAAAATTGGTTTCATTTTAGCTTTTAATTTTCCTTTCTGATCTTTAAAATTGGTTTCATCAATTCATATTTGTTAAGACATTTTGAACATCGATGAAAATTAATTTTACACTTTGATCATGCACAACAGAACACTTCTTCTTTAGTTTCTGACCGAATTGCCTACCTCCGACTGCTGCAATTCTAAGCATTTGATGATGAATGGAAGGATCGCACACAATTGTTTTCAGTGTTCTTTCAGAGCAACATAATGAAAACCATGACTATTGGAAATCAACGAAGATTTTATTCCGTCACAAATATATTTGTGACAGTAAAAATGTCCCCCACCCCGAACTGTTGTGTTTAGTTATTAGGTAGCTAGGTAGAAAAGGAAGTTCGAACTCACGTAGGAGAAAACGAAGGCAAATAAGGCCTGTGATCGTGATGAGTTCGTTGATCTCGATGGCTGACTCTGTGTGCGCGATTATTATGGTTCATCAGGTCCGAGAAGAAGATGAGCGGTGCGATGACCAACAGACCCGAACCAGTGGTCACTTTGGGCCCCGCACATGACTGAACGCTATTTCTTGGTACCTCCGATGTGCATCGCTGACGCTGGAGAAAAATCACCGTCATGAGCATCGTCCGGTGTCGGAAACCCATCGATAAAGTGGCTGTGTCGAACTATGTCTCCTATCATTGGTGGTCTCGTGGAAGAAGTTATCGTGCACTGTAATCATCTCGATGGAAAGTAGAAGGATATATACGTCACGCATGCGTATGAATGCCTCGGTCACATATTCATTTAGTGTGCAACAGAGATTAGCATACCTCTACATCTAGGTGCAATGATGGCTGAGCATCTAATGCACTGATGGGTAACTGCTCTTGTTGATCATTCATGTGACTTCCGGTGGTTTGAGAAACCATATCAATGATTGAGTTTGCGAAAACATTGAACATACCCCTTGGTCTAAAGTCTAGTGTTCGTTCATGATTCATCATACAAATTATTGATGATTAACTGCTACTGATGTTCGGGGAAAAAATATACGTACTGCCGTTTGTTTGCGGCAAAAGAAAAATAATATTCAAACCATTAATAAGCACTTCATCTCATATTTACGAATTTTTAGCAACACGCTTTATGTAAATGAGATAACTTTGATTGGTCTCCTCTACAGTTGAGTTTTACTTGTAAGGAATGTAAAACATTCTGGATCCAATTATCTAAGTGATTGTGGATTCACGTGGGGAGAAGCGATTCATTCTAGGTAAAAGCACCATTGCTGTACAATTTTGATATATAGAAGTTGCAGACACAGGAGAAGATAGGTGTTTTGGTAAAGGTGGCCTTCATACCAGTCATCTTGAACGAACTCTTTTTTTCTTACACGAAATGTATTTTAGCGTGAAATTGTTCAGAAGAGGGAATTTATGACTTTTATTCGCGTGTTTTGTTCCGTTGTCTTGTTCCCTCCGCGTTAATTTTTTATGTAAAGAAATGGACGTGCAGCAGGTCAGTGACACTGAAAGGTTGATCTATACCAGCCAAGTTACCAACCACCCCTGTTTGGTACTTTACGTGCCCTCGCTCGCGTCGAAACTGTCACTTGGAGAGATTGTGTCGTGTTGTGAAGTTTCGGCTGCGGAAAGCACGGTGATAGGGGGAATCTTTCGTAAGAATCATTAGGGGCTGATTCGCACATCGCACATCCTCCCGAGTTGCTCTTCACTGAGGATGAGATTAGTGGTGAGCATAGTACTGTAAGGTTGTTCGAGGAGGAATTTTCTCCATCAGAATTCGATTAACCGCTCTTATAGAGTACGTTACACAGCTACCTTCATCATCTGCATAAGTGGAAAATTAATCATGTTCACTAACATGCGTTTGATTGAATTCACTTCGGAGAATCATGTTTATTGATATACAGTTTCTCCTCCAAGGCCCTCGTATTTTCTATGGATTATAAGGGATTCATTACTATTCATGAGGTCCTTGAGGTTTTGTTTATAGGCTCATTAATTAGCTGTTTGGGCTCTCAGGTAATAATCCTCGGCCACTCCTCTTCTATCAAACTCCGACCCCTTGATTTATCTATCTCTATTTATTTATTTTTATTTTTTATTTGTTTATTTTTTTGTGTGTGAGCTGTTCTAACCATATAGCAATTTGCTTCCAAAGCAATGGGCAGAACATGAATAATAACATCGAGCTACTGGTATTTGGATCCAATTGACATTTATGACCTGGTATGGTTGACTCCACTTTATTGTGCTTTCAATTAATTTCTTTGGATTTTTCTGAGTGTTTTTGAATTAAACGACGAGAAACTATAACACAAATTACATAGGTAGCTATTACTAATAAATGTACCAAGTTGTACAGATTATCATTACTATTACTCCATAATATTATTGTTAGAGTACGAGCTTTTACCATGAAGTTATATAAACATTTCTTTCCAGGTGAGTGGTTCAAGTTTCCTCGTGCTGCTACTGGGTAATCGCTTTGGTGAGTTCAGTTTTGGGTATCTACGTGACAAGAATTGGGAATTCATCATACGGAGGTACGGGGGGGGGGGGTTCATTGACGTCATAATGTATTATAGATGTCTGTTACAGTATTTTGAAACAAAAATAACTGCTGCAGCCACTCCGGCATCTTTCCTTTCATTGGGATAGGTACCCACTGTGTACTGGTAATTATTTTTTCTGTTGTATACGATTTCAATTCGCATTCCTTCCTTTCTATGGGTTGCCAAGGCTTGAAGCCCTAAATCCAAAGCTGACTTCCACGAGGGGCTTAGCAAAGGATATCTCTTTTCTTCCCCGCAGCAGTCAATACCTCTATTGTTGTGTTCTCATTCACTTGGGCGCACCGGTGAGTCATTACTTTCTGCTCTATGGCTTTAATTGATAACCTCCCCAACGGCTTTTGTACTATCCGATTCCCGTTTAGCGCCTTGATGGGGGTCTGGGTCGGGTCTTCTGTTGTATGATTGCAATCCCTGTCGTGGGATTCAACGGGTTCATCGTTGTTTTATTGCGCCGGGTCGAGCAAATTCTTTCGGTCTCCTCCTCCAGTCAGTGTTGGGTTATACCTGCGTGTGGTGGGTAATTAACGTTTTTGCAACTAAAACTCGAATTGTTTGGTGAACCAATGTCTACAAAAGGTTAGGTCTATTGTCGAGGCTCGTGTAATCATGAGAGGTCTAGGTGCTCACCACAATGCTCTACTAGAATAATTAATATCCATAACCAGAGAAATCTAGCGGGTCGCCGTTAAACTTTGTGAAAAAAACTAGATACAATGTACAGAGGGAAATTCAAATGCCAACTGAACTCGTGGTTGGATTTTTAAAATTTTTACTCCTAGTGTTTTTAGGTGCCGGGGCAGGGGCCCAAATGGCTTTATGTACGCCATGCCCCTGCGGGTAAGTACTATTATGAAGGAGGGGTTACATTTCGCCTGGAAACAAACTCCTTAGTTCTGGATGTTTCGGTCGGTTTTGGTATGATGGACCTGATCTTGTGATGGAAATACATAAATATGGATTATTTCTTCCCAAATCCTCTCTATAATCCCTTTCCTTTCGAACACTTGGAAGAATATAAAATATTCCAAGTTTCTCAACCACATAGCTCATTTTATCAGCTCTCTGGTGGATGAGTTTGTACGGAATGAGTGGTTGCAGCATTATAGTCCGTACTACGTCAGGAACCAATCACAAGTCCGTTCCTGAAAGGAGCAGAAAGAAAATAAGGAGCCGGCACACATTCAATCTCATAAGAAATGTTGGGGTGTTTGAATAGTGTGTCAGATTGTTATTCATAATTATCGCTGTCATGTTTCTTGGAATCTCAAGCCAAGGGATGACGGTGGGAGGGGGGGGGGGATGAATGAAGTTCGCGCTGTCCATTCCTTTTCCCGCGCTCCTCAAACCGGTTTCCCATCAGAGTTGTCCCGTCGTTATTTTACTATACATGCCGTCGACACGTCCAGACCCTCATTCCAGTGACCTCATGAATATGCATCATCATGGAATTTCTGAGATTGAGTTGCTCATGGTTCCTTCATTTTTGATCCTGTTCGAATGGTGATAGTCTGAGCTTTTAATATTAATCACAGATAGGACCTCTCTAGAAGTAGCTTGCTAATAAGAGTCTCTTCTCTCCAACAGACGTCTCCTGTAAAACCCAAGTTTGTTTCTTTCTTCACATTTACTTTTATATGGGTAGTCGTTATTTATAAAAATATTCCTTATTAATGAAATAATGAATTGCTTCATTATTATGATTTCTTGACAGGATATGCGTATGATTTCCATGTATGTATTGTCAAGTGTTCCAGTGATGTTACGATGCCATTGATAGTCACGTTCCAACTATTGCATTCGCGTGAAAAAATAAAAATCACAGTTGTTGTTCTCTAATAAATTCCTAGAACTAAACAGTATTGAATTTCGGTTGGTATGAAATGGAAATACTTATTGATTTTTTTGGTCTATATCTCCATCTATATTTCCATGTTTTTTGGTTAGCTATTTCTCATTGTTGCGATAGTATTGAACTCGCGTGAATCAGAGCAGACACAGCCTTTCGAGACTGGGCTCAAACCTGACGAAACAAATAAGAGTTGATTTCAGTGTGTTACTCTTACTTAATTCCTTGTACTCTTATTATAGTAGAGCACTGCGCATCCGTGAATCGCCTCCAGCCATCTCTGTCGTTCGCCACTCTCTTCACATCCCCCCCATGTCTTTCGCATGCCACATACTTCCTTCTCGACATCGTTTCCATGTGGTCCTCGGTCTACCCTGTTTGCGCTCGCCTTGGGGGTTCCAGTCTACGCGTTCTTCTCAGTGGCGTCGTTGGATATACTTTGGTGGCCACTAGCGCCATCTCTTATCTCAGAATCACACTAATCACCCGCGCCCCCTTTATCTCCCTGTGTGAACTATCCACCGCCACTTTCGTTGAAGGATTACGGTGGCACATGGGTCTTGGCCCGTGTTAGTCCGGATATCTTCGATGCGTATTGTCTCAGGCCACCATATTCTCATAGTGCGCCTGAGACACCTGTTGATGACTTGTAATCGGTTTGATATACCCTCAATCGTGTAAGATTAATGTGGATTACAGTGATCATTCCAGAAAACTTTCTCAAGTTCATGTTCCACGAATCTGTAAAATGATTAAGCATGCAGTAACTACAGTTGTTCTAGTTATGCTTATTTGAGCATAACTGGACTAAGTCTAGACCATATTTGCACCTTATGAAAAGTTGGGCCACCGGTACCTACCTACCTATATTGGTGTTTAACTTTTATCAAAACGAACTCTACTCAACTTTACGCAAAACGAAATAGCGCTTTCAAACAAAAGCTTGGGATTTCAACTTGACGATCCATAAAAGGGAGTCAATACAGATTCAGTCTTGACTACTTCTATGATAACGTCTTTCACCTCAAAGGCTTCGTCGCCAATTTAAGTCTTCTGTTACGTCTTAGGTCTTCTGTATTAGAAGTAGATACAGCCGGTTTAATCATAAAACCAGTATGTAATAAACCCCTGCTGTTGTTTATTCACTTCTCCCCGTGTTATGACACCTTTGGGCGGGGACGTCGTAACATGACACTTCTATTTTCCATATTTTCGAAGCAGATTTCTATTGGTAAACACCAAAAAAGATCTCATCAGTTTCTTACGTTTCAGCCGGCTTCATTTAGTTTCAAATAGAATGAGAGTTCCAAATGTTTGACGTAATCTAAAAATAACCTAATAAATTTTTAAGGGGAATGCCGAGGAATATTTACTATGATAGTAACATCAGACACAATGATATGAAATTAGACTTATTTACAATGAATTACTATACGGCATCACTATATTCTTCACAGTTCAGATAACCTGTACCTACAACAGCCATATTTTTGTAATAAGTAGGACCTACCCACGTCCTAGGTGTTGAGATAATTTGACAACTATTTTGGTTTATTATTTTAAATAATGATCCTTTGGAATCGAGTATGAAAACAAAATTTTAAACCCCCTCAAAATTTTATGGTTTTGTTTCAAGGTATTTAGAATACAAAAATACAATAAAAACGCTGCAAATTATTACACAACAGTTTATTATTTACCTGTATAGAAGCCCCTTGTGCGCAGATCACTGTTTTCGGTGGTCAGTACCCTCGAGCTCCCTCTAGGAAAGCCCTAAATGGAGTACTGGAGCCGGCCCGGGAATTAAAGTTTCATACAAATGCGCGGGATTCAATAATTCCATCATTAATTATTTGTAGTTATTCATGAAGCATAAGGTAAATAATAAACCGCTGTGTAATAATTTACTTGTATAGATGCCTCTTCTGCGTAGATAGTATACTAATTTACCGTTTTGTAATAATTTACCCAATGATACTTCAACATTTTTTGTACAAGTTGCAAATGTACTTACCAACAAAATCCAAAAGAACCATCATTTTTCAAATGGAATAATATCACAGAACACCCAGCTCGACTTCATACAGCCATCCGTGATTATAATCAGGTGCTCCCTAGCGATGATATCTGGGCCGTATTTATACCGTATGAGTCACGATCATGTTGACGAAGCTTTTCGTTGCAAATAAACGGCTGGTCGTGCAGTGTTCCGGGTGGTCTAAAAAAATTCTTTAGTTCAATTTAAAAACGTTAAAAAAACATACCCTTCTATAGAAAGTTTTTGAGCAACGGCGTTCTGACAATTTTACTTCCTATTTTTCACCCCTTAGAGATGATTGACAGTAATGCCGAGCTTCGCGGACCAACTAGACCCCAAACTGGACCTACAAATCAAATTTCATTAATTTTGGTTCATGGTAACTAAGGAAAGTGCGAAGTACGGCGTACGGCGGACAGACAGGCATTTTTTTAAATTGCATTTTCGGATTCTACGTACCTTGAAACGTAAACCACCAAATTTTGAGTGGGGTTTAATGTTTTGTTTTCTTCATGCTCGATTTCAAAGGTTCATTATTGAAAATAATAAACCAAAATTTCTATCTGTCCGCCGTAATTCTCACTTTCCTTAGTTACCATGAACCAAAATTGATGAAATTTGGTTTTTAGGTTCCATTTGGGGTCTTGTTGGTCCGCGAAGCTCGGTGTTAATGCCAGTCACCTCTAAGGGTTGAAAAATAGGTGTTGACATTTCCAGGACGCCGTTACCTCGAATTTTTTTGCGTTTTTAAATAGTTCTTGATCTTGGGAGTTTTTTGAGACCGCCCGGAGCACTGTACGTCCAACCGTTCGTTCACAGTAAGGCCCTGAAGTTTGCACCGACAGGCTCTGTCAACAGAAGGGTGATTGTATGCTTTCAGCCCAGATATCATTGCTAAGGACGCCGGAACAATCTTGTACTCAATATTGGGAATGGGAGTTTAATTTTCAAATTAAATAAAATAAAATATCAATCAATCAATTTATTCACAAAGTTGCCCTAAGCCTTTAATTGAATATCTATATATCAGTTTATTCATTAAGTTTTCCTTAGGGATTGTTGTGGGGAAATTTAATTGAGTTTAATCTTGGGGGTTTGTTCATAGTTGTTTTCAATGGTTTTCAATAGATATTTCAATTGGAATTAGGTTTCAGTTGGAATTGGATTTTAATTGAAATTGGATTTCAATTGGAATTTGATTTCAGTCAATCAATGAATTTATTGGAATTCAGTTGGAATGCAATGGTTTTCAGTGGGTTGTATGAAATTTAATGCGATGATGAAATTAGGAAATTGGAAAATGTAATTCCCGGGCTGGCCCCCGGGGGGGGGGGGGGGGGGGAGGCATTGAGGTAAATAATAAACAGTTGTTAATAATTTGCAGCGTTTTGTACTCGTATTGCATCAGACATTCGTAGTTATATCAAAAATTCGTATGGATTTGATACGTCTTTGGATGCCACTGGTGGATAACCAGGAAATATAATCCGTGACACGGTTAAGGCGGTAGTATTCATGCATCCTCTATATTGGTCCAAGTTGTGTAAAAAAAAAAAAGTCTCAGGAAAATAACGCTGCAAATTATTACACAACGGGTAAGACCCTGAATTGGTAGGGACAATAAAACGACTAAGTAGAAGTATGTATAGGTAAGCTTTCTAACGTTCGTCAATTGCCTGCAGTTTCATAATGATTATGCATTTTTTCACCGCTTGCATCAATTGTAACATGCTATTTCGGCCCAAATTTTTGAAATTCAGATGGAATTTGAATTTGGCATCTGCTAACCTAAATAGGACCATCGACACATTCACAAATTTCACTTTATTTGGATGATTCGTTTAGCTGCTGAATAACAAACTTCTACCTACAAGATCACAGAACAGCAAACTCGAATTGATAAAGCCATGAGTGATTATTATCAACTGTTCCATATCATCAATGATATCTGGGCTGGAGTTATTTATACCGTATGATTCACACTCATGTTGTGGCACTTCGGTTCAGACTTAAGGGCCTTACTTGGATTGTTTATCAACTTACATTAATACTTATTATTAATACAAACATTACAGTGGGAATGCCTGCTGCTAAGTTTTTCGTTGCTTGGATGAAAGAGGTTCTCAACCCCTTCCTGCTGTTCTTGTTCAAGGAACCATGTTGTTGGGTATTCAAGTATTGCGTAGTAAATCGCTTCTTTCCTCATTTCGACTCCTCTGGTGGAACGAATGCAGAGGATGCGATACGAACAGTGTACTGCGGTGATGGAGTGCATCTGTTTTAAACAAGGTGCATTGTATTCTAATGTGATAGTCAACCTCTAATAGTCTTGGCATGTTGGGGCTGGCGAACCGGTTTGTTGAAGATGCTCATCTACAACTTACCACCGCTAATAGTGATCAGTGGTATAGTAGAATATTTTTGAGTACATACATCTCATTTGTACAGTCGATTGAAATTTCCGCTATTGCGGTTAATTTAATGTTTATTTCGGTATCTACAGAATAAGATCGGTTCTCTACCGTTACATTCAGCTGACGTGATAGATAGGTACCTAACTAATTCCTGATAGTGGGCTGGATTTTTCAATGCTCCAAATTAATACCTACTTCCATTATATTACAACAGATCTCCAGTCCCGAAAAATCTATCAGTACCTGTAGAGGTATTAGATCTGAAGGATTATTTCCGCTAGAAGTAAAATTACCATACTTTCCGGAGGAATCCTTCGTCACTAGCTGGTTGAGTATTTGAGGCGAGCACTTCCGATGTCAGGGCATCATCATCAGGTCATCGGGACAATGGGATATGTGCACGTATTTATTTTATTTTTTAAATGAACGTAGATGCCATCCTCAGAATTTTGACACCAACCGCACTGTTCTGCGATTAATAATTCTTTTTCTATGATTTTTCAAGGTTTCCACCAGTCCTGACGTCTAGCACTCCCTCGCCTGGGCGGGACCCCCCTGCCCACTGTGACGTCAGAATTGGTGGAAACTTCGGGAAAAAAATCATGGAAAAAAGAATTGCTTAGTTATTGCAGAACAGTGCGGATGGTGTCAGAGATCACAGAATGAAATCTAGTTTCATTAAAAAAATAAAATAAATAAACAGCTTTTGTGACCATGCGCATACCCCATACCCTTAATTCTTCAATGTCTTTATCGAATTCCTCACTGTTGCATTCAAAATGCATCTTTCGGTATGAGTCTTCCGGCATCTGGATGAGTAGGTGCACCGTATGCTTGTTAAGTGTTTGAGGCTGAATTACTGAAACTACCTAGTCTCAGTGGAAGCTTGCAAAGATCTAATGGCGCAACGCAGAAATCAGGTACAGGTCTTTAAAATCCTTCTCACCTGTCGGTTGTGAACCACTCTTCTATCTTCCCTCCTTGTATCCATGTGCTGAAACATGGGAGAGAGTACCAGGAATTGAAAACAACTCCCTTCCATCACAGATATCCAGGTTGGTGTATTCTTCAAGTGGGGTATAACTATAGGGTGTAGCAGAAGTCGGTATCTTTTTTTTCCCATTTACATAATATTTTCGTCATTATGTATGTAAACACCTCCAATTAAGGTATGGAAGATAATATCCGGCATATGGCCACCCCTAGCCCGATGACACGCGTCTACTCGCTCCAAGAAATTTTGAAAGAATTGCCCGCAGAGCAGCTGGTCGACATCGGCGATCTAAGCTCACTTTCATTTAAGTGGTTTTGTAAACAAGCAAACTGTAGGTTCTGGGGATTGGAGAACGCTCAGGAGACACAGGTCACCGTCAATGGGGAACGGTACAGACAAATGCTAACAGATTTTTTAATCCCTGAATTGGAGCAATCTGACATCGACACTGATAGCTTTGGTTCCAGCAAGACGGCGCAACTTCCCACACTTCAGGGGCGTTTATTGCGCGAAACTTTTCAAGACCGAATCATCTCGAGAAACGGAACTCAGACCTTTGACCTTTGGATTTCTTCCTTTGGGGTTACATAAAGTTCAGGGTCTACGAAAATAAACCCATGACCGTTGTGGAACTGAAGGAAGAAATCCGGGAGAAGATCGCCGATGTCGACCAGCTGCTCTGCGGGCGCGTCTTGCAAAATTTCTTGGAGCGAGTAGACGCGCGTCATCGGGCTAGGGCCTAGGGGTGGCCATATGCCGGATATTATCTTCCATAACTAAAATGTTTACCTACATAATGACGAAAATATTTTGTAAATATACCTATTTTTAATATAGTTAATATAGTTAGTTTTTAATATAATCTCCACCGCTTTTATCTACCGCCAGCGACCCTAACAACTCTTCTGCTCAATGACATTTCCGAATTTCTCCAATGTGAACATTGAAGACGGCTGGGAAACCCAACATGGGTAATATGAATGAAGGAATAGGTTTCATGATCTAGTTTTGGGCTTCAGTAGGTTCCTCATGAATGTCGAGTGTATAGCCGATGCGGTAGGTTCCTTTTACTTCGTCGGGGCGCTGGGTTTAATCACCTGCTTAGGACAACCTCTATACTATGTCGATGGTAGTTTGATCGCGCGGTAATGGTAATACCCTCAGCTTGCGGGAGAGCTTTGTGTCTGTGGGCGGCTTCCTTCACTATCTCCGGTTAATCCTTCCAGAAACTCCGTTTAATGTATTCGTGCCATATGGTCGTTCCCAGAGTTGTTCTCTCCCTTCCACTTCCTATCTAATAATTATTTATGAACTTACGAAGTGGAGGAGGTTGAGTTCTCCTTTTTGAGATGACTTTTCTACCTACTGAGATGGGCGTAGATCATGCTGTTTCCTAACCTTTCCGTTTTAAATTGATGGACGCTAAATGAATTATTCGCTTCTCGGAACAAGACAATTACCATGATTCAAATGATAACTGGCATTTGAGTTTAGAGACTAACATTTAGAATACGTTTCATTATTGAGTGGAGTAGCTTGTCATCGCTGCTAACCACAAATGGCTAAATCCTAAATACATAGTAGATCCTAAATGCATTATGAACAGTATTATTCCTCGTTCGTTGCTTCGTAAATGGTAGTTGCTTCGTAAATACATAGTAGAAACTAAATGCATTATGAACAATATTATTCCTCGTTCGTTGCTTCGTAAGTGGTTTACCATTCATCGTTAATAATTTATGGTCTCGAGGATATCTTTTGTTTATCTCCACGATGGATTTTGGAAGGCTTGTCATTCGAAAGTGGAGATGTGGGTGATAGAGACTCCCCCGACTTCAAACTGCATCCGCCACTGGTAACGACGGAAGGGTGACGCAAAAATCTCTTGTTGGTGGCGCGTACAATAGTTCTTCAAGGACTCTCATCGCTGTAGACTTGATGATTATCTTTGTTCGGCTCGCTGTCTTGTGGTACATGAGTGGTGAAGGGGAGTGAGTACCTGTTAATTCATCTACTTCTTTGAAATTATTTCCGGATTGAGGTTTACATGCTTCCGCATAGCCATGCAGCTGGAGAAGTTATATTGGTGTTAGATGGTCCAAAATTATTCAACCGAATCTTTTAATTCTGAACCTACATACCTCATTGAAAGATTCCATGTTCAGGTAGATAACTGGTAATCTAACTAAGTAGGTAACTATCTAAGTTAACTTTGGAATTATTTGTAGATGCATTTCAATACAGTCCCACAGGAATGTTAATAAAATACAGCAGTGAATATCTATTTTGAGAGGCGAATCTGTGTTCTGCTACGTTTGAATCTCATTCTATAATTAGATGAAATATAGATAATTACCTAGTTTACCTTGGTTTCGTAGAATTGTTGTCCAAGAATTAGTCGTAGAACTACGAGCGTAGTTTAATGTTGAGTGGTTGCATGCCATGTCCGTGTTTGGAGTGAAGTTCGTGTGCACGATATCCCAGTTCTGTGAAAGTTGAAACAGTTGTGTGGCATGTGAACTACACTTTTCTTTGGAAGCGTATTATCTACTGAAATAGTTCGTTTCATTCAGATAAAAGCTGCACCCATATCTTCTACTGAAATCTGCTTCTACTCTTTCATTCATGCAGGTAATCCGTCATTGATATTTTCTTTAATAATATCTAACTGCAACGTCTAGTCGTCTGTTCAATTGGATGTTGGCCGTTTCCGCTGACGTAGAACCTTGCACGTTGAATTTTTGTTATAAATGAGTTGCATTAATTATATGGGCCTTTTACCCTCATGATGTCAGATATCTCCCAAGTAAATTGGCGAGGGGAGTTCCTTCATTAGTAGCCGTAGCCGACCATGTCTTGAGCTGATAATCACGTAAACAAGTGGTCTTTCATGTTTATTCAGAGCCTTTGAAAGTGCTTAGGCACCTGAACGTGTCGTTGTTGTGACACCGATCACTTGACGAAACGCCATTTAGCAAGTACGAGTACTTAAGTAGATAGTAAAAGGAATGGAAGCTCACGACCGACGAGGCGATTACAGTTACATAAATATATATGCGTTTTTCTACCGCACCCATCTCCTGTTTGGCAAGCAGATTTTTGGTTTCCAAACAAAAAGGAGGTGCTAAGCACCGTACATGATACTTTGGAGGGCAAAATGGATTTATAATTAACGAGGCTTAGAAGCTTTTCTTGGCGGTTAGGTAAATTTTGGTTTATTATTTTCAATAATGAACCTCTGGAATCGAGCATGCAAAAAAATGTTTAACCCCCCCCCCCCCCCTTAAAACTTGATGGTTTACGTTTCAATACGTAGAATCCGAAAAAGCAATGACAAAATTTCTTTCTGTCCGCCGTACGCCGTACTTCGCACTTTTCTTAGTAACCATGAACCGAAATTAATGAAATTTGGTTTGTAGGTCCCCTTTGGGGTCTAGTTGGTCCGCGAAGCTCGGCGTTACTGCCAATCATCTCTAACGGGTGAACAATAGGGGATAAAATTTTCAGAACGCCGTAGCTCGAAAACTTTCAATCGACGGGTATGGTTTATTTAACGTTTTTAAATTGATCTTGAACTAAAGAATTTTTTGAGAACAACCGGAGCATTGTACGACCAGCCGTTCGTTCGCACCAAAAAGCTTCGTCAACATGATCGTGAATCAAACGGTTTAAATCCGGCCCAGATATCATCGCCAGGGAGCACCTGATTATAATCGCGGATGGCTGTATGAAGTCTAGTTGGTTGTTCTGTGATAATATTCCATCTGGGAAATGGATCTTTTGGATTTTGTTGATAGGTACTTTCGCAACTTGAACGAACGTTGAAATATTATTGGGTAAATAATTGCACCTCGGTAAATTATTGCACACAGCGGTTTATTATACTATCTACGCAGGAGAAGCATCTGTACAGTAAATTATTACACACCGGTTTATTATTTACCTTATGCTTCATGAATGACAACAAGTAATTATTAATGATTGAATTATTGAATCCCGCCATTTGCATGAAACTTTAATTCCCGGACCGGCTCCAGTTCTCCATTTACGGCTTTCCTGGAGGGATCTCGAGGGTATTGACCACAGAAAACAGTGATCTACGCAGAAGGGGCATCTATACAGGTAAATAATAAACCGTTGTATAATAATTCGCAGCGTTTTACAACAGGGTTGTTTTTGGGGGGTGATAGGTAGGTATGTACCGTTACGTACTAGTTGTACCGGTATGCATATTGTGCAGGTGGGACTGCTGGGTAAGAATGGCAATAAAAACGTCTTCATTTCAATAGTAGCAATGCGTCTCCAAGTCTCTCTCTTGATTTTTATAATCATGATATGTACAAATATTCAGTAGATAGTTATACAAGCTAAAAACATGTCATGATGCATTGTTTTTCCGTGTAGCACAGAATTTTATTTAGTTGATTTGAATGAGAGAGCAACAACAATAAAAGTGTTTTGTTGGAATAAGTCCTTGTATAATCCCAGAAGTTTAGTACAAGGTGGTCATCTGTATAAATGCCGCAACTACTTATCTATGCCTGTAATAGGTATTATAGGTAACTGAGTAGAATTATAATCATTATGTTTAGTTTCACTTGAGATTTCTAATATGCTGTTTCTCACATCTACACCCAAATTCATCTATCGTTGAAAAATAACCGTTGTATATCAGTCAGTCATTGTATATCGGTTTGTGGTGAACCGTGTTCTGACATGAGAGTTTTTTTAGGAGCGCGAATAAAACTGGATTCGAACTTGAGGGCGGCAGAAACCCTAGTGTTTCAAACTGAAAGCAGCTCGCGCCCTGAGTTCGAAGGGGTGTGGAGGATTTGGCACGATAACCCTTTTAGGTACATTCATTTTCGGCCTCGGGACATGACGGTATGAAATGGAGTGATAAATTTCAGGAGTAATAAAGGAACGAGGCAGGCGGTGGATGGTGCTGTAGGGGGTCCAGGGGTTTGGTTGCGTGTGGGAATCCACTAGGTACCACCTACCCGCTCCCTCAACTGTTATTTTCAACCCTCCCCTCATTCCCTGCCCTTCTACATATATTAACGTGATTTGTTTACGGTACTCAGAGCTCTACCTTTCAGCATTATGTAAACCTTTTGGTAATAACCGCTAAATTGTACGTCGAAAACTCGAACATTATTTCCTGCCACTGCCATCTACAAATGCCAAGTGCGATGTTCCTTGAATTACACTACCCTCGTAAGAAGTTTTGTTTGGATGCGGTTGAACCAACAGCAGCATTAGTAACTAAGAAAATTACCTGAAATTATGGCAGATTAAGGACCCAGACTACCGCAGATTCATGGGAACTATGAAGGGGAAAAAAACTCTTGCAACCTTGTCATCATAATTATATCATCATATTTTTGGCTGCAGAATTTAGAGTAAATGCGTTCTACTCTGTTCTGCATTTTCATAGGGTTGTGCTATTATTAGTTTTTGTTTGATTGATCATTGTTGTAGTATTATACTGAGCATTGTAATCTAGTTGAAGTTCAGGTGAAATTGATGGTGGGCCACAGTCTCGCTTTCAGAATAACTTTATTTACTAATATTTATATTTTTTAAATGTAATTAATTTTTTCAACAGGGGAATCAATTTGAATAATAACGTCAGTAGCTTGAATGCTAATAAGTCTAGTTATTAAATTTTGCACTGGTTGGTACTTGATTTATTATCACATCCGACTTGATTGCATCAAGTTTTGGATAATTTTTTTTACTATCGTCTTCATTCCAAGTGAATGTGCAATTTGAAAATTTCAAACCATTATGGATCATAGTCGTAGGGTGAGTTTCCTCCACTATGGTCACAAACGGCATTCTTCACGGAGATGACAAAAACATAGAGGCACAAGGAAGTATGCGGCGTTCTACCCTCCGAAGCTTTGGGGCGGCTGGATCGATTTTACACACTTCGCCCCTTCTTGTGTCGTGCTGCACTCGAGGCGCCCCTTCCTTCCCTACCACCTTACCATCCTTTTCATCACCTTCCCCTTTGCCTCTCTATTTCATCATATTTCCCCTCCCTCTATGTTCTTACCACTTCGCCGTTTACCCTTTGCAGCAGACGTTCCGTCTCTGCTGCCTCCGACCCCCTAAAGGATTCCTTGCTCATTTGATCGATATGGGCTCTTCCCTCCCTGCTATCTTCACACCCTAAATCACTGAAATGTTTACGGTGTTGATTGTTTACGTTGTAGTCAAGAATTAATTCTCTGTCAGCATTGTCTCACACTGCTCCAAGAGCCAAGCCATTAATTATCTATGCTGCCTTAATGACAGTTTGAGTTGAGTGCAAACAGGGTACGTCATTTATGTACACATGTACACTAGGTATAAACTTTTGTAGCTTCTTATGTAGAAACCTGTATAATATTGTGTGTACGTAGTTTTACGCTCTACTTCATTGACTTGAAACAGAATGCTTGATACAGCGGTTTGAAAATCAATTTTTTTTCGTCCTAGTTTTAAATGTCAGTGTGCAAAAGTTCAACTAAATTCCGTGATCATTTGGCCACGAAACCCTTGGAAATATCGCGCGTGACAGACGGTTTTCGGTGCCGATACCGATACCGCAGTGACGTCACGCTATGTATGAATCACCTTGAATTACAAGGAATGTTTTCCCTCTCTTCCCTTCATGCAGCAATTTTTGTGAAGCCCCTTTTGACACAAATCATCATAGATTTATAGCGCATAGTTTCCAGAAATCAAGGAGGTAACGCGGATATTGATACTCCTAATGATCGGAGGTTGTGGAGCGTTTAAGTTAGGGTAGATCGGTAGACCCCTCGTACATGTTGACGCTGTTGATAGTTTGCTTATGCTAATACTATTAATAATACTTGTACTATTACTGGTTCATTACGAGAACAACCTGGATGGAAATTAATGAATAACTTTCTGCAACCCTTGTGTTTTTGCTTGTTTTACATTTATTTGTCTCACCAGAGTGTCACTGGAAATGGTGTTGTAATCCTCGCCAGTTTCAGCTTCTCCTCTTTCACAGTAGCGGAAAGTTGAAAAGTTGAAGAAAACTTTGTTTGTCAACTAACAGTCAACAGCACAGGAAAAACTGTATATTATCCTGTGTTCTGTCCTTGAAGAGTAATTAAAGAGGCTTAACCTTTATATAAAATACACGAGAACCATGATTCACCCCTTATAATTCGTATCCCTTTCCTGTGAAAGTAATCTACCAATCACCCAATTTTACTCACCTCCACTATGCTCCACATCATAATGAGTGGTTTCCTAAGAGCCTGGTGTTCAAGATAAGTTTCGATCTGTTGGGTACTCGTCCTCGCCCCTTGGAAATATATTGCATGGTGGAATTATCCGTTGACGGAACGGAAGTATTTCAAAATGTACATAGTGAAATAGTTTTTTGGTAAAGAAACTATCATCTCCTTCCTATTCTCGGATGAAATGAGCTATTGCAATGGATTCAATGTTTTCACACCACGATTTTTTTATCCTAAAAGTTGTCACATACCTACCAATCCATTTTAGGGCATTCTGAATCCAACGCCAGAAAAATATTTTTCCATACTCCTAATTATGTTGGAAGGTAGGTACCTACCATTACGATTGCGAACACCAGTGCCAGAACTTCCCAGCGAGTGGTGAATGATTTTCGTGAGATTAAAATAAAAAAAACAAAGGAGGTTAATGAAACAGCAACGGTTAGGTCGTTGGTGAGAGTTTTTGTGAACAGGAAGTGTCACTTTTTGTTTGGGCGCCTCACGCAAATATTTTTCTAAACCCCAGCCAAAAGAATGATTATTTAAAAAAATTAAAATAAGAAAATGATGCAAAAATGTAGTTTTTCAACTTGAAAATGGCTACAATTTTGTAAAATTAACGAAATTGGAGGGGGGTAGTAATTTCGTAAAATAAACGATTACGTACTGACAAGAAGATCGGAAAGCAGAAGAGAACTTCAGAATTGTATACTTTAGGACCGCTAAATATTTTAAAAGGTGGTATACATGAAGGCAATGATGAAGGAGGACTTGTTGATAAACTTGCTGCATGACTGGAACAATAATTCCTAATAATAATAATAATAATAATAATAAAAATAATAATGAATTCCAGAGTCTATGTCATTGTGGGGTTGATTGTTGTACTCATAATTGCCAACATGCATTGTGTGTAGTCTGTAGGTTTGGTACAAATTTAGAATGGGAGTAGATGTTAACATAATTGTTGTAAGATGATAACCGTTGGGTATAATTGATTACATTCTGAACGTGCGGATAACAGATAATTAAGTGAGAGTTGAGCCGCAAATAGGTGGTAGGACGCTCATCTCCCGAGAGGGGGGGGGGGGGACTTGATTTTGTTGCAATATAATTCACGATATACAAATAATACAACTCCATAATATTACAGATTACATTAATATCTTATGCTGTTGTCGTGAGTCCCTCCCGGGAACACTCCTATCATATTAAGTTCTCACCAATATCCAAACGCCAAACTAAAGCTCCGTAAATAAAGATATGAGTGGGGACAGGCGACAGAACCCAGGGTTACTCAACCTGGGGCCCCACTACCAGCTCCCTGCAAGGAGCTGGAGGGAGAGGCCCCCAAGTACTATAAAACCCCGGATCCTGGCGCTCAAGCTTCATTAGACACTTCCTCTAACCAGCTCTCTCTTCTCTCTCTTACCTTCCCTCTCAGATGATCGGTTGACTACAGCCGCCTGAGAATTTCACCTCCTCTCTCCTCCTCCTTGTCTAGATGATCGGTTGAATACAGCCGCCTAGACAAGGGACCTCTCCTTTCCTCCTTTCCTCTCCTTTACCTAGATGAACGGTTGACTACAGCCGCCTAGGTAAAATTCCCTCATCCACCTCTCTCTCTCCTCCAAAGTCGTAGATGTTCGGTTGATTACAGCCGCCTGCGACTTTTCCTCCTTTTCATCTCCTTCACCTAAATTCACTCACTCACCTTCCTTCCACGCCACAGTGATGAAAATTCTAAATTCATCACAGTGGTGAACCCGACGTTCACTCAACCTTCTTCCTTCCCACCTTCCCACCTCATGTGTCGCCCCAGTCAAATAGTTCGGTGTCCCAAATTTTAAATTCAAATTTCAATCAGTCAGTGTAAATTCGCAATCCTTGGCCCAACCTCACCGCTCAACTCTCAACGCACCTCCGCCGCCGCCTATTGCGAATTTCAAAATTCAAAACTACCTCAAATTTTTGAATTTTAGTTACAGACATGGACCCGAACTCACCGACGCCGCCGATCCTCCGGCCGTCCCTGCTGCAGCCGCCGACCGCTGCGACGCCTGACGCCGACAACCCCTTCACCAGCCTCTCACCAGCCGGTTCCGCCACATCCACGGCACCCGCCGCCACCACCACCGCCGCTACGGCCGCAACCGCAACCGACGTCATGACAGCGTCCGCAGCTTTCCCTCTGTCGCTGCCCCCCTTCTACACGCACGACCCCGCGCTGTGGTTTTTCCAGGTGGACGCTGCGTTTTCGGCCGCCAACATCCGCAGCCAGAAAACTCGATACTCCCGGATCATTTCGCTGCTACCCTACGAGATCCTCCTTCAAACTTCAGATATCTCCCCCGACGCCGCCGCTGCGTACGACGACCTCCGCAGCCGCCTCATCAACACCTACCAGCCGTCGAAAATCGCCCGAGTCGCCGCTCTCTCCCAACCTCAACACCTCGGCGACCAGAAGCCCTCCCACCTCTACCGACGGCTGCGGCACCAGCTGCAGGGCATTATGACCACCGACATCGCACGCACGTTCTGGTTACGTGCCCTCCCCCACCCCATCCAGATGGCCCTGGCCAGCCATCTCGACGGTCCCGACGAGCCCCTCCTACGTCTTGCGGACACCGTTCACGACTTGGCCGCAGCGGCCGCCGTCAGCGAAGTACGTACGCCGTGTCACCCCCCGCCTCTACGGGACCGCACCAAGTCCCGAGACCGCGGCCGGCCCCCCTCCCTCGACAGACGTCGCCCCGCTTCAACGGATCGCCGACGCGACTCCTCCGCCGACCGCCGTCGCCTGCGCTCACCCGAGCGCCGCAACGCCTCCCCTCCTCGCCAACGCAGAGGACGGTCCCCGGCCGCTGCTCGCCCCTCCAACTCGGCCCGCCCCACCAACACCACCTACCTCCCTGCGGACCCCCCCCCACCGTTGTTTCTACCATGTAAACTTCGGTGGGGAGGCCCGCAAGTGCCAACCCCCCTGCTCCTTCGCCCCTAAGCAGGGAAACGCAGACGCCCGCCGGTAAACCCGGCGGGCCCCCCTCCTCGCCAACACGGGGGGGACCATGACCAACCCCCCCCTGCCCGCATTCACACCACCACCACCAAAACCCGCTACCCCTCCTACGCCGCCGCCACGGCTGCCAACCTCCCAGCCGCGCCTGCAGCGCCGCCAAAACCCTCACCCCTCCACCAACGGAACGGATACCCCCCGCCCGCCACCAGGGCGACCAACCTTCCGGCCGCCACTCACGCCGCCGCTACCGTTCCCCCACCCCGGAACGGCCCCTCCACGCCCGCCACCAGGGCCGACAACCTTCCGGCCGCCACTCACGCCGCCGCGTACGTTCCCCCACCACGGAACGGCCCCCCCACGCCCGCCTCCAGGGCGCAACCCCCTCCGGCCACCACTCAAGCCGCCGCTACCGTCCCCCCTCCCCGGGACAAAACCAAACCACCTCCTACCAAACGGATCAGCCCCCCTGCCGACTCCACCGTTCCCCCCCTCCGGAACGGCAAGAAACCACCCCGCGTCTCCTTCGAAGCGGACCAACCAACACCGGCGCAAATACCCACCTCCGCAATCCTGCACAACGCCCTGCCGACCCACCAGCGACTTTTCTTGCGCTGCAAGAAAACGAATGTACCTTTCTTGGTAGACACAGGGGCGGCGCTGTCCATATTCCCCAATAACATCCTCCGTCGTCAGGCGCGCTGCTACCGGCAACTTCTCTACGCCGCCAACGGTACCACTATCCCCTCGTACGGGACGTACCGCTCCTCCGTTTACATGAGCAGGCTCGCGTACGAGTGGGACTTTACCGTGGCGGACGTGGAGAAGGCGATCCTGGGGGCCGATTTCCTTGCGTATTTCGGTCTCCAGGTCGACGTCCGGAATGCGCGCCTGATAGACCCCGCCACAAAAACACCCATACCCGGATTTATACATGCCATCAACCACCCCCCCACACAATTTGAACGCCTCCTCCTCAACTACCGCCCCCAGCGCCGCCCCTCTGCCCACATCTCCACCGTCCAACATCACATTGAGACTTCCGGCCCCCCCATCACAGCGAAAGCCCGACGACTCCACCCCCTTCAACTTTCGAAAGCCCGACAACATTTCAACAAGCTCATCGCCGACGGCATCGTCCGCCCCTCGAAATCCCCTTGGGCTTCTCCACTCCACATTGTGCAGAAGCCCAATGGGGATATCCGCCCCTGCGGGGACTACCGGCGCCTCAATACTAAAACCACGCCGGATCTTTACAATGTCCCCCACCTACGGGACTTCTCGTCACATCTACATGGTGCTACTATTTTCTCTACACTCGACATTTCAAGGGCGTTCCACCACATTAACATTCACCCCCCCGACATCCAAAAAACCGCCATCATTACCCCGTTCGGACTATTCGAATACGTGAAAATGGGCTTCGGGTTGAGGAACGCTGCACAGACATGGCAGCGCTATATGGACAGCATCCTGCGAGGCCTACCGTTCGTCTTTTGCTTCCTCGACGACGTCCTGGTGGCCTCCAGGACACCGGAAGAACACCTCACCCATCTCCAACAGATCCTCGACATCTTCTCCTCCGAGGGCCTCCTAGTTAACACGGACAAGTGCGTTCTCGGCCAACCCTCCGTCCGCTGCCTCGGCCACCAAGTTTCGTCCGAGGGCATCAAACCCCTCTCGGACAAAGTTCACGCCATTAGTGATTTCCCGCAACCCCGCACGGTGACGGAACTCCGCCGCTTCCTGGGTATGTTAAACTTTTACCGCAGACACATAAAACACGCAGCACAACATCAACAACCACTCATACACGCCATTCCCCAACCCTCCAAAAAAAATGACAACCGTCCCATCACCTGGACCCCCCAACTCATCTCCTCCTTCAAAATTTGCAAACAGGACCTAGTAGACGCCGCTCTATTGGCCCATCCCGATCCCCACGCCCCCCTGTCAATCACTACCGATGCGTCCGACTGGGCCATCGGGGCAGTGCTCCATCAGCACACCGGCGCCACCCCCCAACCCCTAGGCTTCTTTTCCAAAACGCTATCCCCCACCCAGAAAAATTACTCCACGTTCGACAGAGAACTCCTCGCCATCCACGAAGCCATCAAGCACTTTCGTGACTTCGTGGAGGGCAGGCAGTTCTCTGTCGTCACCGATCACAAGCCCCTGACCCACGCCCTCCTACAGAACCGCAAATCCGCCTCCCCGCGTCGCCTCCGGCAACTCGAGTTTATCGGACAATTCACGTCCGATATCCGATACTTGCCGGGGGCCGACAACTGCGTGGCGGACGCACTCTCCCGGCCCACCCCTACCCCCGCGCCGGTGGCGGAGTTACTGCCGTTCCCCTCCCCCCAATCCCTCAAAAACAACCAAAACCCTTCCACTGATCCTGCCCTCTCCAACCTCATTTCCGCCTCCAAGTTGGAACAACTGCCGCCCCTCAACCTCTGGTGCGACGTAACGGCCGACTCACCGCGCCCTTACGTCCCACCGGGACAGAGGAGGCAGTTGTTCCTCCACTACCATTCCCTTCACCATCCTGGCATTCGGGCTAGCCGGGACCTTATCAAGACGCGGTACTTCTGGCCCCACATGAACACAGATATTCGTAACTGGGTTCTGGGGTGCCAGAAGTGCCAGCGGTTTAAGGTCTCGGCCCACCCCCATGTCCCCCCTCAAACCATTCCCGACTCCCTGCCGTGGGAACATGTACATCTGGACTTAGTGGGCCCCCTTCCCCCGTCCGAGGGGAAGAAATACTGCCTCACGATGATCGACCGTGCCACCAACTGGGTAGAATGCATCCCGCTCTCCCACATCACCGCGGACGCCGTCGCGACGGCTTTCCTCACTCAATGGGTTAGCCGTTACGGTTGTCCGCGAACAATCACGGTCGATCAAGGGAGGCAGTTTGAATCCGCCCACTTTTCCGATTTACTACGTTCCCTCGGCATCCAAAAAATCCACACTACCCCGTACCATCCCCAATCCAACGGGAAAATAGAGCGGTGGCACTCGGTCCTCAAACAGGCCATTTCTACATCAACCAATTCCCCTTCCTGGACAAAATCCCTTCCCTACATTTTACTCAGCCTACGCACATCAGCCCGTCCTTCAGACCAAACCAGCCCCGCACAAAATGCCTTTAAAGACCCACTACGTCTACCAGCCGACATTTTCACCCCAAATCACACACCGTCAATTAACAGGGAACCGCTACACTCCACAACACCCACAAACGACACCACTTACCCCACACGCTTCTTCACCGCCACACACATGTACCTGAAAGAGCCCGGCATGCATAAAACTGTTCAACCCCTGTATGCCGGGCCCTTTCAGGTCATCCGCTCGACACAATCCACCGCTACCCTGTTGATTGACGGAAAGCCCCACACCGTGCCATTGGCACGGTGCAAACCAGCCCCAGTCCTCCCCGACCAATCACACCACACCAATCCCCCGCCCACCCCCACACCACAAACAACACACATCACCTCCGTCTCAACCAACGGACCCCGACGTCGTCGCCTCGCTCCGCGACGTCCCGGGTACCGGCTCCCAACAGCTCTCCCCCTTCACCGCCACCCTGGCAGTGAAGGGACCCCTCTATCAGTCTTCACCAACGTAAAGACTGTTAGAGGGTGGCACCCATCTTACCCATCACCCACCTCCCCTCACACTGCACACACGCCACACCCACACACTCACTACCACTCGCCACACACTCACCACACCCTGGAAACGGCGGATTCCAACACCCCGTTCCCTTCGGTTAACCAACTCTGTACATACCCTTCTACTCTTGTAAATACTCATTCATCTTTTGTAGATACTCATCCATCTCTCATCACTACTCCTTCATCTTTTGCCCATACTCCATGTAAATACTCATCTTTTGTAAATACCCCCTGTAACTCATCACCATGTTAATACTATCTACTTAAACTCTAAACTATGCTAATGCTATCTACTTACCATATTAATCCTCTCTATACTCTAGTACTATATACTTACCATGTTAATCCTCTCTTATACTACCATGTTGATCCTCTCTTATACTACCATGTTATATACTTACCATGTTAATCCTCTCTCATACTACCATGTTAATCCTCTCTTATACTACCATGTTACTCCTAGACTTAAGATTCGCCTTCAGCTCACCCACTTGTTTGCATCGGCCCTCAGCTCCTGTCACCTTGCGCCTTCAGCACCACCTTTTGTTTGCCGTAGCCCTCAGCTCCTGTCACCTTGCGCCTTCAGCTCCACCAATATTGGTTCAAACTGGGGGGACCTCTGTCGTGAGTCCCTCCCGGGAACACTCCTATCATATTAAGTTCTCACCAATATCCAAACGCCAAACTAAAGCTCCGTAAATAAAGATATGAGTGGGGACAGGCGACAGAACCCAGGGTTACTCAACCTGGGGCCCCACTACCAGCTCCCTGCAAGGAGCTGGAGGGAGAGGCCCCCAAGTACTATAAAACCCCGGATCCTGGCGCTCAAGCTTCATTCGACACTTCCTCTAACCAGCTCTCTCTTCTCTCTCTTACCTTCCCTCTCAGATGATCGGTTGACTACAGCCGCCTGAGAATTTCACCTCCTCTCTCCTCCTCCTTGTCTAGATGATCGGTTGAATACAGCCGCCTAGACAAGGGACCTCTCCTTTCCTCCTTTCCTCTCCTTTACCTAGATGAACGGTTGACTACAGCCGCCTAGGTAAAATTCCCTCATCCACCTCTCTCTCTCCTCCAAAGTCGTAGATGTTCGGTTGATTACAGCCGCCTGCGACTTTTCCTCCTTTTCATCTCCTTCACCTAAATTCACTCACTCACCTTCCTTCCACGCCACAGTGATGAAAATTCTAAATTCATCACAGCTGTACTGCATGCCTAAAAGTCGACCCAGCTGTAGTAACGAACTTGCATTTCTTGTTAGAACTTCGGAATTGCAGGTTGTGATTGTGAATGACCCCAGCAGCGTTGTATTCTTTTATCGCGAGTATTGTTGCATAATCAAGGGGATTCCGCATCAAAACACGGCAGCGATTACTCGCACGAATCCCCCCTTCTATTAAAGTCCCATCTCACGGTTCACTTTCATCGACTAAACTCAGTTCGACTATCTGAAGTTTCCCTACGCTTCAATCGGACAATCTCTCCCTTTCGGTGTATTAATATGACACGATGGCTGGCATTTTTTAACAAAAGTCAGTAGCTAGTATTGACCATCAGATTTCCTTTCTAGTCGTCGGTCAGGCGATCAAACAGGGATAATATGGAAATGTTCGTCCGTATCGCCCACTTCTTTAATGACGGTTGTGAATTTAATCGATCAGTTTTCTTTCAATTTGTGTCAATGATATTGATTCGTGTCGCTGAAACTGAGAGCAGTGCTATTAGCTGTAGAACGAAAGCCCCCCCCGCCCTTACACGGAAGGCCGAACTTTGTGACCTTCAAGACAAGTTAGTGTTGTGGATGACCTCTAAGCATGTGCGATGACAGGTACTGGCAAGATCATCTTTTGTTACAATAGATATCTGCACTATCCCGGAAGAGGTGGAGGTGCTCAGAAGGCGTGTTTCTAGTTTGGTCTGAGAACATACGGATCACGCTACTTTGCCTCTGTGTTCTTATTTCTGTGGATTTTCTTGTAAAAATATAGCACTGTAGGTTGAATAGGAGAGCAATAGCCTTATTACTCGTGTGGCTTTCTACTGTTGACTTCATATAGTATTTAATGTTGACACCTTCTAAGGGAACGTTCGAGTGGATGCCAACGTATTGTGGTCTTTCACCAGCTAAACTTCCAAGCCGTTATCATGTGAATCGCTTTAAAATAGTAATTCACGGCTTATCTAATTGGTTTTCCAATCGGTGATGTAATAGTACGGATTTTACTGAACCTAAATTGTAGTCTAGAGCAGCACTGTCATTGGCAATGATAGTCATATAGCATAAAGTTCCCCTATTTATGTAGAAGTATACCTACTTTGTGGAACTTCTGTGTGCTATGACGATTGTTGTGAGTCGCCACTATTAATACATGTTATTCGGTATTCACATCATGTTTATACCCGTAATAGTCGTATCTCGTTTGACAAGGGTAAGGCGTACAACTGCCTCCAGTGACTTAGTATTCAGGCGCGTGGGGAGCCCTGACAGATCCAGGGCTTCTGATGTGCCCGAAAAGGATTTCCTAGTGGAATAAAGAGGGCCTGGAGGTTATCCTCAGCTCCTCAAGAGCAGGGGAACCGGGGTTTTGTGCCCTACCGCGTCCACCCTGCCAACGAACGGACACGTGGTACCCAGATGTGCTTTTGAAGACGGCGGGACGATTTTTTTCTTCTCCCTTAAAGAGGATTCCAGTCTTTTCCAAAATAACTTTTGCCCTCGATTCTGAAATTTAAAATAACAAGGAAGCATAAATTATTATTCCCTAGCGTTCATTCTTTTGGATATCTGTTGGCATTAGGAGTCAATGGGGTATGCGCATGGGTCACAAAAGCAGTTTATATTATTATTTTTTAAATGAAACTAGGTACCATTCTGAGAACACTGACACCAGCCGCACTGTCCTACAATAATTAGTTCTTTTTCTGTGATTTAATAAAATTTCGGTGAAGTCTGACGTCACATTTGGCAGGGGGGTCCCGCCTAGGCGAGAGGGGTGCAGTGAAGTCAGACGTGGTGGAAACTTCGAAAAACCATAGAAAAATGAATCGTAGGTCAGTGCGGTTGGTGTCAAAATTCTCAGGATATAATCTACTTTATTTATTTATTTCACGGGCGAGCCCAGTTACATAACAACATTCAAGAGGAGTGACAAATATACTAAAATAAGTAAATAATACAAAAAAAGAACTTGAAAAAAAAACCTAAAATATTTCATGAATAACTAGGAAGATAACAAAGTCTTTAAGGAAGAGATTGAGGAATGGAAGAAGTCGAATTCGGGGTTAATGGTGAGAAATAAATTGGCAGTCCGAGGGAGCCTACGAAGGGGTTGGCTGTTCACATAGTTGGTTGGGGAGAAAGGGACGTGGAACAACATTAGTGAGCGTGAGGCGATGCGAGGAGCAGAAATGTAAAACTTCGAGAGAAGCGGCGGGCAGTCAATGGTGTTGTTCAAGAACCTGTGGAGCAGTGCGAGATCTGCCGAGCATCTCCTACTTTCGAGGGTATCCAAATGACACTTCCGCCGCAGCAAATCGTAATCAACATCGGCTGACGGGACACCCAACTTGAAAGCCACATAGCGTAGGAATTTATTTTGCACTCTTTCAAGGCGGTATATGTGCACAGCATACATGGGTGACCAGACAGTTGACGCATATTCGAGGATAGGGAGAACTAGTGCCTTATACAGCGTGACTATAGCAGGAATGCTCGTGAACTCTCTATTGTTCCTTTTCAGGAAACCGAGAGTGCGCATGGCTCTACTCGTAACCTCCTCGATGTGCTGGGAAATCTCAACCGGCCATCGCAGAGCACTCCCAAGTCGATCATAACATCCGACCTACGCAGAGGATCACCACCGAGAATATAGTTGGAGACCACCGGCCTAATCCCGCGATGAAAAGTCACCACCGAGCTTTTTGCAGGATTCAAGTATAGGTGATTTGAGTCGCACCACTCCTCCAGCCGACCCACCGCCCTCTGCAAAGCCCCACAGTCAGATGAAGACTCGACCCGACAGAAAATCTTCATGTCATCCGCAAAAAGCAGGCACCGTATGTACGAGGTTCGAAGATCCCAACCACACTATTAATCATCAAAAGGAAGCAGAGATGGCTGCCCTGTGGGATCCCAGAAGATGCAAGGATTGGAGAGGATACAGCACCCCGGACACGAACGATAAGCTGACGGCCACACAGGTAGCTCTGCATGCACTCCAGAAAAGTTCCATGGACACCCAGGGAATTCAGTAGTGACAGAAGATGGAGATGGGACAACTTATCAAATGTCTTGGCGTAATCCGTCGAAATAACATCGGTCTGGAGACCCCGCTGAAAGCCGCCCATGATGAAATCCTGAAACTGTAATAAGTTAGTGGTAGTCGAACGCCCGCGAAGGAACTCGTGCTGCTCGAGTGCCATGAACGAAGAGAACTCGAGGGAGAGTTGCTCAACGACAAGCTTTTCCAAGAGCTTCGGCATTGTGGATAAAGAGCAAACAGGACGATAGTGGTTGATGAGGCTCTTGTCACCAGCCTTGTGTATGGGTGTGACAAAGGAAGTTTTCCATTTAGTGGGGAAATGTCCTGTCTCAAGCGATTTGTTGAAGAGGAAGGCTAGGGGAGACGTTAAACAATGTGAACATTGCTTCAGCAGGATGGCAGGAACACCGTCCGGGCCCATTCCTTTCCTCACGTCCAGGCCAGCGAGACCACGAGCGACCCCTTCCTCCGTAATCCGAAGAGAGCCCAAAGATACCACATCCTGCAAAGGGTAGGAGGGATACTTTCATTAAAAAATAAAATAAAATAAATACGTGCGCATACCCCATGATTGAACTGAATGAAAAAGGCATCAGATGCCAAAATTGAACATACCTAATATATTTAATGCCCGCGATTGCCAAATTAACTCAATTCGTATTTTGTTAGGCTTAAACTGGACTTGTAGACTTTTCATTCCTTATTACGTTGACATTAAAAATTCACGGTCCATTGATTCACCTACGAAGGATTGAAGAATTTGATTTCCAATTTTTATAGCATTAATAAACTGTTCATCAGTATCTGATCAATAGTTTTCGGGGATTTCAAAAAGTCATATTTTCACCATTCGTACCTGTGGCCAGTGACAGATTCAGGAAATTTTTGGGAACGGCGAGTGAGGGGTGGGGTTGGGGAATCAACCTATTATTTCACAGTCTACTCAGCGGTTCCATCTAGTACACAAACCCGACGTACTTAAACAATTGCTGCTTTAGTTCCGGCCTCCATTTTAATATTCCCGAAATGCCACCTTTGGCTGCGGTCGGATTCCACCGGTTTATTGAAATCGATGAAGTCGAAGCATCTTCAACCGGCTGCTGGCTGGGAGTAAACATCAATTGAGTGTATTCCTCCGGTTCACTGTTCAGCATATAGGTAGTCACCAGGGCACTGTCGAATTCCACCGATTGTAACCAGTATCCAGTATTAATCGAACGACTGAACGTGGCGTATGGTGAAATGTCGCCTCCAACCTCTCACATTATTACATGAAGAGCCCTGGCGTACTAACATTGTAAGTTTTATCGTAAATATGATCTGACCGTGGGGACTTCAGTGGTGGTGTGCGTCGAGAAAAAATGTTCGTCACTCGTGAAAATATGGGCGCGACAATTATAATATCAATGCCATTGAGAAGTGCGACCATCAACACTTACCATTGACTGAAAGAGACCTTGTCCGCCACAAGTACGTTGATGTGCGATGGGATGAACTGTTTTTCTCCCAGATTTGAAGGGCATAGCTCAAATAATAAAGAAGCTGTAAAAAATAAGGAGTTTTTCGACCTTAAAATGGCCTCTATTTTGGACCCACGTGGTCTTGGGAATTTGAGAGTAGTTTAAATCGGTTCAGAATGCTAAAAACCGTACAAAACCACACCAAAAACCACTCTTTTAGCAATTTTTCGAGTTTTTGCATTTTGGACCTTGATTTTGGACTACTTCTTTGATTTTGGGATTAAGTGGTTGATGAGCGATGGTATGAACTATTTGTAATCCAAATTTGAAGACCATAGCTCAATTAGTAAAGGAGTAGTATATATCCAAAAACCTTGGTTTTAGACCACAAATTGGGATCTCTATTTTGGACCCAGACGGAAAATGTTTTTGGTTCCTGTACTCAAATCTTTTATGTTTGTCCAAACATCTGAGTAAAGTGGCTTGCTTTTATCACAGAACGCAAGGTTTCTCTCGTCGGATTCTATAACGATGGAACCCTTCTACAACATGCCCAAACCTATACCTACTGGTGGAATTCGTACTCCTTGTCTAATCGAAGGAATCCGCAATCGGTGGTATACAACCTTAATAAGTGGAATCCGATATTGCCCCTTTTTGAATTGGGAGTTGGGCATCCAGGTAAAATAGGATCTATGGGGTAATCTTTGTACTTGCGCAGATAAATCTCACTGTCGGAAATGGATGAATTACATTCGTTTAGGTCTTCGATTATTCGTTTCCCGCTATCTCCCGTCTTTCAAGTACCTAGGTAATATAAGTAATTTAATTCGACCATCGACCTTTGTTCAGTTCTACGATCGACCTGGACTACATAGGCAGTCATATGCATTATTCCAGGAATCTGTATCATCTGTATCATGTTGACGGGACTAAACCGTGGAAGTGGAGGCATATCACTACCACCGTTTAATGGTGGTAATTTGAAGCGGCACTCTAGTATCGTCTGACCGTAATTAATCAGTATTGTCGATATAACTCGATCATTGACCGACCACCTCTCCAATCTCGGGCAGAACATCTATTCCTGTAGATAATTTGAAATTAAATGACACCAAACAATCTATTTATATTACAATAACCATGTGGAACGACGTTGTGCACCTCTGTAATTCTGTACAAATCGAATTAGGTACCATCGGGCTGTCGATGTTCGTTCAAGGTTGTTTTACTGTTAGGTATTCGAGTTGGTCGTGAGGCAAATCTCCTGAACAACTTTGCCGTTCAGGAGATTTCCTCGCTCGTAGAAAGGGCAGTACCTAGGTAGTAAAAAAATCTCTGAAAAATGAATATACAGTATCTTTTATGAAATGTAAAAACCGCTAGAAACGTTGTAGCAAACTACAAATCACTTCATTAACCAAGGAAAAAATAGGATTATAGAGAGAGGGAGAGGAAATGTTAATTTGGGGGGTCCCCCTCAAAAAACTATTGTCTATTAGACTTTGTTGTCTTGTTCACCTTACTTTTACAATTCCAGGCTCTACACCTCATCCAATTTTCAGACTTAATTCTTAAACTTCATTTAAATGAATATCCCATTTGAAATTATTTTCCGCATTTACACCCGGAGAGGTACATACTTGTGGACGGCAATCTCCCTGACTGCCGCCATCTTCATGACCAATAGGCAGTTAACTCTTGCATCTGCTGGAGCCCGCTAATATTATAATGGAGATAACAGTAGCGCTGTTCAGTTGCTGATTATATATTTACATAATGCCTCGTATGCTGATGTTTCACGGATCTCAAGTATTGAGATCTTCAGTCATGACGTCCATGCTCCCAAAATATTAAGATGTTTTTGATCTGTAATACGTATATTGAGATTTTCCCCAATTTAATGTGTCATAATTATTTTGTTTCAGGTTGGCGGAATTAGCGACAGAATGGCGGGGTGGGGAGGGACCCCACTTCTCCGGAATCTGGTCCCATGTGCACTTCTCCTTCTCGCGTCGATAGTATCTACAACAGCTCGTCGAGGAACGACGGTAATTCCTGACGATGTCAGACCAGGATACACCGTCAGAAGAATGCGGCCAGCTCCGCAACACACGGCCTACATGTTATCTGATAGCCCTCTTTCGGATTATTTTGCAGTTTTAGAAGATGGTCTAGTAATGACCACTTCGGACATTCATCCGCTCGTTGATCTCCCCATCAATTTGGGAGTGCTGGAAGAAACGCCTAACACAACTTCCTCTCACACTCTCCACATGTACGTGCTGCGTAGAGACGAAATGCTCAGGTTTGTCAAAAGTACGGACTCAGGAAGAGCTCATATCTTAGAAAACCTGCCTATAGGATCGGAAGTAACAATGCCGTTCCTGAAGGTTGAAGGCACCGGAACCGGTGGCCCTATAAGATTTTCTGTCGTTGGAGGGAACGATCACGGTGCTTTCACGATACACCACAATAGTTCAGGAGCTTTTCTCAAGTCTGGACGTGTTCTCGACCGAGAGCACCGGTCATCTTACAAACTCAACATACAGGCTGTGGATGCCAAAAATGTAGATAGAATAAATACTCATTTATTTGTTGAAGTGATAGACGAGAATGATAATGCTCCGGTATTTGATCAGAGGACGTACAGGTTTTCACTGGGAAGAGCTAACAATTCAGAGTGGTCGAGGTTCACCAAAATGGGCCGAGTGCATGCGACTGATGCAGATGGTGATAAAGTTGCCTACAGGCTTGATGAAACTTCTCGTATAGTCGTCATAGTACCGCAAACCGGAGAACTCCTTCTCACTGGTGATCCCCCTCTCGGAACTGAATACGAACTGTCTGTCCACGCTCATGACCTCCGAACGCCCAGTAGAATGTCGAAGTACCCCGCCAAAGTCTACCTAGAGTTCAATCTCGAAGAAGAGGATCCTCAAAAGAACGAAGTTATTAGACGAGACAAAAGAAGAGTAACGAGGGCAGTCCGTCCTACGAAACGAATAGAATTCACCGAGGCAGACGGCGAAACGGAGGGCAGAATAGTTTTCCAGCTTGAGAAAGAAACGGAGTTGGAAACATTCAAGATCCGCGATGAAAACCCCTGGGTTACGGTTGAGCCAAACGGTGCAGTTCGCGTCAAGAAGAAGTGGGATTACGAAGAACTCGGTCCCGAGAAAACTATCGACTTCTGGGTCACCATCACGAATGCCGGAGTTAGAGGTGAGTGGTAACCTACACTAGATTCTCACTGCATGCACCAAGATGATACACTCCCCCCCCCCCCCCCCCCAATTGTACGTCCTAATTTCATTTTGATGATCTCTAGAAAAACGAGGTTATATCAGCTTCCTTCTGCCCAGTTAAATTGCTCAGTTGAGCTAAATATTGCATGTTCTGCCAACTTCCTTTATTAAAACGGACTCAAATCTACATCTAAACCTCAAATAGTGCGTAATAGTAGTACCTAATAAGTAGGTCTACGTTTTAGCCACATAGGGCACTGTAGCCCTACTGCTAGAATAATGTGAAAATAGATAGGCACAAATTGTTTTTCGTGGTTTTCCAGTACTCGTAGGGTGACTTCTTCGAGCCTGACTCTTGGATGAATCCCCGAGCTGCACTCAATCTCGAGAGAGCATAAAATGAAATGTCTCAGGGACCTCCCCAGGACGACAGTCGACTAACTTCCGAATGATAATGACTGACTATGACTGACCACCGTTGGTGATTATCCAAGAATTGATGGGGATTTATGATGATGGCTGTTTTTACGGATTTGAAAATGTATACTTTGAATTTGACCCATCTTCGTTGAGAACAAATATTTTTGACTATCGCACTTTTCCATTCCAAGTCGTTATTCTGTATACAGGGTGTCCAAGTAACTGTGTACCTTTACCATTAACTTATTTTCTCTAATTGTCGGAGTAAGAAACGCTGCAAATCACTGCACAACGATTTATTATTTTTTACAGAATACCCTTCTGTTACAGATCACAGCTCTCTGTATAGATAACCCCTCTATATAATATGTACTACTATATACATATAATGCAGGTCGCAGACCCTCCGTAGGTTAGTACCTAACCACGTACTCGTTACTCGGTACGTACCTAAATCACTAGTTAAATGTTAGTAAAATAATTCTTTCGATGACAAACAGTAACTAAAATGGCGAAAATAAACGCAAATAATAATGAAGTTCTGAAGGGAGAGTGTTGGTGTGGAAAAAAGTGAAAAAAGTTGCAAAAGTACCTATCAAAAAACTCCAAAACAGCCATAATTTTGGTTTATTATTTTCAATAATGAACCATTGGAATCGAGCGTGAAAAAAAAAGTGTGACATGTGACAAAACAAAATAAATGGGGCTGAATCCCAGCACATTGTATTCACGTTATGTCGTAAACCATGTCCCCCCAATCGTTTTCAACCAAGTTCCCATCCATCGTTCTGACTGCGTCCGCTACATGGGACTTCACACTGACAATAAGTTAACATGGGCAAAACACACTCATATCAAATTCTGTAGCATATTCATTTAAACAGGTATAACTACGCGTTTTTCATTTTATAAAAACCAAAAAACGCTTGCATACGAGTCTGCAACGCATTGGGACATTTTCATGTCTTTACCTATTGCTTTTGACATTATTAATATTAAGAGTTAGGTACCTAATTTCAATAAAATAGACGATTCCGGATTAATTATCTTCTACACTCACGATCATTAGTTTGTAAACAAAATATGAGAACAGTTATGCCCATAGCTCCGCTATTCGTATAGTCAATATGTTATGGGGAACATGAAAATGTTCGTTAAATCGAGAGCTTTCCAACGAGTGGTGAACGATTTTTGTGGGTTAAAAAGTGTAGAAAATGAACAAACCTAACAACGGGGTCGTTGTAAGCGGAAATCATTATAAAGGCACTGTAACACAATTTCGTTACGCAATTCGTGACAGTTTCTTGTGCTATGTGCCAGGGCAAAGACATGAAAATGTCAAAAATTCTTACCCCCCTCAAAATTTGATGGTTTACGTTTCAAGGTATGTAGAATCCAAAACTGCAATAAAAATATTTCTGTCTGTCCGCCATACGCCGTACGGGCCACTTTTCTTAGTTACCATGAAAGAAAATTGATGAAATTCGGGTTATAGGTTCCGTTCGCTGTCTAGTTGGTCCTCGAAGCTCGACGTTACTGTGAGTCATCTCTAAGGGGTTCAAAATAGGGGTTGAAATTTTCAAAACGCCTATACCATTTTTTTACGTGAATATTTTTACGGTTTTAAATAGTTCTTGAACTTGCGAGTTTTTTAAGACCATCCGGAGCGTCGTACGTCCAGCCGTTCGTTCACAGTAAGGCCCCGAAGTTTGCACCGACAGGCATTTTCGACTCCAGTGTGAATGAAATTGTATACAATTCAAACCAAATCTCGTAACCAGAGACGCGCCCACAATAGGAAATTTGGCGGAGATGAAATCATTGCTAGGGATCACCTGATTATATTGGCGGAGTATGAAGTCGAGTTGGTTGTTCTGTGATATTATTTCATTTGCAAAATCATGGCTCTTTTGGAGTTTGTTGGTAGGTAGTGAAACTTGAACAAACGTTGAAGTATTATTGATGGGTAAATTATTACAACGGTAAATCATTACTCAACGGTAAATTATTACACAACGGTTCATTATACCATCTACGTAGAAGGGGCTGGAGTTTGTTGGTAGGTACTTTCACAACTTTTGGTTTATTATTTTCAATAATGAACCATTGGAATCGAGCATGAAAAAAAAAAAATTCTTACCCCCCCTCAAAATTTGATGGTTTACGTTTCAAGGTATGTAGAATCCAAAACTGCAATACAAATATTTCTGTCCGTCCGCCGTACGCCGTACGCCGTACGGGCCACTTTTCTTAGTTACCATGAAAAAAAATTGATGAAATTCGGGTTATAGGTTCCGTTCGGCGTCTAGTTGGTCCTCGAAGCTCGACGTTACTGTGAGTCATCTCTAAGGGGTTCAAAATAGGGGTTGAAATTTTCAAAACGCCTATACCATTTTTTTACGTGAATATTTTTACGGTTTTAAATAGTTCTTGAACTTGCGAGTTTTTTAAGACCATCCGGAGCGTCGTACGTCCAGCCGTTCGTTCACAGTAAGGCCCCGAAGTTTGCACCGACAGGCATTTTCGACTCCAGTGTGAATGAAATTGTATACAATTCAAACCAAATCTCGTAACCAGAGACGCGCCCACAATAGGAATTTGTGAATACGGCCAATCATTGGTAGGGATCACCTGATTATATTGGCGGAGTATGAAGTCGAGTTGGTTGTTCTGTGATATTATTTCGCTCGAAAAATGATGGCTCTTTTGGAGTTTGTTGGTAGGTAGTGAAACTTGAACAAACGTTGAAGTATTATTGATGGGTAAATTATTACTACGGTAAATCATTACTCAACGGTAAATTATTACACAACGGTTCATTATACCATCTACGTAGAAGGGGCTGGAGTTTGTTGGTAGGTACTTTTGCAACTTTTTTCACTCCTCATCAACAATTTCTTTTCAGAACTTCATTATGTGTGTTTCCTTTTGTTAGGTACTGTTTGTCATCGGCAGAATTATTTTAGCAACATTTAACTCGTGATTTAGGTAGGTACCTAGTAACGAGTACGGGGTTAGGTACTAACCTACGGAGGGTCTGCGATCTACATAATATGTATATAATAGAATAGTACATATCATATTATATAGAAGGGTTATCTATACATAGAGCTGTGATCTGTAACAGGAGGGTATTCTATACAAAATAATAAACCGTTGTGCAGGGATTTGCAGCGTTTTTCACTCCTCATCAACAATTTTTCTTTTCAGAACTTCATTATGAGTGTTTCTTTTTGTTAGGTACTGTTTGCCATCGGCAGAATTATTTTAGCAACATTTAACTCGTGATTTAGGTAGGTACCTAGTAACGAGTACGGGGTTAGGTACTAACCTATGGAGGGTCTGCGATCTACATTATATGTATAGAATAGTACATAATCATAAATTATATAGACGGGTTATCTATACATAGAGCTGTGATCTGTAACAGAAGGGTATTCTATACAAAATAATAAACCGTTGTGCAGGGATTTGCAGCGTTTTTCAAATGAAATAATATCACGGATCAACCAACTCGACTTCATACTCCTTGATTATAATCAGGTGATCCCTAGCAATGATTTTATCTCGGGGCAATTCCCGATTGTTAGCGCGTCTCTAGTGATGACACAAGTTAAGGGTTGCTAAAATGATTCTGTCGATGAAAAACAGTAACTAAAATGGCAAAAAGAATCGCAAATAATGATGTTCTGAAGGAATTGTTGATGTGGAGTGAAACAGATGCCCCTTCTGCGTTGATCACTGTTTTCTGTGGTCAATACCTACCCTCGTGGTCAAGTATAATGAACCGTGGTTGTGTAATAACTTGTCCATCAATAATACTTCAACGGTTCAAGTTGCAAAAGTACCGATCAACAAAATCCATCCCCTTCTAGGTAGATGAACCATTGTGTAATAATTTACCGTTGTGTAATAATTTGCCGTTGTGTAATTATTTACCAACAAAATCCAATAGTCCATCACTTATCAAATGAAACAATATCGCAGAACAACCAACTCGACTTCATACTGCCATCCTTGATTATAATCAGGTGCTCCCTAGTGATGAAATTCCGGCCGGATTTATACCGTTTGATTCACGATCGTGTTGACGAAGCTTTTTGGTGCACACGAACGGCTGGACGTGCAATGCTCCGGGTGGTATCAAAAAATTGTTTAGCTCAAGACAAATTTAATAACGTAAAAAAACCATACCCTTCTATCGAAAGTTTTCCAGCTACGGCGTTCTGAAAATTAGATGACTGACAGTAACGTCGAGCTTCGAGGACCAACTAGACCCCGAACGGAACCTATTACCCGAATTTCATCAATTTTGTTTCATGGTAACTAAGAAAAGTGGCCAGTACGTCGTGCGGCATACGGCGTACGGTGTACGGCGGACGGACAGAAATATTTTTATTGCATTTTTGGATTCTACATACCTTGAAACGTGAACCATCAAATTTTGTGGGTTGGTGGGGGGTTAGACTTTTTTTTTCATGCTCGATTCCAATGTTTCATTATTGAAAATAATAAACCAAAATTGGAACATCGCCATTGTTCATAACTTTTTCCTTAGACTTCGAAAGTGACAAAATTGCGCATGCAAAATGTCGGCAACGCGCATTACCTTCGTTATGTCAAATGGGGAACTCCATTTTTTATTGCAGATGTAGATTCTACGAAAAATTTTATGAATAACAGACGCCTCAGTCGAGTTTTTGACGGCGCGTCGCGCACCGTGAGCGCTCAGAATGGCGGTACGCGCAATTTTGCCTCTAGTGCAACACCCAAGTGTGAAATATGAATAAATTAGCACTAAGTTTTTACGCTGAATTCGGTGGTGATACTAGTTGTTCAATAACCCTCCAATCCTCATTGAAATTTATAGTTAGGAGTAAAAACTACCCCTCATTGTTCAGAACCTTCTGTACGTTTCTTAGGTATTACTTTCAGCTAAGTGGGTGTTTCCAAACTGGGTCGAATGAACCGAACCACTCGCTCGAAGTTTCCTAAATCGTTTATTATTATGGTTCTTTATTTGTAGGTGTACTCTGCACGATCAAGAGGGAATAATTTATTTATTTATTTTTACCAATCCAACGAGATAAGATAATAACTTGCAATGAGGATGACGAACTACCTACCTACTTTTTATAGCTTTAAAGTGTAAAGATTAATATTGTAATTAATTGCTAGTTTTGAATTCACCAATTTTGAAATTACCATTTTATTTAGTGACAATTTTAATATTGATTCATGATTTTCAATTTCATTGGAAGAATAAAAACCCTTCGTACCTGAAGCTTAATAAACATTGAAATGCTGATTCAATTAAAAAAAGCTGCAACTTATTACACAACGGTTTATTATTTATCTGTATTGATGCCCCTTCTGCGTAGATCACTGTTTTCTGTGGTCAGTACCGTCCAGCTCCCCCCAGGAAAGCCCCAAATCGAGTACTGGAGCCGGCCCCGGAATTAAAGTTTCGTTCAAATGCGTGGGAATCAATAATTCAATCATTAATTATTTTTAGTTATTAATGAAGAATAAAGCAAAAAATAAACCGTTGTGTAATAATTTACCTGTATAGGTGCCCTTTCTACGTAGATAGTATAAGTAACCGTTGTGTAATAATTCACTGTTGTGTAATAATTAGAGATTCCTATTGTCTGATATTTGTATGACAATTAAATGATATCCCTAGGTCGTATGAGAAGAAACCCTGGCAGGTATTTGCTGAGGACATTGGTATATACCGAAGTTATTGGTAACAAGTGAGCTACCTCGGTACATCGTTTAATTAAAAGCAGAAACTCCATGGTTGAAATGGAACGAGATCTGAGTGAATCAGGATATGTTTCAATCTGTAGGGGGTAGCTAAAGAAAACTTTGTTGCTGGACATTGTTTAGGAGCCTCATGTTTTAGGGACTCCAAGAGCATGGATAGTATGTATATGGATCGGCTAGGACGATAATGGTGTTGTCCGTTATGGTAGGGTGCGCTTCTCTAAATGAGGGATTATATAAACTTGGAACGCTAATTATTAGCGATGAACCATAGTGTCGTGAGTCCCTCCCGGGAACACTCCACTACAACCTTAAAGCTCTCACCAATATTCCGATGTAGAAATTACCTTCCGTCAATAAACATCTGAGTGGGGAGACAGGCGACAGAATCCGGGGGACACAACCTGGTGCCCCACTACCAGCTCCCAGCAGGGAGCTGGAGGGAGAGGACTTCAAGTCCTATATAATCCCGGATCCTGGAGCTTTAGCTTCATTCGACACTTCCTCTAACCAGCTCTCTCTTCTCTCTCTACCTTCCTCCTCCCTGATGCCTGGTGGTATCCGCCGCTCTGGGAATTCACCTCCTACCTTCTCCTCTTGTCTACATCGGTGGATATCCGCCGCCTAGACAAGCACCTTCCTTCCTTCACCCACATCGGTGGATTACCGCCGCCTGGGTGAATTTCCTTCCTCTCGCCTACATCGGTGGATTACCGCCGCCTAGACGAGATTCCTTCCTTCACTCACATCGGTGGATTACCGCCGCCTGGGTGAATTTCCTTCCTCTCACCTACATCGGTGGATTACCGCCGCCTAGGTGAAATTCCCTCGCTCTCATCTATTCACTCCTTCACGCCACCGTGATGATAAATTTAAATTCATCACAGTGGTGAACCCGACGTTCATCCAACCTTCTACCCTTCCTCCCTTCTTACCACCTCATGTGTCGCCCCCAGTCTAGTTCGGTGTCCCGCATTTTAAATTCACATTTAAAATAGTCAGTTTAAATTCGCAATTTTGGCCCACCCGCATCCGCTCAAACAACTCTCAACGCTCCGCTGCAAACACCTCCACTGCCGCAAATTGCGAATTTTACAAATTCAAAACCTCACCCAATTTGAATTTTGTTTCCAGACACCTCAACTATGGACCCGAACTCGCCGTCACCGCCGCTCCTCCGGCCGTCCCTGCTGCAGCCGCCGACCGCTGCGACATCTGACGCAACCGACAACCCCTTCACCAGCCTCTCACCTCCCGGCTCCACCGCATCCGCCGCCGCCGCTGCCGCCGCCGCTGCAGCTGCCGCACACGCCGCCGCCGACGTCACGACGGCCTCTGCGTCCTTCCCGCTGTCGCTACCCCCCTTCTACACGCACGACCCCGCACTCTGGTTCTTCCAGGTCGACGCTGCGTTTTCTGCCGCCAACATCCGCAGCCAGCGTACCCGCTACTCCCGCATCATCTCCCTGTTACCATATGAGATCCTCCTGCAGACATCTGACATCTCCCCCGACGCCACGGCCGCCTACGACGACCTCCGCAGCCGCCTCATCAACTTATACCAGCCCTCCAAGATCGCACGTGTCGCAGCGCTATCCCAGCCCCAACATCTCGGCGATTTGAAGCCCTCCCACCTGTACCGTCGCCTACGTCATCAGCTACACGACGTCGTGACGGCCGACATCGCTCGGACGTTCTGGCTGCGAGCCCTCCCCCACCCCATCCAGATGGCGCTCGCCAGCCACCTCGACGGACCGGACGAGCCGCTACTCCGGCTGGCCGACACGGTCTACGACCTCGCCGCGGCCGCCAGCGTCACGGAGGTCGCCGCACCCCGCTTCCCCACTCCACGCAGGGACCGATCGCCGTCTGAAGAGCGCCGCCGGCCCCCCTCCCTCCACCGGCGCCGCTCCCTCTCCGTCGATCGCCGGCCAACCCCCTCCTCCGACCACCGACGCCAGCGCTCGGCCGAACGCCGCACCGTCTCCCCCGCCCAGCAACAGAGGGGGAGGTCCCCAAAAACGGCGCCCCACTCCAACTCCACGCGCCCCACCAGGACCTACCTCCCGGCGGACCCCCCCCACCGATGTTTCTACCATGTGAACTTCGGTGGGGAGGCCCGCAAATGCCAGCCCCCCTGCTCCTACTCCTCCAAGCAGGGAAACGCGGACGCCCGCCGGTAAATCCGGCGGGCCCCCCTCCTCGCCAACACGGGGGGGACCACCACCAACCCCTCCCCGCCCGCATTCACACCACCTCCACCTCGCCTCGCTACCCCTCCTACGCCGCCGCCACGGCTGCCAACCTCCCGGCCGCATCTGACGGCGCCGCTAAACACCCCACCTCTCCATCAACTGCTCCCCCACCCCGAGTCAACCCCCCCAAGCCCGCCTCCAGGGCTGCCAACCTTCCGGCCACCACTAGCGCCGCCACTCCCGTTCCCCCACCCCGGAACGGCCCCTCCAAGCCCGCCTCCAGGGCAGCCAACCCTCCGGCCGCCACCAGCGCCGCCGCTACCGTTCCCCCACCCCGGAACGGCCCCTCCAAGCCCGCCTCCAGGGCAGCCAACCCTCCGGCCGCCACTAGCGCCACCGCTACCGTTCCCCCACCACGGAACGGCCCCTCCAACCCCGCCCCCAAGACGACCACCCCTCCGGCCGCCACTCGCGCCGCCACTACCGTTCCCCCTCCCCGGAACGGCAAAAAATCACCCCGCGTCTCCTTCGCGGGGGACCAACCACCGCCATCGCACCCGCCCATCACCTCGGACGAACCAAGCCCCCCCCCTCCGACGGACACCAACACCTCGCCAATTTTACCTCACTCCGCCCCAGCTCATCAACGCCTGTTCCTGAAATGTTCAAAGACGCACGTCCCCTTCCTCGTCGACACAGGGGCGGCGCTCTCTATCTTCCCCAATAATATTCTCCGGCGACAGGCGCGTTGTTACCGGCAACTCCTCTACGCCGCCAACGGTACTACCATCCCCTCGTACGGGACGTACCGCTCATCAATTCATATGAGCGGGCTCGCGTACGAGTGGGAATTTACCGTGGCGGACGTAGAGAAAGCTATCCTGGGGGCCGATTTCCTCGCATATTTCGGCCTCCAGGTAGACGTCCGTAACGCGCGCCTGCTCGACCCCTCCACCCAGAAACCCATCCCCGGGTTCATCCATGCGGTGGATCGGCCCCCATCCCAGTTTGAACAACTCCTCCTCAACTACAAACCCCAGCGCCGCCCCTCAGCCCACATCTCACAGACCCAGCACTTCATAGAAACCTCTGGCCCCCCAATATCCGCGAAAGCACGACGCCTCCACCCCCTCCAACTCTCACAGGCCCGCAAGCATTTTGATCTCCTCATCAAAGACGGCATTATCCGTCCCTCCAAATCCCCGTGGGCTTCTCCACTACATATTGTGCAGAAGCCTAACGGGGATATCCGCCCATGCGGCGACTACCGCCGCCTCAATGCCCGTACAACCCCAGATCTTTACAACGTCCCGCATCTCAGGGATTTCTCTTCCCACCTGCACAACACAACCATCTTTTCTACACTCGACATCTCCCGTGCCTTCCATCACATTCACATCTACCCCCCTGACGTTCCTAAAACAGCTATCATCACCCCTTTCGGCCTGTTCGAGTATATCAAAATGGGTTTCGGCCTCCGTAACGCTGCCCAAACATGGCAGCGTTACATGGACAACATACTACGAGGCCTACCCTTCGTCTTCTGTTTTTTGGACGACGTACTCATCGCTTCCCGAGACCCAACCGAACACCTCGCACACCTGACACAAGTACTTGACATCTTCGCCGCCGAGGGCCTCACCATTAACACTCCGAAGTGCGTCCTCGCCCAGCCCTCCGTCCGCTGCCTCGGCCACCAGGTTTCGGCCGAAGGAATAAAACCCCTGCCGGACAAAGTTCACACCCTCACCGATTTCCCACGACCCAACACTGTCTCAGAACTCCGCCGTTTCCTGGGTATGCTGAACTTTTACCGTAGACACATCAAACACGCGGCACAACACCAACAACCACTCATACACGCTATCCCACAACCGGCTAAGAAAAACGATAAACGCCCCATTTCCTGGACCCCCGCCCTCACTACCGCCTTCCAACAATGCAAACAGGACCTAGTTGACGCCGCTCTATTGGCCCATCCCGATCCCCATGCCCCCCTCTCCATCACCACAGATGCGTCCGACTGGGCCATCGGGGCAGTACTCCACCAACACACCGGCGCCACCCCCCAACCTCTCGGCTTTTTCTCCAAAACTCTGTCCCCCACACAAAAAAATTACTCCACCTTTGACAGAGAACTCCTCGCCATCCACGAAGCCATCAAACACTTTCGTGACTTCGTGGAGGGCAGGCAGTTCTCTGTCATAACCGACCACAAGCCCCTCACCCACGCCCTCCTCCAAAACCGAAAATCAGCCTCCCCCCGTCGCCTCCGGCAACTCGAATTTATCGGACAATTCACGTCCGATATTCGTTATTTGCCGGGGGCCGACAACTGCGTCGCCGACGCACTCTCCCGCCCCACCCCTGCGCCGGTGGCGGAGTTACTGCCCTTCCCTTCCCCGCAAACCCTCAAAAACCATCAAACTCCTACCTCCGATCCCGCTCTTTCCCATCTCATCTCCGCCTCAAAATTGGAACAGCTGCCTCCCCTAGACCTCTGGTGCGACGTATCGGCCGACACACCGCGCCCGTACGTCCCACCGGAGCTGAGGAGGCAGTTGTTCCTACACTACCACTCCCTCCATCATCCCGGCATTCGGGCGAGCCGGGACCTCATCAAAACGCGGTACTTCTGGCCCCATATGAACACGGATATACGTACCTGGGTTCTAGGGTGCCAGAAGTGCCAGCAATTCAAGGTCTCGGCTCACCCCCATGTACCTCCTCAACCTATCCCCGATTCTCTCCCGTGGGAGCACGTCCACTTGGATCTGGTCGGCCCTCTTCCCCCCTCTGAGGGGAAGAGGTATTGCCTCACCATGATCGACCGTGCGACAAATTGGGTAGAGTGTATCCCACTCGCCCACATTACCGCGGACGCCGTCGCCGCGGCCTTCCTCACTCAATGGATCAGCCGCTACGGTTGTCCGCGGACACTCACGGTCGATCAGGGGAGGCAATTTGAATCAGCCCACTTTGCCGACCTCCTCCGTTCCCTCGGGATTCAGAAAATCCGCACCACTCCTTATCACCCCCAATCCAACGGGAAAATAGAGCGGTGGCACTCGGTCCTCAAGCAAGCCATCTCCACATCAGCCACTTCCCCTTCATGGACCAAAACCCTCCCCTACGTTCTACTTAGCCTCCGCACTTCCGCCCGTCCTTCAGACAACACAAGTCCCGCACAACACGCATTCAGAGACCCCATTCGGTTACCGGCCGACATTTTCCCTCCACACAACACCCCGTCCATTAACAGGGAACCGTTACACACCTCAACACCGACAAACGACACCACTTACCCAAAACGCTTTTACACTTCCACGCATATGTACTTGAAAGAGCCCGGCATGCATAAAACCTTTCAGCCCCTTTATGCCGGGCCCTTTCAAGTCATCCGCACAACACCGACCACCGCGACCCTGCTAATGGACGGGAAACCCCACACCGTCCCTTTCGCCCGCTGCAAGCCCGCCCCTGTTCTCCCTCAACCAACATCCACTATCAGTCTCCCGCCGTCTGTTTGCAATGCAACACCTCTCTCCTCCGAATCTGTCTCCCCCGTCGCCGTTTCCGGATTTCGATTCGGATCCGGAAATGGCGGCGATACTCCGGGACGTGTACGTCCCGGACCCGCTCTCCCCCCTACCCCCTTCGCCCGGACCTACTGCATCGCTTCAGTTTTTCCCGCGAAGGATTTCCGGACTTCCTCCCCGGCCCCGGCGGTGGAAGTACCCCCAGTGGCGCATACTGCGCGAATTTCGCGCAGCAAAAGCCACCGGGGTACATCCCCCCTACGTCCCGTCCGACCCCCTTATCGATCCACTCCTCCACCAACTTCATTTAACCCTGCTTATGCCACCCCCACCGCCCCTTCCAAACATCAAAACCCCCGTCCTCAACGAACCCCCGCCCCCCAAATTTCAACAACCCCCGCCCCCCAAATTTCAACAACCCCCGCCCCCCACATTTCAGCCCCCTCTCACTCCCCCATTTTTCTCCATTTTCGACCCCCCAATTTTAAATTCAACCCCAAAAACACCCCAGCCCACCAAACCTACAACACCCCCTCTTCCCCCACCACCGCCGGGGATATCCGAAATAGCCTCCGCCGGGACGAAAAGGTCCGGGCGCCGCAACAGACGACGGGAGCGTCCCTCGCCCCGCGTCCCGGCGGCCAAGTCCCCCGCCCCGCTCTGAGAAATCACGGCGGGGCCTTGAGATTTCGGGACAGTGTTTGTGTTCCATTATCCCACAGACACTGTACCGACCCTCACAGCCCCGCCGTGGCCACTTCGTCGCAGCGGGCATCATCAACACCCACCCACACACTACACCCACCTTTTCACAACACACACACACTCAACACACTAAACCACACACAACCCACACCCAGGGAACGGCGGATCTCGCAACCCCGCTCAATTCTCTCTCCCCTGACACCGTACCAAAAATTTGTACATACCTGTAAATACCTGTACATACCTGTAATTGTTTCCTGTAAATACCTTGCACCTGTAAATATCTAATTTAATATCTCACATACTATCCTCATCATCATCGAACTCATCACCTTTGGAAATATTGTCACCTCATCAAATTTTTCATCACACCCTCTTTGTACATATGATTCCCATCATCCTCTTACATCTACTTACATCTACTTACGTCTACTTAGCTACTTATGTCTCCTTATGTCTACTTTTGTCTACTTAGCCCTACTTATGTCTACTTATGTCAACTTATGCCTACTTATTCTACTAATTGTATGTCACCCTAGCTTTAAGACACCTCCGGTCACTCTTCTGCCTTCAGCACTACAATTGTTTGTTTCAGCCTTCAGCTCCTGTATCCTTGCGCCTTCAGCTCCCCTTTGTGTTTCCGCAGCCCTCAGCCACTGTCAACTTGAGCCTTCAGCTACCTCAATCATTGGTTCGAACTGGGGGGACCTCTGTCGTGAGTCCCTCCCGGGAACACTCCACTACAACCTTAAAGCTCTCACCAATATTCCGATGTAGAAATTACCTTCCGTCAATAAACATCTGAGTGGGGAGACAGGCGACAGAATCCGGGGGACACAACCTGGTGCCCCACTACCAGCTCCCAGCAGGGAGCTGGAGGGAGAGGACTTCAAGTCCTATATAATCCCGGATCCTGGAGCTTTAGCTTCATTCGACACTTCCTCTAACCAGCTCTCTCTTCTCTCTCTACCTTCCTCCTCCCAGATGCCTGGTGGTATCCGCCGCTCTGGGAATTCACCTCCTACCTTCTCCTCTTGTCTACATCGGTGGATATCCGCCGCCTAGACAAGCACCTTCCTTCCTTCACCCACATCGGTGGATTACCGCCGCCTGGGTGAATTTCCTTCCTCTCGCCTACATCGGTGGATTACCGCCGCCTAGACGAGATTCCTTCCTTCACTCACATCGGTGGATTACCGCCGCCTGGGTGAATTTCCTTCCTCTCACCTACATCGGTGGATTACCGCCGCCTAGGTGAAATTCCCTCGCTCTCATCTATTCACTCCTTCACGCCACCGTGATGATAAATTTAAATTCATCACACATAGGTATCTATTTTATAGATCCTTTATTTTATAGTGAACCGTAGAATGTCTGGATGTATGGTTGGATGTTACTTTTGTGGAATATAGAAGGTCTTCTGTTCATAAATCATGAAGATATTTACACTCTCTTCAATCGTAGCAGAGTGCATATCAAGACCGAATGGCTCGATAGAAGAAGGATGAGTTGACTGGTTTTCAAGAGAAGCTTACAGGCGTAGAAACTGAAGGGAGATAAAGAAAGGACCGGAAGTGCGGGTGCTGAAAGGGTCCCACAGCCCAGACAATAAAGGAAGTGGCTCAATCAAAGGGGGTCAATCAGTGTTCGTGTTAGATAGATCCCTTTGTGCTTATTCGGATAACCTCTCGTGTTTAGATCAGGCTACCAAACATGGGAAAATGTCAAGTGTTACTCGATTGATCATTAGTCCCCAGCGAGCTCATGAGCAGGTTCGTGAGGCCGTATGTGGCCCTTGTCCCGTCAGACTAGGTCCTATTAGAAGTAGGGGTTTTGCTCTGTTTTTGACTGCTGGATTAGGTACGTAGCTAAAACTTAACGCTGGAAATGTAGTATTTAATTACATTGAAAAACTTCCCGATGGGATGCTAATGTACACATGTATACCTATTTTGTAATGGAACCCCATCATACAGTACCGAGTACACGTGTGGGTTTACTTAATTGTCTTCCACTAAATGTTTCTGCATTCTCTTTTCTTCGGGTTTTATTCAAATTTGACCATCTTGGTGATTAATTTGTTACAATTTTTGACAGTTTCCCCTTCCCTCGTAATTTATTATCTCCAGCAATGGCGCAAAAAAGAAAGAAAACTAATTTCTGGTCTTAGGCTTGAAATTTCGAGCTTTCCTCCGTTCTGACGCAAGAAGTGGACAATATGGTGTGTTGGTTATCGATGGTTGCAAAGTTCTGTTTTGTTTTTCGCTGATCGTGATGATGATGAATGTAATAGATAGATATTTTTATCCTCCTAAGAACGCGGCTTCTGGTAACCTGACGATTGTTCGTCGTGTTGAACACTGGTTCATTAAATTCCCATAACTCAATTCAACTCTTCTATTCAACATTGTAACATGACACTCTGCCTTTTACCTTCCTTTATCAGTATTTTTTTCACCTTTCGGAACGGAACAATAGGCTCAAGACCTTGAAAGCACAAAAGATCCCAACAGTAGGAGTCGGTTTCTATTTTGGAACGAACTGACACACTGACATCGGTCGACACTCGGTGATGATTTTTGAGGGTGGTGTGAAGGGGTTCTCATCAGCCCAGGAACTGTTCCCCACTTGAAAAAATATAAAGATTAACAAAGACAACCACCTCACCGTCTGAGGAACAACTAGAACCGTTCGTCCTGTAATGAGACACCATTAAGGTTGATAGGGCCCACGGAGGCACTGTTGTTGGTACGTCAGGTTCTTGAGATGGCCGTGAAAAAACTTGAGCCAAATGTCTTTAGAGTGACTCCTATGGAACTAGGACAAACCAGATAATACCTCCCTCTCAGCTGTGCGACTGTATTTCTTCCTACCGGATATCTCTTTTCTGACCTAGTGCCAACCAACCAGGTCATGGAGTACAACGAGTTTTCCTGTTAAGTAATACTGTCTGTAAGTTGTACATTACTAACGGACGGTGCTGGACGGTGTCCAGAGCTAATCTGAAAAAAGGCAGTAACTGCATCGATTTAAATATCTCCGTTCTGGTTGTAATTAATATATTTATCGAGCTTCTCAGGAAATTCTCACGGCCCTTATCACGGTATTTCGGTCCTTCTCGTTGTGAAATTGTACTGGTTTATATCCCAAATGAATGCTTGAAAATCAATCATCGTATTATTGCAATCCTGCATAGCAACTTCGTCGACCAGTATCCACCACTGGATTTCCGAACACCGTAATTTTACTCGTGGTGTAGTCGGGGGAGGCTGATGACAAGGGAGAAAGAGCCAATCTGGCTCTGGCGAGGACTTATCCTCCAATAATGAACAGTCGCTGGTTCTCACGATCACGTTATAGTGAGTCATCCGGCGTCTTCTCGGTCCTCCCCGACGGTTTCTTTTCCTAGACATGACTTTTGGAAACTTCTTATAACAATAAATTCAATTGCTCTAATCACAACCAATCTCAATTCTGAACTAGGTAATATCAGATGTTATTAGCGTATGAAACATCCACGTCAACCAAGCCTTGTTTCAAATTGTACCTCTGTGTAGAATAGAAAAGACAGTCGAGCTTTTTACTCAAAAAAAATATATGAAGTCGATTTTGACCAGAGTTTTACTTAAATTAATATTATTTGGAATATAAATGGAAACAGTATCGTTTTGAATAATTCCCTTATCTGAAAAAAAAAAAACATCATTGTAGAGAACGGAGGAGGTGTGGTGCTGTAGTTTCAAAAGCCCTCTCTTTATTTCAGCAAGTGCTCACCTGCTATCCTCGAGCTTTATTTGTTTACAGCTTTGGTTGAATATGACTTGGTAGGGCTTGAATTCCTGTTCCTACTTTATTTTCCTCTTTTTATTCAACTTTATGCTGAGGCACGGGAGATGGTGGCTCCGCAGTGAAGCTTCTCGAGTTCAGTATGCAGGTGACCTCAGCGGTTTCTCCTCTTTCCCCCACCATTTGCCGACTTCTGTTCAACGTTTCTCTTATATTTGCATTCCTTTGACCGATAAAAAACAGCCATAAAGGCCGTAGTAATGTGTTATGCGCAAAGCTCCTTGTACAGTCACAATAGTCCAGTTAGTTCTGCGGAAAGTCATCATCACTATAACTGAATGAATTCCATTAGCTTTCTACAGTTACTTCGTTATTAATGACAACCCATTCCATCCCATTTATCCGAGCTAATCTGTCTATGAATTATGTTGATTATTCAATCTCATTTTCAACAATGACTCTCTTCAATTCTTATTAACATGTTTAATGTTTTAGGGCTGGGGGTCATTCTGTGAATTCCGACACGCAAATATGCAACGTTTTTCATTGGTTACTACACAGTTACTACCTTCTGTTGTAGCAACCATATGTTGATGGCGAGTTCTATAATAAGTACAGTAAATGCAACATTATACTTGTAGAGTTCAGTGAAATTGTGGCTTTCATTTTTTCTTGACATTAAAAAACTATATCTAATTTCTCCCTTGCGAGGGAAAACATTAAACATGATCTAATGTTTTTCCCTCTCAAGGGAGAAATTTATACATTTCGTGGACAGATATACCAAGAAAAAATCAAACATATCTTTAATAAAACTTGAACTTCTTAAATGTTATCTCAGACATTTTGGTCACTAACCAGGTTCCGTTATGTATTTTGTTGAATCCAGCGGCGGTTTGATCCATCATAGTTAAGTATATGGTATCTGAAACAATTTTTTTCGATTCTAAATGTGTCTGATTTTCTTTTCACATAAGTTACTCTCTTAGCAGCATGTTCGACCCTATATCCATCATGGGATTCCTGGTTTTATGATTGTGAAGTGCTTCGATCTCACGGTTTCTCACATAATTTTAACTGTAGAAATTACTACTCTAATATGACATGAGTGAGGGACTTTGGCAAGGTCAAGGCTGGAACCTCTGTGCATCAATTATCCAGGGGTGGTTTTCTTCACTTCCTCACCGTCCTCCATTCAGAGGTGCTTTTTTTACGTTCAATAAATGCGCTCAAAATGAAGTGCAGTTAACTGTATCGATGATTTTTTAAACGTCCAAATCCGCACTTTTACCAAATACAACAAAGTGCATGAAAAAAACACCCATCGCTTTTTATCTGTAATTAAAAAACGCTGCACATTATTGCACAATGGTTTATTATTTACCTGTATAGATGCCCGTTCTCCGTAGATTACTGTCCCCCCCCCCCCCCCCCCCCACGGAAAGCCTTAAATCGAGTACTGGAGCCGGTCCGAGAATTACAGGTTCATAAAACTGCGGGGGATTCAATAAATCATTAATTATTTGTTGTTATTCATGAAGCATAAGGTAAATAATAAATTGTTGTGTAATAATTATTTACCTGTATAGATGCTCTTCTGCGTAGACCACTGTTTTCTGTGGTCAGTACCTCATGCTCCCCCAGGAAAGCCATAAATCGATTAGTGAAGCCGGCCCGGGAATTACAGTTTCATAAAAATGCGCGGGATTCAATAGTTCAATCATTACCTAATACATTAATTTATTGTTGTTATACATGAAGCATAGCGTTTCTTCAAGTTGTAAAAGTACCTATGAACAAAATCCAAAAGGGCCGTCATTCTTCAAATGAAATAATGTCGCAGAACAACCAACTCGCTTATAGCCATCCATGATTATAATCATGCGATCCCTAGCAATGATATCTGGGCCGGATTCATACCATTTGAATCACGATTATGTTGACTATGCTTTTCGGTGCAAATGAACGGCTGGATGTACAATGCTCCGGGTGGCCTTTTAGTTCAAGATAAATTTAGAAACGTAAAAAAAACCGCTGCAAATTATTACACAACGGTTTATTATTTACCTGTACAGATGCCCCTTCTGAGTAGATCACTGTTTTATGTGGTCCGTACCCTCGAGCTCCCCCAGGAAAGCCCTAAATCGAGTACTGGAGCCGGCCCGGGAATTAAAGTTTCATACAAATGCGCGGGATTCAATAATTCTATCATTGATAATTCATCATTTTTTGTAGTTATTCATGAAACTTAAGGTAAATAATAAACCGTTGTGTAATCATTTACACCGTTGTGTAATAATAAACCGTTGTGTAATAATGGTAACTAAGAAAAGTGCTGCGTACCTACGGCGGACAGACAGAAAGTTTTTATTGCAATTTCGGATTCTACATACCTTGAAAAGTAAACCATAAAATTTTGAGGGGGGGTTAGATTTTTTTTTCATGCTCGATTCCAATGGTCCAATATTGGAAATAATACACCTAAATTCTAACCCCCCTTCAAAATTTGATGGTTTACGTTAAGAGGTATGTAGAATCCGAAAAGGCAATTAAAAAATTTCTGTCTGTCCGCCGTACGCCGAATTCCACGAATTTCATCAATTTTGTTTCATGGAAACTAAGGTAAGTGGTCAGTACGGCGCGCCGTACTGACCACTTACCTTAGTTTCCATGAAACAAAATTGATGAAATTCGTGTTACAGGTTCCGTTCGGGGTCTAGTTGGTCCTCGAAGCTCGGCGTTACTGTGTCATTTCTAAGGGGTTCAAAATAGGGGTTGCAATTTTCAGAACGCCGTAGCTCGAAAACTTTCGATAGAAGGATATGGTTTTTTTACGTTATTAAATTTTTCTTGAGCAAAAAAATTTTTTGAGACCACCCGGAGCATTGTACGTCCAGCCGTTCGTCTGCACCTAAAAGCTTCGTCAACACGATCGTGAATCAAACGGTATAATCCGGCCCGGATATCATCACTAGGGAGCACCTGATTATAATCAAGGGTGGCTGTATGAAGTCGAGTTGGTTTTTCTGCGATATTATTTCATTTAAGTGATGGACTATTGGATTTTGTTGGTAGGTACTTCTGAAACTTGAACAAACGTTGAAGTATTATTGATGGGTAAATTATTAGACAATGGTAAATTATTACACAACGGCAAATTATTGCACAACGGTAAAATATTGCAAAACGGTAAATTATTACACAATGGTTCATCTACCAAGAAGGGGCTGGATTTTGTTGATCGGGAGTTTCGCAACTTGAACAACCGTTGAAGTATTATTGATGGGAATGTTATTACACAACGGTTCATTATATTTGACCACGAGGGTAGGTATTGACCACAGAAAACAGTGTTCTACGCGGAAGGGGCATCTATTTCATTCCACATCAACAATTTTCCTTCAGAACTTCATTGTTTGCGTTTCTTTTTGCCACTTTAGTTACTGTTGTCGTCAACAGAATAATTTAGCAACATTCAACTCGTGATTTAGGTGGGTACCTAGTAACGATTACGGGGTTAGGTACTAACCTACGGAGGGTCTGCGATCTACGTAATATGTATAGAATCATAGTACATAAATATATTATATAGAAGGGTTATCTATACAGAGTGCTGTGATCTGTAACAGAAGGGTATTCTGTACAAAATAATAAACCGTTCTGCAGAGATTTGCAGCGTTTTTATTCCATTTTCGGATTCTACATACCTTGAAACGTAAACCATCAAATTTTGGGGGCGGGTTAGCTCTCTCTTTTTGTTCTTTTTTTTTCTTTTTCTTTTTTTTCTCTTTTTTCCAATGCTTTCATGCTTTTTTTCATGCTCGATTCCAATGGTTCATTATTGAAAATAATAAAACCAAAGGTTCAATATTGAACATAATAAACCAAAATGATGGCTCTTTTGGATTTTGTTGATAGGCACTTTCGCAACTTCAACAGACGTTGAAGTATTGTGGGTTTAATTAATAAACAATGGTAATTAATCACACAACAGTAAATTATTGCACAACGGTTTATTATACTATCTACGCAGAAGGGCCATCTATACAGATAAATTATTACACAACGGTTTATTATTTATATTATGCTTCATGAATAACCATAAATAGATAATGAGTTATTTATTAATCCCGCGCGTTTGTATGAAACTTTAATTCCCTGGCCCGCTCGAGTACTCGATTTAGGGCTTTCCTGGAGGGAGCTCTAGGGTACTGGCCACAGAAAACAGTGATCTATGCAGAAGGGACACCTATACAGGTAAATAATAAACCGTTGTGTAATGATTTGCAGCGTTTTTTATCCCAACTTCCCTAATCTTCCGCTCCTCGTTTCTGTCGGAAAACTATTCTTTCGGTTAATGAGGTCCGCGGTTGTTAAGGTTGGTCGTCATTACAACGCTCCATTCTACTGAGGGAATAGGAAGTGTCCAAACTGGGTAATAACTCAGGAGAGCGTCTCACAGCCTGATGGCCCGAGGACGGTCCCATTTCAGCGGTATAACAGCTTGATTCTTCTCACTTCTTCCTCGAATGGCCCATCCGTTTGCCCCAACATCGTTCCACTAGTGTTTCCACTCCTAACTAGTTTCTTTCAGCGATATTCCCTTTTCTGAATCTCATTTAAAAAGCTTCTAATTAAAACTTTTCTTCTCGCAATGCGGGCATAGAGGTATTTTCTATTTTGATGGATTGATCGTGTGAAAGTACACTTCAGTTTATTAATAATTTTCTCTGCAGAACAGTACTTACTAATGGTGAAGAGTTGCTTGAAAAAATTTATGTATAATCAACAAATGTTCTGTTTGTATTTCAATAGATGGGTTGTCGCGCTTCGTATCAAGTATCTTCATTTTCATTTTCATTTCAGGAATCAGGTTGCTACTTAGGTTGGCGTTATGGGCACGAGGTCTTCGTGAACAGTTTTAATTATCTGCCTCCCGCATTCAACGATAATTACAGTATTTTGTGGGAAAACGCTTCTCACGATATATTTTATACCCAATCATCTAAGCTTTTTTCTCAACAATTAGGTACCTACGCACGATTGGGGAAGGTATTCGAATGTTCACTTCATGCAAATCCATTTAGTGCTTGAATGTTTTTGGTGCTAAATGAATCTTCTACGTTTCTGGAGTATTACCGTACGAATTTCTAGAGGTTAGGAAAGTTGTTACTACTCCTGCCATGTTCCATCGAACAATTCCACCCATCCCAAATCTATTCATTCATGAAGAAGGATTCAACTGAGTGCTCACTCTATACAGGATTCATGCTTTTTTTGTTACAGTCATATTGCTAGTATAGTATTATAGCACATCATATAGTAGGTATAATCATATTGATAGGCCCTGTAAATAGTTTCTTCCTACAATCCAACGCTGATTTAATTAGGTGCCTGTGCTGTATACGTGTAGTTGCAAGGTGATCCTTCTCGATACTACGACAATCAGAACATAATCTTATATTGTAGAAAACAATGAATGTTTGCGCATGTTACCTAAAAACGTCTAAACCGTTTGGCCCATTCTAATGAGGTGATGACTGAACGTGATCAGCGAGTTCCTGAGACGGAATAAGCTATGGTAAAATCGCCGAAAAGTCCTCTTTCGACTGAACGGGGCTTTCCTTTTTCCTTCGCAACCCGATTGTTTGGTTTATTACGAATCACTGAGTAACGTGAATGCACCACTTTTGACGCCAGACAAAATGACCAATACTACCACCGAGCCTTTAAGTGTATGATAGTATAGTGTATGATACCTGAGTTTTGTACAGTGAGGAAAAGCAATGGGGAATGGGAGAAAGTTTGATCACGTCGATTAGGTTGGGTAAATAGTAGTTAAATGCGCTAGCAACACCGTTGTTCCAGGAGTTGAATTTAATTTCGGAAACCTGATCTAGCACATTACATCCCTACCGGCATCGTCTGCTAGTGGTCTGTTGTGCTTCGTCCAGTGCACTCACCATTTCCATTAGCCAATTTTAAATAATTTCAAATATTCCCCTCCGCGAACATCACGTGCCGATACATCGAGTGGACCTCTCTCGTTATCACGTCATAATATTCTCAGATGAACATCTAGACCTGAGAATCTAGCTGAGTAACATTACTGTCCATCGTGCTTCTTTGTTTACGCTGGTTTAGGCTCGCGAAATCAAGGTCTCGGAAAACCCCTCCATGCCTCTCTACGGGTTGTTTCTTGACTTCTAGTCAACGATTATGGATTCCTCCTTATATAAATAGAAATAGGCTTCTCATCTCCAGTCGAGTGTTCCCACTTGTTCAAACCAGATGAGTTTCTTCCACAACTACACTAGTCGTTTTATACAAGTTAAATTTATTTACATAATCTCATCTCTATATGCACGCGCAGTTAGCATGCTTGGATCTTGAAATAAAAATAACTCCATTTTAATTTATTCCGATTCAGCTCCATCCAAAGTTCACGGCCTTCTAGCCTTGCGAGGCAGCAAAATCCCATATTGTATACTATAAAAGCTCTCCTTTCATACATTTTTTTCCCCTCAAGTTTCGTTAACTTTCTACCCTTGTGCTTGCTGGGTAGAATATGTATGTATTCAAATTGCATAATCCACCGCATTCAACGCAAAGTGAATAGCAATTAATTAGTTAAACCATGTTTGGAAATGATCATGTTGGTATAGATAAGTGGAATTTGGGAAACTTGAAAAATAATTTTATAGGTACCTACCTAGCTTTGCGCCCTTGAAGGTTTGTTTACGCAGTACTTTGTTTTATCTATTCTAAGTAAATACGGCATATATATCTCAAATGGGGAGATTTGGTGGAATCTTGGGCACTAGGATCCCACTGGACACGTTGAATCCAGGAATCCATGAATGTTTCAATTACCTAGAGCCTGGCCGATCCTCGTAATCTATGGTGTATATGGATCAGATGTTAAATTATTCAGCAATGAACGTGGCTTCACGAAAACTTATGTGCAAGTTCTATAGGAAGTGGAAAAAATTAAACTGGCATGGCAGGATTTTTGTTTCAGTTTAGCCCTCATCAGGAATCTCATCATGAAGGTCCGTTTGTTCTGTGGAAATAATAAACCTGAGAACGAAAAAAAAACAAAAAACAACAGTGAACTTATAGTCTAATTGGAAAAGTTTGAGGAGGGGGAACCGAGTAGACATGACTTCTCAAGGCTCTTCCACAAGGTAAGAGAGATGGGGTTGCTGAAGTATTACGCTTGTTGACTGTGATGGAACGGAGGGCTCTGCCTCACCCCTTCCCTGCTCCTATTCTCGACATAAAATCGACCCTTGTCCTTCTTCATATTCCAGCGAGAGACGCCGGAAGCTGCAGCACCCTCACCCGGCTTCTTTACTGAATTTTTTCTTCTTTTTTTTCTTGCCTTTCTTTCACGTTTGCGACACAAGCTTTGACTCATTAATCTGGATTTAAGGATATATATACCCAAAGAGAAGTGTAGGAGGTAGGAGTAAAGCTCTTCCTTTACGGGAAGCAAAGGGAGGAAACGGTCTTGGGTGGGGGTATCCAGGAAAAATTGGTGCTTTTCAGCAAGTAAGAAGAGGGGAAGCAGGAGGCGAAGCTGTTTTAGTCTGGGAGTGATGTGATATGAGTGGGGTGCTTATGGCGTTTTATACTTCTGTTTTATGGATCGCATTCCCGTTCAAAATGCCTGGGTTATGCATCATTCAGATGAGTCTGGGAGTGACGTTTCCCTATCTACGCTGTTCACAGCGGATTCTTTCGAACAGCCTGTGAAATAGGAATCAGTGTTGCTGGTATACTTATACTACACTTTATAACCTGCAGAGTAATATTATTGCGGGTAGTAATTACGGGGTGGTAATGCATCGTTTGGTGGTTGGACCCTTGACAGGTGGTTTAACGTGAGCAGACACGCAACATTAGTAGTAAAGTCAAATTATAGGGAACTGGTCCACTGATATCATCACCTTGCTATACATGTACCTAATACAACGTACTTGAAATATCTGTATTCAGAAGTGTTGGTAGCAGGTATCTACTTACTGTGGTGAGCCTATTTAAGCTCCACATAAGAGAAGCCTGTGAAATACGAGGAGGCAAGCAAGATGTTCGACCACATGGCTTAGCCCGCTGAGCACCCCACGTGCCCAGCCGTTTTCATGATAACTTTCTTGTATACGATAGGGCCTCGAAACACCGTAGTGCTCGAGTTATCGTGCATTAGTTGCATTGCTAATGATTCTACTCCTTTATTTTTGTTCTTTGGAAGGCAGGCAGCCACGAATGAAGTGAACGTCGGGAATACCGCAGTAAGAAAGAGATCATTCTTAAAAGATTCTTTCATTCCGACTAATGGTTGCTCTGATATCATGGGAACTAACTCTGAACGTTACGTTAATAGTTCTCTGTCTCATCGCCGGATAATTAGCTAGAAAAGCCAGATTTCCATCACAGTGCAGGAAGAAAGGTAGCTTAACGTGAACAGCTAAGTAGAACCCTGGATCTCCATTTGGACTGGTCTTTGGTCTTTAAATAAAACTATTATTACCTTGCACTAATCTCTCATATTTAAAACCATAGCTATGCGGATGTGACACCCCCCCCCCCCCCCCCCCCCACCCGTACACATTTAATTTGATGTCCGTATTCCAACTTTTTCAGGATCTTTCTGATTACAAGCTTCCAACCTATTTTCTCAGCTATTGGTCGGGGGGGGGGGGGGGGGGGGCAGCAATTTCTGGAAATGTAATGTATATGTTTCCATTCTTTCAACTACTTTGAGGCTCTTTCTACTTGTCTCACTTCGTTAATCTTCTTCTGTCACGTGAAATACTTCAAAATCTCATTTCGTACACATAGTAAAGGGATAGGTTTTCATGTCCCAATTGTGGGTTCCCTGCGTTAGAAACTGAAGTCTACCAAGTTAACGGATCCTTTTGATTAATTCTGGGGGGAAAAAAAGTTGTGTCCTAAAATAAAAATTTCATTTTGTGTTGTATGTTGTGTTGTGTTTTGAGTTGTATACATTTTTGGACAAATTATGTGGTTCCGTGACTGTGTCCGCAAATCCTTGCGACGCGGAGCACTATACAAACCATGGTCGTAATGACATGCAATTTGGACGGTATTTCTGGTTTTGGACCCTAGATAGTCCCGTTTCAATTTTATATAGGTAATAAATCGGATGGTTATTTCCCGTTTCCGAAACGTGAAATTCTTACAACATCCATAATTATACGAAAGGATAAGCTGAAACTTGGAGGGTGGTTGCGGATTAGGTAGAACAGTCCCATATGAATTTCTATAAGATCGGGCTGCAATCTCAGTATCTGAAATTTAGTCTCCTATATAGAAACGCTGACTTGATTTTTGTTTGTTATTTTAAGTACCTAATGAATCTTTGGAACCAAGCATGAAAAAAGGATTCTGTTTGAGTTTCGAGTACCTACGTAACATCCGAAAATTGAGAAGTAAACGAATTCGTCTGTACGCCGTCCACGGCACTTTCCTTAGTTACCTACCATAAACCAAAATTAATGAAATTTGTTTTGTAGGTCTCATTTGGGGTTTAGTACATCCTTGAAGCTTGAAGCTACTTTCAGTCATCTCTAAGGAAGAAAAATAGGGGTTGAAATGTTCAAAACGCCATAGCTCGAAAACTTTCACTAGGAGGTTATGGTTATTAGGACGTTTTTAAATTGATTAAATATTTTATGATGTTTTGATCAGCCACTCGTTCACAGTAAGGCCCTTCAGTTTGAACTGAAATGCTTCATCAACATGAGTGTGAATAATACGGTGCCTATAATACGCCAGCCCAGGTATCGCTTAGAGGGAGCAGCTGACTGTAATCACGGAAGGCTGTACGAAATCGAGTTTCTTGTTCCGTGATATTATTTAATTTGAAGAAAGATGGCTGTGTTTGGGGGGGGGGGGGGGGGTTCATGTAATTGTCGAACGTCAGAGAGCTTATACTTCAACAGTTTTTGTCGTGTCTGTGCGCATGCGTGTGTGGGTGCTTGGGTAGGAAGGTATCCACCGCAAAAACAGCCCTACTAATTCTTGCCCTCCTGCTATTGAACAGAAAACTGCGATCTACACTGAAGGGGTATCTATAAAGGAAAATAATAACCGCTGTATAACGATTTGAAGTGTTTTTGTTCCTGCTGGCATGTGGTCGAGATTCAGCCTCTAACTACCCTTTAATTTGTATGCCTCCGAACTGGTTTAATTTTATTTGCGGATTTATGTGTATCTGTAGCTACTTCGTTTAATGGTAGTAACTACTGTTATAAATACGAACATGTAATGATTGCGAGGAAGCTATGTAAAAGGAAGGAATAAAAAACTGCTTACATGGACACGGCAATATGTAGTGGTGTTATTAAATGATTCTGATCGCCCTCAAACGACCAGTCCGTCATCGAACGATTTTTATCGCCCTTAAACGACCAATCCGTCATCGAAAGATTCTTATCATCCATCATATACCTATATTTTTTACAAAACGGAAAAACCTTTGCATGCTGCTCAGGTACTTCAAGGGGGCGATTTGGCTCCTCAGGGGGGCGATGAATTTGTGGGGGCGATGAATTTGTGGGGTGGTGTAAAGTGGTGGGGAGGATGGATATTTTAAAAAAGAGAAAAAAATGATAAGAAAAAAGCCAGTGAATATCAAAAATGAAAACTTATACCAAAACTATCGTTCAGAGGTAAAGTAAAGTAAGTAAAGTAAACAGCCATTCCAGGCTGGGGCTTTTCGTCCGACTGCCCTGTGAGCGTCGCTTTATTATTTACATTTTACTTCAAATGAAAATTGAGCATTTATATTTTCAGTAATATATATATATGCTCATCACCAGCGCCAACTTATGGTTTTTTCAAGTAAAAAGGAACGGGAGGGGGGGGGATAGTTGGCGGTCAACCTCTAGAGGGAGGGGCGATAGGCAAAAAAAGGTTGGGAACCACTGATTTAAACAGTGCGGTATGCGATGCCTCCTTACAAAGAATGGCTGCAATGTGCAATGTTCTGGTGATTGAAACTATTCGCAGTTCAAATTACTTGGTAGCTTTTAAAGCAGACTTCGCTGCGGACTGCGGCTGTTAATCCGCAGTGACCTATGGAGTAGAAGATGAGGTGGTTACCGGAGGGCGAAAGCGCGCTGATTAGGGTTTTTTGTTCAGAGGCTGCGGCCTCGAACTCCGCGCGCTGGGGTCAAGTCCCGAGCACGAATAGAACATCCAGTGCCTGGTCAGCTTTCAGCTTCGGACGGACTGTGGTTAGTGAGGCAGAGCAGTCCCAGTCTGAACGGCTGTGGACGGTGAGAGGGGGTCGCGATCGTGGGAACAGGCGGGGTGATGAGGTCTTCAGATAGCAGCTTGTCACGACTTGGTCGGCGTTACCCCCCTTTCCTCAAACTCAAAAGCCGCTCCGCTGAAGGAGCCTTATCCCAATTCGAGGAAAAATTTAGTCATATTTCAATTTTTACTATTTTATTAGCCTTATTACGGTGATCCAAACCAGTAGAAAATGCACTGCCAAGGACATGGCATAGAAGCTTCCTCGTGGCCTTCACAGTATGTCACCATTAAATTTTCATACATGAAGATTCAGATTAATTAACGGATTAATTAACATAAAGATTCAGATTAATTAACGGAATTATTTAACTGTTATTTAATAATAAGGGTACCTAATTCGAAGTTAGTATTCATGCTTTAAGGTAAAGTAATTAGTCCACGTATAGAACTGAGAACGCCTACCAAATTTCAACTTCCTAGGGTGAACAGGAGAGAATTTAGCACATCAGCTAAGCCAGGAAATTGAGGTCTTTGGTACGTTTCACGTGCACACTATTTGGTGGGTCTGCTGGGCAAATAACAGCTAAAATCAAAAAAGGTTTAATCGTTGAAGGCAGTTAAATTTTGCTTCGAATGAGATACAGTTCTGCCCTCTATGTAGGTACGGTGTTTCATTTTAGAATAAAATTAAAGTTTTACGAAAAACTGGAGATCGTTGGAATCTTAATTTCTAAGGCAATATAATAACATAATCTTCAGATAGCTAATATTTATGAAAACGCCAGGCACATAACAGGAAAGAATAGCAAATTATTGGAAACATCAAATCACCCATCAAACAATATTCTTGGAACACGATAATATAGGTTGGTATTACAATAATATTGCAATTTCGCGTGGTTTCTTTATTCAGGGATGTATGTTATCACGGTGAGTAGGTAACTACAGCTCAATAATTTACTTTCCGTAGCACCTCTTTATGATCCTCGACAAGAGAATCACACAAGTTTTACAGAATGTTTGTGGGAACCTCGGATAATAGCGGATCTCGATAGTTATAGGAGCTCATCACGACTCAGCTCTCCTTCCCGACTCTTTTCCTCCCTCGCCTCAGCTGTTTATTTCTATGAAACGTGGGGTGCCTCTCCTCTGTAATGTCCCCTCAGGTCGTGTCATCCTGCTTCACTCTCATTATCGAGGTAAAAGAATAAGAAAGACATTACCACCCATTATTGCCAATGTTCTGTAAGGATGGTTCTATGTATCAGATACTTTCATTTTTTACCCCCACTTCCAAATCTCTTGTTGGTACGAAGTGTTAATTTTTCGTGATCACGGCCAACACCACTAAGCATGGTGTAGGTATAATAATATATCCAATGATCGAGAATGAGTTATCCTATTCTTGGTACTAATCAGTGTTGTGTCGAAGCATGTATTAGGCAATATAGTTTTTCAAGTATAAGTGAGAATCTTTGAACCAATTTTATAATGAGAAAGTGGCCATGGGAAGGTTGGAGTCTCGCCAAAGGCTGGCTCACTATAATATTACCTAACCATATTAGCAACACATGCATTCGTTAGGTATAGCAACACAACCTTATTCTAATTTTGGCTTTGTTCTTAGCTTTGATCATTCCGGTCCATCGGCTGTGCGGTACTCAGCTGTGATAGCCGGTCAGTCCCTCCTATGCCCAGCAATGCGAGAATCGGCCAGAGCCAATCAGAGAAAAACGGTCAAAAAGAGGCGGAACTGATGTGAGGGGAAAGGCAAAAATTAACGCTTGACTAACGAACTAGTCACCCCCTATTAGTTATACCTTTCTGGCTGGGTTAACCCCGTTTTTCTACCTCGACATCATCTTCAGAAGGGTTAGTGTTATAATCGCTTCTCTCCAATGCGCTCTACGAGATGTTTCAACTACATTGATACGTAATAGTAAAATTATTGCTGGCTGTTGTTTCAACTAAGTAGATTGAAACCTAATGGTAAGATTATTGCTGACTATAACTTCTTAAAAATAATCCAGATTTGAATGCTTTACAAAATTCAGATCTCCTTCATTTTAATAAATACCTTCCGAAAAGTTGACCCACAAAAGTAAGAAGCTTACATCGATACCTTGAAGTTGTTCATTGTGTGGTGTCGTTTTGTTTGGGCATGCCAACGCTTATCCTAACCACATTACTATTATCAGCATCGTCCTACTCAATTTCTCACGAATAAATGGCCCGATTTTGCTCAAATTTGGTGGGTAGTTGGGGTGTAGCTTCTACAGGGTCCTCTGTGAATTGCTCGGATTATTGGTGGCATTTACTCGATTTAGGACTTTCCTGGGGGAAGCACGAGGGTAGATATTGACCACAGAAAACGGTGTGATCTATACAGAAGGGGCATTTGTCAATACAGGAAAATAATACCCTTTTGTAATAATTTTTTGTAAGCGTTTTTATTCCATTTTCGGATTCTGCGTACCTACTTACCTTGAAACACAAAACATCAAATTTTGAGGGGGGTCGAAAAAATTTAGCCATGCTCGATTCAAAAGGTTCATTATTTTCAATAATTATTTCATTACTCCATAGCCCTACTCCCGCGTAGTGTAGGCAACTATGCAAGGCTTTCATTTCAAGCCGAGCTATGGGAGCTCAGGCTTCTCACCCATTCTGAGTGAAAAGCCCTTCTGAACTTCTGTAAAAAAAAGTCATTCTGTCAGAAATGCCACACTCCAGGCGAAGCATGCGACCAGGAAGACTTGACAACCAAACGGGAAACATTTGTACACAGTCATGTTCTGTATTGTTTATCTTACTCTAAAACCAGAAGATTGAGTTGTGAAGTATACATCACACATTGAGTTGAAGGCATGTAGGAGGCTACACAAAGTACCGTTATGCGAACCTCGATGTGTGTTGCAGTCTATAGGCTCCCACGCTGTTTCTTCCGTGGCATCTACAATCCCTTCTGCCGCTCCTCCACTCGATCTCAACATCAAATCTTCGCGCTCTGGGAGCGGTTACCGACTTCTTCGTGGTGCCCAGGGGCAAGGTCGCCTAGCTTTCAATTGCGTCTACATCTCGAAGTAGGTACTATATGTGTAGGTATATATCAGACGATCGTGATAACCTGTTCTTATTATTGCCGAATCGCTGTGGTTTCAGGAATCCTTTTGCGCTTCTGTCGTTGTATAAATCATACTTAGTTGCTCCATACCTGAAATAACCATGCTTGATGATGGTATTTAATTAACGAGATCCTAAAAAGTCAGTCATACAATAGATACTGTTATGGTAGGTCTGATGTTCAGAATTCGGACGACAGATTAAGTTTGGTTTATTATTTTCAATAACAAACCTTTGGAATCGAGCACGAAAAAAGAATTTTTTAACACCCCCTTCAAAATTTGATGATTTCCGTTTCAAGGTACGTAGAATAAAAAACGCTGCGAATTAATACACAACGGTTTATTATTTACCTATAATTATAGATGCCCCTTCTGCGTAGGTCACTGATTTCTGTGGTCAGTACCTAATACCCTCATTTTTTTTTTAATTCCCTTGTAGGATTCTACTTACCTTGAAACGGAAGCTTCAAATTTTGAGCGGGTTGGGGGGGTTTAACTTTTTTCTCTCTCGATTCCGAAGGTTCATTTACTGAAAATAATAAACCAACATTTCTGTCCGTCCGCCGCAGCCAGTACTTCGCACTTTTCTTAGTTCGGAACCATCAACCAAAATTAATTTAATTTGGTTTATAGGTTCCATTTGGGGTCTAGTTGGTCCGCGAAGCTTGACATTACTGTCAGGCACCTCTAAGGGGTGAAAAATAGACGTTGAAATTTCCAGAACGCCGTAGCTCGAAAACTTTCTATAGAAGGGTATGGTTTTTTAAAGTTTTTAATTGATCTCGAACTACAGAATTTTTTGAGGCCACCCGGATTTTGAATATTGGAAAATTAATACAGTATTTGATATAGGTATGGTATTTCTAACCTCATTATACGATATTTCCATACGAATTTGTGCATCTTAGTCAGTGGAGTCCCAAAGGCATCATCCGACCAAACACAAGATCACAGCTATTATAATATTTCGTGGCTGTATTTGGAGATGAGCCGAAAAAAAAAAACCACCGGACGAACATGTAATTTGAATAAGAACGTGCTTTCGAGGAGCATTATAGTGAGGGCGAGGTCGGCGTGGCAACCCTGTTCGGGTTGTTTTACCCGAATTACCTTCCCGTAGTCACTTGGGCGTTTCATGGTCATTTTTTCAATACCTCCCTCTGACTACAAAATGATGGTAATGAAGTGGACGCACGTTCACGAAGCTCGTAATACCGCTGGTATTTTCTGATGTAGGTACGTTGTTTTTTATTACCGCTTTTAAAGCACCATTGCTCGCTGTTATATTTTCGTGCCTGCGAGTAAGCTGCGCGTGGATCATGAAAAATTATTTCATTGATTAGTATGGAGATACTGTTGTATCCTGAATTTCAGCACTACATTACTTACACTACATAACTGCCAGATCTTTTGAAATGATCTGCCGACTGTTATTGGGCTACTAAGTTATTTATGTAAATTATTTATGCAACGCTATCTGCATTTATGTAGGTATATCCATACGGAACCTCGTCAAATTGAGAGTCGCAAGATCTCCAAAGTAGTATCAGGATACCGCGGCACCCGTCTCGGATTAATTAAATATAATATAATATTATATGAGGAACAAGCGTCTGCAATCTCCTCACCCTGAACCCCTCAACCTGTTTTTTCGTTATTCCACATCAAACTTTGTTGAACGTCCATATTAAACTTTGTTAAACGTCGGCTCCCGGAAAGCGCAAAATCCTCAGGAAACTATCATTTTGGGGGGTATTGATTGGGTTATCGCACATGGCCTCTTATAAAGAAGCCAAACCCACCTACTCTTCTTCCGTTGTATATTTACTGCAAGAAAATTTGCAACTAACTCTCTGTAGTGGACCTTGGTGTACAGCTACTGAGAGTGAGCATCATCACTTCGGTTGCAACCTTGATTGTCATAGATTTAAAAAATTGCTGAAACTTAGCCATCCCTCCTCTCCAGTAATATCACACCATTTATTTCCCCTTAAGTTAATTAGCGAATTTTCAAAGCTGTTGTAATTAAGCTATTGCAATGGGTCCAACATTTTCAGAACATGAATTTTTGAAATGTTGTTTATAGGCAAATTTATTTATATGTCACTCCAGACGAATCTGACCTTGAGTACATGATAAAAATGCCAAATCTCGTCAAATATTCGTATTGCCAAACGAAGGATGAGTTCGAAGATTGCAATTTCAAAAATTCAAAGGGGGGTCAAATTTGAGTTTTTAGGGGTTGAAAATCGGCAAAAACGGCTGAAATCGCGAACAGTTGATATGAAATCACTGAAAATGTTATGAAAGAGTGAGTAAAGACAGAAAAATACCATTTCAGTTGTTTTTCATACAGAATAGGGATCATAATTTTTGGGGGTCAGAAATTGGTATTAAGGGCTAAAATCAATATTAATTCACCTGACGTTGTGTGGGATGGTGATTCACGACGGAGGGACTATTCCAATGTAAAAAATAGTTTTCTCAAAAAATAGTGGGTCGAATTTGACTTTATAAGGGTCAAAAGTCGGTAAAAATTTAGAATCTCGAAAAGTTATATAATTTTACCTAAAGCGGTATGGTTTCTCGCTGTATCATCTTTTTACCCAATATCACGATTATTTATTTGAAAGTTCACTGTTATAGCCATGCTGCATGACTGGAACTTTTTGGAATACCAATAATCGCCTATTACATCCCAAACTTGCCGTCCCTGTTTTATCCAGTTGTATACATGCAGTTATAGATAAATACTAAAATTAGGATAATTGCCTTCAAATAGTATAATAATTATATGCACGTCTCATAAATTATTACGTGGATAGAAGATCGGAAGACATTTACTTTAGGACCACAAAATTTCAATTTTCGAACGATCGTCCGGCAGCTCAGGTGCTTCCTAATGAGAATGGAAAACCATTCATTAGACTCGAGAGGTGTTGTAGTGCATTAGAACTTGGGTGATGAGTCTTGTACTCAACAGATCCTGAGAATACTAAACAGCTCTCCTCCTGCGCCCATCTATTCAACTGTGTTTGGTAAGCTATATACCCACTCTAAACAACGGCGACCCTCATCCTGAAATTAGTTATCGGGACCCATTTGGTAATATTACCGTTGCTTAATTAAATCATTCATCCCGAATACCGACACCGACTAAGTAAATCACTACAGTACCTAACTCAATTCATATCGGCTACAACTAGTTCCTTTTAATATTATGTACTCCTGTATTATTCGATAGATAAGTAAATACTTTGGTACGTAGAAACTTGGTGAAATCCTCGTACATACCTACAGATTCCACAAATGGAACGCTGGCGATCTGTTATCAACTTATATATGATTTCCGTTCAGGGTGCGATTTCGCTCAGGTGCTTGGGGTTTTATAACTAGTATTTTTAATTTCCTGGTAGAAACTGAGGAATGAGACCTGGAACTGTTTTATAATGATGGGGTCGACGGAGGAGGTGAATTGAAATAACTTTTTACATCTGCGTAGTAGATACGTATAATACCAGTAGTAATACCAGTATAAACGTTATACTTCTTGAATAATTACAGATAATAATTAATGATTGAATTATTGAATCCCGCGCAATAGTATGAAACTTCAATTCCCGGGCCCGCTTCAGTACTCCATTTAGGGCTTTTTTGGAGGGAGCTCGAGGGTATTGACCACAGAAAACAGTGATCTACGCAGAAGGGGCATCTATACAAGTAAATAATAAACCGTTGTTAATAATTTGCAGCGTTTTCCAATCCGAGGTGCAACTACACCATCCTATTTTACTAAGTTAGTTACGTGCATGTTCGGGAACCACAGTATTAGTTCTTCGATCGTTTCTTCTTTGTTAGCAGGTATCACATTACATGTTCCCGTTTGACATGCTGTGAAGAAAGTCCTGAACGACCTTTTTTCGCCGGATTGTATTGAGGTGAATAGCGATAATTTCGGTTAGTGACCGCGGAACTCAGTTGGAAAAAAAACGTGAGGTCAGTTGTAGTAGTTTGGACACGCGACGGCACGTTGAATTTTTTAAGAGCCACTCTCTTGTTAACAATGCTGTTCCTCTATATAAATATAATATTATGTTGGCAGGTGTGATTTGTATGACGCTTCTATGTATACACAAATGAACAGGTACTGATCGTGACATACCCGCACTGATCGGGGGAATAATAACATAGTTTGTTCATTAACTGGAGTTAACTGAGATATTGCCTGTCGGTTGACTACTCCAGATTACATAGTTTTTTGAATTGATCACTGAAAGGAAGTGATGGGGATCGTTCCTTTTCTTGGATGAAACTGTAAATTACCTGGAGGGTAGGGAAAATTGTATCTGCTGCTTCAACATTTGGTTCTGTTAGTAAACCTACAAGTTCTTTCAACATCGAAGCGCTGATTCGATTGAGTCGTGGAGCAGTACTCCACCTCTACTAGGATTGCGGTTTTAGGATGAGTTCCTGTTGTGAATTTGTGATTGTACCAATCGGGCTGAAGGACCGTGAGTCACTTCTGGTTTTGTCTGCAAGATTTTCGAGTACCTGGAGGTGATGTGAAACAGAGCTCTGCGCAGGCCATCAGTGTCACGGGAACTGGCCACCACGCTTGATAAATAACCATTCAGTATTATTCAAATATTTTCCAAGCTACCTCGTTGAACCGCAGTATGGTTATTAGGAGCACGATAGAGGGAACTTTATTTCTTATAGAAAGTCACGCGAGTTGATTGGCTTCCTCTCCAAGTATTATTGTTTCTGGTTGCCGAGGAAATGATCATTTCCTACCTTTCCTGTCGCTCATTTCCGTCACTAGCCAGAAAACCAATTCGAACCAATCTCTCCTGCTTTGTCGTTCTGCGGTCTACTTCAAATTGGATTTATCTTTTGGTGGTTACCTGCGTTAATGCATTACGATAGTTGTAGAACTTCCAAACAGCACAGTTACCTGCATCTGCGGAAGGCAATATATTATGTTATTATTATAACGCGACGGCACTCACTTTCCTTGGCCCCCTTTGCATTCGCGTCAGTTGCTATGTAGAACCATGTACAGATACATAATAATTTCTCAATCCTTACTGTGTAAAAATCAATGTGACGTCATGCCGACCATCTGTTTCCGAGATAATGTTAGGGATAATGGGGGGTGGGTTGGCATCATGACCGATTAATATGATGATTTTTGAAATTCGTGTAATTCAGCATTATAATTATTGTATTCTCTGACAAGAAGCCATATGTACCTATGACCTTGGTTAACTTGTGCCGGTTACAAAATTACTATCACCTTTTGGTTTATTATTTTCAGTACCTAATGAACCTTTGGAATCGAGCATGAACATTTTTTAACCCCCCCCCTTCAAAATTTGATGGTTCCGTTTCAAGGTAGGTATGTAGAATCCGAAAATGCAATAAACAAATTTCTGTCCGTCCGCCGTACGCCCTACTTCGCACTTTTCTTAGTTACCATGAACCAAAATTAACGAAATTTGGTGTGTAGGTCTCGTTTGGGGTCTAGCTGGTCCTTGAAGCTCGGCGTTACTGTTGTCATCCCTAAGGAGTGAAAAATAGGGGTTGAAATCTCCAGGACGCCGTTATCTCGATTTTTTAACGGTTTTAAATAGTTCTCGAACTTGGGAGTTTTTTAAGACCACCCGGAGTATTGTACGTCCAGCCGTTAGTTCACAGTAAGGCCCAGAAGTTTGCACCGACAGGCATTTTCAACAGGATGGTGAAGGACATTATATACATTCAGCCCAAATATCATCACTAGGGACACTCTAACAATCGGGAATTGGCCCGAGATCATCATCGCTAGGGAGCACCCGATTATATTCACGGATGGCTGTATGAAGTCGAGTTGGTTGTTCTGTGATATTATTTCATTTTAAAAATTATGGCTCTTTTGGAGTTTGTAGATAGGTAGTGAAACTTGAACAAACGTTGAAGTATTATTGATGGGTAAATTATAACGCAGTGGTAAATTATCACACAACGGTAAGTTATTACTCGACGGTTCATTATACCATCTACGTAGAAGGGGCTGGAGTTTGTTATCAGGTACTTTTGCAACTTGAACAACCGTTGATGTATTATTGATGGGCAAATTATTACACAAGGGTAAATTGTTACTCAAAGGTAAATTGTTGCACAACGGTTCATTATACCATCTACGTAGAAGGGGCACCTATATAGGTAAATTATTACACAACGGTTTATTATTTGCCTTATGCTTCATGAATAGCTACAAAATAATTAATGATTGAATTATTGAATCCTTTGCATTTTTAGGAAACTTTAATCCCGAGGCCCTAAATCCAGTATACTCGATTTAGGGCTTTCCTATGGTGGGGGGGGGGGGGGGGGGCTCGAGGGTATCGACCACAGAAAATAGTGGTCTACGTAGAAGGGGCATCTATACAGGTAAATAATAAACATTTGTGTAATAATTGGCAGCGTTTTTATCCTACGTAGTTTTTGTTTGCAGCAACATTTACGCCGTATTGGCACCAAAAACTAGTAGGTACAGCAAATTGTGACGTTCCAGCTTCAAGGTTCAAATCGTGAATCCCAACATTTTCTTCTAGTCGTATATTGAGGTGCTATTTCTGGCGCTACAGTCACAGTGAACCCTTAAACTTATTTTGACACTGACAAGTTCGGCAATGAACGGAACTTATGTTTCTGATGGTAAGGACTCATTGTTGGATCTCTGGTAAATAGTGAACTTGAAACTTGCTCTAAATCTGCCATCCCTTGGTGCTTCGTAGAAATTCGAATCTTGCCGCAGTCGGTAGTCAGTTAGGTAAGTTAGCCATTATCCGACCCTTAAATCAATGAACTTGAGATTCTACGGTGTGGTGATTCATACATCAATTTGTCGACCCGACCGAAGCTGAAAAGGCCTATGTGTGACACTGAAGGGTGGGGGGGGCTATCGTCTTCTTTACGGTTCTCTGAAAGCTATTAGCGGTCCCATCGGCCACTTCAAAAGCTGATTGCACTTCGCGCTGAGCCTCGTCGTGGGAAGTCTCCTATGCTGTATTATTCGGTTCGGCCTCGCTTATGTAGTTCGCTCCCTCTTGATCCCCCCTGCTTTTTTTCCCTTCGGTCTCCGCCCAACTTCAGTTTTAACGGTTATATTCTTCTGCATAGAACTCCTTCGGTATAACCACACAATGAGACAGCATGAATTGCAAAATGGGTACCTACTACAACTCTCCCTTGCGGTCGCAACATGATGAGGAACTTGAATGTAGCTAGTTTTACTTCAGTTTCAGCTGAAAAATTATGCTGCTTAGATATCTTTTAATTTTCAGTTTCGTAACGAGTCGGATACTTACAGCAAGACAAAGGGAGACTAAAGAGAGTAGAAATTGAGAGGACGGGGAAAATCCGTTCCTGGTTTAGTCGACCCTCTATTAGTTCATTTTCGCGTTTTATCTCATCCCTTTGAACGGAAAGGGTCTGTAGAAATTCTTTATTCACTCCCGTCTTCTGCTCCTACAAACTTTACAATTTACTGAAGCTAAGAAGTTATATTCCATATAAAAACTAAAGGAAAAGCTGTTTCAAACGCATCTTCTTAGGCGTCCTGTAGGAAAAAACCGCGAAAAAAATAATTCGCCTTCTTATAAAACGCTAATTGCATTATAATCTCCCAACTTGGACACCTGGTTACTAATTCTCGGTCCCATTATCATAAACTTGTCTGTGCAATGGACCCTCGGCTTCCACATTAAATATTCCTTTGAGCTGGTAAAGCTCGCCCGCGTTACTTCCTTGCTACATTTCGTGGCAAATTTGTTGGAACGAAAACAAGTTCTAAGTCCTTAGCAAACCCTGCCAGAAGTGATAGTGCCTTAATTCATTGAGAAAGAAACAACTCAAGTCTGAACAACAACAACACTGTTTTAGTACTGGGTGTTCCATGATACGCTATACTGACAAGAAAACATGTGCCCATGACGCAACATTTCCGGTACATAATATGCGTACACCCAATACTTTTTTTTTAAAGTGATGAAGTGATCAGTGGTAGTAGGTATTTCTGAGTTAGAAATTATTTTGTAACCCTTTCCTAGCACTTGCAATAAAGAAGACAGTTGAAAAAGTAGCCTAATCGTTCCGTTCAAACCAGCGAGTACGTTCTCAAGTAAGTAGGTGTTGAAACCAACGAATTGGCATTTCATGCCTGAACTCTGGGGAAACGAAAGTGGTCGGTACGTTTTAATTTAAAAATTCTATATTATCAAAATTAAAAGTTGAGTAGGTTTGAATGTTTTTTACAAACCCAATAAAGAACTATAAAAAGTGGTTCTGAGAAATGAGGATTAATTAGGCTTGTTTGTTGTTTAAAACTTGAACTTGGACGTTTCTTATGACTGGTAGAAACAAATTTTCCTATTTCTCATGCAGTTTTAATTCACTCGCACGACTATAATTTCTTTTGAAATCCCGTTGTTGGTTGTTTATTGATTATCTACTGTATTACCGAGATGTGGAGTGACATTTCAAGAGGTTCTCAGTTAGCTTCTCAGTAGAGATAATACTACACATCATGCATGATGTATCTCTTTAATAATCTCCCACCAGTTGAAGTCCTGGTTCATAGACATTCAAGCCCATTTGGAGTACAGCACGTAGGCCTTGGGCATTGCCGGTCTTGCTCTGTTGATTCTCAATAGAAGCGTTCTCCGAATAATGAAACATCACTATATTATGGCGTGCGCTATCTTCAGGGTGATATTGATGTACATACCACCAATTCAGTGTCTTGAATTTTGTCGATAAGATAATATTTGATGTACATACCACCAATTCAGTGTCTTGAATTTTCTGGATAAGATCATTATATTAAGTTATTCATTATAATCATGCTTTACACCCAGTCGAATCCCTTCGGAATGGAACTGCAGATGATGAAACATTAACTTTTTTAAATATGAATGATATTTAGTTTATGAACAATGAATAGTTTTTGAAAGTAACATCATATCGTGAATCAGTGGGTATCGTCCACAACTCCCTGATGCCCTCAAAGTTATCAGTGATTGTGGTCATGGGATGGAGGGTGGGGAGGGAGACATTTTACTGCCAGCTTCTATGAGGATCTATCTACTCTGTAGCAGTGGAGTGTGGACTGGGTCTTCATCTCTTAAAAGAAGGGGAGACTGTGCAACACAAATCGCTTTCGGCCCTATGCCCTACGACCATTAGAGACCCGTTCGAATTGCTGTGGGTTAAGATAGGAAGGGGAGCGACTATAAAAATCTTTCAAGTTTCATGTGACCAATGCAGTCCTGTAATGTTTTCTAGGGGACTGCTCCAGTCGGGAAGGAAGCACGAAGGGTCTTGAAGCCCTGCCAAATGACATTTTGCCGTTTGACCCCCTCATTCTGCCACTAATTTCAGCAAAGCTCTCCCATTTACCCCTCAGTTTTATCATTCCACCTTGACTTGAACATCTTAACCATGAGATAAAATTCATGTTCTCCCTAACGCCACTGGATCGAAATTGATAATGGATCAGTGACCGCCCATGGTAAAACCATCAACGCTCAACGTAGGTATAGCCTATAGCCGTCTATTTGTACATGTCATTGAATTGAAGCTCAGGAGAGGAATAGGTAAATTTATGTGCATAGGTTAGGCCATTGGCTGGTAAGGCCGTTGGTACGCTCCTAACTGATCTCGATTTATTTGGCTATTAGCTCAAGTATATAACGAAATCCCCCGAGATAAATCTCCCACCATCATTGCTCATTCCACTGCCGTTTCTATTAGAGAAGGGCTTTCCCCAATCATTTAACGGTTACTAGATTTATTGTTTCGCATGTAGCGCTTCCGGAACAACTGAAATTTCCGGCGGAGTCAAACATTTTTATCTTGAATGTTGTCCAAGCGTGACCTCGGGAGAAATAAGCCAGCTCTGGTAATTCGTGAAACTTGCATTTGAGGACCGGTCCTCTCCCACTGTCCGTATACATAATCACACCAGCTTCCTCAAAGCGAGCCAATCTACTGACTACCATGATAGGAGGTGTATAGGAATCCTCTGCAATTAGCGAGGCAGGTCGATCATGAAATCACAAGGTACGTCAGCTGACGATTATTACTTTTCACTATTTATACATCACACAATTATAAGATCATTGGGGTATGCTACCGACCGTAGGACTTTATGCAGCATGTTATCATTTAGTTCACAAGGCGTCTCATTTCTAAGATGGCTACGTTTCCTGTGAATTGTACATTCTATTGTAGTTTATTATTTTCGATAATAAACCTTCGGAATCGAGCATAAAATAACGCCCCTCAAAATTTAATGGTTTGTAGGCTCCGTTTGGGGTCTAGGTGGTCCGCGAAGCTCGGCGTTACTGTCAATCATCTCTAATGACTATGGGTTGAACGTTTCAGAACGCCATAGGTCGAATTAGAAGGGTAGATATGGTTATTTTGACATTTTTAAATTGATTCCAACCTTTATTGCGATAACCCGGAGCCTGTCGATTAAAGCGAAAATAAACATGAGTGTGAATTATACGGTATGTTGTACACATAACTGCAGCCCAGATAATATTATTGATAGGGAGCATTTTTGACTATAAATACGCGTGGCTTTATGAAGTCAAGTTTGTTGTTCCGTGATAATATTTAATTTGAAGAAAGATTTTGGATTTGAAGAGAGATTTGTGTTTTGGTGGTTGGTAGATGTTTGGGTAGGTTTTTAAAAAAAAAAATACATAGGTATTTGTTGATAGGTACCTAAGTATATTGGTTGAAAAATATAGTTTGCTGTTAACGGCCGAACGAATCATCTAAATTAGGTGATACATACATCGAATCCTAGTGAGTCGTACGCCTGTGAGTTTTTCTTGGAAGACAACGAGACAGTGGAGCATAATTAATTATATAGTATAATGCTGTCCCAGGAACGCCAGTTAAAGGGAAGAGCTTTTGGAAAAATTGTCGAAAAATGTGGCTGAACTTTTCAACTTCGCCCATTTAATAGTAATTCGTGATAACAACATCTACAGAGACATTGCTTATTTCTTAAGTGATATTAACCGTAATCTACAAGAAAGAGTGTTATTTTAAATAAACTATTTCATTCATTTCACTGTATATTGATATAATTAAAAATGTGTTTACACATATCTGCTGTGGCTGAATAGATTTCCGAAGCGTTGAGAATCCTGCTTAGGTTCAGCGACCACCAGAATTTCAAAAAAAAAAAAAATCAGTGGGGGGGGGGGGGGGGGGCTGTTTTGGATTTTGATGGTAGGCATTTTCGTAACTTTATCAAAATATCATGCATAACAACAAAACAGTAATTATAGGCGGATTTCTCGAATCCAGCACGTATTTATGAAATTACAGTTGCCTGGCCGGCTCCAGCACTCAATTTAGGGCTTTCCCGGGGAAAGCACGAGGTTGGTATTGACCACAGAAAACAATGATCTACGCAGAAGGGGCATCTATACTGAAAATAGTAAACCCTTATGTAATAACTTGCGGCGTTTGGATAATACGATAAATAATGTACTTCGCTTTTATTCTATTCGGCGTGCATTCAATAATTATTATCAAATTACCACACCGAACTTCTAGGACTTTTCATCCGCTTCCATTTTCATGTCAGCACTGTAGGTTGTAGATCCCTGATCATACTCGTAGAACCAGTTGATCTTGTTACATCTGTTACTCCTTATCAAAATGGGGAGGAAGAAAAACTATTGTCACCGGATATCACTGCCTCTCGTTCGTTTTGAAGAGACATTTTGATTGAATCGTTGTGTTTGAGGGCTTGTCACTATGACAAAAGTTAAAGTCTGGGACTAGTTTTTACAGTTCCGTTTCAGACGAATCCTGCGTCCACGTTTATCGCATGGGTAGATATTATAAATATAATGAATAATATAATATGAATGATTAATATAAATGTATGTGTCATATGTTATATTATAATACACTATGTATTATGCTTGTATTATAGAATTACGGTTTATCTTCATCTTTAGGATTGACTTTTTAATGAGCCGAATTTTTTTCCAATACATTATTCACGTATCTTGATCATTGGCGTTGGTATCGATTTCGAGCAGCGAATTTAAGTTGAGTAAAATCCTTATCCGTTCATAAGGGTGATGGACCGATAGCCGACTACTTTCCTTGAACCCACAGCCTTATCCGCAGCCGTAAATCGTAAAATTCGTGCCAAAAAAAAAAAAACGCTGCAAATCCCTGCACAACGGTTTATTATTTTGTACAGAATACCCTCCTGTTACATATCACAGGTCTCCGTATAGATAACCCTACTATATAACATATATACTATTCTACACATATTATGTAGATCGCGGACCCTCCGTAGGTTAGTACCTAACCCCGTACTCGTTACTAGGTACCTACCTAAACCGTTGTGTAATAATTTACCTGTATAGGTTCCCCTTCTACGGAGATAGAATAATGAACCGTTGTGTAATAATTTGCCCATCAATAATACTTCAACGGTTGTTCAAGTTGCAAAAGTATCTATCAACAAAATCCAGCCCCTTCTTGGTAGATGAGCCGTTGTGAATAATTTACCGTTGTGTAATAATTTACCGTGGTGTAATAATTTACCGTTGTGTAATAATTTACCGTTGTTTAATAATTTGCGGGTGTGTAATAATTTACCCATCAATAATACTTCAACGTTTGTTCAAGTTTCAGAAGTACCTACCAACAAAATCCAATAGTCCATCACTTGCCAAATGAAATAATATCGCAGAACAAACAACTCGACTTCATGCAGCCATCCTTGATTATAATCAGATGCTCCGTAGTTATGATATCCGGGCCGGATTTATACCGTTTGATTCACGATCCTGTTGACGAAGCTTTTTGGTGATCACGAACGGCTAGACGTGCGATGCTCCGGGTGGTGTCAAAAATTTTTTTAGCTCAAGACAAATTTAATAGCGTAAAAAAAACCATACACTTCTATCGGAAGTTTTCGAGCTACGGCGTTCTGAAAATTTCAACCCCTATTTTGAACCCCTTAGAGATGACTGACAATAACGTCGAGCTTCGAGGACCAACTAGACCCCGAACGGAACCCGAATTTCATCAATTTTGTTTCATGGTAACTAAGAAAAGTGGCCCGTACCGCGAACGGCGGACAGACATAAATATTTTTATTGCAGTTTTGGATTCTACATACCTTGAAACGTAAACCATCAAATTTTGAGGGGGGTAAGAATTTTTTTTTTTTTTTCATGCTCGATTCCAATGGTTCATTATTGAAAATAATAAACCAAAAATTACAAGTATAATCATGCTGGTCAAGAGCGTCGGTGTATTTATGTACAAAATGTATAGTTCATTGATGAGTGGGCATAGACTCCAACCTCTCGTAACTGAGTGGCTTATAAACTTTAGAAAGCTCTCAGAACTCTCAACAGCTCAGATCCATATGCATCTACAATCTAGATCCATGGTCAGAGTGCACATGCCAGAATAATTATGGATGTCTCGAGGCGAACAGTAATTTTATAATCACATGCGATACCTCCGAGTAAATCTATTCCTCAAGTATCAGTCTGTTCCGGTTCGCTGAAACACACTGCGTCTGTCTTCAGATTCGGCGTGCCTCTGCATCCTCACAACCAAAAAGACGGTAAGGTGATAATATCGATCCCATTACACTCCTATTCCTAATTCATCACCTGCCAAGAGTGGTGGCAGATCAACGTTGGTACTGCGACATCTGGTATTGGCACCTCAGGGCCCAATACTGGATACCCACAACAGTAAAGTTGAACAATTTATTGGAGTACTGAGAGGATTTTTTTGAATCTCCCATGCACTTCAGACTACGCTCTCCTACCTGCATCCGTAGAGCCAAATAGATTTGAAGATGGAATCAATACCATTACTGGGTCGAGGGGGGTTTGGGCGAAATGTGCAATGAAGGATAAATCATATGGGTCGGAATTCACACTTTGACCGAGCACCTTCAAAAACTACCCTGACTAAATCTTCAAATCCTAATCCATCTGGATAAGCCGTGAAATGGATTAGACGAAAGCATCATCTAATGTCTCGCGCTCATGTGCGCCATTGTTAGGTGTCAGTTTAACATTGTGGAGATTTTATGTCACATGACTTTCCGATTTTGGAATTGATTTTTGGAATTTGAACGTAGAACCTCTCCCATGACTTTTCAGTTGGAAAAGATTACAAACAACGGTTTATTATTTACCTGTTTTCTATGGTCGATACAGGCCCTCTTCCCTCCTACACGGGAGCCCTAAATAGAGTAATGGAGCCGGTTGGAAAATAATGACAGTTTCATAAATATGCAGTGGATCAAGAATTATTTGTTGTTATTCACAAGCATAACGTTTGTTCAAATTAAAAAACGCTGGTCCAAGTCCTCGACACGTGGGTTTATTATTCTATTGGACATACCTGCAGAAATTTTGGAAGTTCATTTATTGTTTCATTCATGTGCAATAATTGAAATCGCAATTTTTGATGGATTCCAACAATTATGGCCCCCAAAAACACAAATTCGGCTCTTTTTTGATTTTTAACTTTTTTTTAAGCAAATTATCTCCTTTATCATTGGTAGTGCTGTTTAATTGTCTTGATTCACCTGTTGATACTAACTGTAGTATTATATAATGTTATTGTATTATCTAGACTTATATACAGTTTATGGTGATTTCAGAAAATTTCCCGGTTTTTGACTCATAAAAAATGAACTTTGGGGCTGAACCTTCGTTACAACCTCAATTCTTCACTCTTTGGTCGAAGTCAACCTCTTATTCAGTCTTCTCGCCCTAAAAAACAAGGAAAACGATACCTCACAAGCTCATTAAGTGATTGTTTAGAATGTATTCTTTCATTCATTCATTCATTCCTATTCACTAAAATCTCAACAACAAAAATACTCGAAAAACCCTATTTTCATACCAATTTTCCCTCCAAAACACCCCTGGGTGTATTCCGATCGGGCTGCCGAGCTTCGGAGCACAGCTAGGAACCAAATGTGTTCCCAAATGGGGACCCAAACTGGGTGCGGAAGAATGACCACCATGATGTGATTTTAGACCAAAATTTAAAGTAAAATTTAAGGCTGAAACTGCGTTAGAACCTCAATTTTTCTCTCTTTGATCAAAGTCGACTTCATATTCGGTCTCCTCGTCCTAAAAAACATGGAAAACGATGCCTCACAAGCTCTTGTTACTAAAACAACAAAAATACCTTTTTTTACCCATAACATCCGTGGGTATATTCCGGTTGGGCTGCAAACTCGGGACACAACTGGGGCTTAAATCGAGCCTGTGTGCAAGAGAACGAATTTTTTTTTAGATATCATCCGTATCTATCTTATTTTCGGTCTAAAAAATTCGTTCATTCGCACGTTGAAAAGTAGATATGGATGGTACGGCGTACCGCGGACGGGCACACACGTTGAAATGTAAAAATAAAAAATTTGAGGGGGTGTTCCAAAACAATTTTACGAACCGAATACATAGGTTTTATTCTGAGAATAACAAACTAAAACATAATAGCTCAAATTGCCCTTTGTAGCCAAAGCATCAGGTAATGTGAAGTCCTCAAATTCGGGTGTGCTCTATTATCACAACGCCTACCACGTGTTGTCAATGGGGCTCACGGACTTCCAGGACGTCTTGACGGTAAAGTTTTCTGACACAGTGGACCGTATAGGATGAGCGGGACCTGACAGTAGGAATGGGCCCACCGTTTTGTTGCCGAGGTACAACTGATACTGTAGGGTGACGTGAGGACTTCCGGGCCGGAAGGGCGTGCCCATTGTAGCCGCGTCCATTTCTCCTGTACGTCTCCCGTGAGATATTCCGGCCTCCAGTGAACGTTTCGGTGGGGCGGTACTTTCAAGGTACGAGAGTCTGTGGCTTCACCTCCGACTTTCGGCGGGACCGAAGAACATCTCGACGGACAGCGAGCGGTCTAGTTGGCAACAATTGGGTAATAAATTGCCCATCTAAACGTTGAATTGCTACGTTAACTCGTAAGTTTTGTTGACAAAAAATGCTGCTCATGATTTTTTTTGGTTTATTATTCTGTGAATAGTACACCTATGTATTCGCTCAGCAAGAAAATTGTATAACACCCCCTCGAAGTAATTTCTTATACGTTTCGAAGTGCGTAGATTCCAAAAATAAAATGTCCGTCGCCATACCCCGCGCCGTCCGCTGTATCATCCATAATAGTTGTGACACATATATAAAGTACATACATTATGTACTTTATTTTCGGTCTAAAAAATTCGTTCTTTCGCACACATGCTCCATTTGGGCCCTAGTCGTGCCCCGAAACTTTGCAGCCCGATCGGAATATACCCAAGGGTGTTATGGGTGAAAAAGTGGGTGTAAAAGTAGGGTTTTTTGGTGTTGTAGTAGCGTGAGCTTGTGAGGACCAACCAGACCCCAAACGGGACCGACAAACCAAATTTCATTAATTTGGTTCATGGTACCTAAGAAAAAAGCGAAGTACGGTGTACAGCGGTCGACAAATTTTTTTATTGCATTTTGGGATTCTACGTGCCTAGAAACGGAAACCATCATATTTTGAGAGGGTGTTAAAAAAAATTTTTTCATGCTCGATTCCAAAGGTTCATTATTGAAGATAATAAAAGAATAAAAAAATTTCTATCCGTGCGCCGTACTTAGCACTTTTCTTAGTTACTTCCATGACACAAAATTAATGAAATTTGGTTTGTAGGTCCCGTTTGGGTTCTAGTTGTTCCGCGAAGCTCGGCGTTTCTGTCAGTCATCTTGAAGGGGTTAAAAATAGGGGTTGAAATTTTCAGAACGTTGTAGCTCGAAAACGTTCGATAGACGGGTACGGTTTTTTTAAACGATTTTAATTTGTTCTTGAACTAAAGAATTTTTTGAGACCACCCGGGGCATTGTACGACCAGCCGTTCGTTTGCACCGAACAGCTTGGAAAGATTTGAGGTTGTAACGATGGTTCAGCTCCGAAATTCTCTTTTTATGATTCAAAAACCTGAAAATGGTCTCAAACCACTAACAATATGTATAATAACACAATGAAGGCATTTAAATGACACTATCAGTTATCAAAATCAATTTGTAAAAAATAAATAGGAGCCTAATTCGTGTTTTTAGGGGCCAAAATTGGTGGAAACCATAAAAAAATATCAAAAATAACCATTGAAAATAAATCTATTTCAAGTGTAGCACACGAAAGAAGCAATAAACGAAGAGCCAACATTTCTGTAGGGATGTCCAGTGCAATGATCAACTCAGTAACAGAGACTTTGCAGCGTTTTAGTTTCCTTCTAACACTTGCAGCTACTTCATCGGAGGAAGGTAGAGAAGACGTTTCCGAAGGCAGACAGAACAGGACCAGTCTTATAATGGGGTGGTATCAACCGGTACCAAAGCAAGGATCAACAGACTGAGGGAGGAGAAATGTAACAAATTGAAAATACAGTAAATTTCACTTCAGTCTATCAAACCGAACCTTCAAAATCATGGCTGATGGTGGTCAACCATTCAAAACAGTGAAACTTCGGCTTTGATGAAGTTGGAGCCAAAAAGTCCGACTGCTCCAAAGTAAGACTGCTCCGAGTCGACCCTCGCTGTGTCCACATTCCCATCCGGGGTAACAATGGCCTCGGAGGTTAACGAAGTTTCATCTTCCCTTCCCTTCTGACCCTTATGATTACTGTTCTCATTAAACTACCGAGGGGTTGATTCTGTAAGTATGGGGGGGCAGCGGAGAGGGGGAGTTGGTTAATGTTGTTACGCTCCATAACTTAATGAAATGTCTACGTTTAGCTGGATGGAATAAAAAATCCCCCCTCGCTGTTCAATTAATCAGAAAACGCCTCCTACAAGAGCAGATGTTTACTATCTTGAATACTAGGCCGAACGCAATAATTGCCTTGAGAGCTTTAACTATAGTAGGAATGATGGTGGTTGTAGAAGTTCCTTTCAGTTCGTGGTAATTAAAAATATGGTCTCCCATCTATTTAAGCTCAACATTTTCTGTAAGTAACATGCCGTGAGTGCTAATCAGCCCATTTTTTAGAGACTGTAGTGCTGTGTTAAGTACGCTGTGCACATTTAATGAATGGTGGCAGAGTGAATGGTATAAAAACCTATGTTTGGCTCGTTTTATTGCTAGGTACGTTTGAAAACCGTGGTAACTAGATAAATTATCTCTGCAACCGGGTCGGAACATAATAATAATATTATACTGATGATAGCGATATAATAATAATATTGTGATGAATCGAATGTACTGTAACCGTTGTAAACTAGGAAATCAAAGGTTGACAACGGTGACTCTGAGCTTAGGCTTCCGCTTGGTGGCGGAAGTGACCTAAAGCTGGATTTCAGAGGTTCGCTAAAAGATAGGGAATTTGTTCATTTGTTGTGTCGATTCATAGAGAGGGATTTCCTACAATGTGAGAGAACGAGTAGATACTTCGTTTGTTTGCCACCTCGAGCGCTGCATAAGCTCGATTCATCGTTGTCAACCTCGATTTGAAACTTGGACACATCGATTTTCTTCGTTCATGTTCTTGTTCATGTTTGGGATAGAGATTGGTGGGTTGGTGGGGGGGGGGGGGGGTCGCTTTTCTCGATATAATGCAATGGATAAAATGATCTTCCCATGAAACACGAAAACTCCCATGAAATATTGTCGATTTTCATCTCAACTCCGTTAGCTTAGGCAACAAACGGATAGAAAGAAAACGAAATGACGCCATAAGTGGACGACACTGAGGTTTCCCCCCAGGCAGACGCGGGGGTGGGGGGCCTTTACTTAAGACGTCATTTCGCTTTTTTTCGACTGGTTTATCGTCCATTTTCAATCATCGGATACCCCTCATATAGCACCTTTGTGAAAGCACTCGACGAGGTCTTTACTGAAGAAAAAATAAAAACGGCGAAATTGTCCATTTTCTTTATTACAAAGGCATTATTATTTTATTCCATTAATAGAACAACTGCCGTTTGTGTTTTGTAAGCTCAATATTTTTTAAGCTGAATCGTGTCACCGCTTTAATTGACTAAAACATTAGATAATCAAAATAATATCCGTCCTGCCATTTTTCTCGGCGTTCATCCCAGATCCCAACAGGTCTTTAATTTAGTTCAATAAATTGAAGGTCGATAGTAGTACTCACTACTATAAGTGGATAGTACATTGCCTCCTCTTTTCATTTTAGGTAGTGCCCGAGTTCAGGTAGCTAACGCCCTAGGCCAATAATCTTTAGCCCCCCTTCAGTTCCCCTTAAGGTTATAAAATTTTACTAGGTCAGTCATATTTATTATGATTAAAGAGCGCATTATAACTAAATGTTAAGGTTTTCCAAAGTCGCAGGCTGTTTGTCTTTTTTCTTATTTAATAAATGATTTTCTTATTTAATAAATGATGATGATAAATGATTAACTACCGTTAATAAAACGTGAGTATATAGTATACTGTATATTGTTGCTGTTGTTGAACGAGTTTTAAATCTATATCTTCAGTAGTTAGTATTAAATAACATTTCTCGTTGACTTTGTCCATGGTAGTTCGTTAACAGTAGTAACAATTTCATTTTTTACAAAATAGAAACAATAAAATGAAAAAAGTTTGCCAAACAAACTAGATTGTATTATGCAAAGGTTTACAAAATCAAAGATATACAAGTTATTTATTTTTATTCATTTATTTTTAAAACACTAAAACATTCGTGAAAAAAGAACACTTGTTTTGTAGATACAATTCGAACTATACTAGAAATGATAGGTAATATACGTATTTTTGCTGTGCTTTAAATTGTAGTATTTGACATGTATTTTTGATAATCACATCATCACTGTACGTTTAAAAATTTTTTTGCCGTCCAAATATTTTTTCCGTTCAATTAAATGTTCAACAAACTATTATTGTTCTTATTGCGCTTGGTCATCGAAAGATATAGAGAAACGCGAACTTATGTTGAACCATTTGATTGTTTGAATAAGTAAGTATAATATAAGTAAGTACAATAAGTATAATAAGTAAGTACCTATTTATTCGAATGTGCAACGTTCCATGATCAGTCGAGTCGTGGCATGGTGTCCTAGAAGCTCGAGAAGGCTGTCATCTCCTCCAAAATTGCCTGATAGGCATGAAGTTTCATGTTCCATTGGATTTTGTTGGTACGTAATTTGTGGTTTGCGAGGATTTCTCTTCCAGGTCTGACTCATGATAGTCAATTATTTGTTTTGACAGAAGGAGAGTTGTAGTTGTTCGTTACACGACCCTGCCCGTGTTATTGGAGCTAATAGGCTGCCAACGCCCCGCATCTTTCCTTCCAAACCATTTATCACACTCAATTCCTGGTGCGATCCTGATTACCACCTCCGTCCTGCCAGCAGGAGACTGTTGTATTGCTTTTGGCTCGTTAGTTACGTTTTTATGCCTCATTTTCAACAACTGGTGCAATTCCATTGTGTCTTGATATTTCATATAGTTTTTGTGTATTTGCGTTCAGTACGCCACGAATCCTTCAAAAAAATGTGTGAAGAGTCCTTATGTGGGGAGCAGGAGGAGGAGGAGGAGGAGGTTCATCATTTATGTTGTAGGCGTGAATATCTCTCTTTGGCAAGGCCTTTACGAAAGTGGGTAGGGGCGTTTTGCACAGATCAATAGTCAGAAATTCATTCCATGCATCTCACTTTTTCAGTGAGAACACTGTACAGAAAGTCACCACGACTTCGTAAGAACAAGTCTGCTTTTCCATCTTCAAAACATCCCCTAATCTTTTGTCGCTCCGCAGCTCCCTCCTACGTTTCTAACCCTTCCGGAAGCAGACTGCCGTAGCAGCAACACTGTAGAAAGACTATAATTCCACCTCACTTTGGTCTTCTTTGACTGCATTGCGTCTGTGCCACCCCTCAGCCCTAATTCTATTCTTCTGTACCACCCTTTACTGCCATACACAATCGATAGCGTATCATGTATTCTCTCTCCCAAGTTTTCTCTTTGTCAAATCTTTTCGGGAGAGCTTTTCCTGAGGTTGAGATGGGCAAGTACCTATTGTCATCATGTATGCAAAACCATTTCTTCAATGAATCACAGAAATTCACGTGGGTTTTCTCCGCCCTACTTCAGACATAATGGTGTAAAAAATGATGATACATTTTTAATTCCTGATGCTGTCTGAAATGCGAAAGTGGAGATGGTTCAGAGAGAAACTGTTTAAAGATACCTATGAATCAATCGGTAGATATGTTCTGATACGAGAAACTGGTACAACAGAATCTTTAGCTCATAGTAGCATTATCGTAATAAATTCGTATACTGAATGAGCTGTTCAACTGATCTGATACGTAGATGTTCCTATCATTTTTTGATCTTTTCCCCCCCATATGCCGCGCTTTTGTCGGTTATAACTGATGTTGGTATATCTTGAAGAACTGTTCAGCTTTCCCAGAAAAATGGATCTACCTCTTTTTTTATTTTTATTTTTTTAATTTTTTAATTATTTATTTATTTATTTTTATTTTTTTAATAAATGGGACGGGTACCGAGCCCATTGTCAATGAGACCTAAGAGATCTATTTTGACATCTGTCCCTATTTTCATTTAAGAACCCGGTTGATGGCCTCTTCTCTCACAAAGTGGAGGAGGCTTCGGGTGATTCTCCGGCAACATCGGTGGTGTTAATGAACCCCTTCCCGAAGTGCCGGAGTCGTGTTGATGCTACAGCAGGGCACTCACATAGGATGTGCTCTGCTGTTTCCACTGCCTCAGTACGGACCTAGCAAATTAGCCGGAGATAAAATCATTGCTAGGGGCCACCTGATTATATTGGCGGAGTATTAAGTCGAGTTGGTTGTTCTGTGATATTATTTCATTTGAAAACGCTGCAAATCCCTGCACAACGGTTTATTATTTTGTATAGAATACCCTTCTGTTACAGATCACAGCTCTATGTATAGATAACCCGTCTATATAATATTATGATATGTACTATTCTATACATATTATGTAGATCGCAGACCCTCCGTAGGTTAGTACCTAACCCCGTATTCGTTACTAGGTACCTACCTAAATCACGAGTTAAATGTTGCTAAAATAATTCTGCCGATGACAAACAGTACCTAACAAAAAGAAACACACATAATGAAGTTCTGAAAAGAAATTGTCGATGAGGAGTGAAAAAAGTTGCAAAAGTACCTACCAACAAACTCCAGCCCCTTCTACGTAGATGGTATAATGAACCGTTGTGTAATAATTTACCGTTGAGTAATGATTTACCGTAGTAATAATTTACCCATCAATAATACTGTCGTGAGTCCCTCCCGGGAACACTCCACTACAACCTTAAAGCTCTCACCAATATTCCTATGTAAAAATTACCTTCCGCTAATAAACATCTGAGTGGGGAGACAGGCAACAGAATCCAGGGGACACAACCTGGGCCCCCCCCAAAACTCCCAACAGGGGAGTTGGAGGGAGAGGCCTCCAGTTCCTATATAACCCTGGATCCTGGGGCTTTAGCTTCATTCGACACTTCCTCTAACCAGCTCTCTCTTCTCTCTCTACCTTCCTCCTCCCAGATGCCTGGTGGTATCCGCCGCTCTGGGAATTCACCTCCTACCTTCTCCTCTTGTCTACATCGGTGGATATCCGCCGCCTAGACAAGCACCTTCCTTCCTTCACCCACATCGGTGGATTACCGCCGCCTGGGTGAATTTCCTTCCTCTCGCCTACATCGGTGGATTACTGCCGCCTAGACGAGATTCCTTCCACTCACCTACATCGGTGGATTACCGCCGCCTAGGTGAATTTCCTTCCTCTCACCTACATCGGTGGATTACCGCCGCCTAGGTGAAATTCCCTCGCTCTCATCTATTCATTCCTTCACACCACCGTGATGATAAATTTAAATTCATCACAGTGGTGAACCCGACGTTCATCCAACCTTCTACCCTTCCTCCCTTCTTACCACCTCATGTGTCGCCCCCAGTCTAGTTCGGTGTCCCGCATTTTAAATTCACATTTAAAATAGTCAGTTTAAATTCGCAATTTTGGCCCACCCGCATCCGCTCAAACAACTCTCAACGCTCCGCTGCAACCACCCCCGCTGCCGCAAATTGCGAATTTTAAAAATTCGAAACCTCACCCAATTTGAATTTTGTTTCCAGACACCTCAACTATGGACCCGAACTCGCCGTCACCGCCGCTCCTCCGGCCGTCCCTACTGCAGCCGCCGACCGCTGCGACATCTGACGCAACCGACAACCCCTTCACAAGCCTCTCATCACCCGGCTCCACCGCATCCGCCGCCGCTGCTGCCGCCGCCGCTGCAGCTGCCGCACACGCCGCCGCCGACGTCACGGCGGCCTCAGCGTCATTCCCGCTGTCACTGCCCCCCTTCTACACACACGACCCCGCACTCTGGTTCTTCCAGGTCGACGCTGCGTTTTCTGCCGCCAACATCCGCAGCCAGCGTACCCGCTACTCCCGCATCATCTCCCTGTTACCATATGAGATCCTCCTGCAGACATCTGACATCTCCCCCGACGCCACGGCCGCCTACGACGACCTCCGCAGCCGCCTCATCAACTTATACCAGCCCTCCAAGATCGCACGTATCGCAGCGCTATCCCAGCCCCAACATCTCGGCGATTTGAAGCCCTCCCACCTGTACCGTCGCCTACGTCATCAGCTACACGACATCGTGACGGCCGACATCGCTCGGACGTTCTGGCTGCGAGCCCTTCCCCACCCCATCCAGATGGCGCTCGCCAGCCACCTCGACGGACCGGACGAGCCGCTACTCCGTCTGGCCGACACGGTCTACGACCTCGCCGCGGCCGCCAGCGTCACGGAGGTCGCCGCACCCCGCTTCCCCACCCCACGCAGGGACCGATCGCCGTCTGAAGAGCGCCGCCGGCCCCCCTCCCTCCACCGGCGCCGCTCCCTCTCCGTCGATCGCCGGCCGACCCCCCTCCTCCGACCACCGACGCCAGCGCTCGGCCGACCGCCGCACCGTCTCCCCCCGCCCAGCAACAGAGGGGGAGGTCCCCAAAAACGGCGCCCCACTCCAACTCCACGCGCCCCACCAGGACCTACCTCCCGGCGGACCCCCCCCCACCGATGTTTCTACCATGTGAACTTCGGGGGGGAGGCCCGCAAATGCCAGCCCCCCTGCTCCTACTCCTCCAAGCAGGGAAACGCGGACGCCCGCCGGTAAATCCGGCGGGCCCCCCTCCTCGCCAACACGGGGGGGACCACCACCAACCCCTCCCCGCCCGCATTCACACCACCTCCACCTCGCCTCGCTACCCCTCCTACGCCGCCGCCACGGCTGCCAACCTCCCGGCCGCATCTGACGGCGCCGCTAAACACCCCACCTCTCCATCAACTGCTCCCCCACCCCGAGTCAACCCCCCCAAGCCCGCCTCCAGGGCTGCCAACCTTCCGGCCGCCACTAGCGCCGCCACTCCCGTTCCCCCACCCCGGAACGGACCCTCCAAGCCCGCCTCCAGGGCAGCCAACCCTCCGGCCGCCACCAGCGCCGCCGCTATACCGTTCCCCCACCCCGGAACGGCCCCTCCAAGCCCGCCTCCAGGGCAGCCAACCCTCCGGCCGCCACCAGCGCCGCCGCTACCGTTCCCCACCACCCCGGAACGGCCCCTCCAAGCCCGCCTCCAGGGCAGCCCAACCCTCCGGCCGCCACTAGCGCCGCCGCTACCGTTCCCCCACCACGGAACGGCCCCTCCAACCCCGCCCCCAAGACGACCACCCCTCCGGCCTTCACTCGCGCCGCCACTACCGTTCCCCCTCCCCGGAACGGCAAAAAATCACCCCGCGTCTCCTTCGCGGGGGACCAACCACCGCCATCGCACCCGCCCATCACCTCGGACGAACCAAGCCCCCCCCCTCCGACGGACACCAACACCTCGCCAATTTTACCTCACCTCCGCCCCAGCTCATCAACGCCTGTTCCTGAAATGTTCAAAGACGCACGTCCCCTTCCTCGTCGACACAGGGGCGGCGCTCTCTATCTTCCCCAATAATATTCTCGGGCGACAGGCGCGTTGTTACCGGGCAACTCCTCTACGCCGCCAACGGTACTACCATCCCCTCGTACGGGACGTACCGCTCATCAATTCATATGAGCGGGCTCGCGTACGAGTGGGAATTTACCGTGGCGGACGTAGAGAAAGCTATCCTGGGGGCCGATTTCCTCGCATATTTCGGCCTCCAGGTAGACGTCCGTAACGCGCGCCTGCTCGACCCCTCCACCCAGAAACCCATCCCCGGGTTCATTCATGCAGTGGATCGGCCCCCGTCCCAGTTTGAACAACTCCTCCTCAACTACAAACCCCAGCGCCGCCCCTCAGCCCACATCTCACAGACCCAGCACTTCATAGAAACCTCTGGCCCCCCAATATCCGCGAAAGCACGACGCCTCCACCCCCTCCAACTCTCACAGGCCCGCAAACATTTTGATCTCCTCATCAAAGACGGCATTATCCGTCCCTCCAAATCCCCGTGGGCTTCTCCACTACATATTGTGCAGAAGCCTAACGGGGATATCCGCCCATGCGGCGACTACCGCCGCCTCAATGCCCGTACAACCCCAGACCTTTACAACGTCCCGCACCTCAGGGATTTCTCTTCCCACCTGCACAACACAACCATCTTTTCTACACTCGACATCTCCCGTGCCTTCCATCACATTCACATCTACCCCCCTGACGTTCCTAAAACAGCTATCATCACCCCTTTCGGCCTGTTCGAGTATATCAAAATGGGTTTCGGCCTCCGTAACGCTGCCCAAACATGGCAGCGTTACATGGACAACATACTACGAGGCCTACCCTTCGTCTTCTGTTTTTTGGACGACGTACTGATCGCTTCCGAGACCCAACCGAACACCTCGCACACCTGACACAAGTACTTGACATCTTCGCCGCCGAGGGCCTCACCATTAACACTCCGAAGTGCGTCCTCGCCCAGCCCTCCGTCCGCTGCCTCGGCCACCAGGTTTCGTCCGAAGGAATAAAAACCCTACCGGGACAAAGTTCACACCCTCACCGATTTCCCACGACCCAACACTGTCTCAGAACTCCGCCGTTTCCTGGGTATGTTGAACTTTTACCGTAGACACATCAAACACGCGGCACAACACCAACAACCACTCATACACGCTATCCACAACCGGCTAAAAAAAACGATAAACGCCCCATTTCATGGACCCCCGCCCTCACTACCGCCTTCCAACAATGCAAACAGGACCTGGTTGACGCCGCTCTATTGGCCCATCCCCGATCCCCATGCCCCCCTCTCCATCACCACAGATGCGTCCGACTGGGCCATCGGGGCAGTACTCCACCAACACACCGGCGCCCACCCCCCCAACCCCTCGGCTTTTTCTCCAAAACTCTGTCCCCCACACAAAAAATTACTCCACCTTTGACAGAGAACTCCTCGCCATCCACGAAGCCATCAAACACTTTCGTGACTTCGTGGAGGGCAGGCAGTTCTCTGTCATAACCGACCACAAGCCCCTCACCCACGCCCTCCTCCAAAATCGAAAATCAGCCTCCCCCCGTCGCCTCCGGCAACTCGAATTTATCGGACAATTCACGTCCGATATTCGTTATTTGCCGGGGGGCCGACAACTGCGTTGCCGACGCCCTCTCCCGCCCCACCCCTGCGCCGGTGGCGGAGCTACTGCCCTTCCCTTCCCCGCAAACCCTCCATCAAACTCCTACCTCCGATCCCGCTCTTTCCCATCTCATCTCCGCCTCAAAATTGGAACAGCTGCCTCCCCTAGACCTCTGGTGCGACGTATCGGCCGACACACCGCGCCCGTACGTCCCACCGGAGCTGAGGAGGCAGTTGTTCCTACACTACCACTCCCTCCATCATCCCGGCATTCGGGCGAGCCGGGACCTCATCAAAACGCGGTACTTCTGGCCCCATATGAACACGGATATACGTACCTGGGTTCTGGGGTGCCAGAAGTGCCAGCAATTCAAGGTCTCGGCTCACCCCCATGTACCTCCTCAACCTATCCCCGATTCTCTCCCGTGGGAACACGTCCACATGGATCTGGTCGGCCCTCTTCCCCCCTCCGAGGGGAAGAGGTATTGCCTCACCATGATCGACCGTGCGACAAATTGGGTAGAGTGTATCCCACTCGCCCACATTACCGCGGACGCCGTCGCCGCGGCCTTCCTCACTCAATGGATCAGCCGCTACGGTTGTCCGCGGACACTCACGGTCGATCAGGGGAGGCAATTTGAATCAGCCCACTTTGCCGACCTGCTCCGTTCCCTCGGGATTCAGAAAAATCCGCACCACTCCTTATCACCCCCAATCCAACGGGAAAATAGAGCGGTGGCACTCGGTCCTCAAGCAAGCCATCTCCACATCAGCCACTTCCCCTTCATGGACCAAAACCCTCCCCTACGTTCTACTTAGCCTCCGCACTTCCGCCCGTCCTTCTGACAACACAAGTCCCGCACAACACGCTTTTCGTGACCCTTTACGTTTGCCAGCCGACATCTTCACCCCACACCCCACCCCGTCAATTAACAGGGAACCACTCCGCACAACAACACCACACAACGACACCACCTATCCCACACGTTTTTACACAGCCACTCACATGTACTTGAAGGAGCCCGGCATCCACAAAACATTTTCACCTCTCTACGCCGGGCCCTTCCACGTCATCCGCTCCACAAACACCACGGCTACCCTGTTAATTGACGGGAAGCCCCACACTGTACCCCTCGCCCGATGTAAACCAGCCCCCGTCCTCCCAGACACTTCGCCCCACACCACTCACCCGACCACCCCTACACCACACACGCCACACATCACCTCCATTTCGCCCGCCGGACCCCAACGTCGCCACCCACCTCCGCGACGTCCCGGGTACCGGCTCCCACCGGCTCTTCCCCTTCACCACCGCCCCCGGCAGTGAAGGGGCCCCTCTGTCAGTCTTCACTAACGTGAAGACTGTTAGAGGGAGTCGCCTCCCTCACCCCATCACCTCACCATCATTACACATTCACCACATTACACTGCACACTGTCCACACCCAGGGAACGGCGGATTTCACAACCCCGCTCCGATCTGCCTCCCCTGAAACCGTACCAAAAAATTGTACATACCTGTAAATACCTATACATACCTGTAAATACTACTTGTAAATACCTTGCACCTGTAAATATCTAGCTATCTATCTGACTATCACCCCTCTTATCATCATCATCGAACTCATCACCTTTGTAAATATTGTCTCTTCATCAAATTTTTCATCACACCCTCCTTGTACATATGTTTCCCATCATCAAATTTCGTCTACTTACATCTACTTACATCTACTTATGTCTTACTCCTACTTATGTCTTACATCTACTTACATCTACTTACATCTACTTACATCTACTTATCTACTTATGTCACCTTATGTCTACTTTTGTCTACTTAGCCCTACTTATGTCTACTTATGTCAACTTATGCCTCCTTATTCTACTACTTGTATATCACCCTAGATTTAAGACACCTCCGGTCACTCTTCTGCCTTCAGCACTGCAATTGTTTGTTTCAGCCTTCAGCTCCTGTATCCTTGCGCCTTCAGCTTCCCCTTTTTGTTTCCGCAGCCCTCAGCCACTGTCAACTTGAGCCTTCAGCTACCTCAAACATTGGTTCGAACTGGGGGGACCTCTGTCGTGAGTCCCTCCCGGGAACACTCCACTACAACCTTAAAGCTCTCACCAATATTCCTATGTAAAAATTACCTTCCGCTAATGAACATCTGAGTGGGGAGACAGGCAACAGAATCCAGGGGACACAACCTGGGCCCCCCCCAAAACTCCCAACAGGGGAGTTGGAGGGAGAGGCCTCCAGTTCCTATATAACCCTGGATCCTGGGGCTTTAGCTTCATTCGACACTTCCTCTAACCAGCTCTCTCTTCTCTCTCTACCTTCCTCCTCCCAGATGCCTGGTGGTATCCGCCGCTCTGGGAATTCACCTCCTACCTTCTCCTCTTGTCTACATCGGTGGATATCCGCCGCCTAGACAAGCACCTTCCTTCCTTCACCCACATCGGTGGATTACCGCCGCCTGGGTGAATTTCCTTCCTCTCGCCTACATCGGTGGATTACCGCCGCCTAGACGAGATTCCTTCCACTCACCTACATCGGTGGATTACCGCCGCCTAGGTGAATTTCCTTCCTCTCACCTACATCGGTGGATTACCGCCGCCTAGGTGAAATTCCCTCGCTCTCATCTATTCATTCCTTCACACCACCGTGATGATAAATTTAAATTCATCACAAATACTTCAACGTTTGTTCAAGTTTCACTACCTACCAACAAACTCCAAAAGAGCCATCATTTTTCAAATTAAATAATATCACAGAACAACCAACTCGACTTCATACTCCGCCAATATAATCAGGTGATCCCTACCAATGATTGGCCGTATTCACAAATTCCTATTGTGGGCGCGACTCTGGTTACGAGATTTGGTTTGAATTCTATACAATTTCATTCACACTGGAGTCGAAAATGCCTGTCGGTGCAAACTTCGGGGCCTTAGTGTAGGTTTATACTGCGACGTTTTTTGTCGCGGCTGTAAAAACGCTGTCGCCCGACTGTAAAAAAACGTCGGTGTCTCGCGGCTTATACTGCGGCGTTTGTCGCGACGTTTTCGACCCCCCATCCCCACTGTTGCTCACTTCTGTTCTGTCTGAGCTCAGTCGTCGGTCTACCCCCATCATGAACAGAAGTTTGCTAGTTGGAGTACTGGAAGCAGGAGGGACTGCTAAGTGAGGGCAGAGAGCGGCGAAGGTGGACCGTTCACCCCTTCAATGAAAGCGCTCACCACGAAAAGTTTCACAAATTTTATAATAAAATCAGGAAGTACCAAGACAAGTTTTTAAACTATTTCCGAATGTCACTGAGTTCCCTTCCAGCGACTGATCCCAGAGAACAGGATGCAGCTCAACGAGCTGGATCAGTTTGTCTTGGTCCGTCATAATATGAGTAGGAAAAAAAAAACGCGCGATAACCTTCCGGTACCGTTGCAAGAACAACACTGCCATAAGGTTCAATGTGTTCGGAAGGGTTGACGACTGCCGTCGGGGCGGGGCGACAGTCGCCCGTCCGCCAGCATGCGGCGACACTTTTTTTGTGTCGCGCGACACGACGTCTGTCGCCGAACGCTACCGTCGCACTATAAACGGCTCCATTGGTTTCTTTCTGTCCCCGCGACAAAGTGTCGCGACGGTAAAAAAACGTCGCGACAAAACGTCGCAGTATAAACCTACACTTACTGTGAACGAACGGCTGGACGTACGATGCTCCGGATGGTCTTAAAAAACTCGCAAGTTCAAGAACTATTTAAAACCGTAAAAATATTTACGTAAAAAAAGTTATAGGCGTTTTGAAAATTTCAACCCCTATTTTGAACCCCTTAGAGATGACTCACAGTAACGTCGAGCTTCGAGGACCATCTAGACGCCGAACGGAACCTATAACCCGAATTTCATCAATTTTTTTTCATGGTAACTAAGAAAAGTGGCCCGTAGGCGTACGGCGTACGGCGTACGGCGGACAGACAGAAATATTTTTATTGCAGTTTTGGATTCTACATACCTTGAAACGTAAACCATCAAATTTTGAGGGTGGGGGGGGGGGGGGGGGGTAAGATTTTTTTTTTCATGCTCGATTCCAATGGTTCATTATTGAAAATAATAAACCAACAACCAACTCGACTTCATACTCCGCCAATATAATCAGGTGGCCCCTAGCAATGATATAATCTCCGCCAATTTTCCTATTGTGGGCGCTTCTCTGGTTACGAGATTTGGTTTGAATTGTATACAATTTCATTCACACTGGAATCGAAAATGCCTGTCGGTGCAAACTTCGGGGCCTTACTGTGAACGAACGGCTGGACGTACGATGCTCCGGATGGTCTTAAAAAACTCGCAAGTTCAAGAACTATTTAAAACCGTAAAAATATTCACGTAAAAAAATGGTATAGGCGTTTTGAAAATTTCAACCCCTATTTTGAACCCCTTAGAGATTACTGACAGTAACGTCGAGCTTCGAGGACCAACTAGACCCCGAACGGAACCTATAACCTATTACCTATCACTCTTAAGAATTTCGAACCTTTCAAGTACATCCAACGAAGCTTTGAGATTATTTTTATTTTTAAACCCTACTTTAAAACCTAAGCCCTACTTTAATCTCAAAGCTTCGTTGGGTTCTGTTAAAGATAAGATTATGGTTCAGGATAAAAGTGGGGTTTATAAGCTGAAATGTTCTTGTGGGCTTGAGTATTGTGGTCAAACTGGAAGGAAGTTTAGGGAAAGAATAAAAGAACATGAAAAGGATTTCAGGGATGGCAAAGGTGATTCTGCTTTCGCAAGTCACCTGGGTGAATCCAATCATGACTTTAGTTTTGATTTAACAAATAGACAGTATGTAGAATTTCCTCATTTTTGCCCAAAGGGAGGTATGTTGGATGTACTTGAAAGGTTCGAAATTCTTAAGAATGATAGGTCTGGTCAATGTCTGAATGAGGTGGTCCCTCAACATGTTTCACCGTTGATAGGTTCATTCCTGCAATAGCTTGGTCCCCCCCTTCACAATGTAAAGGAGCCCCTAGACGATCAATCTGCTTGATCAAACGATTGAGTCAGTCGATTGACTCGAGCTTCAATCAACATCAATCAGCCCTCCAATGTTTTGATCAAAACTCCCCCAGTGGAAGCCGTGAAGTGGAGCAGTGCATACAGTGGTGTCTTTTGTCGAACCTGTTGTTAAAATAGAGATTTTGGCGCTGAACAATGGTTTCAAATACAGATTTGGGCTTCCTCGCTTTAACACTGGTTGCCCTCAAGCGGAAAAAACAGCAAAATAAAAAACGACGGTGGTCTAAGGAGTGGTATAAACTGAGAAACCGCTTCTCTCATGAACATAAGGGCCCAAAATGGCCCTAGACGATCAAGCGCCCTCTTCAATCGCTTGAGTCATTCAAACTTTCTATCAATCGCCGTCAATGCTTGCTTCAAGCGTCAAACAGGTTTCTAAACGGTCAATCACGCTTGACACAATCGATTGACTCAAGCTTTTGATCAAAATGATTGATCGTGTAGAGCCTCCCTTTCACTTTGTCTGCCTTGACTGGCATTTGTTGATCCTCCCAGTCCCTTTCACTTTTCTGAGCCAATGGGATTCAAGTTCTCCCTCCACTATTACCTGTTTCAATCTGATTGGATAATACCTTTCACTTTCTCGACCTATAGGATTCAAGTTCTGTAACTATATAAGCTGTGTTTTTGCGATGTACCTTCAGTTCATGTTTGTTACTGATGATGACCTAACCGTCGAAATCGATTTAACTTTGTATTCATTGTTTTCGTGGAAATAGACTTTGTTATGTTATAACTCCGTTTTTATTAAAATGGGTTTCCACAGCTTCGTCGCGAGTGATTTAATTCGTGTCAAATTGAGAGCGCTGTCAACTCATGACGAGCGCGTTCTCAACTCATGTAAGTGAACCTCGTTGAATAGCTACCTCCAAGCAAGTGAACCTCGTTGAATAGCTACCTCCAAGTAAGTGAGCGTTTGAGGACACCCTCGACTTAGGTTGAGAAAACTCAACTGAGTTTTCTCACCTTCTGAGTGAGTGAGGACTATGAATTCCTCCACCGTGAGGGTTTTAGAATGCTACAGCAGAATTCGCGGCCTACCTGTTTCCCACCATTTCATTATCCTGCATTACCGAAAATAATAATTTTCGGGCTTTTATGCCGCGGTTTCATAACCCTTCGTCACGAACTGTTTCCTCAATACTTTTCATTTGGAAGGTACCTACTCTATTACTGCGAAACAGGGATTTTCGGTATTTTATATTTCAGATTTCCGAAGTATTATCACATCATTTACACATATACAAAACAAAAAAAGTTCCTGTATAAGTTTTATTTATGCGCTTGGTTTGGCGCCTTCCTTGTTCGTCTGGTATTGAATGGATTACCCAGATTCATCGTTATCATTCATTACTGGGGTTTTGCCAGGTGGTACCGTACAATATCCCCTGCCACCATTAGCGCCAGTATGGAGATTTTTGGGTTTCAGGGTTCTCAATATTTATTAGTTGAGTACGAAAACTTGATATGTCAAGTTGTGTTTTACAGAGTTATTTCTGCGCATCATACGTGAGGCTTGTGTTCAGCGAAATGTAATAGTAGGTCAATTATAATAAGACAAATTACAAAAATGATGAGCACCTGGATGGGCAAAAGAAGGATTTCGTGTGGAAAGTGTTGCTACAAGGCCGTATCAGCATCCTACGCATGAGGATCGATTGTTATCTTCATTCATAACGCCGAACGGGGCCAGAGGTCTCCTCTGCGCCAGTTGCCTTGTTCCCTCTCCCGCTAGGGGTTCTTTTCACCGCTTATGTATGGAAATGAACCTTCGCCCTTGACTTCGCAGAGTTCGAACTCCTATCCGTTCTGATCCGGTGAACGTACACCTGCACGCCACTTCACGGTTCGATCACTTTCCAGTCAACGCTTCAGCCTTATCAGACGGAGTGGCATCCGACAGAGCAACACCTCAACTCCCAACAACGATTCACCAACTTTTAAAGGGGGACGTTCATCAGTTTAACGCTTATTCAGTTATCTAATGGAATTAGATAGTACGAAGCAGTTGTTGAACTCCATCTCGATGTGTTGTCAAACGCGCAGATGAGCAGTCTCTTTCTAAAGGTGGTACTTTTCTACCTATAGTTACGCATACCCAAGGTCTACTCGATTGATTCAACTACATTTCAACAGAGAGACTCCTGAACATCCACTGAAGTTTATATTCAAGGTTTTTTCCAGCATCACCGCTTTTTCCTGCAATCATTGTTTGTAACACGATTCCTTCAAAATTACTTTCTTATCGAAAATATATGTTTATATTAACTCTGGTTAGAGCTCGAAGTCATACTACATTAATTCTCTGAAAATGTGATCGATTTATAATGATTAAGTGCAGTAAACAGCCATTTCGTCCGACTGCCCAGCCAGCGTCGCGGACATGATCAGCTGTCCTCCAATGAGCGGAGAGGGGTTCACCCAACAGCTACATGGGTCATACTTGGACTTGTCACCACATGTCACGGCGGTCACACATCCCAGTACTACTAACCACGCTCGAGGTATCTTAACTTCGGTGATCTCATGGGATCCGGTTTATTCCACCAGATAAGGCCGTTGGGCTATAACGACTATAAACGCATTGTAGTATCCGAGTCCGAAATTCCACTCAGTTTCTGCTTAATTTATTTTCGACCGACTATTCATTTTTAATTTTTACCGTTTTTATTCGCTGTGAAATTGGCGAAGTGCAAACTGTACTTGTTAGGCGAAGTCAGTAGAATATAATATTATAGTGTGCGGTTTGTTCATTTAATTTAATAAGTTGTATGTAGTAACAAAGTGTAAGTAAATAAGAACTTCCGCTGTGGCTATTGAATAATGGCAATTGAAGAGAAAAAGAGGCTTGAAGATGAAATCAAACTGCAAAAAATGGTGATGACGGCTCTGTATAATTCGAGGTTATGTTCATAGGGAATAAAAATTTGATTTGAACCCAAAAATGTAATAGGTATAATTATATTGTACTTACTCAGTAGTTTTCGCAATAGACATATTTCCTTTAAAACTTTTTAAAATTAAATTTAAGTTAGATGAAGACTAATATATTTGGGGGTAAACACGTGCCGGTCGAGCCCACGGAAAGTATTCAGTTCTCGCCTCACGTACAGCTACCTCGAGAGCAGCCCGTGCGTAATTTGCTCCATGAATACTCTAGTCTGCCTGCCTGTTTTTACTATGAGCTACCGAACTCAGCTTCTACCAGTAGTTTAGACCTCATTAGCATCACCTCTGCGTGATTTGCCTGTAAAAAAGACGTTGCTGCTTCCAGTCAAGCATTTCAAGATGGAAATTTGAGAAGGTCCGTGGAGAAGAGAGTGAGGGAGCAGGGGAAAATACGGAAACTGCGTATCGTTCGCGACTAAAATTATGGGCTTGCATAGTTGAGCACTGCGATGAAAACCCCCGCCGCACAGTGGGGCCGAGAAAGTAAACCATCAAATTTTGAACGTAAACCATCAAATTTTGAGGGGGGGGGGGGGGTAAGAATTTTTTTTTCTTGCTCGATTCCAATAGTTCATTATTGAAAATAATAAACCAAAAAACTTGCTCCGCTGCATTCGAATAGGAAATTTTGTGCTGATTCTATGTTCCTAAAATCTTGGTTGAAGACGACTGAGCCACTTGATATAAACCTTGTCTTGTCACTCTGATTATAAAGTTCTAAAGTAAAAAGTAAAAGCAAAAAATAAAACTAGAAATTAAAAAAATTGAAAATCTCTAATACCTTGTTGATTTCTTTAGTTTTCGTTGCTTTTGCTTTTTACTTTATCTGTATAATGAAACTAAAATAGTTCAGCAGTGCCTTGATTCCCGAAAAAACCACGAAAATTCAGTTTTACCAAAATCAAAGCTTTCTCTAGTTATCTAGCAAGTTATACAAGAACCACAAACAGGGCAAAATTTGAAAAATCACCAAAAACCATCATCAGCTCGAGAGCGCTCGAGTTGCTCTCGTTCGACGGAGAATGCGATTGCCTTTATATTAACTTTCCTCTTCGACAAAAACCACGTTCGTTTTTGCCATTGGGCTTAAATAAGAATTTTCCATGATATTCGGGAGTTATTGCGATAATAAACTAGCTATTTTTGGTATAGTAACATGGTATATATGCAGAATCAGCATGATATTTCCTATAAGTAAGTATGCAGCAGAGCTCAGTTTTTTCAAAAAATTAGATTTTTGGGCCCACTGTGTCTGGTGCCCTGTGTCTGGCGCCGCTCTCTCAGAATGTCTACCGCGGAGAAAATTAGAAGATAATGTGAATAGGGTAGGTGGTGGTGAATTAAGAAAGAAGATCAGCCAATGGAGAGAAACGGTGATCCCTTTCTGACGTATTTTTCTCCATTGAGAACCGACAATTATTGAAATGAATACATTTATCTATAATGATATTCTTTTTTGGCGAAAAATTGTTTACACGATCAGTTAATGCGCGTAAAAAAAATCATAAATGGGGCCATTTGGTCCAAAAGTCGGCCCATGCTCAATATCAAGCAATTAGTAGTGAAGAACGCTGCAAATTATTACACCGCGGTTTATTATTTACCTGTATACATGCCCTTCTGCGTAAATAACTCCCCGGCTCCGAAACTCGATTTTGGACTCCCCTGCGGGGAGCACGAGGTAGGTATTTACTTTTCTATGGTCAATGACAGTTAAATGATAGAATCCACCGGTTGATAGAATTCTATCATTGATTATTTGTTGTTATTTATGAAGCATTACGTTTGTTCAAGTCACAAAAGTACCTATAAACAAAACCCGAAATAACCATCATTCTTCAGATGAAATAACAAACTCGATTTCACTCGGGCTATGCGTGATTATAAAATCAGATGTTCCCTGGCAGGGCTGGGCCATTTCATTCACGATCATGTTGACGAAGGTTTTCCGTGCAATCAAACGGCTGGACGTACAATGCTCCAGGTGGCCTCGTACAATGTCCATGTCGGTACAATGGTCCATGTCGTGATTCCCTGTCAGAAACCACTCGCTCTTTTGGCCCAGCTCAGCATTCTACGATCCGACCCCCGACGTGCGACTTGTCTCTCGAACCTCTCTCTGTCCCTGTCGAACCCCTCTCTCGAACCTCGCTCTCTCTCCCTGTCGAATCCTTCTCTCTCTCGAACCTCTCTCTCGTCCTCTCTTCCAACACCTCAAAAAATCTGCTGTCGTTGAAAACTGCGGGGAGCATAATAACTCCTGCTGTAGGTTGTGACAGAGTGTAACAGTGGGGGTGGACCTCGAGAGTCCCCCTCCTAGACCAGCGAGATTATCACCGGTTAAGAAGGGATATCGATTCGGCTTCCCCAAGCGACCCCGTCTCCCCCGGAAGAAAAAATGTATCGAGAACAGCCCACACTGTTACACTCCTCCCCACATGACGTACTTCTGGGTAGCAGAAGTATGAGAGGAAAAAGGGGGAAAGAAAAGTAGTATGAAGTTCAGGTTCAGGAATGGTACTACCTTAATAATATTTTACTGGCGGAGAACAAAGCTCCTAGATACGAGTATTGGCGGATAATGTTGTCAGAGGTTGTTGTCCAGTGAGTTGTGCTCATCTGGGCAACCTCTAGGTGATCAACCTCCATCGTTGGGATGGAACAACTATTGGGACTTGTCAATTGGAACGTGCCATCAATCGCCTTCTAATGAGCTCAGTATATTTTAATTATACTGACACTCTAAAGGGGGAAAAGGAGGTGGGGAACCCAATAGATGTAAGTATTATCAAAGGGACAGGTTGTTAGTAAAGGAATCCTTCTGGGAAGCCATTTTGGGAAACTACTTACTGTGAAACGGAAGCCATAAAATTTTGATGGCATGGCCGGCGCGGGGGTTGTGGGGGTGTGGGGGGGGGGTTAATTTGTTTCCACCTTGCTCGATCCTAAAGAAAATAATAAACAAAAATCATGTTGCGATCAGACACGTGTATTTTTCCAATTTAGATTTATCGATAACTTATGAGGAATTTCATGAATGGGGGGAAGTAGACGCAGTCGATCCATTGAGTCGGCTGAGACAGACCAAATTTCTCCCTCATATCCTTCGCCCAAAGCCCTTATCCCAGAACTCGGCCGTACTCCTCGGAAGCAGGCGAGGTGAGATGCACAGAAGACGAGTGGAGCGGTGCGGGGGGGTTCGATGCCCTTCCCCCGCGCCCATCTCCTCCACTTACCCTTTGTTGGTCGATATCAAACCCCCACGTGCCTCCCGAACCGCCCCCGCGCCACCTACACAACTTCGCGAGGGCGAACGTACAGATCCACCGCCCTCTAGGTCAATGTAGGTCACGCATACCTTCCATGAACTTCCTAAATTCTCGCTGGGGTGACTTCTGTCGATAATCTCGTTTACACAAAACCTTTCTGTCAGTTAAAACCAAAGCAAAATCATGAGATCTTCAAATTCGTTTTAATAACGTATCGGTCAAAAGTTCAAACCACATATACCTATTTGAGCATTCTGCACGAGTAAACGACAGCTTTTTTGGTTTACCTATTATTTTCAGTAATGAACCTTTGGAAATCGAGCATTAAAAATTTTGTTTTAACCCATCCTCAAAATCTGATGGTTTCCGTTTTAAGGTACTTAGAATCCGAAAATGGAATACAAAAATTTCTGTCCGCCCGCGTTTCGTCGTACTTCCCTTAGTTACCATGACCAAAATTAATGAAATTTGGTTTGTAGGTCCCATTTGGGGTCTAGTTGGTCCGTGAAGCTCTGCGTTACTGTCTTATCTCTGAGGGGTGAAAAATAGGGGTTGACATCTCTCGAACGCCGTAGGTCGAAAAATTTCATTAGAAGGGTATGGTTTTTTACGTTTTGGTTTTTTAGGTTTTTTACGATCTCGAACTAAAGAATTTTTTGAGACCACCCGGAGCATTGTACGTCCAGCCGTTCGTTTGCACCGAAAAGCTTCGTCAACGTGATCGTGAATGAAACGGTATACATCCAACCCAGATATCATTCCTAGGGAACAGCGATTATAATCACGCATGGCTTGATGAAATCGAATTGGTTGTTCCGAGGTATTATTTCATTTGAAGAATAATGGTTATTTTGGATTCTGTTGATAGGTGCATTTTTAATTTGAATAAACGTTATACTTCATGAATAACAACAAATTATTATTATTAATGATATAATTATTGAATCCACTGTATATTTTATGAAATTATAATCCCTAGCCGGGTTCAATACTCGATTTAGGGGTTTTATGGGGAGAGCACGAGGGTATTGACCACAGAAAACATTGATCTACGCAGAAGGGGCATCTTTACAGGTAAATAATAAACCCACTCAACAAACTCCCGACTCGTAGGTATTCCGTCTACGTACCTAAATCTAAAATCAGCCCAATAAAAAGAAATATCGTTATTCATTCCTCAAGGAATCAAGTTCTTCATTGTCCATGCCATCCTGTCCTATTAATGTAGTTCACGAGTTTGTATGTGTTGACGTCGTCAGGGCCAAAAGGGCCGGGCCAGCTTCTCTTTGATCGTATTCCTGGCCGACCCTAGCAACAGCGTCCGAGTTCGTGCCTTTGGTTGCGACATGGTGCGAGTCCATGTCGCTGATCACTTGCAACCCCAAGTCAGAAAACTATGGGTTCTGTCGGAAAGAAGTTTTCATGGCTGTTTCATTAGTACTGAAACGATTGTGTGATATAATATACTGTTCAGGATTTGTTTGACCCTCGCGATTTCATCGCCAGAATAGTTGCATGGTTGATAGGTGGTTGCCGTCATGGTTCTTACCGTACCATGTGTTCATAATCGTGAGGCCCATTGTTCTTACCGTCCCATGTGATCGTAAAAATGTGAGTCCACCTCACGGAAATCAAAAATGACGGCCGCCAAATCCAGCTGGATATTTGTCGCCAAGAAACTTCCAGATGACGTCCCGGTGACGGCAAGAGAACGGTGCAAATCCCTTCACAACGGTTTATTATTTTGTACAGAATACCCTTCTGTTACAGATCACAGCTCTCTGTATAGATAACCCGTCTATATAATATAATATGTACTACTCTATACATATTATGTGAATCGCTGACCCTCCATAGGTTAGTACCTAACCCCGTAGTCGTTCCTAGGCACCTACCTGAATCACGAGTTAAATGTTGCTAAAATAATACAGCCGACGACAAACAGTAACTAAAACGGCAAAAAGAAACGCAAATAATGAAGTTCTAAAGGAAAATTGTTGATGTGGAGTGAAATAGGTGCCCCTTCTGCGTAGATCACTGTTTTCTGTGGTCAATACCTATAATTAAGCGTTATGTAATAACTTGCCCATCAATAATACTTCAACGGTTGTTCAAGTTGCAAAAGTACCCATCAACATAATCCAGCCTCTTCTTGGTAGATGAACCGTTGTGTAATAATTTACCGTTATGTAATAATTTACGGTTGTGTAATTTGCCGTTGTTTAATAATTTACCATTGTGTAATAATTTACCCATTAATAATACTTCAACGTTTGTTCAAGTTTCACAAGTACCTACCATCAAAATCCAATAGCCCATCAATTATCAAATGAAATAATATCGCAGAACAACCAGCTCGACTTCATACAGCCATCCTTGATTATAATCAGGTGCTCCCTGGTGATGATATCCCGGCCGGATTTATACCGTTTGATTCACGATCGTGTTGACGAAGCTTTTTGATGCACACGAACGGCTGGACGTACAATGCTCCGGGTAGTCTCAACAAATTGTTTAGCTCAAGAAAAATTTAATAACGTAAAAAAACCATACCCTTCTATCGGAAGTTTTCCAGCTACGGCGTTCTGAAATTAGATGACTGACAGTTCGAGGACCAACTAGACCCCGAACGGAACCTATTACCCGAATTTCATCAATTTTGTTTCATGGTAACTAAGAAAAGTGGCCAGTACGTCGTACGGCGTACGGCATACGGCGTACGGTGTACGGCGGACGGACAGAAATATTTTCATTGCATTTTCAGATTCTACAGATCTTGAAAGGTAAACCATCAAATTTTGAGTGGAGGGGGGGGGGGGGGGGGGGTAGAATTTTTTTTTTCATGCTCGATTCCAATGAGTCATTGTTGAAAATAATAAACCAAAAAAAGGCGTACCTAATTTTTGTTTTAGGGGCCGAAATGGCTATTTCGACTATTACGCATGAAAGAAACAATAAATGAGCAGCCAACGTTTTTGTAGGTATGTCCAATAGAATAATTAACCCATGTGACAAGGACTTTGCAGCGTTTTGGTTTATTATTCTGTGAATAATACACCTATGTATTCGCTCAGCAAAAAATTTTTATAACACCCCCTCAAAATTTTTTCTTTTCCGTTTCAAGGTGCGTAGATTCAAAAAATGCAATGTCCGTCCGCCGTACGCCGTCCGCCGTATCACGTGTACAGGCTTCATTTTTGGTCTAAAAAATTCGTTCTTTCGCACACATGCTCCATTTGGGCCCTAGTTGTGTCCCGAAACTTTTCAGCCCGATCGGAATATACCCAGGGGTGTTATGAGTGAAAATGTGTGTAAAAATAGGTACTTTTTGCGTTTTAACAACATGTTAGTAACATGAGCTTTTGAGGTATCGTTTTTCATGTTTTTGGGGACGAGAAGACCGAATATGAAGTCGATTTTGACCAAAGACGCGGAAATTGAGGTTTTACCATTGGCTCAGCTCCCAAAATTGGTTTTTTAAAGTCAAAAACCTGGAAAACTGTCTGAAATCGCCATCAATGTTTATACTAACATTAGAAAAAGTGTAAACAGCTGAATCAAGACCATTAAATCGCACTACCAATGATCAAATATGATCTGGGGGGGAAAAAAAAGTGTAGGTACCTATTTCATGTTTTGGGGGCCAAAATTGGTGGAAATCATCAGGAATAGCTAATTCAATCATTCCACATGAAAGAAACAATAAATTTAACTGCCAACAAGAATCTCTAGAACTCCAATAGAATAATAAACCCATGTGACAAGGGCTTTGCAGCGTTTTTTGTTTGTTTGACAATAAGAAGATTTTGGCGAACTTCGGAATTTGTATCATGTACCCAAGGCCAGATATCGTCTGGAGTGACACATAAATAAATAAATATGTATATTATATGACGTGGTGGCAGTTGAGGGGTCACCAGTGTGGTGATCGCTATGTAGGGTAGGTATGGGTTGGTCGCAGGAGAGAGGAGGATGTGCCCCTTGGGAGTCTTTTTGGATAGCTAACACCACAGGGTATCACCACAGAGGAAGAAGCGTCCCGCGGTTACCATCACAGCAGACACTAAAGGAAAGGGATGCTAACAACCCACGGTTATCACCGCAGCTAGTGTTAGTGGGTGAAGCATCCCGCGGTTACCACCACAGCAGACGCTAAGGGAGATGGATGGGTAGGCGAGAGAGGAGGTGCAAGGTGTGAGAGAGAGAGAAGTAGCAGGTAAACTGAGGTCGGTCGAATGAAGAGCTTGGTGAGCCGGGCGCCTTATAAAGGTGCCTCCACCTCGCCCCCGTCTGTCAACGGTCGTTAACGGCCGTTGAGAGTCCATTGGCAGATTGATGGAGGGAAACCCTTCTGGGCTTCAACCGAGGCGTCGCACAGTTCGTCTTTCTCCTTTTTTATTGGTAAAATCTATAAGTTATATGTGAGTGGTATATATTATGTTACATTTGAGGGGTACCATGACTTTATATATAAATTGTTGTTAAAATCTAGGGATTAAATCAGGATCCTCTGAAAAGTGTTTGCCTAGAAAACAATTTCAAAAATTTATGTTCTGAATATGTTGGACACATGACAGTCGCTTCTTTTCTTGAAAATTCGCTAACATTGTGGCCAAATAAATATGTTTATTTTATAAATTCATCTTACATGACGTTACCTGTGACATGTCATGCTTTGTTGAATTTACATTCAGGTTTGTAATGTCAAATCTTGCATTTTCTAGTTCTGATCCCCCCCCCCCCCACCCATCTCCCTTCAATAATCCTGGCTACGCCACTGGTGTAAAGTGTGAACAGACCTACCCAAAAGTTGGAGGTAATTCTGGCAGAACACATATCTTCGAGTCCGTCGTGCTACATGTACCTACTTCAAGTATTTATAGAAACTTGGATTTTATGTTTGTTTTCTTTAAGTACACTTACTGCTCTTCTATGTTCAGTCCTGGATTGGCTAGTGGTGATTTTGCTTTCAGAAATTACTCATTACTTTTTGAACTCTGAGAAAAGCCCCTTGTGGCTAATCACTCTGGGGTAAAAGCTTCGAATTGTTTTGTGACCCGAATGACATTTTAGCCCTTTAGAGCTTTGAAATGGGTTCGCGACTTAGTATTTATTTCACAACGCTCTTCCAGCTATCTTCAAATCATAAAGAGCCTCACTTTGCTGATTTTCCAGTGTGATTATGTTCTTAATAGTGCAATCATTCCGTATACTTGGAGCTGTTATATTTCTCTCCAAATCCCTCTATAACTTTCAGGCCGTGCATCCATATATTTGGAGACTGTTAGTTATTCAATAATAACTATTGCTTACTTCAATTATCATTTTTAACACAGAATGTGTTTTAGCCATGGACTAACTAGCCGAAAATGGAACGCGGGATGGGAACGAAATGTGTGACATTAACATGACAACCAATAAACATATCACCAGATGTTTATTGCGACAAACCCGTTTGAAGTGAGTAATTTTATTTATGTAAATCGGAGTTTCAGTCGTTCGCGAATCGTCCTTCGGTTTATAAGAACTTGACGCTGCCCAGGCCCCGGATCAGCTGAGTTGCTCCTTAAGCTAATTTCTATGATATTAACTCTACGAAGCTGTAATTTAGTATGTGGGCTCCTTAGGACTTCAACTTGACGCTGCCCAGGCCCCGGATCAGCTGAGTGGCTCCTAAAGCTAATTTCTATGTTATTCACTCTACGAAGCTGTAATTTGGTATCTGGGCACCTTAGGACTTTAACTTGACGCTGCCCAGGCCCCGGATCAGCTGAGTTGCTCCTAAAGCTAATTTCTATGATATTAACTCTACGAAGCAGTAATTTGGTATGTGGGCTCCTTAGGACTTTAACTTGACGCTGCCCAGGCCCCGGATCAGCTGATTGGCTTCTAAAGCTAATTTCTATGTTATTCACTCCACGAAGCTGTAATTTGGTATCTGGGCACCTTAGGACTTTAACTTGAAGGCTGCCCAGGCCCCGGATCAGCTGAGTTGCTCCTAAAGCTAATTACTATGATATTCACTTTCCGAAGCTGTAATTTGGTATGTGGGCTCCTTAGGACTTTAACTTGACGCTGCCCAGGCCCCGGATCAGCTGAGTTGCTCCTAAAGCTAATTTCTATGATATTCACTCTACGAAGCTGTAATTTGGTATGTGGGCTCCTTAGAACTTTAACTTGACGCTGCCCAGGCCCCGGATCAGCTGATTGGCTTCTAAAGCTAATTTCTATGTTATTCACTCTACGAAGCTGTAATTTGGTATCTGGGCACCTTAGGACTTTAACTTGAAGGCTGCCCAGGCCCCGGATCAGCTGAGTTGCTCCTAAAGCTAATTACTATGATATTCACTCTACGAAGCTGTAATTTGGTATGTGGGCTCCTTAGGACTTTAACTTGACGCTGCCCAGGCCCCGGATCAGCTGAGTTGCTCCTAAAGCTAATTTCTATGATATTCACTCTACGAAGCTGTAATTTGGTATGTGGGCTCCTTAGGACTTTAACTTGACGCTGCCCAGGCCCCGGATCAGCTGAGTTGCTCCTAAAGCTAATTTCTATGATATTCACTCTACGAAGCTGTAATTTGATATGTGGGCACCTTAGGAGTTTAAGTTGACGCTGCCCAGGCCCTGGATCAGCTGAGTTGCTCCTAAAGCTAATTTCTATGATATTCACTCTACGAAGCTGTAAAATGGTATGTGGGATCCTTAGGACTTTAACTTGAAGGCTGCCCAGGCCCCGGATCAGCTGAGTTGCTCCTAAAGCTAATTGCTATGATATTCACTCTACGAAGCTGTAATTTGGTATGTGGGCATCTTAGGACTTTAACTTGAAGCTGCCCAGGCCCCGGATCAGCTGAGATGCTCCTAAAGCTAATTTCTATGATATTCACTCTACGAAGCTGTAATTTGGTATGTGGGCTTCTTAGGACTTTAACTTGACGCTGCCCAGGCACCGGATCAGCTGAGTTGCTCCTAAAGCTAATTTCTATGATATTCACTCTACGAAGATGTAATTTGGTATGTGGGCACCTTAGGACTTAAACTTGACGATGCCCAGGCCTCGGATCAGCTGAGTTGCGGTTTATGTGAAACGCGTGAGCTAAAACACATTCTGTGTTTCTATAATTTCGTCCGAAGTATGTAAATAGAGGTAACCGGGGGTCCAGGGGGCTTGCCCCCTGGCGAGGCGCGGAGCGCCGAGTTTTCTAATGCACGGATATTGAGTAGAGTAACATTTTGTCGTAATCAATACTGATGTTATGGTTACGAAGAAATATTATGCACCACATCTTGGCAGGCGGTTTTGATACGTACAGAAACAGTAGCACAATAGTAGATATATGATGTAGGTCTGTGCGGCCAAAGGATGGACGATCTTTTCCCTCGTGATAAGAGGCTGCTGATTGCGCCAACCTTGGCTTGATATGCGAATGGGCAGTTAGTGCTTCTAGCTTGGTGCTGTGTCGCTGTTTTCGAGGGATTCTAGATCAGCAGGGGTTTTATCAAATAGGGCTCTTCAAGAGTAACTCTTGTAAAATGAGTAAATTCGGGCACCTTTGAGTAATTTCTACGATCTTCTTAGCACGAATTTCTACTGTCTGGATACGTCAATAAAAGTCATCTACAAAACATCTTCAGCCGCTGAGCATATAAAAAAGTATCTTGCTCCCTTTTTTTCCAATCTTATGAACGATGTGTAAAATAACCTAGGTGGCCAAGAATTTTTCTATTCCTAATCTTCTATTTTATTCTAAGATGTCACAATTGAACCTCCTTTGTAATACAAATACATACCATGATTAATACAGCTTTAACGAACTTGAACTTCATATCCATTTTGCTCGACAAATTAGAATGCTGGATGCTTCGCACCTCGCTGTTGTATGTGCATAAAAATACGTGAAAAATAGTGGTTTTCAAACTTCCATATCTCCGGCACCGGATGGACTCGAGGGTTAAAGTTTGGTGCACTTCCTTAGAAGCTCCTTGAGGATGGGTGTGCGGAAAATCCACACCGCAAATCCCCAGGGGGTCTCTTTTTTACCAACCTTACTTGTTCTGAAGTGTAAACATTGTTCACGGTCGCTTCGAGTTTTTCGGTTTCTTGGCTCCCGCGTCCCTAGATAACTCTACTCAGAATATTACGTTTTTGACCATCTGGTTATTTTATTACCAATTTTCAAGCATACGATTTTTTCTTAATATGTTCAGCCAAAGATGAGCTCCTTGAGTAAATTTCAAAACGCTGCAAATTATTACACAACGGTTTATAATTTTCCTGTGTAGATTCCTCTTCTGCGTAGATCACTGTTTGCTTTAGTCAGTACCCACTAAGTGCTATCAACAAAATCTAAAATAACCATCTTTCTTCGAATTATATAATTTCCCGGAACAACAAACTCACTTTCATACAGCCATCCGTGATTATAATCAGGTGTTCCCTGGCTGATGATATATCTGTGCTGGATTTATACCGTTACATTCACGATAATGTTGACGAAGCTCTCGGTGCAAACTTCAGGGCCTTACTTTGAGCAAACGGTTGTATGTACAAAGCTCCGTGTAGTCTCGAAAAATCCTTTATATTATATTATTATAATAATGTATGTAATGTTGTCATTATATTATGAAAGATGTGTTATATGAATCACGTCGGGTGTAGCAGAAGTCTTTGTAATAACCATTCTATATAAGTTGTATAAATAATCATTCTATATACAAGTTTCATACCTTAAATGGTATTCCATTTCCCAGACGCTCAACATGCTCGAAACTTATTGCTTTATCACATTACGGGTTCCCAAACTCGCCTCGTATTCAATGGGGTATCTTTGGTGCCCCTTCACCATCCCACTGGTTTCTATTCCTTAGGAAATCCTCACATTTTCGCTCCACATAGCTTTTCTCCTTTTCTTCCTGAAAAGCGCGATTACAACGCAGATACGCCCGTCTCCCTCGCTCTCCTGAGAATCCCTTCTTCTTAGAAAGACATACGATCTTATACGGAGTTTTCGCGAAAATCGCTCGATTTGTATGCGGGATATTACTCAGAGGATGGGGCTCCCACCCATGAGATCTTTTTACGCACATATCGACGTATCACGTCAGTGCTTAATCGATTTCAACCCACGGTTTTCCCGTTGCTTTCACGTGTCCCTTCATCCAATAACGGTTTTCTTACAACGTTTTCCACAGTGATTTCCCTCTGCAAAGAAACGTTTGAATCCTGTGCAATTGGATTGAATTTCTCCTCCTACAGTAATAGAATTTCCATGAATACCTCACTTACCTTTCCCGCCGTCTGGAGAGTGCTTCGTGAGGAAAGCTTACCAAGAAAATATTCTTGTAATTTATCAAAGCAAAAACCTTATTACGTCTGCCTGAATTCACATTAGTCTCACAATTTGCATGTACTCGTACCTAGGCATCAGTGTTTATACATATGTGTTCCTCAGTTCTCTGTTTTCGTCATGAGGAGCGTTTATGGTGGTTTCCATCCACAACTAGCCTATGGTTTGATCACGTATACAGTTCAGTTCGGTTCGTGTATTCAGTTCTGGTGATTCGACTTGTATAGTGTAATGGATGAGGGGAGTAAAACTAGCCGTCCATACCACGTAGTTTCCCCCTGTCCACCCCAAAAAGGTAGGGAGGCATTGTACCCTCCTCCATCCCGAACGTCACCTAAACGCTTGGGTTTTCTACTTCCATCGAATACCTTAGCTAGTGGACTTTGACGTCTCGTGTCGGGGTCAGTACCACTAGCAGTACTGACCACACGTCAGTACCACATGTCGGGCGTGATACCACTAGCTTTCAGTTTACTTTCTGGTCATGATTTGGTCTGTTGGTGCTGATTGTTCTATAAATAATTTAATTAGTTAAGTAAAATTGGATAAAACTAATAATAATAATAAATAAATTGAAAATAATATGGATTTCACTCCTGGCGCTCACTGGCTAGCGCTGTCTCTTCTGCATATTTCTGGCCTAATAGTCTCTTGACGTATTCGGCGTACGTGTGCCATGCAGTTCTTCTTCTAGATATTTCAGCTGGTGTGACCCCATCCAGTTCCACGAATTCCGCTTTGAGTTCTTCATATTATCGGCCACACTGCCACAGCACATGATCCACTGTCTCCTCCTCACCACAGAGGCAAAGGTTCGAACCCACCAGGGTGAACGCAAAAAGCTTAGCAGCCAAGTTTCCATGTCCAGTACCTAGTGGTTTGCACGATAGGTATATTTATCGATTTCAGTGTGTTCCTGCGACTTTCGCTCCTTGATAGATGGCCAATACCCAAATGTCACCCTGCCCTTTTCACTGGACTGCCAACGTTCCTGCCACATCTGGGTGATGGCAGCAGCCACATATCTTCGTGCTTCCACGTCCGGAATGGGGCATCCAAGGATACTACCTGCTACCACACGGCTACCTTCTCGCCCCAGATGGTACATAACACTTCTCTGCTTGATCAGCAGATCAATTGATATTAACGCAGATATCACCTGCGTGCCTCTGTGGAGGTTGTGCTGTACGCTTTCCTGATGGCTATCATTGCCGACCTCTGCGAACTGAGCAGCTTCCGTCTAGGCTGGACTTCTCCGCAACGTATCCCACACCGGGCATTCGTAGTTCATGAGGCATCCATAAATTCCTTTATACGTGATCGCCAGAGTTTTGCTGGTTGCCGCATATTGCTTCCGTAAGACTCCGCATTTTCTTGAAAAAATTTGTTCATTTTTTAAGTATATAGTGTGTTGTATATAGTTAATTATGTGTTAATTAAAGTTCAGTTTCGGATCAATGTACATGCCAAGTATTCTGACACACGTCAGGACCCTGACACAGTCCCCTCTCTTTCAGCATTGACAGCCTCTCAGGCTCCAGCCTTCCCTTTATGATAAAATAATTCGTCTTATTAGTTGAAAACCGCATTTTCTCTCTCTGCACCAGCTGCTAATGGTCTCCAACACATTATTGCCCTTCATATCCAGCTCGTTTCGTGAATTCCCTGATATGATCGCGTTGCTGTTATCCGCATACATGATCATCCGAGTTCCTGCTTGTTTTAAATCTTTGATCAGCGTGTTTGCAACAATATTCCTGAAGTTTGGCCCCGGGACTAACCCTTCCGGACAGCCCTTGACGTTTTTCTGTCGCGTGGTGTTATGTACGCCAGGATCAAAGGTTTCCTGATCACACCTCTGCAGCTCCATAAGGAGCGCAGACCACCACAGTTTGTCAAGCCCCCCGAAATATCAATATTCACTAGCATCACATCACGAATTTTTTATGCATCAACAAGCTGCAGTAGGGCGTCTGTGGTTCCTCTCCCCACTTTAAATCCATGTTGGTAGGGAGGCAGTGTGACAGCTGCCCCTGGAGAGACATTGGTTGTATTATTATGCAATGCTTCCAGGAGTTGTCGGTTCGTTTTCCCGAATCGACCGCGCATCAGCCGCGTGTCAAAAAGATAGGGAAAGAGTCCGCTAATTGACACGGGGCTAATTGAGTTAATTGACACTGGGCTGAAAGTAATGTGGAGTTCTGATTCAGGAATGGTTCATCTGAAAAATGTCAAAGCTTGTAGCTCCCATCGTAGTGTACTACTGCAAACCATTTGGTGGAGGAGTACTTAGCTCCTCATGGATATCACTTGGCGGACTTGGAAAGAAAAATAAAAAGGAGGAAAGGTGTTGATGGAGGTGCTGGTTTAGGAAGATTCATCCGAACAACCTCTACGTGACTAACCTCCGTCACATGATGGAAGAACTGAGATTGTTTAATACACTCAACTTTTAAATTGGAATTTTTTGCCTTTGAATTTAGGAACTTTTGCCCTTGAAAGAAGGGGAAATATTTACATGAGTAGATATCTGATCTGTACGCTAATAATAGCTCAATTTGAGGAAGAAAAGATAATAATTATGTAATAGAAAAAGGAAAAACATTGAACTGTGAAAGAAAATTGAATGGCCGAAGTGTATATTCAGAATAAAGCGAAAGACGGTGCAAAGTCCTTGTCACATGGGTTTATTATTCAATTGGACATACCGTCTACAGAATTGTTGGCTGTTCATTTATTGTTTCTTTCATGAGAAATAATTGAAATAGCTATTTGTGATGGTTTCCAACAATTTTGGCCCCAAAACACAAATTAGGTACGCTCCTTTTGGTTTATTATTTTCAATAATGAACCATTGGAATCGAGCATGAAAAAAAAAAATTCTTACCCCCCCCCTCAAAATTTGATGGTTTACGTTTCAAGGTATGTAGAATCCAAAACTGCAATAAAATATTTCTGTCTGTCCGCCGTACGCCGTACGGGCCACTTTTCTTAGTTACCATGAAAGAAAATTGATGAAATTCGGGTTATAGGTTCCGTTCGGCGTCTAGTTGGTCCTCGAAGCTCGACGTTACCGTGAGTCATCTCTAAGGGGTTCAAAATAGGGGTTGAAATTTTCAAAACGCCTATACCATTTTTTTACGTGAATATTTTTACGGTTTTAAATCGTTCTTGAACTTGCGAGTTTTTTAAGACCATCCGGAGCGTCGTACGTCCAGCCGTTCGTTCACAGTAAGGCCCCGAAGTTTGCACCGACAGGCATTTTCGACTCCAGTGTGAATGAAATTGTATACAATTCAAACCAAATCTCGTAACCAGAGACGCGCCCACAATAGGAAATTTGGCGGAGATGAAATCATTGCTAGGGATCACCTGATTATATTGGCGGAGTATGAAGTCGAGTTGGTTGTTCTGTGATATTATTTAATTTGAAAAATGATGGCTCTTTTGGAGTTTGTTGGTAGGTGGTGAAACTTGAACAAACGTTGAAGTATTATTGATGGGTAAATTATTACTACGGTAAATCATTACTCAACGGTAAATTATTACATAACGGTTCATTATAACATCTACGTAGAAGGGGCTGGAGTTTGTTGGTAGGTACTTTTGCAACTTTTTTCTCTCCTCATCAACAATTTCTTTTCAGACCTTCATTATGTGTGTTTCTTTTTGTTAGGTACTGTTTGTCATCGGCAGAATTATTTTAGCAACATTTAACTCGTGATTTAGGTAGGTACCTAGTAACGTGTACGGGGTTAGGTACTAACCTACGGAGGGTCTGCGATCTACATTATATGTATAGAATAGTACATATCATAAATTATATAGACGGGTTATCTATACATAGAGCTGTGATCTGTAACGGAAGGGTATTCTATACAAAATAATAAACCGTTGTGCAGGGATTTGCAGCGTTTTTTCTTTCGAAATTATCTACGATTGGTAGTGCCATTTAATCGTCTTGATCCACGTGTTGACAGTTTTGGTTTATTATTGGTTTATTATTTTCAATAAAGAACCATTGGAATCGAGCATGAAAAAAAAATTCTTACCCCCCCTCAAAATTTGATGGTTTACGTTTCAAGGTATGTAGAATCCAAAACTGCAATACAAATATTTCTGTCTGTCCGCCGTACGCCGTACGGGCCACTTTTCTTAGTTACCATGAAAAAAAATTGATGAAATTCGGGTTATAGGTTCCGTTCGGCGTCTAGTTGGTCCTCGCAGCTCGACGTTACTGTGAGTCATCTCTAAGGGGTTCAGAATAGGGGTTGAAATTTTCAAAACGCCTATACAATTTTTTTACGTAAATATTTTTACGGTTTTAAATAGTTCTTGAACTTGCGAGTTTTTTAAGACCATCCGGAGCATCGTACGTCCAGCCGTTCGTTCACAGTAAGGCCCCGAAGTTTGCACCGACAGGCATTTTCGACTCCAGTGTGAATGAAATTGTATACAATTCAAACCAAATCTCGTAACCAGAGACGCGCCCACAATAGGAAATTTGGCGGAGATAAAATCATTGGTAGGGATCACCTGATTATATTATTGGCGGAGTATGAAGTCGAGTTGGTTGTTCTGTGATATTATTTAATTTGAAAAATGATGGCTCTTTTGGAGTTTGTTGGTAGGTAGTGAAACTTGAACAAACGTTTAAGTATTATTGATGGGTAAACTATTACTACGGTAAATCATTACTCAATGGTAAATTATTACACAACGGTTCATTATACCATCTACGTAGAAGGGGCTGGAGTTTGTTGGTAGGTACTTTTGCAACTTTTTTCACTCCTCATCAACAATTTCTTTTCAGAACTTCATTATGTGTGTTTCTTTTTGTTAGGTACTGTTTGTCATCGGAAGAATTATTTTAGCAACATTTAACTCGTGATTTAGGTAGGTACCTAGTAACGAGTACGGGGTTAGGTACTAACCTACGGAGGGTCTGCGATCTACATAATATGTATAGAATAGTACATATCATAAATTATATAGACGGGTTATCTATACATAGAGCTGTGATCTGTAACGGAAGGGTATTCTATACAAAATAATAAACCGTTGTGCAGGGATTTGCAGCGTTTTTTCTTTCGAAATTATCTACGATTGGTAGTGCCATTTAATCGTCTTGATCCACGTGTTGACAGTTTTGGTTTATTATTGGTTTATTATTTTCAATAAAGAACCATTAGAATCGAGCATGAAAAAAAAAATTCTTACCCCCCCTCAAAATTTGATGGTTTACGTTTCAAGGTATGTAGAATCCAAAACTGCAATACAAATATTTCTGTCTGTCCGCCGTACGCCGTACGGGCCACTTTTCTTAGTTACCATGAAAAAAAATTGATGAAATTCGGGTTATAGGTTCCGTTCGGCGTCTAGTTGGTCCTCGCAGCTCGACGTTACTGTGAGTCATCTCTAAGGGGTTCAGAATAGGGGTTGAAATTTTCAAAACGCCTATACAATTTTTTTACGTAAATATTTTTACGGTTTTAAATAGTTCTTGAACTTGCGAGTTTTTTAAGACCATCCGGAGCATCGTACGTCCAGCCGTTCGTTCACAGTAAGGCCCCGAAGTTTGCACCGACAGGCATTTTCGACTCCAGTGTGAATGAAATTGTATACAATTCAAACCAAATCTCGTAACCAGAGACGCGCCCACAATAGGAAATTTGGCGGAGATAAAATCATTGGTAGGGATCACCTGATTATATTATTGGCGGAGTATGAAGTCGAGTTGGTTGTTCTGTGATATTATTACGTAGAAGGGGCTGGAGTTTGTTGGTAGGTACTTTTGCAACTTTTTTCACTCCTCATCAACAATTTCTTTTCAGAACTTCATTATGTGTGTTTCTTTTTGTTAGGTACTGTTTGTCATCGGAAGAATTATTTTAGCAACATTTAACTCGTGATTTAGGTAGGTACCTAGTAACGAGTACGGGGTTAGGTACTAACCTACGGAGGGTCTGCGATCTACATAATATGTATAGAATAGTACATATCATATTATATAGACGGGTTATCTATACATAGAGCTGTGATCTGTAACAGAAGGGTATTCTATACAAAATAATAAACCGTTGTGCAGGGATTTGCAGCGTTTTTCAATAATGAACCATTGGAATCGAGCAAGAAAAAAAAAATTCTTACCCCCCCTCAAAATTTGATGGTTTACGTTTCAAGGTATGTAGAATCCGAAACTGCAATAAATTGCGAAACTTTAAGTATCTCCCCACTTCACGCCGTTGTACTCCGCTACAATATACTTTTCGATATACCCCCCTCATACATCTTGTAGAGAATTTTGTTACCTACGAAATCCATGTATCACTTTTTTTTAATGACCATTGGTGACGGAGTGGGGTACATTAACAAATGTTATCAATTTAAATTTCTCCCTTGAGAGGGAAAAACATTAAATCATGTTTAATGTTTTTCCCTCACAAGGGAGAAATTAGATATAGTTTTTTAATGTCAAGAAAAAATGAAAGCCACAATATCACTGAACTCTACAAGTATAATGTTGCATTTACTGTACTTATTATAGAACTCGCCATCAACATATGTGTGATGAATTTGAATTTATCATCACGGTGGCGTGAAGGAATGAATAGATGAGAGCGAGGGAATTTCACCTAGGCGGCGGTAATCCACCGATGTAGGTGAGAGGAAGGAAATTCACCTAGGCGGCGGTAATCCACCGATGTAGGTGAGTGGAAGGAATCTCGTCTAGGCGGCGGTAATCCACCGATGTAGGCGAGAGGAAGGAAATTCACCTAGGCGGCGGTAATCCACCGATGTAGGTGAAGGAAGGAAGGTGCTTGTCTAGGCGGCGGATATCCACCGATGTAGACAAGAGGAGAAGGTAGGAGGTGAATTCCCAGAGCGGCGGATACCACCAGGCATCTGGGAGGAGGAAGGTAGAGAGAGAAGAGAGAGCTGGTTAGAGGAAGTGTCGAATGAAGCTAAAGCTCCAGGATCCGGGGTTATATAGGACTTGGAGTCCTCTCCCTCCAGCTCCCTGTTGGGAGCTGGTAGTGGGGCACCAGGTTGTGTCCCCCGGATTCTGTCGCCTGTCTCCCCACTCAGATGTTTATTAGCGGAAGGTAATTTTTACATAGGAATATTGGTGAGAGCTTTAAGGTTGTAGTGGAGTGTTCCCGGGAGGGACTCACGACAGAGGTCCCCCCAGTTCGAACCAATGTTTGAGGTAGCTGAAGGCTCAAGTTGACAGTGGCTGAGGGCTGCGGAAACAAAAAGGGGAGCTGAAGGCGCAAGGATACAGGAGTTGAAACAAACAATTGCAGTGCTGAAGGCAGAAGAGTGATCGGAGGTGTCTTAAATCTAGGGTGATATACAAGAGGTAGGATAAGTAGACATAAGTAGACATAGGTAGACGTATGTAGGGCTAAGTAGACAAAAAGTAGACATAAGGAGACATAAGTAGACATAAGTAGAAATGAGTAGACGTAAGTAGATGTAAGTAGATGTAAGCAGACGAAATTTGATGATGGGAAACATATGTACAAGGAGGGTGTGATGAAAAATTTGATGAAGTGACAATATTTACAAAGGTGATGAGTTCGATGATGATGATAAGAGGAGTGATAGTTAGATAGTATGGTAGATAGCTAGATATTTACAGGTGCAAGGTATTTACAGGAAGTATTTACAGGTATGTACAGGTATTTACAGGTATGTACAAATTTTTGGTACGGTTTCAGGGGAGACAGAATTGAGCGGGGTTGCGAGATCCGCCGTTCCCTGGGTGTGGGTTGTGTGTGGTTTAGTGTATTGAGTGTGTGGGTGTAGTGAAAAGGTGGGTGTAGTGTGTGGTTGGGTGAGGATGATGCCCGCTGCGACGAAGTGGCCACGGCGGGGCTGTGAGGTTCGGTACAGTGCGTGTGGGATAATGAAACACAAGCACTGTCCCGAAATCTCAAGGCCCCGCCGTGATTTCTCAGAGCGGGGCGGGGGACTTGGCCGCCGGGACGCGGGGCGAGGGACGCTCCCGTCGTCTGTTGCGGCGCCCGGACCTTTTCGTCCCGGCGGGAACTATTGTGGATATCCCCGGCGGGGATGGGGGAAGAGGGGGTGTTGTGGGCTTGGTGGGTTGGGGTGTTGGTGGGGTAGAATTTAAAATTGGGGGGGTCGAAAATTGAAAAAGGGGGAGGAGCAAGAGGGGGTTGAAATGTGGGGGGCGGGGGTCCGTTGAAGACGGGGGGAGTGATGTTTGGAAGGGGTGGTGGGGGTGGCATGAGTAGGGTGAGACGAAATTGGTGGAGGAGCGGGTCCATAAGGGGATCTATCGGGACGTAAGGGGGGTGTACCCCGGTGGCTTGCGCTGCGCGAAATTCGCGCAGTATGCGCCACTGGGGGTACTTCCACCGCCGGGGCCGGGGAGGGAGTCCGGAAATCCGGTGCGGAAGAAAAGGAAGCGATGTAGTAGGTCCGGGCGAAGGGGGTAGGGGGGAGAGCGGGTCCGGGACGTACACGTCCCGGAGTATCGCCGCCATTTCCGGATCCGAATCGAAATCCGGAAACGGCGACGGGGGAGACTGATTCGGTGGAGAGAGGTGTTGCATTGCAAACAGACGGCGGGAGACTGATAGTGGACGTTGGTTGAGGGAGAACAGGGGCGGGCTTGCAGCGGGCGAAAGGGACGGTGTGGGGTTTCCCGTCCATTAGCAGGGTCGCGGTGGTCGGTGTTGTGCGGATGACTTGAAAGGGCCCGGCATAAAGGGGCTGAAAGGTTTTATGCATGCCGGGCTCTTTCAAGTACATATGCGTGGAAGTGTAAAAGCGTTTTGGGTAAGTGGTGTCGTTTGTCGGTGTTGAGGTGTGTAACGGTTCCCTGTTAATGGACGGGGTGTTGTGTGGAGGGAAAATGTCGGCCGGTAAACGAATGGGGTCTCTGAATGCGTGTTGTGCGGGACTTGTGTTGTCTGAAGGACGGGCGGAAGTGCGGAGGCTAAGTAGAACGTAGGGGAGGGTTTTGGTCCATGAAGGGGAAGTGGCTGATGTGGAGATGGCTTGCTTGAGGACCGAGTGCCACCGCTCTATTTTCCCGTTGGATTGGGGGTGATAAGGAGTGGTGCGGATTTTCTGAATCCCGAGGGAACGGAGCAGGTCGGCAAAGTGGGCTGATTCAAATTGCCTCCCCTGATCGACCGTGAGTGTCCGCGGACAACCGTAGCGGCTGATCCATTGATTGAGGAAGGCCGCGGCGACGGCGTCCGCGGTAATGTGGGCGAGTGGGATACACTCTACCCAATTTGTCGCACGGTCGATCATGGTGAGGCAATACCTCTTCCCCTCGGAGGGGGGAAGAGGGCCGACCAGATCCAAGTGGACGTGTTCCCACGGGAGAGAATCGGGGATAGGTTGAGGAGGTACATGGGGGTGAGCCGAGACCTTGAATTGCTGGCACTTCTGGCACCCAAGAACCCAGGTACGTATATCCGTGTTCATATGGGGCCAGAAGTACCGCGTTTTGATGAGGTCCCGGCTCGCCCGAATGCCGGGATGATGGAGGGAGTGGTAATGTAGGAACAACTGCCTCCTCAGCTCCGGTGGGACGTACGGGCGCGGTGTGTCGGCCGATACGTCGCACCAGAGATCGAGGGGAGGCAGCTGCTCCAATTTTGAGGCGGAGATGAGATTGGAAAGTGCGGGATCGGAAGTAGGAGTTTGGTGGTTTTTGAGGGTTTGCGGGGAAGGGAAGGGCAGTAACTCCGCCACCGGCGCAGGGGTGGGGCGGGAGAGCGCGTCGGCGACGCAGTTGTCGGCCCCCGGCAAATAACGAATATCGGACGTGAATTGTCCGATAAATTCGAGTTGCCGGAGGCGACGGGGGGAGGCTGATTTTCGGTTTTGGAGGAGGGCGTGGGTGAGGGGCTTGTGGTCGGTTATGACAGAGAACTGCCTGCCCTCCACGAAGTCACGGAAGTGTTTGATGGCTTCGTGGATGGCGAGGAGTTCTCTGTCAAAGGTGGAGTAATTTTTTTGTGTGGGGGACAGAGTTTTAGAGAAAAAGCCGAGAGGTTGGGGGGTGGCGCCGGTGTGTTGGTGGAGTACTGCCCCGATGGCCCAGTCGGACGCATCTGTGGTGATGGAGAGGGGGGCATGGGGATCGGGATGGGCCAATAGAGCGGCGTCAACTAGGTCCTGTTTGCATTGTTGGAAGGCGGTTGTGAGGGCGGGGGTCCAGGAAATGGGGCGTTTATCGTTTTTCTTTGCCGGTTGTGGGATAGCGTGTATGAGTGGTTGTTGGTGTTGTGCTGCGTGTTTGATGTGTCTACGGTAAAAGTTCAACATACCCAGGAAACGGCGGAGTTCTGAGACAGTGTTGGGTTGTGGGAAATCGGTGAGGGTGTGCACTTTGTCCGGTAGGGGTTTTATTCCTTCGGACGAAACCTGGTGGCCGAGGCAGCGGACGGAGGGTTGGGCGAGGACGCATTTCGGAGTGTTTATGGTGAGGCCCTCGGCGGCGAAGATGTCAAGAACCTGTTTCAGGTGTGCGAGGTGTTCCTTTGGGTCTCGGGAAGCGATCAGTACGTCGTCCAAAAAACAGAAGACGAAGGGTAGGCCTCGTAGTATGTTGTCCATGTAACGCTGCCATGTTTGGGCAGCGTTACGGAGGCCGAAACCCATTTTGATATACTCGAACAGGCCGAAAGGGGTGATGATAGCTGTTTTAGGAACGTCAGGGGGGTAGATGTGAATGTGATGGAAGGCACGAGAGATGTCGAGTGTAGAAAAGATGGTTGTGTTGTGGAGGTGGGAAGAGAAGTCCCGAAGATGTGGGACGTTGTAAAGGTCTGGGGTTGTTCGGGCATTGAGGCGGTGGTAGTCGCCGCAGGGGCGGATATCCCCGTTGGGCTTCTGCACAATATGTAGTGGAGAAGCCCACGGGGATTTGGAGGGACGGATAATGCCTTCCTTGATGAGAAGATCAAAGTGTTTGCGGGCCTGTGAGAGTTGGAGGGGGTGGAGGCGTCGTGCTTTTGCGGATATTGGGGGGCCAGAGGTTTCTATGTAGTGCTGGGTCTGTGAGATGTGAGCTGAGGGGCGGCGCTGGGGTTTGTAGTGGAGGAGGAGTTGTTCAAACTGGGACGGGGGCCGATCCACCGCATGAATGAACCCGGGGATGGGTTTCTGGGTGGAGGGGTCGAGCAGGCGCGCGTTACGGACGTCTACCTGGAGGCCGAAATATGCGAGGAAGTCGGCCCCCAGGATAGCTTTCTCTACGTCCGCCACGGTAAATTCCCACTCGTACGCGAGCCCGCTCATATGAATTGATGAGCGGTACGTCCCGTACGAGGGGATGGTGGTACCGTTGGCGGCGTAGAGGAGTTGCCGGTAACAACGCGCCTGTCGCCGGAGAATATTATTGGGGAATATGGAGAGCGCCGCCCCTGTGTCGACGAGGAACGGGACGTGCGTTTTCGAGCATTTTAGGAACAGGCGTTGGTGGGCTGGGGCGGAGTGCGGTAAAATTGCTGAGGTTTCGGGGTCTGTCGGAGGGGGGGGGGCTCGGTTCGTCCGAGGTGATGGGCGGGTGCGATGGCGGTGGTTGGCCCTCCGCGAAGGAGACGCGGGGCGTTTTTTTTGCCGTTCCGGGGAGGGGGAACGGTAGCGGCGGCGCGAGTGGCGGCCGGAGGGGTGGTTGTCTTGGGGGCGGGGTTGGAGGGGCCGTTCCGTGGTGGGGGAACGGTAGCGGCGGCGCTAGTGGCGGCCGGGAGGGTGGCTGCCCTGGAGGCGGGCTTGGAGGGGCCGTTCCGGGGTGGGGGAACGGTAGCGGCGGCGCTAGTGGCGGCCGGAGGGTTGGCTGCCCTGGAGGCGGGCTTGGAGGGGCCGTTCCGGGGTGGGGGAACGGAAGCGGCGGCGCTAGTGGCGGCCGGAAGGTTGGCTGCCCTGGAGGCGGGCTTGGAGGGGCTGACTCGGGGTGGGGGGTCAGTTGATGGAGAGGTGGGGTGTTTTGCGGCGCCGTCAGATGCGGCCGGGAGGTTGGCAGCCGTGGCGGCGGAGTAGGAGGGGTAGCGAGGCTCGGTGGAGGTGGTGTGAATGCGGGCGGGGAGGGGTTGGTGGTGGTCCCCCCCGTGTTGGCGAGGAGGGGATTTACCGGCGGGCGTCCGCGTTTCCCTGCTTGGTGGAGTAGGAGCAGGGGGGTTGGCATTTGCGGGCCTCCCCACCGAAGTTCACATGGTAGAAACATCGGTGGGGGGGGTCCGCCGGGAGGTAGGTCCTGGTGGGGCGCGCGGAGTTGGAGGGGGCCGCCGTGTTTGGGGACCTCCCCCTCCGTTGCTGGGCGGGGGAGACGGTGCGGCGGTCGGCCGAGCGCTGGCGTCGGTGGTCGGAGGAGGGGGTTGGCCGTCGATCGACGGAGAGGGAGCGGCGCCGGTGGAGGGAGGGGGGCCGGCGGCGCTCTTTAGACGGCGATCGGTCCCTGCGTGGGGTGGGGGTGCGGGGTGCGGCGACCTCCGTGACGCTGGCGGCCGCGGCGAGGTCGTAAACCGTGTCGGCTAGACGGAGTAGCGGCTCGTCCGGTCCGTCGAGGTGGCTGGCGAGCGCCATCTGGATGGGGTGGGGGAGGGCTCGCAGCCAGAACGTTCGAGCGATGTCGGCCGTCACGACGTCGTGTAGCTGATGACGTAGGCGACGGTACAGGTGGGAGGGCTTCAAATCGCCGAGATGTTGGGGCTGGGATAGCGCTGCGACACGTGCGATCTTGGAGGGTTGGTATAAGCTGATGAGGCGGGCGCGGAGGTCGTCGTAGGCGGCCGTGGCGTCGGGGGAGATGTCCGACGTCTGCAGGAGGATCTCATATGGTAACAGAGAGATGATGCGGGAGTAGCGGGTACGCTGGCTGCGGATGTTGGCGGCAGAAAACGCAGCGTCGACCTGGAAGAACCAGAGTGCGGGGTCGTGCGTGTAGAAGGGGGGTAGCGACAGCGGGAATGACGCCGAAGCCGTCGTGACGTCGGCGGCGGCGTGTGCGGCAGCTGCAGCGGCGGCGGCAGCGGCGTTGGCGGATGCGGTGGAGCCGGGTGGTGAGAGGCTCGTGAAGGGGTTGTCAGTTGCGTCAGAAGTCGCAGCGGTCGGCGGCTGCAGCAGGGACGGCCGGAGGAGCGGCGGCGATGGCGAGTTCGGGTCCATGGTGGAGGTGTCTGTGAACAAAATTCAATTTGAGTGGTTGAATCTGAAAATTCGCAATGAGCGGCGGCGGGTTTGTATGCGGCGGAGAGTTGAGAGCTGTGTGAGCTGTGTGAGCGGTTGTGGGTGGGCCAAAAATTGCGAATTTATACTGACATTTTTTTTAAATGTGAATTTAAAATGCAGGATACCGAACTTGACTGGGGCGACACATGAGTTGGTAAGAAGGGAGGAAGGGTAGAAGGTTGGATGAACGTCGGGTTCACCACTGTGATGAATTTGAATTTATCATCACGGTGGCGTGAAGGAATGAATAGATGAGAGCGAGGGAATTTCACCTAGGCGGCGGTAATCCACCGATGTAGGTGAGAGGAAGGAAATTCACCTAGGCGGCGGTAATCCACCGATGTAGGTGAGTGGAAGGAATCTCGTCTAGGCGGCGGTAATCCACCGATGTAGGCGAGAGGAAGGAAATTCACCTAGGCGGCGGTAATCCACCGATGTAGGTGAAGGAAGGAAGGTGCTTGTCTAGGCGGCGGATATCCACCGATGTAGACAAGAGGAGAAGGTAGGAGGTGAATTCCCAGAGCGGCGGATACCACCAGGCATCTGGGAGGAGGAAGGTAGAGAGAGAAGAGAGAGCTGGTTAGAGGAAGTGTCGAATGAAGCTAAAGCTCCAGGATCCGGGGTTATATAGGACTTGGAGTCCTCTCCCTCCAGCTCCCTGTTGGGAGCTGGTAGTGGGGCACCAGGTTGTGTCCCCCGGATTCTGTCGCCTGTCTCCCCACTCAGATGTTTATTAGCGGAAGGTAATTTTTACATAGGAATATTGGTGAGAGCTTTAAGGTTGTAGTGGAGTGTTCCCGGGAGGGACTCACGACAATATGGTTGCTACAACAGAAGGTAGTAACTGTGTAGTAACCAATGAAAAACGTAGCTATTGACTCTTGTTTCTTTCGAGTGCGATATTCTTTATGGTTGCTACAACAGAAGGTAGTAACTGTGTAGTAACCAATGAAAAACGTTGCATATTTGCGTGTCGGAATTCACAGAATGACCCCCAGCCCTAAAACATTAAACATGTAAAAATATTTCTGTCTGTCCGCCGTACGCCGTACGGGCCACTTTTCTTAGTTACCATGAAAGAAAATTGATGAAATTCGGGTTATAGGTTCCGTTCGGGGTCTAGTTGGTCCTCGAAGCTCGACGTTACTGTCAGTCGTCTCTAAGGGGTTCAAAATAGGGGTTGAAATTTTCAGAACGCCGTAGCTCGAAAACTTTATATTGAAGGGTATGGTTTTTTTTACGATATTAAGTTTGTATTGAGCTAAACAATTTTTTAAGACCACCCGGAGCACTGTACGTCCAGCCGTTCGTGTGCACCAAAAAGCTTCGTCAACAAGATCGTGAATCAAACGGTATAAATCCGGCCGGGATTTCATCACTAAGGAGCACCTGATTGTAATCAAGGATGGCTGTATGAAGTCGAGTTGTTTGTTCTACGATAATTATTTCATTTGGCAAGTGATGGACTATTGGATTTTGTTGGTAGGTACTTCTGAAACTTAAACAAACGTTGAAGTATTGATGGGTAAATTATTAAACAATGGCAAATCATTACACACCGTCAAATTATTACACAACGGTGAATTATTACACAACGGTGAATTATGACACCACGGCAAATTATTACACAACGGTAAATTATTACACAACGGCTCATCTACCCAGAAGGGGCTGGATTTTCTGGATAGGTACTTTTGCAACTTGAATAACCGTTGAAGTATTATTGATGGGCAAATTATTACACAATGGCAAATTATTACACAACGGCCAATTATTACACAAAGGTAAATTGTTACACAACGGTAAATTATTACACCAAGGTAAATTATTGCACAGCGGTAAATTATTACACAACAGCTAATCTGCCAAGAAGGGCCTGGATTTTGTTGATAGGTACTTTTGCAACTTGAACAACCGTTGAAGTATTATTGATGGGCAAATTATTACACAACGGTTCATTATTATATCTACGTAGAAGGGGAACCTGTACAGGTAAATTATTACACAACGGTTTAGGTAGGTACCTAGTAACGAGTACGGGGTTAGGTACAATCCTACGGAGAGTCCGCGATATACATAATATGTGTAGAATATTACATATTATATTATATAGACGGATTATCTATACAGAGAGCTGTGATCTGTAACAGAAGGGTATTCTGTACAAAATAATAAACCGTTGTGCAGGGATTTGCTGCGTTTTTCTAGTGTTGTTATACAAATTGATGGTGATTTCAGACGATTTTCGATGTTTTTGTCTCATTAAAAAAAATCAATTTTGGTAGCTGAACCTTTGGTAGAACCTCAATTTTACACTCTTTCGTCAAAATAGACTTCATATTCGGTCTCCTCGTCCCCAATAACATGGAAAAAGATATCTCAAAAGCTTATGTTACTAACATGTTACTAAAACACAAAAAGTACTTATTTTTATACATATTTTCACTCATAACAACCCTGGGTATATTCCGATCGGGCTGCAAAGTTTCGGGACACAACTAGGGCCCAAATGGAGCATGTTTGCGAAAGAACGATTTTTTTTAGACCGAAAATGAAGCCGGTATGCGTGATACGGCGGACGGCGGACGGACATTGCATTTTGGTTTATTATTCTGTGAATAATACACCTATGTATTCGCTCAGCAAACAAATTTTATAACACCCCCTCAATTTTTTTCTTTTCCGTTTCAAGGTGCGTAGATTCCAAAAATGCAATGTCCGTCCGCCTTACGCCGTCCGCCGTATCACGTGTTACCGGCCTCATTTTCGGGCTAAAAAGTTCGTTCTTTCGCACACATGCTTCATTTGGGCCCTAGTTGTGTCCCGAAACTTTTCAGCCCGATCGGAATATACCCAGGGTTGTTATGAGTGAAAATGTGTATAAAAATAGGTACTTTTTGTGTTTTAGTAACATATTAGTAAAATGAGCTTTTGAGGTATCGTTTTCCATGGTTTGTGGGACGAGAAGACCGAATGTGAAGTCGATTTTGACCAAGGAGTTGAAAATTGAGGTTGTACCAGATGTTCAGCTCCCAAAATTGATTTTTTATGAGTCAAAAACCTGCGAAATCGTCTGAAATCACCATCAATTTGTAGAATAACACTAGGAAAAGTGTCAACACGTGGATCAACACGATTAAATGGCACTACCAATGATCAAAGAAAAAAAAAAGAATTCAAGTTTTGGGGTCCAAAATTGGGGAAACCACCGGAAATAGCTATTTCAATTGTTTTACATGAAAGCAACAATAAATGAACAGCCAGCATTTCTGTAGGTGTGTTCAGTAGAATAATAAACCCATGTGACAGGGACTTTGCAGCGTTTTTGGAATCTACGCACCTTGAAACGGAAAAGAAAAAATTTTGAGGGGGTGTTATAAAAATTGTTTGCTGAGCTAATACGTAGGTGTATTGTTCACAGAATAATAAACCAAAAGGGTATTAAGAAGAGGACTCCATCTGGAAAACCTCTGAGCTTTTCCTTCTGGATTCTGGAAGAGCTCTCAAAAGTATAAAGTGGTTTGGGTACCGAGGATAAAATCCAGCACGGAGGTGGTACCCACCATGAAATGGATACCTGTAACCATGTAATTGATGAGGGGGGTAAAAGTAGCCGCCCATACTGCGTAGTTTCCCCCTCCCCACTCATAACGGTAGGGAGGGAGTGTGACAGCTGCCTCTGGAGAGACATTGGGTTGATTATTACGTAGTGCATCCAAGAGTTGGCGATTCTTTTTCGCTAATCGACCGCCTCATCAGCTGCGTATCAAAAAGATCGGGAAAGAGCTCGGATCTAATAAAATTGGACGGGATTTCCATATACCGTCACAATAGTTTGTTGTTGAGGTCATTATCGAGAAAATCTTTTTGTCACCCATACTGCTCCATGTATACCTGCCAACGGTAAGATTCTCCGAGTCTCCCAGCTACCAGTTAGGACCATAAACAATATTTGTAATTATTGAGCCCTTTGGGACTGCTGGGTAAAGATGGCAAGGAATCAAGGGAGCCACTCTGATCAGTTGGTACACCCCGGAGGTCATATTTTCATTCCTATTCAGTCTTAAGATGATGAGATTTGACTTTTCTCTCGAAAAGTGAGATTTTCAAATGTGATGTCGTGAATCTGGTTTATGTACAAACCATCTACTGTAGTTTCGGACCAAAAATTAAGGCTCGTTACGCCTCAAGGATAGCACTGCTGCATATCGCAAGCTACTTCAACCGTTTTCCGTCATAGGTACCCGCTTTGGCATTTAAAATGGAAATGCAGCGTTCAACCCAACCATGAATGAATTTTGGGATCGGCAAAGGACGCCAAGGTAGCATTCATTACGCGCGTGTTGTGGTTTCAGCGGAAACTCGGTCGTTTCCAGTGTTCCCCCGCCCTGTATAGCCGTTCGTTAAATATTCAAACCCCTATCTCCACGTACCTCTAGAGAAAGCGTTGTGAAAGCATTGTGTTTACCGGCCCTGTTTTTTATCATTTACTGGTTAATGTTTATGAATCCGGATTCCGGGTCTTTGCAAGTTGTAAGATAACTCAACGTATGACGCAGCTTCTGCATAGATTATTGATCCAAAATTTTTGAGAGACCTCACGAAGAGATTTGTTCTCTTAGAATGACTTGTTCTAGTAGAATAATTATATATTGTGTTCATAAAAGTTCTAGTTCTACTGGACAAGCGCACAAATATTATATTTTTCCCTCACCTCTAGCGCCGACGTTTTGTAGAAGTTCCGGGCGTACTCCTCATTATTCCTAAGTTATCATTTTGTTCTCTTGTTTTATTCTCGCTTTCTCTTCCCAGAACACATTCACGACGTTAGTGATTTCAAGGTTGCGATGTGTTATGTGAGTTGTAGAAAATCTGTTACGGGATGGATTTCAAGAAGATGAATCACAGCGATTAACCTACTACCGTCCTGTGAAACAACGGCCCAATTGTAGTTCTCATGATAAATGGTATGAAATAATTAAAACCCACTTTCCTCAAGAGAAGAGAATTTCATCCGCTGACAGTTGCGTTTTCTTTGCGCATTGTTGAAGGTGGCTCGAATATTGATTGCCTGCTTCCCGACTTGCCTCCCACATTTTATTCCTTTGCCAAGAAGGTGGCACCTGAGGAATTCAGATGCCTCGTAAGGTTCCCTATACTTTTCTTAGATCTTCAAGTTCATTTGTCGACTCGACGATAACTTCAGAATATAGGAAGGGAATTTGTGTACCGAAGGTAAGGAAGCAAGAGTAAAAAAAATTATTATACTCCAAAATTAAAATTTTCACTCGCATTTTACGTTTCAGACAGCAAGGAACATAATATGATCCCGTCTGTGTCTGTGGTCAGTTTCTTGTTCCGGGTAAAACTGTACGAAATCATGGTCGTAATGAGTTGAAATTCGGAGAGTGGAGGTCGTAATGAGGTGAAATGCGGGTTTGGCCGCAGATGGTCCCATATCAAAATAATTAAGAAAGTGCAGTAAATTTCGTCTGCGCATGCGCAAACATGACGTCCTTGTAAAGTTCATAACTACCCTTTAACTCGTCGAAAAGAGCTGAAAGTTGAGGGTAGATGCAGAGCGATACTCTGATGGTTACACGTCGATTTCATCAAATTCGGACAGCAACATTAGGATGCGCAAGCGCAAACACAAAATGTTTGACAATTCCTAGTACGTAACGCCCGAAAAAATAGTTAGTGAGTTGAAATTTGGAAATAGGCGCGGGTTGGAGCCCAGATGGTTCGATATCAAGTTCATTTAATAAGTACCTACTGTAACTTTCTTCTGCGCATGCGCCAACGTGAAATCCTTCTAGAGCCCACAACTACCCTAGAAATCGTCATGAAGCGATGAGGTTTGGTGGGTAGGTGGGTGGGGCCACAGATAGTCCCATAAAAGTCATTGATAAAGTATAGTGATTTCCATGTGCGCATGCGTGAACGTGAAATCCTAGAACCCATAACTACTCTAGAAAATGACATGTATTTGTATTTAAAATTAAAACACGTATTTGGAATAATCTCTCAATTTTAATAAATTCTACCCATTTTGGTTTATTATTCTGTGAATAATACACCTATGTATTCGCTCAGCAAAAAATTTTTATAACACCCCCTCAAACTTTTTTCTTTTCCGTTTCAAGGTGCGTAGATTCCAAAAATGCAATGTACGTCCGCCGTACGCCGTCCGCCGTATCACGTCTACAGGCTTCATTTTCGGTCTAAAAAATTCGTTCTTTCGCACACGTGCTCCATTTGGGCCCTAGTTGTGTCCCGAAACTTTTCAGCCCGATCGGAATATACCCAGGGGTGTTATGAGTGAAAATGTGTGTAAAAATAGGTACTTTTTGCGTTTTAGCAACATATTGGTAACATGAGCTTCTGAGATATCGTTTTCCATGTTTTTGGGGACGAGAAAACCGAATATTAAGTCGATTTTGGCCAAAGAGTGGAAAATTGAGTTCTACCAAATGTTCAGCTCCCAAAATTGATTTTTTATTAGTGAAAAACCTGGGAAATCGTCTGAAATCACCATCAGTTTGTATAATAACACTGGAAAAAGTGTCAACACGTGGATCAAGACGATTAAATGGCACTACCAATGATCAAAGATGGTTAAGAAAAAAAGAAGAAAAAAAAAGAGCGTACCTAATTTGTGTTTCAAGGGCCAAAATTAATGGAAACCATCAGAAATAGCTATTTCGATTACTACGCACGAAAGAAACAATAAATGAACAGCCAGCATTTCTGTAGGTATGTCCAATAGAATAATAAACCCATGTGACAAGGACTTTGCAGCGTTTTTGTTTCAGTATAAGGTCTTGTAATGTACGGTAACTTGTACCAAAAATATGGATGCCTTTAATAATCCTGTTATGCTCATCATTAATCCTATTATTAAAACTCCTGTTCCTTCCTACATTTTGTCATTTTTGAACCTCTCAGTTTCAAATCCATTCGCGTGAACTCTCCATCTAACCACCGAATGGGCCACCAGCTAATTATATACGTCCACGTTACATAGATTAGTAAACTATACTGCCTACCCGACTTGGCAGACGTTTTTTATTTTTCCAGATGAGAGATCATGGTGAGAGGTTTCTAAACAGTTGCAGTATGGTAGGTACCCGATTTGCGAAAACCAAAAATGGAAATTCGGTGTGTGTACATCATCCCCTGCACGTTATCTGGTTGTCCCCAGTAATTTGTCTGTTTTATGGATCAAATCCATTCGTCTCACATCGTTATTCAATACGAATAATTTAATTCGAAGTCTAGAATCAAAGAAAATGTTGTTGTTATCGTGGCCCTGGGCCTCAGGCTTAAGCAAATACGGGATTGAAACACAACCATCACTGATGTTCGTTTGGTTCATTCCTGTGCTTTTATGAGACCTCATATAGGTATATATTGAAAATATCTTGTTGTAACTGTAAAAATGTATTTTTCTCACACTTATCGTTAGTACGCGATCTGATTCATTGCGATACTAACTCAATAAGGTGGGAGCGAGTTATTTGTAGTCGGTATACTCACAGAAGTAACCATTAAGGTTCTTATTGGTAAACTATGAGTACCTAGTCTGGATTTATTGGTTCATGTTGACTTGGTTTTATGTGTTGATGACTTTGTGAGAAATGGGTGTACATACCCTGCCCACCTATTGCTCCGGAATATTGCTTTGAATTGCTTCGCACTTTAGTGGTACAACTTTGTTGTTCGCTTCACTCATCGTCATCGCTATCACCTCAACCTCCCCCTATATATCTTAACCTCTTACCCATCATCTTGTCCAGCGGCTAATTTCATTGCGAGTGCAAGAAACGGTCATTTCGCTCAATGAAAATACTGGCATCTGTCCTCAGCTGCCCCTCATTTCAAGTTTCCAGGGAAGTTTTTTAAATTAAATATTCCTTCCCTCACCATACTTACTCTTCTTTTTTAACACAGAATGTGTTTTAGCCATGGACTAACTAGCCAAAAAAGCTAACGAAATTTCGTAACGAAATCTGGGACGACAACATGGATACCGATGATACGGAACTAAGGATGCTATTCACTCTACGAACCTGTAATTTGGTATGTGGGCACCTTAGGACTTTAACTTTACGCTGCCCAGGCCCCGGATCAGCTAAGTTGCTCCTAAAGCTAATTTCTATGATATTCACTCTACGAAGCTGTAATTTGGTATGTGGGCTCCTTAGGACTTTAACTTGACGCTGCCCAGGCCCCGGATCAGCTGAGTGGCTCCTAAAGCTAATTTCTATGTTATTCACTCTACGAAGCTGTAATTTGGTATGTGGGCACCTTAGGACTTTAACTTGACGCTGCCCAGGCCCCGGATCAGCTGAGTTGCTCGTAAAGCTAATTTCTATGATATTCACTCTACGAAGCTGTAATTTGGTATGTGGGCTCCTTAGGACTTTAACTTGACGCTGCCCAGGCCCCGGATCAGCTGAGTGGCTCCTACAGCTAATTTCTATGTTATTCACTCTACGAAGCTGTAATTTGGTATGTGGGCACCTTAGGACTTTAACTTGACGCTGCCCAGGCCCCGGATCAGCTGAGTTGCTCCTAAAGCTAATTTCTATGATATTCACTCTACGAAGCTGTAATTTGGTATGTGGGCTCCTTAGCACTTTAACTTGACGCTGCCCAGGCCCAGGATCAGCTGAGTTGCTCCTAAAGCTAATTTCTATGATATTCACTCTACGAAGCTGTAATTTAGTATGTGGGCACCTTAGGACTTTAACTTGAAGGCTGCCCAGGCCCCGGATCAGCTGAGTTGCTCCTAAAGCTAATTTCTATGATATTCACTCTACGAAGCTGTAATTTGGTATGTGGGCACCTTAGGACTTTAACGACGCTGCCCAGGCCTCGGAGCAGCTGAGTTGCTCCTAAAGCTAATTTCTATGATACTCACTCTACGAAGCTGTAATTTGGTATGTGGGCACCTTAGGACTTTAACTTGAAGGCTGCCCAGGCCCCGGATCAGCTGAGTTGCTCCTAAAGCTAATTTATATGATATTCACTCTACGAAGCTGTAATTTGGTATGTGGGCACCTTGGGACTTTAACTTGACGCTGCCCAGGCCTCGGATCAGCTGAGTTGCGGTTTATGTGAAACGCGTGAGCTAAAACACATTCTGTGTTTCTATAATTTCGTCCGAAGTATGTAAATAGAGGTAACCGGGGGCCTAGGGGGCTTGCCCCCTGGCGAGGCGCGGAGCGCCGTGTTTCGACCTTGTATTTCTCCTTCTTTTCGGAGATCTCGGAGGTAACTTCCAGAGTGAAGTTGGTAGACTTTGTAAGAACTCGACCGACCTCGGCATAATTTGTTTTCCCGTATCCGCTATGGATATTCGACACTTCACCTTACCGTATTTCGTTCGAAACAAATGAGACGCCCGCTATTTTGAACGTTTTGTTCGTTTCACTAGGCCTATTTACCTACTAAGTGTGTTCAAAATGTCTTCAATTTTGCTTCACCAGCGGCATTAAATATTCTAGTTATAATCTTAGTTGAGTAATTATTAACGTCACATTAGAAACAGACATTAGAATATTACTATAGTGTGTTATAGTGTATTATGTACTAGAATATTCTCAGTGTCTTTATTGCCTAATTATTTACGTAACAATTTCGCATAAACGCTCGAGTTTCCCAGCACGGAGATCGTGCTCTGACTTGTACTTTTGAGTTACGTGAAGTAATAGCTCTACGTCACTCAAACAAATTAAATCAACAACATTTATTTCATTTGTCATTCTTCTTATTTTTTTCTATTTTCAGCAATTTTCTTCAGAGCTGTTAAAAGTGTGTCAATATTGGAAATATTTTGTGAATTGAATTTATGTACCAACATTCTGGACAAAGGGAATTTTATGTGGGCAAATGACTAGTGGTGTGAATTCACTAAGGGATTATTTCCAAGTGCTGTGAACTACCTTTATCCTACATAGATACCTACATTACTGAAAACGTACTATTTGGTACTTACTGGCGTTGAAGATCGCATTTTGGTTTATTATTTTCAATAATGAACCTTTGGAATCGAACATGAAAAATTTTTTTAATTCCCCTCAAAATTTGATGGTTTCCATTTCAAGGTATGTAGAATCCGAAAATGCAATCAAAATTTTCTGTCCGTCCGCCGTACGCCGTACTTGGAATTTTTTTACCTCAATTTACATAAGATCCCTCATAATGCCAATTCACAGAAACATAATGTGTAGACCAAAAACTCGGCGCTCCGCGCCTCGCCAGGGGGCAAGCCCCCTGGACCCCCGGTTACCTCTATTTACATACTTCGGACGAAATTATAGAAACACAGAATGTGTTTTAGCTCACGCGTTTCACATAAACCGCAACTCAGCTGATCCGAGGCCTGGGCAGTGTCAAGTTAAAGTCCCAAGGTGCCCACATACCAAATTACAGCTTCGTAGAGTGAATATCATAGAAATTAGCTTTAGGAGCAACTCAGCTGATCCGGGGCCTGGGCAGCCTTCAAGTTAAAGTCCTAAGGTGCCCACATACCAAATTACAGCTTCGTAGAGTGAATATCATAGAAATTAGCTTTAGGAGCAACTCAGCTGATCCGGGGCCTGGGCAGCGTCAAGTTAAAGTCCTAAGGAGCCCACATACCAAATTACAGCTTCGTAGAGTGAATATCATAGAAATTAGCTTTAGGAGCAACTCAGCTGATCCGGGGCCTGGGCAGCGTCAAGTTAAAGTCCTAAGGAGCCCACATACCAAATTACAGCTTCGTAGAGTGAATATCATAGAAATTAGCTTTAGGAGCAACTCAGCTGATCCGGGGCCTGGGCAGCGTCAAGTTAAAGTCCTAAGGTGCCCACATACCAAATTACAGCTTCGTAGAGTGAATATCATAGAAATTAGCTTTAGGAGCAACTCAGCTGATCCGGGGCAAGGCCAGCAGCGTCAAGTTAAGTCCTAAGGAGCCCACATACCAAATTACAGCTTCGTAGAGTGAATATCATAGAAATTAGCTTTAGGAGCAACTCAGCTGATCCGGGGCCTGGGCAGCGTCAAGTTAAAGTCCTAAGGAGCCCACATACCAAATTACAGCTTCGTAGAGTGAATATCATAGAAATTAGCTTTAGGAGCAACTCAGCTGATCCGGGGCCTGGGCAGCGTCAAGTTAAAGTCCTAAGGTGCCCACATACCAAATTACAGGTTTGTAGAGTGAATAGCATCCTTAGTTCCGTATCATCGGTATCCATGTTGTCGTCCCAGATTTCGTTACGAAATTTCGTTACGAAATTTCGTTAGCTTTTTTGGCTAGTTAGTCCATGGCTAAAACACATTCTGTGTTAAAATTTGACCAAAAAATGTGACACGAAATTTTCCAAAAACAGATATAGAAGAGAATTATACCTTCGTACAACAAAAGTAATTTATAAAACTAGCACGGAGTGGAGTCCGGTGACAACGAATCATTTTTTCCTATGCGAAGTTGCGAGCTGCAGTGGCATTCTGACTAGCGTTTCTTCCTCGTATTTCTCCAAGGAATGAATATTTATTCGTATTTATGAAAGAGGCATAAAATTTCGAGGGTGAGCTCGGATTGTTTATATGAAACGCGAGTCAGGGGTTGTTCCTTCGTGAATAATATCTATACAAGGTAGTAGAAGAAGGATAACGAGATGTGGAATTCCTTGTAGGATGGTTGCTGGAATATGATGGCCTGTAAAGAAGTAGGGAAGGAAAAAGGAAGGGCCGGCTGCTCCATCTCTAGAAAACTTTCCCCTCATCCCTGCCATCCCATGAGCTCCGTACTCGCCTTGAATATCAAATCGCTAACTGAAATGAGTTCGGAGCTCCGCTGCCATCCCCTCCTGCCATCAGTGCTTCTTATGCCTCTTATACCTAAAACCCATCAACGTGCTTTGCCTGTATTTCTCATTTATTCACACAACTTGCCGGCTCTTGCGGCGTAACGTCCATGGGAAAACTTCATTCTCGCATGAATGACTGAGGCTGTCTGCTGAATCACTTGAACATGAAAGTGTGGAACTTATCTTCTTAAATCTGAAGGGTGGTTCCTTGTTTCGCAATTCTTGAGCTGCATTGAGTATTTGGGTTTTCTGGGCAACTTCAACAGTACCTAGACCAGAGGAAACTTTACTTGAAGGTGTATCGGTATCAATTATCTTCTTCCACTTCACAAATTGAATCGGTCCTTGAAGCATGGTATCAACTTTGGTATATAATAATATATTGTCAGTATATTATTATAATTTATATTTATTATAAAAAATAAATATGCATTTTTGCTTCCTCGCTACCGAAGGCAGGGAAGCTTTGTAGTCGTTGCAAGAGTCCATAAAAATGTACTGTGAAAATTTCCACTCGCATTTTACGTTTCAGACATAAGGAACATTTTTGGTTCCATGTCTGTGGCTAATAATTGCTTGCAGCGCCCATAACTACCCGAAATAATGGTCGAAATGGGTTGAAATTCGGAGAGTAGGTGCGGGTTCAGTCACAGATGATCCCACACCAACGTCATTGAAAAAGTACAGTAACTTTCGTCTGCGCATGCACAAACGTTAAATACTTGAAACGCCCATAAATATCTTAAATATCGTTGAAATGAGTTCAAACTTGGAGGGTCGATCAGGAATAATACGTTGATAGTTCCGTATGAAGTTCATTGTAATTGTACTGTAACTTTCCTCTGCGCATGCGCGAACATGAGATGTTGACCATTTCTTTGTAACGCTTCAAACTACGCGAAACGTAGTCTTAGAGCTGAAATTTTTGAGGCTACACGCGGTTTGGATCGTAGGTGGTCCCGTATCAGAATCATTGAAATCGTACAGTAACTTTCGTTTGCACTTGCGCAAGCGTCAGATCCTCATAGGTCCCATAACTACCCTGCAATCATCGTAAAGCGGTGAAATTTGGAAAGTAGATGGAGGTGAGGTGTTGGATGGTCTCAAATGTATATGACCCATGCACCTGTCCACTGAATGAACCTACCCAACTATTCTATGCGTTCATGTGATTCAAGTGAGTTAGCTATACTGTCCACTCAATTGGCAGACGTTTACTATTTATAAAAATAAAATATTATTTTTTACTTGTTTAATAAATGTTATAAAAAAGTAAATATATATTCATTTCAAACCCTTAAGTAAGGTTTATACGTCGGTATCTTGTGGTATTCTGGGGACAGACGCCTAATTGGTACATACCCAATCTTGGTACATACTTATAAGTGCCTCGCATGGTCAAAAATTTTGCTTCCTATCTTTCCCAAAGCCGTGAATGCGTAAAGGAGCCTAACCTAGCGTCACGATTAACTGCTAAGGACCTGTTAAATCTCTAGGGCCGTTAGTTAGAAAGGCAGGTATAAGGGTTGTTGGAGTTTCCTAGAGACTAGACTAGTAATACCAGAATTTGGTATTAATTATCTTCAGGGGCTGTTATTTTGCCAAGGGCTAAACTTTCTTCAATTCTTCGGGAACTTACTTTTCACTCGGTATACCATTCTACATCTGGGACTTTGATTATTCTTCAGGGACTTGCCTTCTTCTCATCTTGGGACTGCTGCATCTTCATCTAGCGTATCGTCGCATCTTGAACTTCATGAGGCTCCTGACTTGTATTGTGCAGAAATTTAATTGACATGTTATAGTAACATATTTTTTATCTTTAAAAAAAATAGTATTCTTTTTAGTTAGGGGAAAAAATAAAATTAAAAATTAAAAAACCCAAACTAAAACGTATGAAAATAAAGGAAAGGGAAAGCGCCTTCTAAAGTAATCTGTGAGGGTTTAGGGTTGGTTGTTAGGATAGTCCGGAGGCCAACTAAGTAGTCTACAATTCCTTTCCTTGAATCTCTGTGTGGCGTGGGACACGTGGTTTCTAAGCTTGTATTTATTTAAAGCAACCCTCAGAGAAAATTTTCGTCCTACGTTTATGAAATATATACAAACCACATAAATATATACAATACCTATATAGTATTAAAATCATTGTATGATTGGTTACCCGACCTCCTCTAACGAATGATTATGCCTCTGATCACCATATTAGATACATTCCTGCATGTCAAGCCGTATATTATTGTTAAGACTCGATTGATCCCACAAACCCATCAGATTACGGTGAAAAATGCAGCAAACTAAATCGTCCCCTTTCTTGGAACACTATGGCTGCCGAGTTCTCCTGGAAATGAGAAACTGATTCGTCACAGGTTGGCTTCTTCCACCAGTGTGTGTTGTCAGGGAGAAAAAACTCTAAAAGGGGAAACGCTGGTTCCCCGTCGAGGGGCGTACAGTAGATGACTTGATCCGTACGAGTATTGTGCTGAACGTCACGGCGATGGGATTAGACAATGGTTGACACACGAGATAGCATTCGTCCCCCCTTACACTGATATGGGGACTCGAACAACCACTGTTGGGATAGATCCCCTCTCTTTTTTCGAATGGCTCGAAAGCTGGACTTCGTTGTTCTTTTGATAATACCTATTAGTTCTTGGTATGACCAGAGTTGTTGTCAGAGTTGAAGCTATATATTTATGTTGTTTGGGTTCGAAGCCTGGCGCGTGTTTGGCCGGGGCTTGGCAGTGCAATTCATACGTCTTCACAAAAGAATTTCACTTGATGTCCTCCGTGAAATCGACTCATGGATACTGTAACGCCGTCTGTAAATCGGGCATCTGGTGAAATCTAGCGTTAACAGTGACTTCCGCATGAGTGATTAAAATTGAAGTTGAATAAAAGTTACCGCTTCCGTTTTTGTGTAACTATTCACTGTTTTAATTTCCTCAACTCGATCAAGTTTGGTCAGTTATCGCCGTATGGATACCGTAAACCCAGAGAATGTCGAGGAAATTGAAAATTGAAAATCCTGCACATAGCCCATTTTATGCCCAGTCCACGTTACTTCGGTTACACTTATCCATCCTATATTTGTTTGTGGTTCCTAGCGATTGAAATTCGATAGTCTTCAAAGCTGAAGTAATCCAAGGTATACCTACTAGTGGGCTGCCTGAAGTATCTTGTTGAGCCTGAGAATGCATAGTCGGTGTGTTATTCCTCGTTGTTTTGAGTATCGTCGGGTTGAATCTACCACTGGAACTGACGCTCTTCTCTATACACTATGCTTCGAGCAAACTTCTAACAGAAGGAAAACCAAAGTTTAATTGGACAGAGAGTAGTAGTTCATGTAGAGTATATGACTGAATCTACAACATGCAGCAGAGGTGTCTGGGATGTGACAGGGAGTGATGTGGCGCTGTTCACACCCCCATGAAAAGCTTAGTAGGTATATAGAAACCTAGCTAACCTAGATTAAAGGGGAACAAATAAATAATCCTCCACAAGGTGTGACTGCTTTTATATAATATATATCTTGAAATATCCTGAAACTAGCTTCCTGCGGAAAGCCCGCGTCTTTATTAATAAATTCCACAAAAAGTGGATATTCAATTAACATAACTTTTCGGAGAAAACCGTCGTAGTAAGTCGAGTATATAGGCGAGCTATGTTGATGTTAGGATTTCATCTGGCAGTTTAGATATTACTAGAGTCAGTCCTTGAAGAATATGCTATCAACGCAGTCGTGAAAAAAACGTTAAAAGAAATTGGCTTCGTATCAAATACATATATGTCCTTATTTTTCAACCCACTGACCTACTGGCCAAGGTCGCAAACCCTGAATGGTAGATTTTTAAGAATTCCGCTCCAGATATCTGTGCGATCTCTTCCCTCGTTTTTTTCTATTCTCTACAACTGTTGGGAACTCGATAGTTTGCCTTGCAAAAAAGATCTCAAAGAAAGTTAAGAATAGTAATCTCCTAAAAGGAAAGTTCTGCTGTTGTGATCTTGCTCTCCTCCCATATCCCATCTTTCCTCCGCTGTTTCCGAGTAAGTTTTTCCGCTTCTTAGCGTAATAAATGGATCAGGAAAAACGGACGGGACAGTGTGGCGCCTGTCTTGGGAATATATATTTTCCACCTAATACCACTTCGAATCTGCATCCCATTTTGTCTCTTCGTGACTTTTCTGCTGCTCCTGCGTTCTTTTCTATTTGTGATTTATCAGCTCTACGGTCAAGAAGTTTAGGAATCCGATTTGGTCCAACTCTTTTGATGTCAAGAATAGATGATGAAACGGTTACATTGTATGTATATTATCGTTTCAAAATTATTGTGCCGTACTGATAAATTGTCATTGGTACTTACATACATGGACCGCCCGTTGAAAATTTACTGTCCCGTGGATGTAAGTGATATTCTGTGTTTGGTTGTCCACCATTTGATTTGGAATATACTTGGCAAAGTAATTTTAGCTTTATAAGAAGTTGAAATCTTGATTTATTCAACTTCTTAGTAATTAGGGTTCTTTGGGGTTGTATGTTATAGGGAAATTAGGATTTTAGATTTATAACCGTCTAATTACCACAAAATCTTTATTGTACAAACACTCAATTTTTCTCAAGGGAATATGACTGTATCTAATTATTTTTGTTCGCCTTTGTTTCAGGTAATGACTGGGTCAATCTGACTGAAAGTTGCTGAATCTGTGCTGCAATATGAGGTGACGGTGTATTTTTATAATGTTGTAACACCCACTGTTGAAAAAAAAAAAAAAATCTGCAAAGTTGGGTGGGCTGGTTCGCTTCCTGACTTATTGTAACATGGACGCATAGAGTCAGTTGTAAACGAATGATGTGTCAGAATGATTGAATAGCAATAAACGGAGTAAAATAAACAGAGTAAATAACTCAATAAAAAGCAGTAACAGTAATAAGTTACGTAATAGGATCAAAAATTTCAAAATTTTTTCAACATTTCATGTTCTCGCATGCGCAGACGAAAGTTACGGCACGATTCATATGGAATTATCTAAGTATTGTTCCCGATGTCTCTCCAAGTTTGAACTAATTTCTACGATATTTAAGGTAGTTATGGGTGTTTCATGTATTTCACGTTCGCGCATGCGCAGATGAAAATTACCGTACGGTTTCTATGATTTTTGGTATGGGACCATCTGCGATCCAACCAGCGTGTACCCCCAACATTTCAGCTCTCTACAACTAGTTTTCGCTTAGTTAGAAGCGTTACAAGGAAATGGTCAACATATCATGTTCGTGCATGCGCCGACGAAAGTTACAGTACGATTCCAATGAAATTCACATGGAACCATGGAAGTAATATTTATAATCGACCCTCCAAGTTTGAACTCATTTCAACGCCATTTGAGGTAGTTATGGGCGTTTCAAGTATTTTACGTTTGCGCACGCGCAGACGAAAGTTACAATACTTTTTCTCTAATGGCCGGCTTTATACCGTTTAGTTCGCGATCGTTTTGACGAAGCTTTTTGGTGCAAACGAACGTACAATACTCCGGGTGGTCTCAAAAACTCCGAAGTTCGAGAACTATTTAAAAACGAAAAAAAAATCGACACGGCGTCCTGAAAACTTCCACCCCTTTTTTTCACCCCTTAGGGATGACTGGCAGTAACGCCGAGCTTCGAGGATCAACTAGACCCCAAATGGGACCTACAAACCAAATGTCGTTAATTTTGGTTCATGGTAGGTAACTAAGAAAAGTTCGAAGTACGGCGTACGGCGGACGGACAGAAATTGTTTTATTTCATTTTCGGATTCTACATACCTTGAAATGGAAACCATCAAGTTTTGAACGCGGTGGGGGGAGGGGGGGGGGGGTTAAATTTTTTTTGATGCTCGATTCCGAAGGTTCATTATTGAAAATAATAAACCACAATGGCTCTTTTGGATTTTGTTGATAGTTACTTTTGTAACTTGTACATACGTTGAAGGATTACTGGGTAAATTACTCGTATTACAAAACGGTAAATTATTGCACGACGGTAAATTATTACTCTACGGTGAATTTTTACACAACGGTTTATTATACTATCCTCGCAGAAGGGGCATCTACTCTTGTAAATCATTACACAACGGTTTATTATTTACCTTATGCTTCATGAATAACTAGAAATAATTAATGATTGAATTATTGAATCCCGCACATATGTGTGAAACTTTAATTCACGAGCCGGCACCAGTACTCGATTTAGGGCTTTTCTGGAGGGAGTTCGAGGGTACTGACCACAGAAAACGCGACCACGGAAGATCTACGCAGAGGCCCGGTGATGCACATGAGCTGCAAAATAATCGGGACGCTGAGATTGTTTTCTATCCTATCCCTTTGATACCCATCAGTGTTTCTGTGCACATGAAGATAGGACGCGGCTTCCTATCTCTTTGATACCTAGGAAAATTTTTCCCCACCACAACTGGGTGGGGATTCTTTCTTCTTCAGTGTTGTGAGTTGTTTCTCCCGAGATTGATCGAGCGCAAGTTGAAATTTATAAAAAGAAGGTATTATTTTCGTACTTTGTGTACAAATACATTTATGAAAGTGATCATAAAAGAAGATATTGGGTTCATCCATTTAAGGGGGCGCAGTCCCTGTTTTTTGTCAGTTTCTTCACGATTTCTCTGGGTGTGGTTAACTTACAGTTCTGGGGAAGGTCTTAATACGCATTATATTATTCCGTGAATAGAGTTAGGGTCATAGCTCTAAAAATTTCCTGAAATTTCCGAAAAATCAATTCAAAAATGTAGTTAAAAAACTTTTTCTTGAATGTTTGTGTCTTACGCCATTTTCGGAGTGATAATAAAGTTGAAAATCCAAGAATCACAATTTTGTTATGTAAAATAAGAAAGAAAACGTGAAGAGAGATGCGAGATATTTAAAAGGCGCTTTCAACACTATTTTCATAGAATTGAGGGAAGATGAACAAAAATTCTTCAATTATTTTCAAATGTCTATTCGTTCATTTGATGAATTGGCTGCAAGAATCAGTGATGCATTAAAAGAAGTTGGTGGTTTCGAAGATACCGTATTATTGTAATACAAGTTATCTAATGTTGAAGAAAAAGCACCATATAGAACGGACGCAGCGACGTCTTGTGCACTGTCCCATTGCCACTAGTGTACTAGTGAAACGCGAGGGATAGAAAATGACGCTGATAGGGGGAGAGACCAGCGGCAGCCCCGATACCTATCGAGATAGGCCGAGGGTATCGGATAGCTATCGGCGTCCCTTGTGCATTGGTCCGTTACTCCCAACGTCTTTCTGACTATCCGATTGAAAACAATCTCAGCGTCCCGATTATTTTGCAGCTCATGTGCACCGGGCCGAAGGGGCATCTATACAGGAAAATAATAAACCTTTGTGTAATAATTTGTAGCGTTTTTTCTCAATCACGAATCCAAGGCCTCCGGCAGTGAGGTAGCAAAAAAGATCACAAATTAAGTTTAGCAATATAGCTACTATAACGACCACACCTTTAATGTTCTCGTAGATAAACTCATGGTACGTACTAATGAATTTAATTTTTGGGATTTCATACGGTTTTGATAATTTTCATTACAGGGCTACAAAAATGAATTCTGAATCCCCTGGTAGTTGTTTTCCTTTGTGTATTTTCAATTTAGGTCCTGTATCTCATCTCCTCCCTGTAGTGGATAAAAGGTTCTAGCCCGAGGCCATATTAAATTTCGTAGCACTAACGTATCACGCTTCGGAGCTACTGCCTGCGTAATTTACTCGACTTTTGCCTTAGTTTTTCTCCATTTACTCGCACCCTTCCTTCTTTCCTTTCATTATCCACGAAAAGAAGTTCCGCAATCCATCATTACTTAATTATTTGACTTCGCCTTGGAAATAATTCGTAGAGTGAGATTAGTTAGGAGTTGTTTGGATGTGCTACACATCGAGCTGGATAACATGCAGTTCATCTAAAAACACCTAAAAACGCTGCAAATTATTACACATCGAGTAGAGCTGTATTGTAGATGACCCTTCTGCTTAGATCGCTGTTCTCTGAGGTCAATGCCTATACTCAATGCTCCCCCCAGGAAAGCCCGAAATCGAGTAGGTACTGGAACGTCGGGGAATTACATTTCATAAATAATATGCGGTAGATTCAAAAATTCTAATATTAATTAGTTATCGTTATTCATGAAGCGTACCATCCCTTGTTCAAGTGACAAAACTACCTGCCTACCAACTAAATCCGAAGTACCTAACCATCATTCTTCAAATGAAATATAATTACAGAACAACCACCTCGATTTCACGTAGCCATGCGTGACTATAATAAGGTGTTCCCTAGCAATGATATATCTGTGCTGGATATACGAGTATATACCGTGTCATTCACGGTCATGTTGACGAAGGTTTTGGTGAAAACTTCAGGGCCTTCTGTGAACGAACGGTTGGACGGACACAGCTGTCCGGGTAGTCTCAAAAATTTCTCTGTTCGACGCCAATTTAAAAAATCCAAATTTGACACCTATTCTGTATGAAAAACAATTGAAATGGTATTGGTGTCTTTGCTCACTTTTCTATGCCACTTTCAATGATTTTATGTCAGTTGTTCGCGATTTTAGCCTAAAAACTCAAATTTGACCCCCTTAGAATCTATGAAAATTGCTCATCTTCAACTCATCCTTTTGTTTGGCAATACGAATGTTTCTGGAGAATTCGGTCTACATGTTTATGTATACATATTTATATACATATATACAACATGTTGTATATATAAATATATATAGTACATATATACATGTTGAAATCTAGGGATGAATTCAGTGCTCTGGAGCAGATTTTCCTATAAAAAATTCATGTTCTGAATACTGACATACTTGAAAAAAAATCCACGCGTTCTTTGATTATCAGCTGGAATCATACGAAGAGAAACTTGTTGTACGGCCCTTATCCTACTTGCTGCAGTCCATGAGATCGGCAGCCCGATGCAATGGGTGCGTCAGACATTGCGTTCCATGTCCAGCCATAATTATGCTACGTATGCCAACAAAACCGTCCTCGGGAACAAGAGGTGCCTCTACTCATGGACGTTACCTCGGGAGCCGTGGTTCCAAATACACTTAGATTTATTTGGCCTTTTAATTTTTCTTGAAACCGTTCCTACAGAGTAGCTAGCTATAAACAGAGGTTAAAAAAAACCGCTATACCAGTTAGTGGGCGTATAGGTACCACTCGCTCTTCTTTAGGGCCATTTTGGTTTATTGTTCTGTGAATAATACACCTATGTATTATCTGAATCTTATCTCAGGCTTATCTCAACACACCTACGTATTCGCTAAGGAAAAAATTTTTCTAACACCCCCTCAAAACTTTTTCTTTGATTCCAAAAACGCTGCGAAGTCCTTGTCACATGTGTTTATTATTCTATTGGACATACCTACAGAAATGCTAGCTGTTCATTTATTGTTTCTTTCATACGCAGTAATTGAAATAGCTATTTCTGATGGTTTCCACAAATTTGGCCCCCAAAAACGAATTAGTCTCCTATTTTTTTAAAAATTATCTTTGATTATTGATAGTGCCATTTAATTGTCTTGATTCACCTGTTGATACTACTGCTAGTGTTATATACAAGTTTATGGTGATTTTAGAAAATTTCCCAGGTTTTTGACTCCTAAAAAATGAATTTTGGTTGGGAGCTGAACCTTCGTTACAACCCCAATTCTTCACTCTTCGGTCAAAATCAACTTCATATTCGGTCTTCTCGCCCTAAAAACGTGGAAAATACCTCACAAGCTCACGCTACTAAAACACCAAAAAATCCTGTTTTTACATCCATTTGTCCCCCATAATACACCCAGGTGCATTCCGACCGGGCTGCCGAGCTTCGGAGCACAAGTAGGTCCCAAATGTGTTCCCAAATGGATAACCAAATTGTCTACAGAAGAAGACCATTTTAGAACAAAATGTAGCGTAAATTAAGGCTGAAACTTCGTTAGAACCTTAATTTTCCACTCTTTGGTCAAAATCGACTTCATATTCGGTATCCTCGTCCTTAAACAAACATGGAAAACGGTACCTCACAAGCTCCTAAACTTACTTGTTACTAAAACACCAAAAAACCCTATTTTTACACCCATTTTTCACCCATAACACCCATGGGTATATTCCGATCGGGCTGCAAAGTTTCGGGACGCAAACAGGGCTCAAATGGAGCCTGTGTGCAAAAGAACAATTCTTTTTTTATACCGAACATGAAGTAGGAATGGATGATACGGCGGACGGCGTACGGGTGACGGACATTGTATTTTTGGAATGTACGCCCCATGAAACGCAAACGAAAAAATTTTGAGGGGGTGTTATAACAATTGTTTGCTGAGCGAATACATAGGTGTATAATTAATCACAGAATAATAAACCAAAATGCAATGTCCGTCCGCCGTATCATCCATATCTAGTTCATTTTCGGTCTAAAAAATTCTTTCTTTCGCACATACGCTCCATTTGGGCCCTAGTTGTGTCCCGAAACTTTGCAGCCCGATCGGAATATACCCAAGGGTGTAATGGGTGTAAAAATACGGGTTTTTGTGGTTTTAGTATTATGAGCTTGTGAGGCATCGTTTTCCATGTGTTTTAGGTCGAGGAGACCGGATATGAAGTCAGTTTTGACTAAAGGGTGGAAAATTGAGGTTTTAACGGAGTTTCAGCCTTAACTGACGTTTAATTTTGGTCTAAAATTGTCGTTCTTCCTCACACAGTTTGGTTCCAAATTTCTGAACACATTTGGGTCCTAGTTGTGCTCCGATGCTCGGCAGCCCGATCGGAATACACCCAGGGGTGTTGTGGGGGGAAAAATTGGTGTAAAAATAGGGGTTTCGAGGAGGGGTTTTTTATGGGTCAAAAACCTGGGTATCTGTCTGAAATCACCATAAATCTGTAACGCTAGAAGTAGTATCAACAGCTGATTCAAGCCAGATAAATGGCACTATCAATGATCAGAGATAATTTGTACAGAAATAGGAGCCTAATTCGTGTTTTTGTGAAAGAATAAATGAGCAGCCAACATTTCTGTAGGTATGTCCAATAGAAAAATAATCCCATGTGACAAGGACTTAGCAGCGTTTTCAGCAGACTTTTCAGCGTGGACGTTCCACCACACTTCCGGGAAAACAACTACTAATTGTTATTAAGTCATTTATGATCAGGTAGAAATGCATGTAGTTCACGTCCACATGATCGAACCTCATCCGAAAATCGTTGATATTTCCAGTCAATAAAGGGCTTGGAAAGTTGGCGGTATAGCCCCGGGTTCATTCATTTCATAAATCATAATGTGGACCGTAGCTCGATAAACATAGGGTGGGAAAGAGCGGAGAACGAGTAACGGTGGGTTTCCAATGGGAACGGAGCTGAGTTAGCTGGTACGCAAGGAAAAGAAGGGCGGAGGAGGAAATTTCTAATCAAAATCCTTTGGCCCGACTCCAGCGGCAGTTCCAACGTCCAACCGAGTTACCGGGAGGACTCGAAGGGATGACTGCGGAAGGGCGCCCTGAAGCAAATGTAGGCAGAGGGAAAGGGCGGCGGGCCTACTGGATTAACTGGCAGGAAATTGTATAACGTCTCGATGGGGTGAGAAGAAACGTTGAGGGTTAGCTCGTTTGTGCTGAACTTCCCTATTGCCACTTCCGGTGCTCTCTTTCCTCCAGTGGACAGCTTGGCCATCTCACCATGCTCGTTTCCATTCGTAGGTACCTTTTTGAGCTACTTTAACTCACGTTTGGAATGATTTGTATTCCGAAAATTCCCATCCTCAGTCTCATCTTGTTACAAACATTTTCGCAAATTATTATTATCATTATTGTTATTATTTCATAGCCAAGATTAGATAAGTCTGGAAGGACACATGTATAAATAACATGAACGCACGAATAAAATTTTAAACTATAGGGATGGCTTCAGAATGGTTTTAAACGGATTGGCATAGGAACATTTTGGAAAAGGCGTGTAGTTGCTATCGGTAGGATTATTCTGTGAATAATATACCTACTCGCTTTGAAACAATTTTTGACCCCCCCCCCCCCCCCCTCAAAATTTGATGGTTTCCTTTTCACGGTACGTAGAATCCAAAAATGGAATTTAAAAAAAATGTCTGTGCGTCCGCCGTACTAATACTAACGTGAACGAAATTAATGAAATTTGGTATGTGGGTCCCATTTGGGGTCTAGTTTGTTTCGCGAAGCTCGGCGTTACTGTCAGTCATCTCTAAGGTGTGAAAAATAGGGGCTGAAATGTCAAAGCGCCGTTATGTCAAGTTTGTTTACATTTTTAAATTGGTCTCGAACTGAGGAATTTTTTGAGACTACCCGAAGCCTTTTCCGTCCAGCCATTCGTTCACAGTAAGGCCCTGGGCGTTGCATCGAAAAGTTTCGTCAACATGATCGTGAATGAAACTGTATAAATCCAGCACATAATTATATCATTGCTACGGAACCGGATTATAGTCACGCATGGCTACATGCAGTCGAGTTGGTTGTCCGTGATTATATTTTATTTGAAGAATGATGGTTGGATATTTAGGATTTTATTAGTAGGTAGGCACCTACTTTTGTAACTTGAACAAGAGACGTTAAATGCTTCATGAATAACGAATAATTAATTACAGAATTCTTGAATCTACAGCATATTAATTAAGAAACTGTAATCGGCTGCAGTACTCGAGGGTGGTTACTGATCACAGAAAACAGTGATCCACGCAGGAGGGAGCAAAAAACCCCGTTAAATAATAAAACGTTGTGTAATAATTTGCAGCGTTTATTCGAAATTACTCCAAAACCAGCTTCTTGGTAGGCGTCAAGTTATTGCAATAACTAATTAGTAATAACAAATAACTAATTATTAACTAATAACTATTAGTAATTGACAGTTAACTGACAACCAATTATTAGTTTCGACAGTAATGCTAAGATGAGCAACCAACCTAATCGAATCCTGTAACCCATTCCTTTATTCAACAAAAAAAGGGTCCGGTTTAGATGTTCATTAGGTATAACAGAGAACATGAAATTATGAAATTAGATATTGCCAAGCATTTATGGGGCTAGAATTCAAGCACGCTTATTGTGATAATGTAGCTAGAATGGACTTTTGTTTCCCAAGCTGAAAGCCATATTTTCACGTTAATATGAAATGTAATGAAGTGGTCTTTGAGGGAAGCATCTGGGAACGCATTTTCGGATAATAAGTTGGGGCGCTGCCTGAAATGAGACTTTCGAGACCCTCCCGCATCTCCAAGGAACTTCCATTCGAAGCTCGTTTGTAGTCAGTGTTTCATTCAGGTTAGGTTAATAGGATGGAATTAAACCAAACTAATTCGCTTTCGTAGCTCATCAAGTTTAAGCATCCTTTATATTGAGTTCAGGTGAGTGCGAGAGTTCTCTCCCGAATTTCTGCACTCGTCCCCCTACACAACATTCGAGGAATGTAGGTGGCCTCAGGATGATTATATATTGAACCTATAGCTTGATTAGCCATACGTGCGAACATTTGTAACATTTTTGTCGCCATATCGGACCATTACAGTCTATAGCTTCTCTGGAGAGTCTCGCAATGTACGGAGGGTTTGATATGTGCTGTTAAACCCCCTACAAGTGGCTCCATGTGTTGAGCCGTTTCTCTCTTTGAAAACAGGTTTAGGCTTAAAGAATACTTGAGTCGATTATCATCTCCTTCCTGCTGTGGATGCTGTGGATTTATCCAACTCACCCATTCCTCCTTAGCTTCCTACACTCATTTTAAAGATGATCAAGACTAGTTGGAATATTCAATAATTGCTCGGTCAATTTATCGAGCTCACCCCTGTTTTACGGTTACGGCAAAAATTGCACATTTTCGGACTAGATCACGTGTTTAGGTCGTAATTGTCAAGTTTTGACTCCTCAGACTGGTAAATCATTCGTTGAAGTTCCAGAATCCAGGCGACCAAACGTTATCGTATCCAGTCGAGTAGGAAAAGCCAGAACTCGTCTTTTTTTATGAGAGCCATATAATTTTGGTTTATTATTTTCAATAATGAACCTTTGAAATCGAGCATGAAAGAAAACAACAATTTAACCCCCCCCCCCCCTCAAAATTTGATGGTTTCCGTTTCATGGTATGTAGAGTCCGAAAATTCAATAAACCTGTCCGTCCGCCGTAAGCCGTACTTTGCACTTTTCTAGTACGTGAACCAAATTAATGAAATTTGGTTTGTAGGTCCCGTTTGGGGTCTAGTTGGTCCGCGGAGATCGGCGTTACTCTCAGTCATCTCTAAGGGGTGAAAAATAAGGGTTGACATTTTCAGAACGCCGTAGCTCGAAAACTTTCAATAGAAGGGTATGGTTTTTTTACGTTTTTAAATTGATCTTGAACTAAAGAATTTTTGAGACCACCCAGAGCATTGTACGACTAGCGGTTCGTTTGCACCGAAGAGCTTCGTCAACGTGATGGTGAATGAAACGGTATGAATCCGGCCCAGATATCATTGCTAGGGATCACCTGATTATAATCCCGGATGGCTGTATGAAGTCCAGTTGGTTGTTTTGTGATATTATTTCATTTGAAAAGTGATGGATCTTTTGGATTTTGTTGATAGGTACTTTCGGAACTTGAACAAACGTTATGCTTCCAGAATAACATCAAATAATATTAATGATTAAATTATTGAATCCCGCGCATTTTTATGAAATGTAGTTCCCGGGCTGGCTCCAACACTCGGTTTAGGGCTTTCCTGGAGGGAGTACGAGGGTAGGTATTGACCACAGAAAACAGTGATCTACGCAGATCTATAGAAGTAAATTATTACACAACGGTTTATTATTTACATTATGCTTCATGAATAACGGCAAATAATATTAGTGATGGAATCATTGGATCACGCGCTTTTTTGATGAAATTGTAATTCCCGGACCGGCTCAACTACTCGATTTAGGGCTGGGCGGAGCTCGAGGTTAGGTATTGACCACAGAAAGCGGTGATCAACGCAGAAGGGGCATCTGCGTAAATTATTACACAATGTTGTTATAAATAAATGACACGTGTTGTAAATTTTTACAACACTTGTAGATGTAAAATATTACATCTATAACGGTTAAATTATTACACAACGGTTTATTATGCTTCATGAATAACTACAAATAATATTAATTATCGAATTATTGAATCCCTTGCACTTTTATGAAAGTGTAATTCCCGGACCGGCTCCACTACTCGATTTAGGGCTTTCGTCGGGGGCGCTCGAGGGTAGGTATTGACCACAGAAAACAGTAATCTACACAGAAGAATTTGCAGCGTTGTTCTATATTGGAGGAATAAATTATATCAAACACTTAGCAGTTGGAATGAGGACAATAGTCACATAGAAAGAAATAGCTGAATAATTTATTCCGTCTTTCTTCTGGTTTTTCATCTTCCTTCCTTGACTATTGCATCCAGACTCACACTTCCACGATGAGTGGTAGCTTTCGCACCCTTCCATCTCAGTTCATATTATGTAGGTAAAAGGTAGTAAGTATAAATATATCCATTATAGTTGTTTCTTGTTGTTTTGATCTTTTCCAAACTATATCACACGTAGTTACTCAAGGACGGTCGAATTATACAGTCTGTAGGTTCTAACCATACACTCTTTTGAGGGTGAAGTTTCGCTTCATAACCACTCTTGTGTATTACTTCAATTATTACGGGTCGCTGGTCCTCACAGTTGTCTTCATTCCCGTGGTTCCACCATCTAGTTGTGATTCTGAACTCTTTTCATTTGTTTCCGGCGGATCCTTTCATCACCGGGTAAAGCCAGCGTGAAAACCCTAGATTCAACGTCCCCACTTTTTGTCTCATCTCTTTTGATTGCCTTTGTATTTTATTGTGACTTCAGTTCAACCAGATTATAGCTTGAGCTATAAATGTACCATGTACCTATTTCAGTAGTATTTCTCAGACTTTTTGGCTCGAGGCTCGGTAATTCTTATAGAGCAGGTGTTCGGAAGGTTGTAAGGTACGAAAGATTACAGTTTAAAAAAAAAAGATCAAAAATTTGATTTCAGTTTGTTTCGGAAGTGGTCATGTTGATATGTTTCTTGAATAACGCAGCAGTAGGTAACACTGCTGTGCTAACATGTAGTAACACTGCATAAATGGAGTAGGTAACACTTCGCTATATCTAGTCACTGCGAATGTCTGTCCGTAGCTTTTCTCGGAGAATCCGTTAGGTCCAATTTGATCTAAGAGATGACCAGTGCTTACAAGCGTTCCAATGTTTAGCAACTCATGAGTCGGGAATTAATACCTAGAATTTAAATAATTATAGATTTAATCAAACTATTGTTTTTTATGCATGGCCTCTGAGTGTAATATTATAAGTGCAGGGATCTCTTTCCTGTGATATTTTATTTGTTCAATATTGAATAGATAGGTACTATTTTACCAGGAAGTTTTCCACATGAATTACCTAGTATATTTATTTAGGACTTTGGGCAGAAGTCAACTTTTTCCGCGTCACTCAGAAGCTGCATACAAAAAAGTAAAAAAAAAAAGTGTATTAGTTTTTGCTGTTCCATTTTTTGTGGTGTTTACTTAGGTGGAACCACCACGTTTTTATGCTTTCTTGGTTGTCGGTTCTTTGTTTTTCTTTCGATTTTGACGTTTCTCGGAACGTCTTTATACGCATGCACATTTTTTGTTCTTTTCTTTGCGTGGAAAATTTTGCGATTAGCTATGGAACTGAAACGGTTTAGGTAGTTAGTTTCGGCAAAAGAAGCTGGACAGATAATTGGGACTGACTTGGAAATAGGTTCGTACCTACCTACCAGTTTTAGCGAATTTTCAAGAAAAACAAAGCTATTGCAGCGGGTCCAAAATTTTCAGAACATGAATTTTTGAAAAATTTGTATTGACAAATCAGTTTCAAAGCAGCCTGAATTCATCGCGTTTTTTACAAAAATTTATATGCATGTATCAAGTTTGGTTTATTCTCAAGAATAAACCAAACTTTACATTGTATAAGCGGTCGAGAACACTATATATGTATACATATAAATAATATCTATATATGTATTTTTTATTATATATATATAGCTATATTTATTTATGTGTCACTCAAGACGATTTATCTGACCTTGGGTACATGATATAAATTCAGATTTCCCGAAAATGTTCATATTGCCAAACAGAAAGCTGATTTCGAAGATGAGCAATTTTCAAAAATTCTAGCGGGGGTCAAATTAGAGTTTTTAGGGGTCAAAAATCCATTAAAACGGCTAAAATCTCGAATATTTTTTATAAAATCACTTAAAGTGGAATGGAAAGGTCAGTAAAGACAGAAAAATACCATTTCAGTTGTTTTACGTACAGAATAGGGGTGAAATTTGGACTGGTTAAAACTTGGTATTAAGGGTTAAAATACATATTAGCTCGCCTGAAGTTGTGTGGGTTGGCGATTCACGACAGAAAGAGGGATATTTCGATGATAAAAATATTTAAAATATTTTTCTCAAAAAAGAGTGGGTCAGATTCGACTTTATAAGGGTCAAAAATCGGTAAAAATGACTAAAATCACGGAAAAGTTATATAATGTTACGAAAAGTGGTATGGTTTCGCTCTGTATCATCTTTTTACGCAATAGCAAGAATAGTTATCAATACCCGTTTCAAGGTGCGTACATTCCAAAAATGCAATGTCCGTCCGCCGTATCACGTCTGCCGGCTTCATTTTCGGTCTAAAAAAGTCGTTCATTCGCACACATGCTCCATTTGGGCCCTAGTTGTGTCCCGAAACTTTGCAGCACGATCGGAATATATCCAGGGGTGTTATGAGTGAAAATAGGTATAAAAATAGGTACCTACTTTTTGTGTTTTAGTAACATGAGCTTTTGGGACATCGTTTTCCAAGTTTTTGGGGACGAGAAGACCGAATTTGAAGTCGATTTTGACCAAAGAGTTGAAAGTTGAGGGTCTACAAAGGTTCAGCTGCCAAAATTGATTTTTTATGAGGCAAAAACCTGGAAAATCGTCTGAAATCACCATCAATTTGTATAACACTAGAAAAAATGTCAACACGTGGATCAAGACGTTTTGGGGGGCCAAAATTGTTGGAAACCATCAGAAATAGCTATTTCAATTATTTCACATGAAAGAAACAATAAATGAACAGCCAACATTTCTGTAGGTATTCCAGTAGAATAATAAACCCATGTGACAAGGACTTTGCAGCGTCCTTTCTTTTCGGAATGCGATGAGAATTTGACTTTAGATCTCCTTGGGACTGCTTTCAACACCTTCCCTCTCGCAATCCGTCAAACTGACATTCTAGGGCTAGGTGAACGGCTTCGCATCAGTATGCACAGGTCGACTTATTTAATCTTCTGGTTCTTGGTGTTCTCTTCTGATATTGGTATCGTCACATGGTGTCGATGCATAGCCAGTTGGATGGTTAGTCTTCCATTTTGAGAATGATATTTAACTCACACTCTTTATCGGTTTCTTCCATGGGAGATGACTTCCATTCGATGACCGTGCACCCCCGGAGCGGCAGTAAATTGGTGTGAAGCAGAAGCAAAAGCGAGTCCTCATGGTGCCACTGCTCTCCCAGGCTTTGGATACTGCCTATACAAAAATGAGTATCCATCTTGAAATCCGGGTGCCCCTCCGTGAAATCTTTCGAATTAGAAACGTCCAACGCCTTTCGTTGCGGTCCTTCTCGCACCTCGACGGCTGATCCCTTCTTTTCGACGAAAGAAGACAGAGGAGTAGAATCCTCCATTTCCTTTGTCCTTGCCTTGGATACTGACCGCTGGCTTTAGCCGTTCTAATAGGTGGTATGTGCCTCTGGGTGCTCTGCTCCTTCCCTCTCGACATCAAAGTTCGTTTTCACTCAACATCACAGTTCCTATATTATTCTCATCACTTTCATGAAATGTACGAGTTGGCTGACAGGATTTCTTTCTCAGATACGAATAGTTCAGATATGAAGCTGTTGTACTACCTCAAAGAGGGATTTTCTCGTGAACCGCGGGAAATTGCATATTGCGGATTTGCATTAACGATGCACATTACACAACTTCTTGAAAATATATGGCTTAGTGCTGTCTGCCATTAAGAAAAAAAGTCTGCCAAGTTTAATGGCACATAGCTTCCTCTTAATGAATTGTAACTATAATTATATTCTACTTGGGGAAGATGGTATCGTGTGCGAGTTGATGAAGAAGGGCTGTTCAACGCGATTTCCGACGATTAAAAACGAAGAGCCAAAGAAATCGAGAATTGGTATCCGATTTTCGATAAGGCAGGAGGAGGGCCCTAATTATATTTATAGAAATACCTACCTACCGTACATGGATTTTTTATGGTTGAAGCTGATATAACATATGTTACCATACCTTCCGGAGGAATCCGTCATCACTAGCTGGTTGAGTACCAGCTGTGGTATGATAATATTACTTCTTACAGTAGCTGAAATGACCATTTAGATTTGATATTATAATATATGTGTTATCTCCATAGGTTGGTACTTCCTCTGATTTGATACTTCGGGTAGCTGTAGCTTCAGGATAGCCGGATCACCTTTGCGTGTTAGGGGATTCTGTTCTGTAACGTTTCAATTGAAAACCTCCTAGTTATGGGAGGGAGGGGGGGGGGGGTGTCAACGTTTGAAAACCTCCTAGTATCCTTGTTGTAAAAGTGTAAGAACCACTCGACTGTTGATCAGTGAAATCAGTTTAGAACCATCTTCACCTTATTTATTTATTGTCCTCATTTCTATTGTGGAATGTAAATAATAATAATAATTAGAGTTAGGATCGGTATGACGTTAAAAACTTCAAATATGAAGGAAAACCTCGGAATAGGACCGAAAGATATGATCTAAAACCTTCAAATAGGACATAAAGTATGACAGGAAAAATCCGGAATATCTAATCCCGAAAAAGCCCGGAAAATGTTGTTTAAGCCTGGTAAATCTCAGAAGTGTGGCGTTTTAAGCTATAAAGCATCCATGCTGAGTGTTTACAGATGAAAATGAAATTTGACGGTATTATGGAAAACTCCGAAATATAATAAAAATTTGTTATAGGTATATATTTAAAATTGGTAAAACTGGACTGGTCTTAATCTGGTATGAGGCCTGTGCATATCAGGAAAAAATTTGCAATTATGAACCGTAATACACTATGCTTAGGTACTTTATAGATTATTGACCCCGACATGATTTGAACAATGGCTCATGGAGATCCGCCTACGTACATTTGGGAAACCCAGGCAGTTTGGAAGCTATTTTGTGCTATCTGTGTTTTCGATGTACAGAAGTAACTGTGCGTTCTGAAAACAAGAGTTAGCCGCAGCAACAGTTCATCCCGAAGTCGTATAGATTCTAGTGTTAATCGAAATAGAGCTAGGCGTTACAAAACCTAGTGAGAAATATTGTTACTACCCCTCTAGATTTGGATGAAGATGTCAACCAGATAAGTGCTCACCAACATGTCAGTGGAAGAAGGGAAACGACAAACGACAGCAACAGTAGCAGCGCTGCATGATGTCGAGGAATGCTCACGATTAGGCAGCTAATGACTTTTTGCTAAAGATAAGAGATCAGGCCTAGGATTTCTGGTAGTGGGGTGCTGACATGTCAGTCCAGCTGCCAAAACTAATTTAAAAAATGAAAATGTCGAAAAATATTAACTCTATGCTGCAACTGGTAGTGAAATTCCAACTTATGGTACGATGTACGAAGCTAATGGATCTTGATTTGGGATTGAAAAGGAATTTTGAATGGCCATTGATCATTGTATTGCTAAAATCAGGCATCAAAGACCCATATTTTCAACACCACTTCGAACCCAGGGGGGTCGGTCGCGTCGGAAGGGAGATGGAAAGGAAGTGAGACGCATGATGAGGAAGAGTGTGTGAGGGTGGGGGAGAAAGGGAGAGAAGGTCAGAGCCAGGTGGCTTTGATGGATGGCTTTGTGGTTCGATGTTTTCTTTCGATAGGTATGCATTCCATTTCTTAGTATAATATAAGTGATTTCGAGGTCAGACGTCACAAAACTAAAAAACATCCCCATAGCAGAAAATCAGCACGACAACTACCTACTTATATTTTTTTGGTTATATTTATTCATAGGAATGAGTAAATTTTAAAACAAGGGTGCTCTGAACGCAGAATTTGATTCTTTACAACTTCGGTTATGTCACTTTTGGTTTATTATTTTCAATAATAAACCATTGGAATCGAGCATGAAAAAAAATTCTTACCCCCCCTCAAAATTTGATGGTTTACAATTCAAGGTATGTAGAATCCAAAACTGCAATAAAAATATTTCCGTCTGTCCGCCGTACGCCGTACGGGCCACTTTTAGTTTACCATGAAACTAAATTGTAACTAACTGAAACTAAATGGTAACTAAACCAATTTAGTTACCATGAAACAAAATTGGTGAAATTCGGGTTATAGGTTTCGTTCGGGGTCTAGTTGGTCCTCGAAGCTCGACGTTACTGTCAGTCATCTCTAAGGGGTTCAAAATAGGGGTTGCAATTTTCAGAACGCCGTAGCTCGAAAACTTCCGATAGAAGGGTATGGTTTTTTTTACGTTATTAAATTTGTCTCGAGCTAAACAATTTTTTGAGACCACCCAGAGCATCGTACGTCCAGCAGTTCGTGAGCACCAAAAAGCTTCATCAACACGATCGTGAATCAAACGGTATAAATCCGGCCCGGACATCATAACAACGGAGCATCTGATTATAAGCAAGGATGGCTGTATGAAGTCGAGTTGTTTGCTGTGCGATGTTATTTCATTTGACAAGTGATGGACTATTGGATTTTGTTGGTAGGTACTTCTGAAACTTGAACATAATTACAAAATTGAACAATTGAAATTATTACACACGGTAAATTATTACACAACGGCTCATCTACCCAGAAGTGGCTGGATTTTGTTGATAGGTACTTTTGCAACTTGAACAACCGTTGAAGTATTATTGATGGGTAAATTATTACACAATGGCAAATTATTACACAACGGTAAATTATTACACAACGGCTCCTCTACCCAGAAGGGGCTGGATTTTGCTGATAGGTACTTTTGCAACTTGAACAACCGTTGAAGTATTATTGATGGGTAAATTAATACACAATGGCAAATTATTGTACAACGGCAAATTTTTACACAACGGTAAATTATTACACGACGGTAAATTATTACACCACGGTAAATTATTACACAACGGTAAATTATTACACAACGGCTCATCTACCAAGAAGGGGCTGGATTTTGTTGATAGGTACTTTTGCAACTTGAACAACCGTTGAAGTATAATTGATGGGCAAATTATTACACAACGGTTCATTATTCCATCTCCGTAGAAGGGGAACCTATACAGGTAAATTATTACACTACGGTATAGGTAGGTACCTAGTAACGAGTAATACATACTACTACGAGTAATACATAATGTATAGAAAATTACATATGTTATTATAGAAGGGTTGTCTTTACCGAGACCTGTGATCTGTGACAGGAGGGTATTCTGTACATAATAATAAACCGTTGTGCAGGGATTTGCACCGTTTTTTCATATGGAATAACCTATTTTGAGGTAAAGGCGTCTGCAACTGAGCATTTAACCCACTTTTCTGACAGAATGGAAAAATTTTGCCAATTTTTGACCGCCGATTCTGACTAAACGGCTGAACCAAATTTTGTGTTAAGAAGGGCTTTCGACGCATAATGCTAACTATTTGTACGAGTGAAGTTTTCTGTAGGTACGTTTTAGGTGTTTTTTGGCTCCCGAAGGCGCCAACATTTCGTGTTTTTTTTGGCTCCCAAACGTTTGGCAGGATTCAGAAAATTGTCGCAAAACATGAATTACTCTTATGCAGGATGTGCAAAGTGAATTAAAAAAATCATTTCCAGCTTTGTCTGAATTATTCGGAGGCCACGGTCCTTGTTTTGTCTAATTTGACTGGGAGGTTGCGTACAGATGTGTCAAGGAACGGGAAGTCGCCCCCAGTTTGCGAACTGTACGGAGTAACGTAATTAGTAGTAGTTTGCTGGATTATTTTGAACCTAGAGTAGTTTGTTTAGGTAACGATTGGCAGGAACAGTTTTTCCACGTACCTAATAGAAAAATAGCACATCATTCAACAAGTAAAATCGTTAGATGACGTCCTCCATTATTCGCTGCTAACCTGATAAGGAAATTTTATGTCTTGCACACCACGCCGTTTTTATCGGCAACAATTCAGCCGCAGCCTCAATATCGGTGGACCAAGCAGTAATAAAAGCGGGCGGGATAATGGGTGCCGTATCGATCCTCGTAACCCTCCTCACGATTGATTGTCTGGCAGGTGTGAAAATCGTATGCTGCCCTTGCGAAGGAGGTTGTGATAATCCATTATTTTGGTTAACAAGTGATCAAAAACCTCGGTAAATATAGAAGGATGAGGATGGATAAAGCAGATGATCTGGCTTAGTTGGCTGGCAACGAGGCGGGAAAGATGAGCTGACGAGGTCGGTCGAAAAAGGAGGAGCATCAAGTCTAGACGCGGCCGGGATCAATATGTCAGGTGGTTTCATCATTGTGCACACCAAAACAACATTTAGCTGTAAAAACTTTTGCCCTATATCCACATACAACTGGCGGAACTTGACAACTGATGCAATTTCCTCTGAAAGCATTCAACTCAATTCGTCCCTAACAAACTTGAGGTGGTTTCAGGGGGTTGAAAATTGAGGTCAGCATTACGATCTGTGCCGTTGATCCAGACCCGTTGTTGTGCTTCGGGAAGACTCTTTGGAATGCTGTTTTTTCGGTTTATTATTTTCAATAATGAACCTTTGGAGAAAAAAAGAAAAGAAAAAAACGCTGCAAAGTCCTTGTCACATGGGTTTATTATTCTATTGGAGTTCTAGAGATTCTTGTTGGCTGTTAAATTTATTGTTTCTTTCATGTGGAATGATTGAAATAGCTATTTCTGATGATTTCCACCAATTTTGGCCCCCAAAACATGAAATAGGTACGCTTTTTTTTTCCAGATCATCCTTGATCATTGGTAGTGCCATTTAATGGTCTTGATTCACCTGTTCACACTTTTTCCAATGTTATTATACACATTGATGGAGATTTCAGACAGTTTTCCAGGTTTTTGACTCATAAAAAACCAATTTTGGGAGCTGAACCTTTGGTAAAACCTCAATTTCCACTCCTTGGTCAAAATCGACTTCAAAAACACGGAAAACGATACCTCAAAAGCTCATTTTACTAACATGTTACTAAAACACAAAAAGTACCTATTTTTATACACATTTTCACTCATAACTCCCCTGGATATATTCCGATCGGGCTGAAAAGTTTCGGGACACAACTAGGGCCCAAATGGAGCATGTGTGCGAAAGAACGATTTTTTTAGACCGAAAATAAGCCTGTACACGTGATACGGCGTACGGCGGACGGACATTGCATTTTTGGAATCTACACACCTTGAAACGGAAAAGAAAAAATTTTGAGGGGGTGTTATAAAAATTTTTTGCTGAGCGAATACATAGGTGTATTATTCACAGAATAATAAACCAAAATTGCCCCTCTTAAAATGAATTGCTCCCCTTTGGTTTCTTTTTTCAAGGTATGTACCTACGTACCAAGAATGCGAAAATGGAATTAAAAAATTCAGTCTATAAATTAATGAAATGGGGGTCTGGTTCGACGTTACGACCGTCGCGTCGTCTCTAAAGAATGGAAAAGTGGGAGGTAGAAATTTCCAGAACGCCGTTGTCGCGAAAAGTTTCAATAGAAGGGTATCTTTTTTGGTTGATTATTTCCAGTAATGATCCTTTCGAATCGAGCATGAAAAAATGTTTTTAACCCTCTCGCAACATTTGATGGTTTCCGTTTCAGGGTGTGTAGAATCCGAAAGTGGAATAAAAAAATCTAACTCCGTCCGCCGGCTGTCGCTGTCCGCCATACTTCGAACTTTCCGTAGTCACCATGAACGAAAATTAATGAAATGTGGTTTGTAGGTCCCATTTGGGGTCTCGTTGGTCCTCGAAGCTCGGCGTTACTGTCAGTCGCCTCTAAGGTATGAAAAATAGGGGTTAAAATTTCCAAGGGGCCGTTGTGTCAATTTTTTTTACGTTTTTAAATTGGTCTCGAACTGGGGAATGTTTTGAGACCACCCAGAGCGTTTTCCATCCAGCCATTCGTACAGTAAGGCCTTGAAGTTTGCACCGAAAAGCTTCGTCAACATGATCGTGAATGAAACGGTATAAATCTAGTACAGATATCAATAAAGAATAATAAACCCTTGTATAATAATGCAGCTTTTTTACCATTTGTGGAGGAAACCGCAACATTTTTGGAAAATTGAAGTTGTTAGCATCAATTGAGTGAGAAATAAAATGACATCAGGTGCGACGTAACTCCACACACCATCATGACCATGGTTTTGCATTAAAATTCATTGATGAACCCAACCCCATCAAGTAAAAGTTAACTTACTCGTATAAGCTTTGTACATGAGAAACCTTATTTTATTTGAAGAAAATACGCTATTGCCATGGTCAAAATTTTAGTACATAAATCTTAGAAAATGCTTTGATACAAATCCATTGCAATGCATTCTAAATTCAACCCTGGGTTTCAAGAATATTATTATGCATAAAAACGATCCAGCATTTTCCACTACGCGTCGTTTCTCTCTGTTTAGATAACCTCTCAGTCTAGTTCTCTGTTCTGAATGCTGCATCTTTGAAATACGAATGAGTGATTAGACGACGTGAGGGTTTGAATGAGCTGAAAAATTGCGGCTAGCGGGCTAGTTGCGGTTTGATACCCAAGTTCCATGTAAAATCAGTTGAAATCCGACTGTAAAATTAGTCGGCGCACGTGCAATCAGTGAAATATCTGTACTTTGTAACCAAAAGTAAAGGGTGGTTGGGAAACGGCTTACTGGTGAGTTCGAAGAATCTCAAGTTCCGGGTCATTCAAGCAATACAGTACTTACCTAACAATTTAATAACCGATGTTTTGGCGAGTGGATGGGCAATTAGATATGTCACAGTGTATTTTCAGAATTGATCAAAATTTGTAAACCATGGCTGTAAATTTTTCGTGTCAACACAATGAATAAACGTTGAGAGTTGGTGAGTCAACCAAAGTTCCCAATCTTGTTTAATCAGTACCTTTGTTTTCAGCATTGTAAGGGATTTCCCTCTGAAACTTCAAATCACTGGGGTTCTGCATCTTATAGCTTGTACTGTCTTTGAGCAAATTGAATGTAGACTCACTTGATGTGGATATCTGTAATGTAGCTCGATTTTCCATTGACAAATTACTAGAGCTGCCTACACACCCAGCAGAATGAGATATTCAGTATAGGAAGTATAGCCTGGGCTTCCGACGATCTAAGGGCGAACCGTCAACCAGAATTGCTTCTACAATAACAAAAATTTCAATTAAAATCAAAATTATATATCAATTAGGAATTATATATCAAAAATTTAATGACTCACCTTCATTTAAATTTCAAAAATTAATAGGTATTCAAGTTAGTTCCTAGAAGCTTTCCCTGAACGGGAAATAGTGCGAGAAACAGGGGCAATAATTCCGAAAGTCAGTCTGCGTTTTTATTCCATATTCGGATTCTACGTACCATGAAACGGAAACCATCAAATACTTGGGGGGGGGGGGGGGGGGGGGGATGGTTTTAATGCTCGATTCCAAAGGATCATTATTGAAAATAATAAACCAAAAGAATCAATCATCGTAGGAGAGAGCGCTTTTGGTCAAAAATTCTTAGAATGGATCCTACGTTCATTCAAAAATATAAACTGAACTCCTTATTGCGCGGCGTTTTTACATTGTGATAACTTTTAGGTACGTGGGTTTCCACGTGCTACAATGTCATAAATCATAATCACATTACCAGTGAGTTCATAATGTTGTGTGACGTATTTATGTAATAGAATGGATTGCTGTAATCGATCACTCCTTTACTAATATATCTTTCAATTTTTTCATGCTAACCCTCTTCAGGAATCAAGTGTAAGTCTTTTACTACTTTATTGCAAATCTAGTTTTAGTTGCATGATTAGATAAAGTTCACTGTTTCATTCTAGTATAAGGTTTTCCTAATTGACCTATAACTAACTCTAGTTATGGATGTTAACCAAAGTGATGTTTTTCGACTGTGATCCTCTCTTATCAGAGGTTCTTCTGAAAATCGATGGGAGAAATACCTAGTGATATGCTATAAGATTGGGGTATAGTTTAAAAAACAAGAGGAATGACTTGGTGCTTTTTACCAGTTGTTTATATCAGTATTCTTTTGCAATCTAAACGTCTGCATATTTTCAAAGCGGATTTTCCCCCTTTGTTTTCGTCTTAGCTCCTCAATTTTGATCTCTTCGGTTCGCCACCCGTTGGTGATATAATCCCAAAACCGCGATGTTTAAATCCCCTCTACTTCCATAAACACTATCAATTTGGCATTTGTGTTTGCAATCGTAATTTTAAGCCAGTTTGAAGCCAACATTATAGAAATGGGCACCGAACATATCGATGATTCGATGTTTTTAACGTGAAGCGGAGAATTTTCGATACGATCCAGTTTCGATGAGTTCTGAACGCTTGACCTAATTCTGACAATACTTTACTAAGGTCCTTTCACTCCGCAAGGGAGCTTAGGGCCACAAATATGTACTTATAAATAAGTACACACCGATGACTGTGTGTTATTCTACGATCAGTAAAACTATTCAGAATTTGTCCTGTTGTTTGAGAACCATAATGTAGGAAAACGTTAACAAAAATGTCACAGGAGGTTATAATTTTTGAAAATTCTCATTTCTTTGTGAAGGTATCTACTGCAGGATTAGAAACCTTCAATGTTATGACTTGCCGTTACGTGTGATATTAGTGAATGGTGTACGGAAATTTTTATTGGAATTGTTTTTAGATTAAAAACTTGTGATTTACCTACTACGTGATATTCTATATCAAGTTTCCATAATAGTATCAACGTAATGCTGACGACTATTTCGTGGCGCCACTACCGAGAAGTTTTGCTTTGAGATCATGTTTATCCAGAGAAAATAGTTTTCTACTGCATATTATGTGCCGCAATACCAGATACAGTTTTTCGTACAAATAATGCCAGTGCTGGTATGAATGGCAAGACATTTTTCAGTCTATGTAACTTTTCTTTCTATCATAGTGAATGTGATGAGGCGAGTGTTACTAATAAACTTTTGAGACTCAACCGAACGAGGTGGATTGTTGTGCGGACCGCAATTTCATCTGCCGTCTACAGTTAATTGGTAGCTTCCGCGGCTCGTGAGCTCATCGAATGAGCGGAACATAAACTGAATAATGGAACAAGTGTGAAAGAAGAGGATCAACCGACTTAATTAATCACATCACGGCTCCAGAGCGGCGCCTATAGCTAACTCCATCTCAAAAGTTTGTTGGTAAAAAGTGTGTCGTTTCTTCTTACTGTATTACTAAATTACTACATAAGCGTTCCAGTTGCTTTGCTCTCGACAAATCTAGTTGGTTTATCACCTATCAATACGGAAATGATCGTGAAAATGCTGCCAATATTGTTGAGAACTAACTTCTCCTCAGGTAAATGTTTCATTGTTTCTGATCTTGTTGTTTATTATTTTCAATAATGAACCTTTGGAGTCGAACGTGAACAACAAATTAACCCCTCTCCCCGGCAATATTTTCGGTGGTTTACGTTTCATAGTAGGTACTTATACCTAATCCGAAAATGGTATTGAAAAAATGCTGTATGTCTCCCGTTCCTCGTACGCGCACTTTCCTTAGTTACTATGAACTGAAATGAATGAAATTTGGTTTGTAGGTCCAATTTGGGGTATAGATGGTCCTTGATGCTCGGCGTTACTGTCAGTAATTTCTAAGGGGCGAGAAAAGGGGGATGGAATTTTCACAACGCCGTAGCTCGAAAACTTTCACTAGTTATTACCCCGAACTTGAGGAGTTTTTGAGATCACCCTGATATCATTGCTAGGAGACAGCTGATTATAATCACGCATGTCTTTGTGAAATCAAGTTTGTTTTTCCGTACTACATCAGGGTCTTACACTAATAGGAATTCAGTGATCTACGCAAAAGGGATGTCTATACACGAAAATAATGAACCGTTGTCTAATAATTCGCAGATTGTGTCTCAAGGTGCTCCTTCTAGGTCAGGAAGTGGAACTGATGATTTTGGTTGGTGACCATGGAAATAATCACATTCGCTGAGAATAATATTTAATGTTCGGCATCCCATATTCACTTACGGTTACCACGGCTCCCAATGATAACCAAAAATACACACAACACTTCGGAATATTGACAAAAATGTAGGTTACTCACATGGAGCTCGAGTTGGTCTCATTTGATGCAGATTGTTCACTTCTTCTCTTAAACAGACCTAACTTAGTCAGGTCCAGTAATCGAGAAACTGAGCATTTTCCTGCCCCATTATGCGGTGATGAATTCGGACGAGTTGTTGCAAGTTCCTCTTCGATGGCAGCACACAATATTAATTCGAGCCTAGCGGCTAGCATCGGCCCATTCCGCCTCTAGTTCCTGAAGAGACACGCAGTTGTGATGCTGGTAGGGAAGGATGTGATGGTGGGGCAGGGGGGGGGGGGGGGGTTGAGGGCTCATTCAATACCTATGTGAAAAAGTTTGTGTCTGGGTCAACGTTTGTAGACATTTCCCGGTTCCGATCGCTTCTGCCTCGAGACATGCTTGGTATGATGAACTATATGAGAGCACGAAAAAACTGGAAAATATTTCACTGTTCTGTTTCATATCGTTCCTTGCAACTCCAACTACGTCGGCGTAATAAAATAGCAAGCTTGGCTGCGAAACCTGCAGTGTTTGTTTCTGACCGATGAAGGGAGCAGTTTTTCTTCATAAACAAAAAACTCGATCTACCAGTAATTCCTGAAATATGTCTGTGTCTAGTCACGCAGGATTTTTTCAATGGTAACAGCGCTGCTTTCTGTGGTCAATACCTCGAGCTGCCCCCAGGAAAGCCGTAAATGTAGTATAATCGAGCCGGCCCGGGAATTGACGTTTAATACAAATGAACGGGATTCAGTCATTAATTAATTATTTGTAGTTATTCATGAAATATAGGGTGAATAATAAACAGTTTTCTAATAATTTACCTGTATAGATGCCCCTTCTGCGTAGGTGATATAATAAACTGCTGTGAAATAATTTACCCAATAATACTTCAACGTTTGTTCAAGTTGCAAAAGCACCTATCAAAAAAATGAAGCAATATCACAAAACAACCAACTCGATTTCATACAGCCATTCATGATTATAATCACGTGCTCCCTAGCAATGATATCTGGGCCGGGTTCATACAGTTTCATTCACAATCATGTTGACGAAGCTTTTCGGTGCAAAAGGACGGCTTGTCGTACAATGCTCCGGGTGATCTCAAAAAATTCTTTAGTTCAAGATCAATTTAAAAACGTAAAAAACCCGTACCCTTCTATTGAAAGTTTTCGAGCTACGGCGATCTGAAAATTTCAACCCCTATTTTTCACATCTTAGAGATGACAGTAACTTCGAGGACCAACTAGACCCCAAACGGGACGTAGAAACCAAATATAATTAATTTTGGTTCATGTTAACTAAGAAAAGTGCAAAGTACGGCGTACGGCGGGCGGACAGAATTTTTGGTTTATTATTTTCAATAATGAACCTTTGGAATCGAGCATGAACAAAAAATTTTTTAACCCCCCTCAAAATTTGATGGTTTCAGTTTCAAGGTACTATGTAGAATCCGAAAATGATATAAAAATATTTCTTTCCGTCCGCCGTACTTCGCACTTTTCTTAGTTTCCTACCATGAGCCAAAATTGGCGAAATTCGGTTTATAGGTCCCATTTGGGGTCTGTCGGACCTAGAAGCTCGGCGTTAATATCATTCATCCCTAAGGGATGAAAAATAGGGGTTGAAATCTCCAAGACGCCGTTTTCTCGAATTTTTTTACGCTTTTAGATAGTTCCCGAACTTGGGGGGTTTTTTAAGACCACCCGGAGCAACGTGCGTTCACTTCACAGTAAGGCCCAGAAGGTTGCACCGACAGGCTTTTTCTACAGCAGGGTGAATGAAATTGTATACATTTAGCCCAAATATCATGACTAGGTACGCGCTAACAATCAGGAATTGGCCCGAGATTATAGGGGCCACCTGATTATATTAACTGAGTATGAAGTGGAGTTGGTTGTTCTGTGATATTATTTCATCTGAAAAATGATGGCTCTTTTGGAGCTTGTTGATAGGTAGTGAAACTTGAACAAATGTTGAAGTATCATCGATGGGTAAATTATTGCACAACGCTAAATTATTACGCAACGGTAAATTATTACACAACGGTTCATTATAGTATCTACGTAGAAGGGGCATGTATGTAGGCAAATTATTACACAACGGTTTTCACTCCACATCAACCATTTCCCTTCAGAACTTCATTATTTGCGTTTCTTTTTGCCACTTTAGGCACTGTTTGTCATTGACAGAATTATTTTAGCAGCACTTAACTCGTGATTTAGGTAGGTACCTAGTAACGAGTTCGGGGTTAGGTACTAACCTACGGAGAGCCTGCGGTCTACATAATATGTAAGAATAGTACATATATTATGTAAAGGGTTATCTATACAGAGAGCTGTGATCTATAACGGAAGGGTATTCTGTGCAAAATAATAAACCGTTGTGCAGGGATTTGCAGCGTTTTTTAATTCGATATTTGTATTCTACGTACCTACCTTGAAACGTAAATCATCAAATTTTGAAGGGGGGGGGTTAAACTTTTTTTTCCTTTTCCTACCTACTCGATCCCAAACGATCATTATTGACAATAATAATCCAAAACATATAGGTATATACCTAAACTAGATTAAATAACTACCTACTACGTATCTACCTATAAGTACCTATTTATACTATTTTTGGTTTATTGTTTTCAATAATGAACCTTTGGTATCGAGCATGAAAAAAATGTTAACCCCCTCCCAAAAAAAATTTGATGGATTACCCTTCAAGATACGTAACGTAGATTCCGAAGATCGAATAAAAAAACGCTGCCAATTATTCCAGCCCCTTCTCCGTAGATCACTGTTTTCTGTGGTGAACACCCTCGAGCTCCCTCCAGGAAAGCCCTCAATGGAGTACTGGAGACGGCCCTGGAATTAGTGTTTCATACAAACGTGCGGGATTCAATAATTAAATCATTAATTATTTGTAGTTATTCATGAAGCATACCATAGAAATCGTAGTGTAATAATTTACCTGTATAGATGCCTCTTCTGCGTAGATAGTATAACAAACTATTGTGTTATAATTTACCGTTGTGTAATAATTTCCCCAATAATTCTTCAACGTTTTTTCAAGTTGCAAAAGTACCTATTAAAAAATCCAAAACAGCCATTATTTTGGTTTATTATTGTCAATAATGAACCTTTGGAATCGAGCATGGAAAAAAAACAATCTACCCCCCTCCCTTCTCAAAATTTGGTGGTTTAGGTACGTTTCAAGGTATGTAGAATCCGAAAATGCAATACAAAAATTTCTGTCTGTCCGCCGTATGCCGTGCTTAGCACTTTTCTAGTGTCCAGAAAAATTAAAAAAATTGATGAAATTCGGGTTATAGGTTCCGTTCGGGGTCTAGTTGGTCCTCGAAGCTCGGCGTTACTGTCAGTCATCTCTAAGGGGTTAAAAATAGGGGATGAAATTTTCAGAATGCCGTAGCTCGATAACTTTCGATAGAAGGGTACGGTTTTTTTTTTACGTTTTTAAGTTGATCTTGAACTAAAGAATTTTTTGAGACCACCTGCTGAATTGTTCGGCCGGCCGTTCGTTTGCACCAAAAAGCTTCGTGAACACGATCGTGAATCAAACGGTATAAACCCGGCCCAGATATCAGATATATCGTCCACAAGGGAGCACATGATTATGATCACCGATGGCTGTATGAAGTCGAGTTGGTTGTTCTGATCGTGGGGGGGGGGGGGGGGGAGCTCGAGTGTATTGACCAAAGACCGTGATCTAAGCAGAAGGGGCTTCTATACAGGTGAATGATAAACCTTTGTGTAATAATTCGCAGCGTTTTTCAAATGGAATAATATCACAGAACAACCAACACGATATCTGGGCTGAATGTATACAATTTGATTCACCCACCTGTTGATGAAGCCTGTCGGTGCAAACTGCGGGGCCTTACTGTGAACGAACGGCTGGGCTTACAGTTCTCCGGGCGGGCTCAAAAACTCCGAAGTTCAAGAACTATTTAAAACCGTAAAAAATTTTTGGTGACGGTGTCCTGGAGATTTCAACCCCTATTTTTCACCCCTTAGAGATGACTGACATTAACGCCGAGCTTCGCGGGCCAACTAGACCCCAAATGGGACCTATAAACCAAATTTCATCAATTTTGGTTCATGGTAACTAAGGAAAGACCGATGTACGTCGTAGGCGGACGTAAAGACATTTTTTCATTGCATTTTGGATTCTACATACCTACCTTGAAACGGAAACCATCAAATTTTGAGGGGGTTACAATAATATATACGAGAAAGTGAACATCTAAAATTTAGATCTCCGATGTATGAAATGGCGGGGTTTCAGAGGGGTTTCCGGTTCACAGGGAGCATGTCTGAAATTTTGGAACGAGCCAGATAGCTACATTTTCTTTGAAAATTCGCTGAAAAAGTAATGTAATTTAAAATACTTATAACGAATAGTTAGGTATAGTTGTGTTGTGAAAAATACAGTGCCGTATTTTTCCTCCTGCCCGATGTATCTGTCCTTCTGACGGCTTACTCATTGAGAAAATGACGTTATTAATTATTATACGAAAGTTGGTCTTATAGACGTTGTGGTACAGGGTATGTAGTAGTATGATAAGGCACATAAGGTCTTCATGTTGTCGTAGTTGAAGCCGCTCTAACTGTTGTATATAAAGGAAAGGTATTGGTCGTTTGTGGAGACAAACATTTAACTCGTGGTTTAGGTAGGTACCTAGTAACGAGTACGGAGTTAGGTACTAACCTACGGAGGGTCTGCGATTCACATAATATGTATAGAGTAGTATATATAATATTACACTGACGGGTTATCTATACAGAGAGCTGTGATCTGTAACAGAAGGGTATTCTGTACAAAATAATAAACCGTTGTGCAGGAATTTGCAGCTTTTTTTTTACTCGATCACGAATACAAGGCTCCCGCTAGTGAGGAAGCAAAATGGCGAGCGGATAATTTAATTCAGTTAGTTTATCTAAATAAACAGTGTTATGTATGCAGGTAAATGAACGAGAGATAGCGGCTGTTATCAAGATTTTCTCTTCCCTGTGTTAAATCTGAAGGGTTGTTTCCGCTAGTGTAATATTTCCATACATTCCGGAGGAACGTCACTAGTTGGTTGAGTAGGTACTGGGGGCGAGCGCTTTCGATATAAGCACCTCATCATCAAGCCGTCGAGAGAATACTATTCTCTCGTGTATTCTCTCGACGGCCTGGTGATGAAGTCCTTACATCGAAAGCGCTCGCCTTCAGTAGGTACTCAACCAGCTAGTGACGACGGATTCCTACGGAAGGTAAGGTCATATTTTCTCATCCATTTTCTCTTGAATCTATTGTAGACGCTTTGGATGTCTCCAATCTATGTTGTCTCGCTGAATCTACGGTAGAAGTCGCTTTGGTCGTCTCCAATCTATGGTCGTCTCGCTGAATCTATGGTAGAAGACGCTTTGATTATCTCCATAAAGGCTTACAAAAATAATTTTGATGGTTTTTGATTAATCCAACATTATTGTATCTTGAATCTCCCCTGCCAATCAAATAACGTATTGTTAAATTTCATCAACCACCAAGCCTAACAAGATGGATGACCACCGCGACAGTCAAATGCAGTAACAAGATAACTGAGTGCGTAGAAGCTAAGTGCTTGGAGTGATCCAATTGGCCTGGCAAGGACCTTACGGAGTTGGGACGCTACATTTAGATAGCCCGGACGGAGATCAAAGGATGTATAGTGGTGAGGAAAGGGGACCTTTGTGACAAACCCTACGCAGTATTGTCCCATATTGTCACGCTGCGCCTGTTTAATTGTTGTTGATTGTGACTCTGTTGGTGGGGGGGTTTACGTCCGTCCATCAAGGCAGGCGTGCATCGAGTGACCAGCTTGGCACATACTCGACATAGTGCTACCCTTTTGTTGTGGAAAATCGACCTATTGCTTGGAACAATCAGTTCGATTGTGTTCCATTTCCTGCTGTTTGTTAATATTATATTTATTATACTGCATTGCGGATCGAGAGGGGGAGAGGAGACATTTGGCCCGACGGCCAAAGGAAAATTAACGATGATCGTGATTATATAGAATTTTGAGTTTTCCAGAGAAATTTTTAACTGGTAAAAAGGTAATAAATTACATTTAAGTGTTTCATTATTTTGTCCTAAAATCTTTATGAACACCTCAGAATGTTTCATGTAGTACGAAACTGATATGTACGTAGATGGTAATATCCGAGTTCGTCGATAACTCCTACGATTTTAATGAATTTTTGCTTCAGTATCCGGGAAAGTCAGAATTCTTCCATGTATAATAACTAAAGGATAATGTACATTGATTTGCCTCCTGTCTAGATTGTTGTTCAGCACTCAGTGCTTTTGATATCGCATACTTCTCTGATGAACGGTCTTATTCATATGAAATGTTGAAAGTAGATCCGGTTGTTTATTCTTGGTCCGATTTAGAATGGAAGATGCGATTGAGACGTGATTTCACATTCCCCCCCTAAATCAGCACAGAAAAATTCCCTCGAAAAGTTTCCAGCGCACTGCGCCAAACTTCTTCAGGTTCCATGACGACCCAATTTTCTGGCTGCGTCACCTGTGGCGTCCCCCCCCCCCCCCCCCCACACAGCAATGTCAAAAATGGGGTCTTACTCGTACAATATTCAACATCATTCTCTCCGTCGACTCCTCATACTGCAAAATTTTGAAAAGTTCTCGCAAGACATGCTATTATGTTTGACACGGGCACACCCTGTTCGTCATAATTCAACTACCTACGAGTATGGGAAACAGTCTTTGGGTGGAATCAATTATCATTCCTGTAATGTGTACTATGAAGGATGTTGCTGGAAAACTGATTGCAGAAGATTATGAATCTTGATATTTTGATTTTTCCACGCCGCCTTCATTGTCAGTCTCTGTCCATTCATTGGTACCTAGAAAATAATAACTATGTATTAAATTATTCATCATTCTTTAAAAAATCTTCATCATTTATAGGTCCAAAACCGAGATTCGATAGTATTCCTCCGTTTCCCCTCGCAGTAACAGACTAATTGATACAACCAAAAAAACGGAAGGTTCGTTTGAAAAATGAACCTGACGAAATAAATAGCTCTCACAGGGTCTGAATGCCTTCGTATTATGCGTTTACCAATCCCACGCCATTTACATGTATATCTTCTCATTTACATTCAGCAAACCCATAAAAATGCACCCCTCGGGTCGAATAAAGTTGTCTTGGTTGTTATTCGTGCGGCATAGGTTTCCTGTTCCTCTTTCTTTTTTCCTGAAATCTCACGTTTCATTTTTCATTTGTTCCTTCGTAGTCTGTTGGTTTCTCAAATTTTGATGGTTTCCGTTTCAAGGTACGTAGGATCCGGTAATGGAATAAAAACGCTGCAAGTTATTACACAACGGTTTATTATTTACCTGTATAAATGCCCCTTCTGCGTAGATCACTGTTTTCTGTGGTCAGTACCTACCCTCGTGCTCTTTGCCCTAAACTGCCGTGGGTTCAAGAATTCTCTTATTAATTATTTGTTGTTATTCATGAAGCATAACGTTTGTTCAAGTTATATCAACAATAACCATGATTTTTCAGATTGAATAATATCACGGAACGACCACCTCGATTTCATATAGCCATGCGCGATTATATTCAGATGTTCCCTAGCGTTGATATCTGGGCTGGATGTATTCCGTTTTATTATTGAAAATAATGAACCAAAATTTGCCGTCCGCCATACGCCGTACTTCGGTTTTTTCTAATTTACCATGAACGAAAATTAATGAAATTTGGTTGTGGATCTGTGTGGAGTGTGACATCTGAGTTGTAGTTGGTCCGCGAAGCTCGGCGTTACTGTCCGCAGCTTAGTCATCATTGTTCGATGTAGCGTTGTGGCACTTGAGGATTTGCTTTCCCAGAGCATGTGGTTATAATAAGATATCTAAACGGCAAATATACACAAGAATACACGTGCCATTGTTGCCTAGCAATATAATTAGTTAGTTGCCAGTGCGCTTAACAGTCATCCTAAACCGTTGTGTTCTAAGGGGTGTAAAGTAGGGTTTGCAATTTCCAGGGCGCCCTTATCCCCATTCTATTTGCTTTTTAAATCGATTTCGAGCTTAAAAATGTTTTGCGACCACCCGTAGCATCGTACGTCCAGCCGTTTGTTCACATTGGGGCCCTAAAATTTGCACCGAAAAGCTTCGGCAACATGATCATGAATGAAAACGTAGACATTTACCCCAGATATCGTTGTTAGGGAAAACTGATTATAATCAAGCATGGCTGTATGAAATCGAGTTGGTAGTTCCATGATATTATTTAATTTCAAGAATGATGGTTATTTTGGATTTCGTTGATAGGTAATGAATAATTAATCATGGAATTCTTGAATCCACAGCATACTTATGAAACTGTAATTCCCGGGTCGGCTCTAGTACAGTTTTTCGGATCTTGGTGGGTGGGGGCGGATGGAGGGGGGGTTGCTGGGTGTGTATTGACCACAGAAAACCGTGGTCTACGCAGATGGGGCATCTATACAGGTAAGTAATAAACCGTTGTATAATAATTTGCAGCGTTTCTATTTCAAGTTCAAATGCTATCTTGTGTGATATCCTAAGTGCCGTTGACGGACAGCAGAAATAGAGAGCTTAGTCGTAATTGTTCGATGTAGCGTTGTGGCACTTGAGGATTTGGTTTCCCAGAGCAGGTGGTTATAGCAGGATTTCTGAACGGCAGATACACACCAGAATACACCTCCCATTGGTAACCTAGCAATATAATTAGCGATTTGACAGTGCGCTTAACAGCCACCCTAAATACTCGTATTTTCATAATATGGTTCCACCAAAGTGAATTTCAGATAAATATCACCCCGAGCCCTCAGCCTAAAATGTCATCAAAATCTGGCTAAAACGGCTATAGAAAATTATTCCTGCAACCCATCCAATGCGCACCTAATAAATTATTTATTTTATTCTCATACTATCTACAGCACCATAAAGTATCTACAGTGGTACCGTGAACGCGAAAAAGAATATTGGATTACCTATCCTGTAACCAATTTTCAACATCTTGTCATCGTATAACTAAGTAGATGATCGTGGGGGGGGGGGGGGGGGGAGATGTTCATCAGCTTCAATGACAACTTCATTCAAAATACTGTTTTGAATAGCGCTAATCACCCGGCCTCCTCCGACCTAACCTTCCATTAAAGGGCAGAATCAATACCTGTCTTTCCTCCTGTCCCCCCCTCCATTTTCATGAGCCCATCTATGTGGGAACCATTACGTCAATGTTGACGGATTGAGTTCGGAATGAATACTTTCATGTTTGTATAGTTGTATATATAATATATATAAATGCATATATATTACATGCATGCATATTAAAATATGTTGATAGAATGTTGCCGGTTGCCTACTGGTTACCGATAGTTAGTTATACCAAAGCTGAATGAGCACGAAGTTAGGGCGGTTTTTCTTATATTGGTACCCCAGTCGGCCGGTGCTTCCACCCTAAGTGAACAATAGCAGGTGGAAAACTGCCTGCAGACGTCAATATATGAAATATTATTGATTATAAGCGGCATTTGATTTTGTTATGAGATTTCCATTTGTAAATATGGAACATGGGTCGATGATCTATTGGGACCTAATCATCATTCGAACTCCTTTGGAAGCGCCGAGGATAGGTACAACCAACTTGTAATATTGAACTCAACTGTATTGGATCATAAATATACTCTTATTATAAATCTTCATTTTCGAGAACTTCCTGTACAAATGCCCCTTCTGCGTAGATCACTGTTTTCTGTGGTCAAGTCCCTGGAGCTCCCCCCCCCCCCCCCCTCCTTCTGGAAAGCACTAAATCGAGTACTGGAGCCGGCCCCGTAATTAAGGTTTCCTACAAATGCGTGTGATTCAATAATTCAGTCATTAATATTGTTTGTAGTTATTCACGCCCTTCCTACGTAGATAGTATAATGAACCGTTGTGTAATAATTTAATGTTGTGTAATAATTTGCCCATTAATAATACTTCAGCGGTTGTTCAAGTTGCAAAAGTACCTGTAAACAAAATCCAGCCCCTTCTATACGTAGATGTCATGATGAACAGTTGTGTAATAATTTACCGGTGTGTAGCAATTTGCCATTGTGTAATAATTTACCCATCAATAATACATCAACGTTTGTTCAAGTAGCAAAAGTACCTATCAACAAAATCTCAGAACTAAAGCATTTTTTGAGACCACCCGGAGCACTGTACGACCAGCCGTTCGTTTGCACCGTAAAGATCGTCAACACGCACGTGAATCAAACGGTATAAATCCGGCCCAGATATCATCGCTAGGGAGCACCTGATTATAATCAAGGATGGCTGTATGAAGTCGAGTTGGTTGCTCATGATATTATTTCATTTGACAAATGATGGATCTTTTGAATTTTGTTGATAGGTTGGTTTTGGTTTTAGGTTTGCAACTTGAACAAACGTTGAAGTATTATTGATGGGTAAATGGCAAATTATTCCAAAACGGTAAATTATTACACAACGGTTCATTATACCATCTACGTAGAAGGGGCTGGATTTTGTTGATAGGTACTTGTGAACAACCGTTAAAGTTTATAAATGGGCAAATTAGTACAACGGTAAATTATTACACAACGGTCAATTATGCTATCTACGTAGAAGGGCACCTATTCTTGTAAATTATTACACAACGGTTTATTGTTTGCCTTATGATTAATGAATAACTACAAATAATTAATGATTGAATTATTGAATCCCACGCATTTGTAGGCAACTTCAATTCTGGGGCCGGCTCCAGCATTCGATTTAGGGCTTTCCTGGGGAGCTGTAGGGAATTGACCACAGAAAACAGTGATCTACGCAGAAGTGGCATCTACATATACAGGTTAATGATAAACCGTTGTGTAATAATTCGCAGCATTTTCGGAATCTACATACCTTGAAACGTAAACCATCAAATTTTGAGGGGGTTAACTTTTTTTTCATGCTCGATTCTAAAGGTTAATTATTGAATATAATAAACCAAAATAAATCAGCTTATATCAGGTGCACAGAAAAAATAGTAATAATGAAATTCTAAAAAAAAATAAATACGTAAAAGAAAATTAACTTAGGTATTTACTGATGTACTTTGAGTTCTAATCATAGTTTTTCTAAACAAACTCTGTAACTTGTTTTTTTTTTTAACTATTCACTGAAATTCCTAAATCAAAAAAATAATTTGTAGTGATCATTATGAAATTGTATCCCTTGGACAATGAAAGAGTTTTCATGGAAGGTAGTACGATATTTCGGAACTTCAAGAAGTATCGATGATGTTCGCGTGTTACTACTGTGCACATTGTCACGCCGAACCATCAAATTAGCGAGATATGGAGGGCTCCCAAGTCTCAACATTTTGAACATCGTTACACCAATAGATAGCTTTATCCGCTCCTCTAGTTTAAGCCACTTAAGACGCCTATAATCGAATATTGGGAAAATTAGCGATTGGACAAGTTGAGCCTTTACATGGAGAGGGAAACCCAGTGCTATGCTTTTCAACTGACGGAGTCCTCCAAAAACTTTTCCTGTCAATTTTGAAACCTGGGATTCCCAGCTCAAAAAACTATCTATATGAATCCCTAAGCTTTTGACTTCGTTTTCAAAAGATTATTTGATCCCCCAATTTTATGTTTTGAATCTTATTTGACATTTCGTTCAAGTTAACCAAACGTCGCGTCGAACCGATGATCATAGGATTCCACTTTTTCGTGCTGAGACCTAATCCGTGAGAGGTACACCACGATAAAATCCTCACTAAATCCTCATTTACTTTCATTATCGCCTCATTCAAATTTATGAAGAAATGTAGACCTGAAGGTCATCAGCGTATAAATGGTGATCACAATGAACCAATACGTCAGGTAGAGTAAGGAGTTACAAGGAGAAAATAACTGCAGAGAGGATTGAGGTGTACCTTGTGGTGTACCTTTCACTAATTCAAGCTGTTCGGACCTCGAACCATCCATACCTTCCCCACTTTGCTTCCGATATGATAAAAAAAATTTAAACCATAAAATTACTTTCGTACTAAAATTGTAGTACCCAAGCATCGCTAGAATATATCGTGTTGAACATTTTCGTACGCTCTGGTCATATTGATTTGAACTAAAATAGTAACCGTTCCCTTCAAACTGTGTAACCACAAACCCGCAATACAGTTCTTAGAGTAGGCGTTAATAAGAACAACATTAATGAGAACAAATTACGAAATTGGTTTTGTCATGGCTATCCTTCTGTTCATTTCGTAGTCTAAAAATGTATCTATACCAGTCTCGTAACTCGGAGAATTTGGTTGAGTACATTATTTGCAAAGACTAAATCGATAGGTAGTGTCATTAATGTTTTTCCTTCTATAACTCTTCTTCCTTCGTGAATATCTTATATTATAGCTCTTTGTATGTGAAAAATATAAAATGACTCATGAGCAATCATTCAAGTTGCCAAAAAAAAAACGATAATCCAGGCAGCATCATGTTCATAGTAGTCTGCTGTCCAACTTGTCTTCCAATCCATAAGGTTACTCCTTCTCATTCATTCCATTTTGGTGCGTTTTCCTCTCATAGAGGGTGAGATACTGCAGTGCGGATCAATAGTAAATGTTTCATCTGACGACCCCTCTTTTCTCTCCCCTGCTGGTTGCTTTACCCGATTTATCCCCAAAAGTTGTTAGAACGCCGAGGGAGAAGTTGCCTTCCCGGATGTCGTGATACTCAAGTGCATGAATCTTTCCCAACGGGAAGCATTACATAAAAAGTGCATAAAAAATTATTCAGATTAAACGGAGTGTTACTACCGTACAAGAAACAACGGAATAATCTGGAGAGAGAAAAGTTGATCGACGGAAGAGATTATATAATCGAGATCACACTCCACTGAAGGGTTGCTTCTTGATCTCACTATAATAGTCAGCGTAAACTGGTTATTGAAAGTCATTCAACAAGGATCCACGTATCTAAGCGCTACTCGGCATGAATGTTAGCGTGTTTCTAAATCAAAGAGCTGGCTACTGTAGAAAAATCAGCTCTTAACATCCATTAATAAATTGCGGGGTGGAAAAAATAAATATAGGTGAAAAAGTTCTTAGGCCGAAAGGCATTTCTACTATAGTGGCTAGAGGGATTTCGGTGGATTTCACAAAAGCTACTCTTCAGGGGCAGAAATATTATACTCAGTACTCCTCATGCCCAGAAAAGTAGGCAACTAAACGGCCTCAAAATTTCGTTTTTTAGTAATAGTTTTTTTCTATCAAATAAAATGTTTAATAAATGTTTTCTTGATGCTTGTTCATTAGGGTTATTCCCCCATTTAAATATGACTCACGGTTACTTTTCCACACAGTGGCCATACAGGTGCCCTACGTACCTGTCATGCACATAAGGCCACCAGTTCTGAATGTTCAAATTTGAGTTTGATATTGAAAAAATCATTAAGAATGACTCAACATTACAAAAAACTGTGAGGAGTGGTTAATTTCCGTAATCCATTTACCTACCTGATAGGTATTCAAACAAGAAATAGAATTGAAGTACCTGTTTTTGTTCCAAATATGACTAAAAATGGCTCGGTGTTATTTGAAAATTGTAGGAATTTGACAGTTTGTGAGTTCATTTGAAAATTCCCCCAAATGTATGAACATGTATGAGCATGCTGCATGACTAGAACTTAATAACGTCTATTTATTTATTAATAACAATTTTAACTGGTTGAGCCAATTATAGAGTAGCTCAAACTAGGATTCACTGTAAAATACCTACCTGTGTGATTTATTATCAAACTCCGCAATATACTCCGCAAACTCAAACAATATACTCCGCAATTTATTATCAAAACATTACATTCGTGTATATGCGGACACAGTGGTAGCACTTGAAAACTCCCATTATACCTACCGCAAATCAAAGAAAATATATACTCTAAATAAAATTCTCATGAGGAAAGAAACCATTTTAACAAAACAAAAACACCTGCGGAAACGCAAACGCACAGCACATACAGAGTAATAGAACTAGGTACCAGTTCCTGAACGGTTCACCGGCTGTCTATTGCGCAGAATTCGACTTGATACCTGTGCAGTCCCGAGCCTCTCCTTGGACGTTTGTCAGTCATCTCTGAAACTTCGCTTTCCATCAGAATAGTATTGATTCAGATGGAAGTACATTGAACTCAGCAATCCGTCTAGAGTTCATTACCTTTGACGAGGCCCTCATCACATGATTATTTATGATGATGATAATAATAATAATAATAATAATAATAATAATAATAATAATAATAATAATAACGATCTATCGTAATGCAAGACTGGCTCGGAATTGCGCAGTCGGAATTGCACTTATTATTACTAGAAACCGGAGCGGTGGTAAAGTGGAATGCTAGCGAGCAACTTTGCCTGGTGTGAAGAAAGCTAAATAATATCAATTTCGATGGGAATTTGTAATTTGCCATTCAATACAGTAAGCGCTGAATGCGGTTCATTCATTCCTCACTGTCTCTCAAACTCTTCTCATCAGAGCGTCTTGGTTCTACACAGTATCTGATACAACGGTAATATTTCTTTTTTCAAATTGTTTCTTAGTCAAATTGAGTGTGTGCTTTAAACCGAATATCTCCTGTCCTCTCCCACTATATCTATGAATCCTCAACTCGCTTTTAGTGGCCTGGCCTGATGTTTCGTCATGTTGAATTTCAAAGAACTGTGGAAGATACAGCGCTTATTACGAAAGCGGGGCAAGGCGTGAGAAATGGCCAGATGACGAACGTTATCTACCCCTCCGCTCTTCGTAGGGTGGTAATAGTAATGTCGTTTTTATTGGAGGAAACCAGTCAGGATCGAAGTCTGTTTAGACGTCCTGCACAGACAACATCCCACCCTCTATTTATTGATTCCGTTGTTGCCGCACCAATGCACACCTAATTCAAAAGTCTTTGTTAACAGAAGTCGCATTTTACAGTAAAACTTCGATATGGAAGTGCTGAAGAAACTCTAGAACGGTTTGGTTTGCATAATTATTTCAGTTTGCTAATTCGCTACCCCGCGCATAAAGAACCATTTCAGTTTTTAGTTCTTGCTCCTTGATGGAATAACGTGCTACATATGTCTTATCTTGAAAAAGTTTCGGATATGCTGTCAGACGTTATTGACCTGCATGATTTATTTTGTTGGAATTCACAAAGTCAGCAGTAAGTTCTTCAAGTGAAAATGTGACATCGTTGGATTGAAGTCAACAGCCCCTTTTGTAGGCTTTTGAAGTCAACATAGCTCACAACTACGGTGTAAAATGAGTTGAGTAAAGAATTTAAAAAACAGCTTAGTTATTGAAAGGGTTTCTGTTTCCACTAATACCCGAAAAATACACTGCACCGGTTTCGGTGATCAAACCGTGGTCAGTAAGAAACAGTAACATGATTTAGTTTGTATGAGTATGAGTTGAGGTTACATTATACAAAGAGCCTAAACTGTCAACTCCAAAAAACCTGACAGTGGAAAAATTGGTGAATATAACTCTAAAAGAAAATCTGATTTTATGCGCTGATTCTCCTCTTGAACGTTCTCCCGTTTCACGGGAATTAGCGAATCTAGTGATGTGTTCTAGTGACAGCTGAAATTAGTCCAATATTTTTCATCTACCGCATACCTTTGCGACCAACCCACCGAAGTCTCTTTCATCTTCCTCGGTAAACAACTACAACAAAGTGAGTTTATTATTGCCTCTGTTTTTAGTTGGTCTCTTACCGCTATTTATCGTTGGAGGATTCAGTCAGTAACCCCGATCCTGTGATAGACGCCCGTTTTCTTCCCGACCTGAGGAAAATGCCGGACCGAAAGCCTTACTTACCTCTCCCAGCTATGCCTTCAACATAAATAAGTCCCTTTGATTCGATATCCCCACTCCCATCGCGCCACGTACCTATCCTCCGATCCCTGCTGATTCACCACCTCACAGTCGCTGCTGGTGGTCGAAGTAATGGGGCAGCTTCTTTCAACTTTAAATCTTTTGGCGCGGGAACAGAAAACCGACCATTCTCCCCTATTCGCTTGTTTGTTTTATTCCCCTCTAGCCGCATAGAATATACCCCTAATATTCTAACTTAGATGGTTTTTGGGGTTACAGTAATAATAACAATTCCTGTTTTACCCCTCACAAATGTATGTACCCCGAATGCGTGCACCTTTACCATCGATTCACTGAATACGAGTTGGAAAATGGAAATTCACGCTAAGTTAGCTACTTGGTCTTAAGAAGTTGTGAAAGTTGGTCGTCTGTATGGCGTAAAAATGGGTTGGGGTGGGGGGGGGGGGTTGAAGTTTTCAAAACGCCGTAGCTCGAAAACTTTCAATAGAAGGGTTTTTTGGTTTTTTTATGGTTCTTATGACCTTTATTCATTGGCCTAATTGATTCCGAACTTCAGCATTTTTTGAGAACACCGGAGCACTGTACGTCCAGCCGTTCGTTCACATTAAGGCCCTTAAATTTGAACCGAAAAGCTTCGGCAACATGGTCGTGAATGAAAGGGATATACTCCCAGATAATCATTGCTAGGGAACAGCTGATTATAATCACGCATGGCTGTATGAAATTGAGTTGGCTGTTCTGTGATATTGTTTCATTTGATGAGTGATGGTTATTTTGGATATTTTTGATAGGTACCTACTTTTGTATCTTGAACAAACGTTATGCTTCATGACTAACAACAAATAATGATAGAATTCTTTAATCCACGCATATTTATGAAACTGTAATTCCCCGGCCGGCTGCTGTACAATGAGGAACTTGCACAATTTTTTTAATTGCTGGAATCAAAATTGGACTGATTTGAAGACGAATGGTGAAAGATAAATTTGTTCCAGACGCGCCAGTGGTTTTTAAAATTAAAAGAAATTTGAATATCTGTGAGCCCGCCAAAACGCAAGCTTCAGCTGACTCGCCCACTTCCCGAGCGTAACGTCACATCTCGCGTCTTGATAGACCATCCATCCACTTTCCCTGCAGTTCACGTTACTCAATCGTTTGTTGGTTTTTGCGATGTTTGGTTTGCTCATTCAATTTTTCGTGCTGTACTCTATATTGATGCAACAATAATTCCAATAATGGAATTCGCCTATGTAAAGTGAAGGATGGGTATGAAGCGACGTTTTTCAACTTACCGCCTCGCAGTTCATTTGGCCTGTGCGAATTCACGTCAGAAATAAATCATGGTCATCTTGAAATGAAATGAGCGGATGACAAGGTAATGTAGTTGTCCATAAAATTATGTAGGTACCTAACAAACTTGCCAACAAGAGGAGTTGTTTCGTAGGGGGTTTCAAAACGCACTGATTCTCCCAGTGATTACCGTAATTCGCGGGTACCGTGCACCTATACTATTATTGTACCACAAGCGTATTCTGCCCTAGCCATCAGTTCGCTACAATGCCTAGGCTAGCCTAATTTTACTGTTTACCTATTTTCGAACTATTCCTGACCTAGGGAAAGGTGAGGGACTTCCCAACACTGCTGTTACAAATCCTCGAAAGAGACTAACCTTGTCGCATTCTTTATATCTTCAGACTGTAGGTAGGTACGTTTCACGTACCTTCTGCGTGTTTTCTATAAAATTCCTTATATTGCTTCGAAGTCAACAATTCATTATATCACTTGCGGTTCAGAGTAGTCACTTTGGAGTCACACGCTCTTCAACCAATCACAGAGTGTTTCGCACAGCTTCTCCTCCCGATTTTCAAATTCGATTTTAATTATTAGAACAACATCTTGTCATACCTTTGCTTTTCATCAATGGATAAATTATTTCAGCCGGGTTAAAATGAATCGTCAGTTTTGTTTCATCACCACATACATACCCGAAGGTAGAAAAGCTGTGTTTCCAAAGTCAAAAAATTGTATCCTCCAAAACCAATAACCAAACATCCTTTATTGTACATAGTATTTAATTTTACAAATGAAGCTTTTCATTTGGCACAACAGCGAACCATTTTTCGGGCGATTTAGCAGTAGAGCTGGCACATTTTTTTGCAATACAATATTTTTATACCATGTTTTCAGAATAACAACAAAATATGCACCGCGAACTTTCTTTTTTTTTTTTTGCTTGCATGTTGGTTCCATTCTTCTTCTTCTTCGAGGTATTTTATTTTTGTTACACAGTGTTGTTGTCACTTCTGTTGTGCAGAAAAGCATCGCCGAAAATAACGAAAAGGAAACTTGTTACATGAATATAGTTGTTAGATAGAAATCGCCTTGTCCCTCTGAAATAAGAGAACTTTGAAGTCACACGCTCTTCAACCAATCGCAGAGTGTTTCGCACAGCTTCTCCTCCCGATTTTCAAATTCGATTTTAATTATTAGAACAACATTTTTATCCATATTTGATCACATTTTCATGAACTGTAGGTGGTCTAGTGTAGAGTAAAAAAGGTTTCTTGCGGAATTTCAGAATTTGCAGAATTTAATAATTAATAGAAATAATAATTTATAGATTTAGATTATTAGAATTTAATTATTTTTTTTAATTTTTATTTGCAGTCTGATCTGGAAATTTAGTTTGGTGCCGCTACCCACTACCTACTGGTTTTGGTATCTGTAACATGGTTGTGAATGTTGGAGTGCGTAAAGTTATTGGAAGTGCCGAACAATCGTATAGGCGCATGAAACACGCTTACCTATTACTTCTGTCTACAGGTTGCCTTTGAACGTATGAGCTATAGTGATACAGAAATACTTTGGTATGAACCGTGTGACACATACATTTGGTCGTGCGTTCTATGAGGCACATGTCGTAGGAATCTTTCCCAGTTGATCCGAATACGCCAGCTAAAGCAGTGAGTCTGACATCGCATAGTATGTACCTACCATGCTAAAATCCCCCAAAACCTAGTTTCCAAAGAAATTCTTGGTGACTTTTGAGTTATTCTAACTTATTTAAAAAAAAAAAAAAGTTCCATTGGACTGTTGAAGAAAATGCTTCAGTTACATCTTAAGTTCTTCCCACGAATACATCAATGGACTTCGGCGTCGCTGTATTTCAAATGCCTTTGCGATCCACGGTGATTAGATATCTCCATGATCCATAACGACATCTACCGCCATTTGGCTTTGTAATGCTATACCTCACGGGCTTATCTTGTTTCGCTCACAAAATCGGTCTTCCGTCCACCGTAAAACCATCCAGTTACGGCCCCATCGTCCATGACTTGAATTGTGGCAACATCCCAACATCCGAGGGGTTTGGAGACCGATAGAGGTTTGGAGCTAATAGCAAGGGAGAGGATGTATTATTCAGGGCCTCCCCTCCGTCCGAAATATCCTCCTAGGGCAAGGCATATGTCGGCATTAGGTCACTTCACTCTTTATGTGTGGATCGTTCCTTATTTCAGATTGCCTTCCCCAATAATCATACTGCCGAACGTGGAGTTGGCCCGCCGATAAGGACATAACGTCCGTATAATCTGAAATGGGAATTTCATTTGTTACTTTACCTACTATCGAACGTCTGTCACATACCGACTGAGCGGGTTTATTTCTCTGCAAGTCCTCGTCTGTTGCTGGTTCATTTATGTTCAGGTTTTATTGCTACCAGAAGAATATAATATAGGTATTGTTTTTGTTCCTTTCGATCAAGGATACGTGTTCATTGACCATTTACGTTTGAAACGCAGTTGATGTGTACCGCCAAACTTGCTACACTCTTTTTAAATATTATAATATGGTTTGCAATACCTAATTATAGAACTGTTGGAATCGAGCGTAAAAATAAAATAAAATGAAAAATTGAAAAAAATAAAAATAATAATAACACTTGATAATTCCTGTCCGTACGCCGAACTTCACACTTTCCTTAGTTACCATAAACCAAAATTAATTCAGGGTCAGATCGGTCAGCGAAGCTCAGCGTTAGCCATCTCCAAGGGGTCGTAAATAGGGGACCACATTTTCAGAACACCGTAGATCGAAAACCTTTAGTAGACGAGTAGGTACCTATGGTTTATATAATAATAATAATAATAATAATAATAATAATAATAACTTTATTTCCTAAATAGGAACAATGTTCCCGCCTAGCTTTGGAAAGCTCGAAGTAACTTATACATATTTATTATAAAAGAACACAGAATTTAAATGGAAGGGAAAAGAAAACCGAGAAACAAAATAAAAAATTTCAGTAGAAAATGAAGAAGGAGAAGGTGGTAAAAAGAAGAGATTGGAAAAGAAGGTGAAGAGGAAAGAAAAGAATGGAAGAGGAGATGAAAGAATGGAGAAGGAAGAGTAAAATGAAGGTAGATAAATGGAGAGGGAGAAGGTGGGGAAAAGAAGGGAATTGAAGAAGGAGGTGAAGAAAAAGAAAATAGTAGGATGGAAGAGAAAAATGAGAGAATACAGCAGGTAGAAGAGAGAGAAGTGCTTATTTCCCGAAACGCGCCTTCAATGCACCCGTGAAGGTGCCGAGCGATGGGAGGGACCTTATCGCCAGTGGCAAGCCATTCCACATCCTTGTTCCAGCCACCTTAATATTGAATTGGAAAATGGTCTGCTCCGCGCATGAATTTGAGCCAATGCACCCAAACGGAGGGAAGGACCCGGAGAAAATATGTTGCTCAGGTACGTGGGCATTGATGGTATATTGTTGACACATTTTTGAATGAATCTGAATAAGCGTATTTTAAGATAATCCACTAAACCACAGCCCAGCACCTGATCAACATAGGGTGAGATGTGCCCTCGTGGTCTTAATTTAAAAATATATCTCACACAATTGTTGAAAGTCAATTCCAACCTTCTTAGGGACCCCGAATCGGCGGAACATATGAATAGAACATCACCATACGTGAAAATTGGAATTAAAAGGGATTTGACAAGGTTCAATCTAACACGTTCAGGAGTAGAATATGACAACCTATTCATGGAGTGTAGTGACCCATAGGTTTTCTGACAGATACTCGTATGACTAGACCACCCCAGATCATAACTGAGTGATATGCCCAAATCTTTCACCCTATCTGAGAATGGAATTGGGACTGAATTTAGGAGCAAGGATGGGCATTTAGTAGTGTCACAAGGTTTAATCAAGTTAGTTATATGAAGTTTTTAAATTGATTCCGAACTTCAGGATTTTTCGAGACCACCCGGAGCATTGTACATCCAGCTCTAGCCGTTCGTCCACTAAAGCCCTGAAGTTTGAACTGAAAAGCTCGTCAACATGAGTGTGAATCATACGATATATACATCCAGCCCAGAAAGGTAATCATTGCTAGGGAACAGCTGATTACAATCACGAATGGCTTTAGGAAATCGAGTTGGTTATGCCGTGATAATATTTAATTTGAAGAAGGATGGTTATATTTTGGATTTTGTTGATGGGTACAAGTTTGCTGTTCGCAGCCAAACGGAGCATCCAAATGGGCAGTTTTCGTTGGTTCAGTCTCCTTTTTTTGCCAAATTCTATCCAGTAACGGAAATTAACAAGAATTTTATTTGGTTAAACTTTTTATTTTAAATTTTGTAAATGAAATTATTTTAATAAAATGGAAGATTTGTAAAAATGTATTCAGAATAAAAGTTTTTCATGCCAAATGGTTTGGTGAGGGGGGGGGGGGGGGCTTACTGGCCATATACTGAGGTGTTTATGTTGGGAAGTCTAGGCAGAACACGAGTGTGAAATTCGAATTTCTGAGTTCCCGCTAGAAATGACGTATCAGGTAAATCGCCGAGTATTCAACTCAAATCCCGCTTAGAGCTCTAGCGTTCATTTTTAACGATGTTCAGAACCGCAATGGATCGATGGATGGACCCAAAATTTATAAATACATTTTAAAAAGTCCTCAGAATAAATCGAAAGGGGAAGGTGACGGCAAAGGTTCTAGAAGGTTTGCCGTTTCTGTTGTTGGGTTCTTGACAGCATAGAGAACCTTCGGCCCCAGAGCTTCGCTTCACCACCTTGGGACCAGCAGCCAGTCAGATGTCACTAGACCTGATACGTCATCTTTTGCCCCATTTTTACTTTAAATCGCCATCATTTAAAAAATACCGCTTATTTTGTTTTATTATTTTCAATAATGAACCTTTGGAATCGACCAAGAAAAAAAATGTTAACCCCCCCCCATATCTTGGTTTACGTTTCAAGAGACGTAGAATACAAATATCGAATTAAAATATTCCCGTCCGTCCGCCGTACGCCGTCCGCAGCTTTTTCTTTAGTTCTCATGAACCAAAAGTCACGAAATTTGGTATGTGGGTCCCGTTTGGGCTCTAGTTATCCCTATCTCGGAACATTTTATTTTGATGTGTGGGTTTTCTTGCATTTTTAAATACCTAGTTTGATTTTTTATGCATTTTTGTGACCATCTGGAGCATTATACGATGTCGCCATTAAATTTGCTATAATTTGCTAGCAAATTATATTTGCTAGCTTGTATGTAGGCATCAAGCTGGGTGGAGAGCGCACATCACTTGTCTCTTGGCCAGGTGGCCGCCGTAGCGGAGTGGTCTAGGCGTTTGGATGTTACACTTAAAATCAGAGGTTCGAACTTCGGTTTCGGGACCGAATATTTTTCACTTCACTTCAGAACTACTCCTGCGTTTTGTGTGGTGGGATAACAAAAAATGAGATCGAACGTTAGAAAGGCGACCTCTTCGACAGTGCGCTTGTTGAGGGCTTTGATTTGATTATACTCGACCAGATGTCGTCTTAAAGGGAAGGCCAAGTAAAGCCTGAACTAAACACCACTTCCTGTCCGCCCCAGCTGGCCCGGCGTATACAACAAATCCAACCGCTATCAATCATCCTCTTCATTTAGGCCTCACATTTCTCCAGATCATATCCTCCCCAACTCGAGTCATTGTTGTGTGGTGTGGAATGGCCCTACTTCGCGGCAGTGAGTGTGGAGGTAGTTAATAGAATATTATGATTTTATGGCTCGCTCCCCTTGACTCCGCTATCGCCCAGGTCAAAAATCACGCTAACTAATGGGTGGGGGATTGTTGTCTCCACACTTTTTCCGTTTTTCCAGTGTCATAATACCTACTGGATGAGTTGATTGGACCGAAACCAGCATGGAAATAGAAAATATTAACCTACCTATTAGAAGAGAGTACCTCTGATTCTTTCTAGTTTAACAGGCTTACGTTTTACGCTCTCAACACCAGTTGGACGGGCTGGCCTACAGAACCCTGTTATATCATAATATGTACTCATGTTATGTGTACATATGCGTTCTTGGTGTTCCAAATTCACTCGTAAAAACGCTGCGAAGTCCTTGTAACATGGGTTTATTATTCTAGCGCACATACCTACAGAAATGTGGGCTGTTTATTTATTGTTTCTCAAAAACAGAATTAGGCTCCTATCTTTTTTTTTTAACAGGTTATCTTTGATCATTGATAGTGCCATTTAGTTGTTATGATTCGTACTACTGTGGATACTACTTCTAGTAGTATTATACAAATTGATGGTGGTTTCAGACAGTTTCCCAGGTATTTGACTCATAAAAAATGAATTTGGGGAGCTGAACTTTCGTTACATCATCAATTCTTCAATCTTTGGTCGAAATCAACTTAATATTCGGTCTTCTGGCCCTAAAAAACATGTGAAACGATACCTCACATGCTCATGTTACTAAAACCTTAAAAAAAACCCTCGAAAACCCCTATTTATACCCCCATTTTTCACCCGTAACACCCCTGGGTGTATTCTGGTCGGCTGCTGAGCTTCGGCCACAGCTAGGAGCCAGATGAGTTCCCAAATAGGGACCCTAACTGTTTGCGGAAGAACGACGATTTTACACCAAATTTAACATAAATTTAAGGCTGAAACTTCTTTAGAACCTAAATTTTTCACTCATTGGTCAAAATCGTCTTCATTTTCGGTCTCCTCTAAAAAAAACATGGACAACGATACATCACATGCTAAAACTACTAAAACAATAAAAAAACCCACCCGTAACACCCTTGGGTATATTCCGATCGGGCTGCAAAGTTTCCGGACACAACTAGGGCCCAAATGGGGCCTGTGTGCGAATGAACGAATTTTCTAGACCAAAATTAAAGAAGATATTGATGATACGGCGGACGGACATTGCATTTTCGGAATCTACGCACCTTGAAACGTAGAAGAAAACGTTTTGAGGGGTTGTTATAAAACTTTTTTGCTGAGTGAATACATAGGTGTATTATTCACAGAATAATAAACCAAAATCCCCCTGGAAAGAGTTTTGGTGACTGTCTCCATCTTCAGTTTATTGGTTTTCAGATTTTACTTACACAAATAATATTCCAAGTTGTTGTATCTTATCCCATGTGTCTTTTAACGTAACATTCTAGTTAATAGTCGTTCGGTACGTACATATTTTAATATTTTTAAAACTACTTTCCTTTAATCTTGTTTTTCGTGGTCTCTGAGGAGATTATGTGATAAAAAATAGTTTTTATCGACACTCGGCCGAATTCGAATCGGAGGATGGAAAAACCAAGCCAGTGCAGTTTTCTCTGCACGCCAATTTTCCAGTATTTCTTCATGCACTTCCCCCATTTAGTTGCGTGTACATAAAAACTCACTCTGCTAATTATTGCAATGCACTAGGTACTCACCTGCTCGCAAATTTTAACATTTTTTCCCCTCCACATTCCGTTCTTTTCATCCGATGAGCCCAGGTGAACTTGGGTATTTAGTATGGAACTCGGGTATTTAGTATGCATAGTACGGTAAATTGGCAAACTTGAGATTAATTAGGTATGCGCTCTTTTATTCGATGGGTTTTCATTACTTAATACCTGTTTTTTCTTAAAAAATAAATAACTCATAAATCCGGATTTATTATTTACAAATCCCTATCAATAATAAATAAATAAATATACACCGGAATATCTTTGTTGATATGTACCACAAACGAAATAATATTGGCCTGGAGAAACTCCCTAGGTTTATTAATTGCCCAATTAATAAACCTTAATTAATTATTAGTTGAGAATAATATTATAACATTATTACTTTACTAGTCAGAAAGTGCTGGAGCCCAAACAGCTGATCAGGAAGGGGCATGAAGTTATCACCTACCTATGAGTTTTTAAGCAGTCCAAAAGCTGCACATTTTCAATAGTTTATTGCATCCTCCGGTTCATGAGCCCGTTGAAGAAGTGTGATCTATATCCGATGAGCCGTGTGGCCCTGAATAACACAGGATATGCATCAACATGAGAGAATCAGTGTCGGATATTTATCTAAGATATTTTCTAGGGTGTCCGCTAACCGCTCCACTCTCAATTGCCGGGAAGGAATAAGTAAATTTCAATAAAGTGAGAAAAATTATTTATTGATGGGGCGATGTTTTCCCCCATACATGGAGCACCGCCTCTTCTTCTCCAAACTTAGTAATCCTCGAGCGTTGTTGGGTGAAAATGTAAGAAATTGGTCTCAGAACTCACTCAGCTGATCAGGGCGGGGACCCACTTTGCCATCCTCACACAAAAGTCTAGCAAATGCTCCATTCCAAATGTGAGCCTCATGGGCTGAAAAGGAAAGAAATTAGCCTCAGAGCTCTCTCAGCTGATCAGGGCCCTTTTCGTCATTCTTACCCAGCAGTTCCACCTCCCACAGAAACTTCATTCCAAAACGGAATGCTCCTTCCGTACAACCCGTCTTGAAATCTTCAACTCCGCTTCTAACAATGCATCACCCCTGCCTCTCTACTTTGCCCAACCCAAAATCGTAGAAACCAAACAATCCCGTCCCGAACGAAAGCCTCGTTTACGACGAAGAACGAAGTTTCGAAGATTTTCACATAACTTGGTACTCCCGCTGGTATTCCATGAGCGAGTTGAAAAAAACCTCATCTATATCCGATGAGCCATCTAGCCCTGATTAACACACAGACACACACAGACACACACACACACGCACACCCACTGGGTTCTATAGACCTTATATGATTACATACTCGATTATGTAGTACCTACCTATACCGGGACAAAAAGCTTCCCGCCACAGCGTTGAAAGAATTTCATGGTTGTGGGGGCAGGTTTCTATACACAAACCCGATAGAGGGGGGATGCATATCCTGTATGCATATTCAATAGGCTACTTCGGCGGCAAAATAGATGGGGGGGGGGGGGGTCACACCTTTTTGCATTGATGAAGTAAACATTTTTCCCAGTACTTCTTCTCATTAGGTACCTACAATTTACACCTAAGAGTTTCAAAATGGTGGGCTTGGGGCAAAAAAAGGCACTTCATTGGAGCACATCGAATGTGTGTGCAAAATTTCAGCTCGATCCGTTAGGTCTGCGAGGCTGCATACCTATTTAAAAGAATTTCTCAGTACCTACTTATATCTAAAAATTCCAAAAATTGATGCGGGAGAAAAGGCACCTCCTTCGAGCATAACGAATGTGTGTCTGCAAAATTTCCGCTCGATCTGTTATATGTCTGTGAGGCTGTAACCCTATCAAAAAGAACAACCAGAACAAGAAGAAGAAGTTGAAAAATAGCGATTTTCCAACTTCCGTAACTCCGGCGCCTGATGGTCCCGGGGGTTGAAATAACGTAGACAGTCCTCAGGTGCATCTAGGGATCCTGTTTACGAAAAATTAACACCGGATACTCCAGGGGCCGTTCCCTGGATTGGCCGGGGGGGGGGGGGGGGGGTATAAATCCCTCTTGTGTTGCCGTGCAAACATCTTCTTGGTCGTGTAGGTAGGTAGGTATGGAGGATTGCGTTTTTTTTTTGGGCGGGACGCTCCCGCGTCCTAGATAGATGCACTGTAATATTTGATCTGTGTTCGAAGAAATGAACCCTATTCGTTGGATGTTTTCCTCCGTTTCGTGGTACGTAGAATCCGACCATGGAATTGAAAAAATTTCTGTCCGTCCGCCGTACTTCGTACTTTCCTTAGGTACCATGAACCAAAATCAATGACATTCGGTTAGTGCAGGGATTTCCAACCTGGTGGGCGCGAAGGGTCAAGGTGGCGCGAGGGGGGCCCATTAACTTGACAAAAAATTAGGTAAGACACGTGAATGATTATCAACAGGAGTTGGCACACTCCACTCCGATCATCCATAGCTGATGCGATGTGAGGTGAATATGTTTATACAGCTGTTTATCGAAGTTCAAGGAAACGTGTCAAGGTCAACGCACAACGTGAGGGGGGAGGGGGGTCCAAAAAGTTTGGGAATCCCTGGGTTAGTGGGTCCTATTTGGGTTCTAGTTGATCCATGAGGCTCGGCGTTACTATTCGTCATCTAGGGGTGAAAAATAGGGGTTGAAATTTCCCGAACGCCATAGCTCGAAAAATTTCAATAGACAGAACGTTTTTCAGTGGATCTCGAACATGAGAATTTTTTGTGACCACCCGGAGTCATCGTGCGTTCACACCGAGAAGCTTCGTCGACACGATTGAATGAAACGGTATAATATACACGCAGTTCAGATATTCATTGCTAAGGAACACCGATTTCATCACGCGTTGCTTTAAGAAATCGAGTTGGTTGTTCCTTGATATTATTTCATTTGAAGAATTATGGTTATTTTGGATTTTGTTGATAGGCACTTTTGTAACTTGAACAAACGTTGAGCTTCATGAATATCAACAAGTAACTAATTACAGTATTCTTGAATCCACCGGATATTTATGAAACTATAATTGCCTGGCCAGGCCCAGTATCGATTTAGGGCTTTCTTGTTGGGTGGGTGGGGGGGGGGGGATACGGTAGGTATTGACCACAGAAAGCATTGAGCTACGCAGAAGGGGTATCTATATAGGTAAATAATAAATCGTTGTTTAATAATTTGCAGTGTTTTTGTAGAACTGGTTTTACCTAGGTGATAAAAATATTGGTAAAAACGAAAATTTGACTGGAAAACATGCTTGATTCACCCATTAAATTTATCAACGACCTGCCTATTTGTTAGAATAATGTGATCTTGAAAAATGCTCCCATTTTCTATTGGTTTATTATATTTTAGTATTCTGTGACAAAAGTAGATTAGATGAAAGGGAATTTCTACCGGCTATCCCTAAAAGACGTTCATAGTTCCCTTACAAAATTTCCCATCGCTTCCATCACCGTTCTGCTAATCACCTCCGTTCCTCCATCGTGATCCCAGATTGAATCGGCTGAAAAGTAAGAGCTTTTCATTTTGGTCGGCTTTGAGTTAGGTAACGTCCCATCTCCTTTTCGTCTGCTCTACCAGCTCGTCTTCAGTGATTTAATTAGGGCCTTCACCTCCGTCAAAACTTGTCGGCCTCTTTTAAAACCACCTTCTATAGGGGTTTAATTCGCGATAACTCTCATGCTTGCGAGATAATGCCTCTTTCTGCCGAAAGTAGGGTGATGTATTTTCATCAACTGGATGTGCCTAATTAGATACCTACCCGTTCGAAGATTTCCTGTGAAAAATTGATTGTTGGGTTGGTGTACATGGTACCTGTCATGGTACCCTTAAAATATACCACTCCAAATTGTTTATATAAGATTTCTACCAATAAAGACGAGAAGGCGAATTGCGTAATGCAAGGGGCAAAGCCAGGTAGTTTCAGCCGCCGTCGGAGGACCGTGGGAGGGTAGAGGCGCCTTTAGAAGGCGCCCAGTTTGCCGTAGACCTTTTTCCCTAAGCGTAATGCGCTTGCGCGGCCTTATCACAAATCTTCGGCCGCCATATTGTGGTACCATCGGTCACTCCCTGTCCATATCCGTGACTCTGTGCAACTATCTACACTCTTGATCTCAGCTAGTTACCTTACTATTATATTTTTTTACCTTAATTACCTTAATATACACTGTGCGTTCGCTTCCTGCTTCAGTTAAAATAATAATTTTTCACAAGTGTGCTCCAACTAGTCTGAAAACACCGAAGTGCAATTAAACGTGTAAAGAAACTGCAATTCGTTGAAATGTTCTTACACCTACTGTAAATATTGTTGGTTGTGGGGAAGGGTAGAATGATAGTTCCCTTTTATGTTCAGTGGTATATTGGTCGAGTACTTTTGCCCATAAGACCTCTTCAGGAGTACCTATACTGTGATTTTAGTTATACATAATTAAGAGTAGTCTTATGTTGGAACCTAGTTCGTTTTAGGAAAGCAGTTACGATTAATATTGCTGCACGCTTCATTTAAATTACTTTACCATTTTTGTTCTTTGTGCTGTGATGTTTAATATTGTCCTATTTTTAAGAAAGCTGACTACCAATAAAAACAATTTAAGTTCGTATTTCGAATGTTGTACTTATTTTATTAATATCCTTGCTTGATAACGTTTGTTCCCTGACTTTTCAGGATTTGCAAAATTCCCTGAGTTTTACATGTCCGTATACACCCTGAATAAACCTGTAAGAAGTACTAATAGTTCAGTTGCTACACGTTTAATTTAAGTATAAATAGTTGTCAGTTGTTATTCCGTTTCGTTTCAGTATAGGTAATTGAACTCATAAACACTCAAGATTTCAATATTTATAGTTTATTTCGTCAAAAAGTACAAAAAATGTGTAAATAACAACAAAAGTAATGAAAAAAAGTGTATACATTGCCTATAGAAAACAATTTTTTTTGAGGGTGCAATATTATGTAGGTAGACGACATATGGAACGTAAGGAATACAAAGTAGGTAGGTACTTCATGTTCGAGAAATGATTGATGATGAACAACAATGATTCTTTTCAAAATCTTTAACCATTAATCTATAATTAAAGGTTTACGAAAATTTAATAGGCAAGCACAAACAAAAACACTTTGAGACAAAATGTGCAGAAGACGCAGCTGATAAAAAATGTGGTACCACAATATGGCTGCCGTCCCTTATCAGCTCGCGCGTAGGCTCCGCCCCTTTCTTACGGAAAAAGGTCTATTCTACTGATCTCACTCGAACTCCATGACTTCTCTCTCGCTCATCTTACCTTCTCCTTAACCTCTCTCTTGTAATAGATCCCAACGCGGTGATAAACATTTCTGGCGCAAGCCAGTGTGGTCATAAACCTTTCTGGGCATATCCTCTAGTATCCAACGTAGTGATATACCTTTCTGGCCTTGCCAATGTGGTGGCACCATTTCTGGACACCAGCTCCTTCATACCGGACATCTCCTTCTCAACCTCGCCTTCCTCAATCTCGCCATCACCACAGTACCTAACTTTAAGTTGAATACTAAGAAACCTAGAAGATGCCATTTTTTCAAGTTTGCGTATTTCTTGGTGTAAATGTACATCATACTGATGGGAATGATTGTGAAAAACTGAATCCACCTTCACTTCAGGTAGCAACAGTGAGTGTTGAAAACCAGTAATGATTATCCTAATGACAAGTTGGTGACTATAAATGCAGTTCATGCGAGAGCCACCAACAATTCGTAAAACATTTTTAAAATAAATAAATTTTTTTAAAGCTGAGAGGTAAATAAGTAACAAAACATCGACCATTTTCAATACCACGTCAATTGCGCCTATACTCTGCAACTAGATCGGCTAGGTAGATCGGCTTAGTCATAATCCTATTACTCAGGCGCAACTGACCTGTACCCCTTGAATGTTCCATCAGCATACATTACAGTCGTCCTGGCCAAAAACCGTAAATTTTACTCTGTTGTGAACATAATTATCCCGTCAGAAGCACTATTGTAAAAACACACCATTCTTTGGAACGAAGAAAACCTATCATTTCGACTACATATTTCTCGATTTCTTCAGTTTTTGGAAATGAATAAAAAATCTAAATCGAGGTATTTTAATGTTTAACTTAAATCCATAATAAGCCATTCAGTAACTAATGATTTGCAGGGTTCTCATAGTCCACCAAACCCTATGAAGCCATCAAACACAAACGGTGGGTACAGCTTCCGTACAAGTACGCAACCACGAGGGACATTTTATGTCTTAGCGCCCCCTCCCGCACCCACACCAAGTACTTCGTACTTAATTGTTTTGGTCACCTAGTCCGAACAGCCTTCAGTCCCAATTAGTTCGGATTAGCCGGACTCCACTGTATTATGTACGTAAACATTCATTTAAACAATCACGCTCATACCGCAGCTTGTTGGCCACGCAGTCCGCAGTGGTTAACGTAGTATGGTTAGGTAAATCGAGAGCTATCCAACGAGTGGTGAACGATTTTTGTACGATGATAACTGGCGAAGATAAAGTTCCGTAGCAACGAATCGGTTGTAAGCGAAAATCATCAGAAATATTTTCGTGACGTTGTTTCCGTTGCATGTCTCCGTTGCATGTCCCGCGTTTCATTTTCGAGTTTATGTAGCAAAGTAAAGACATAAAATGTCAAAAATCAAATTGCAAAGATTTGTAAATTCAGAATACTAAATATACCAAATTCCGTTCTGACTTATATTCTCAGATTGCTGAATGCGGTGATTTAGAACGGAGTAACTAATCGATATCGATGCGTATTTTATGAATCCTTTTCTACCTAGTGATTCTGTTATCACCTGTCACCATATAAAAATGAATGCAATCAAATAAAGTGAAATGCCTGTTCATTGGCAGTCCAAATGTAGGTAACCAGTAATGATGTACCATCTGTATGTTCATTTTCATTTCTCCTATCGAAAGTGCGCAGAAATTGCTTTCAAGTAAGTTTATTCTTGAGGAGTATCCGATGATATTCATTAACGAAATTCCCCAAGTAGGACTAGGAATTTAAACTTATTTCACTTCTCACCTAAGGATACTTACTGAGAACACATCGCTGAGAACATTTCGCCTTATGAAGTTTGAATATTAAATGTTCTTAAATGAAGATATTGATCAAATTAGAATTTTTGTGCAAAGTTGAAAATAGTACCTAGTGTTTTTGATTCTGAACACCATGTGTTGCTAATAATTTAGGTGTTCCGTTGTAGTATAGGCATTTTTCCTACTATTGGTGTGTCGGTTTAGAGTAGTTTTGTTCTTGCGAATTAGTTGGTGGTTAAAGTACGAATCAATGTATTTTATTTTACAACTCTTAATTATATACATGGTGACATATTATAATAACACTGGGTCACGCACATATGAAATGGATACTGTGGATAACCCCCACAACTATCCCTCCTCCAGCGTAGAGTTCGGTGAGCTCCTTGCTTTAGGGAAACCGGCTCGGGAACTTTACTTAAGCGTTAGTGGAACTTGACGGCACGGCCCGACTTGGTGTTGGTATCTTCTACTTTTTATCTTCTGTCTGTCTTGAATTTATCTTCTTTCTTGAGTTTGTATTCGGTCTGGATTTTGTCTTCTGTCGTTGTGTCTGTTAGTATATATTATTATACGCCGGCTTCAGTCTGTCAATCGAAACATTTACTTTCGAACCCTTCATGGAGACTGCAAAAGTTTTGGTGTCCGTTCGAGCTCTTGTACCAATTTCAGTTGATTTTTCTGTTCTGTTGGTTACTTTTTTTTAAATATATATATATTTTTTAATTTTTTTCAATTATTGTTTTCATTACTGAACTTCTGAGCGTCTAAGGCGAGACCTCACTACTCGTGCGCTTCGCTTCTTAGGTACCTTTCGGATACTGGGCGCCCCAGACATAACGGGCAAACTATTACTTGACTCTCCCACTACTGGGGTTCTTCATTGTTGTTGTTGTAACTACTCTGTTACCTTCCATTTATGATTGTGGTGAGCTCGTGGTGTTAGAGTCACCAACGTGGCATAAGGTAAATGTTGGGATCACAGGTGCTGGTTAAATTCGCTCCAACTGTAGGGTCGGGAGGAACCTACTGCTAATACCCCGCGAGAATCTTTTAGTAGCACCCCGCGAGAATGAACCACAGCGATTGCTAGATGAAAGACAGGGGGGCCCAATACTAATACCCCACAAGCATGAACCACAGCGAGTATTAGCTGCTCCTTGGGAGTCTTTTGGAAAGAGGGGACCTACTAGCAATACCCCGCGAGAATGGACCACAGCGAGTATTGGTTGCTCCTTAGGAGTATTTTGCTAGCACCCCGCGAGAAAGAACCGCAGCGTGTGCTAGGTAAAAGAGATGGGCCTAATGCCAGTGCCCCGCGAGAATGAACCATAGCGAGTATTGGTTGCTCCTAAGGAGTCTTTTGCCAGCATCGCCGCGGAATGGACCACAGTGAGCCTCGGAGAAAGGGGTAGGAGAGAGAGAAGTGGCAAGTCGCGGGTCGATTGGTCGAATGAAAAGCTGGGCCAGAAGGGCTGTTTATATAGGGACTTTTCCACCCGTCCACCGACCACCGTTGGCCGTTATGAACGTTGAGGAGCGATGGCGGATAGGTGGAAGGGGCCCTTCTCTAACTTTCCCCTGGCGTTGCTCAGCTCGTCGTTCCCTTCGTTTACTTGGTTAAATCGCTTAATATTACATAGGAGTGGTTTATGTAGAGGTTTGGGAGGAACCACGACAATTATGTTTAGTGGCGTTGTGAATGTGGTGGTACGGTTTCTCAAACGTCATCTCCATGAACCGTCGTGTGATCATGTAGGGGTCACCAATGGTGGTCCTACCAGTGGTGTGTCGGTTTAAGGTAGTTTTGTTCTGGCAAATTAGTCGGTGGTTCAAGTACGAATTAGTGTAGTTTTATTTTACAACTGGTAGTGGTATACATGGTGACAGGTTATTATAACACTGGGTCACGCACATTTGAAATTGATACTGTGGGTAACCTCCACAGTAGATTTCGTTCTAACCCGTAATGCATGCATTAAAAAAATACGTCTCACACTTCTTAGTTTCCACTTAGTTCTGCTTTAGCATGATGCAGTACTGATTTATTAGTACCTACATTGTTTGTGAGAGGGGTACTTTTTCAAGTTTTAATGCAGTTTTTGCCTTATCAGAGTATTTAATTTTAGTGGTTTACATATCATCGAATCCGTGTTCTCATACTAGAAACGTTTTTGGTTTTCAGCAAAAATATTGAATTTGTTTTAAAAACAACTCCAAGAAAGATCAACCAATTTTTCCTGTTGCAGATACGGACAACCAGCGAGTAATAATCCACGTGAAAGATGTCAACGATGAGTCGCCGTACTTCATCAATCGGCCTCTTCCGATGCAGGCGGTCGTGCAGCTTAATGCGCCACCAAACACGCCCGTTTTCACACTTCAAGCCCGGGACCCTGACACAGATCACAACATCCATTATTTCATTGTTCGAGACAGAAGTAAGTACAATGCACCTCGTTATAACTATTACCATTCAGATGAGGTTAGATCAGTTATAATACCGTTTCATTACACCGTCGGTATTAGAGTTTATATACCTACAACTGATGAAGGATAAAAAAGAAAATATCCATTTATTTATTCCATTTCATTCTTTAAACCCTCTCCTACCGCGGGCACGATGAACGAAAATATTTTTCGAAGTTTATGGTGTTAATGAAATAACTATGTATAGTGCAAATTTTATAATGTAGTGGGACACAGTTGGACACTTGTACGGCTTGAGGGGTTATTCTCTAATGGCCCCTCTAAAATGCAAACAGTTTTTTTTTCTCGTTTTTTAGTTTTTGTTTACTACCCTCTTATTTGGAAAACTACTGTCATCGTTTCGGATTAGTAGTTGTTGGCCAGCAATAGCCCAGAATCCAACCCCTTATCACTGGTTCATACTTTCAACCGCTGAAAAGATAGATGGTCTTATCTGTTTGATAAGGGAAGGAAGGCCACAAACGCATGATACATAATATTATATGTACTTCCGAGTACACTGAGAATGTACAGGAAGCAACTACAAGAAAAATAGTAGTGACAGCTTGACTTCACAGTTTTATTTGCTGAAACCTGCAGATTATTATGCAGCTGTTTATTATTTTGCTTGGTCAATACCTACTCTCGTGCTCCCCCAGGATAGCCCCAAATCGAGTATATGCCACCACTAATCCAAGTAATTCATACGGGGCCACCTAGAAGCTACATCCAAACTGCCCACCGAACTTGAGCAAAATCGGGCCATTTATTCGTGAAAAATGCGGTACCTGGGATTCGCGTTATCGCATGCGCAGTGACCGTGCTAATTATCCAATCGTTCTGTAATTCATAGGGGACCATTCAGTAGCTACAACCCGACTACCCACAGGATTAGAGCAAAATCGGAGCTTTGATTCTCGAGACATGGAGTACCTCGGAAACGCATTTGCGCATTCGCGGGGGCTATACCAATGGTCTCTATAATTCATGGGGGACCGTCTGGGGCCCAACCGCTAAATCCCTGAAAATTTCAGCAAAATCGGATTCGAAATGATGAAGTTATGTGTGGCAAAGATTTGCGGACAGACACCGAACCAAACTTGTTCGAGTTGCAAAAGTACCTTTCAACACAATCCACAATAATGGACCAACTAGACCGCAAATGGGGCCGACAAACCAGATTTCATCAATTTTGCTTCATGTTAACGAAGGAATGTGCGAAGTACTGCAGACGGGCAGAAATTGTTTTATTTCATTCTCGGATTCTGCTTACCTTGAAACGGAAACATTAAATTGATGCGTGGAGGTGGTGGAGGTGGGGGGGGGGGGGGCTAGATTTTAAAGGTTCATTATTGAGAATAATAAACAAAAATTTCTGTCAAGCCAAAATTAGTTGTAGAATTATTGAATCAACCGCATATTTTATGAAATTGTAATTCCCGGTCTGGCTGCAATACTCGATTTTGGGCTTTCCTGGGGGAAGCACGTGGGTAGGTTTTGACCACAGAAAACAGTGACTACGCAGATGGGGCATCTATACAAGTTAATAATAAAGCAGTGTGTAATTATTTTCAGCGCTACTTTGTTATACCCATGCCAATTCGCAGCAAAACTTCTAACTACTACTCATACATATTTACTTAAAACGTACATATATGAATACATACATACACACATAAATAATGTATATTCCAAACTAGCCAACAGTCGGGCTCCTTATTCTTTTATTGAAATAAGTATCCGTTGACTCTGATTGATTCTGATTGAAATAGATACGTAATCATTCATTCATTCAATCAGGAAATGACAAACGAATATGCAAATTTCAGCTTCTTCATTTATGAATATATAGGTACTTATGCGCGCACCACACACATAAATATTTTCCAAACCATCCAACAGTCGGGTACCTTCCTCTCATTAAAATAAGTATTCATTAACAATAATCAGGAAACCTCAAAAAATGAATATCCCAATTTCAGCTGGTGGGAGGTTCGAAGTTGACGAGAGATCGGGCGTCGTTAGAACCAGAGGAACTGACCCTTTCCAACTTGACATGGAGTACGTGCTGTACGTGAAAGCAGAAGATCAGAACGGGAGGGTCGATGAACGAAGATATCAGGTAAAACGATTCCTCCGCATCCGTATTTTCAATCTTCAACTCAACCAGTTTTCCGCGAATATGTATTTAATATATCCGCGAATATGTTTTGTACTTAATTACTTTAAATCCATCTATCCATTCTAATGGAGACATGTAAACGTCGGTTGCTCATTTTACCTATTAGATAGCGAACTCCTTTAAGTTTGAATGTAAAGGAACGTGTTAATGTTCTGTTTCAAGTCAACCCAAGAAGAACGGCTTTCGATTGTTGGCGGAAAGAGAGCTCCTCAATTCTACATGCCTACCTATGAAGCTGAGATTCCTGAGAACCAGAAGAAGGATTCCGAGTAAGTTGTAGAAAAAATAAATAAATAAAATAATTATAATTTTATTTTGTTTCAGTAGTCGATATTTTATTTTATTTGAATCCTCTCCCACCTGTTGATGCAGTTGGGTAGATAGATCCTGTGTGTCGAGGAAAAATGATGTCCCTGGTTATCATGTGCCTAGCCTTATTATTTTTTGATGTTTTATAGCGGCTCCTTCTAATACGTTTTCTAAACCATGGTTCTCAGTCTTTCAAAGAATATTTGAGGTACCTAGTACCTACCTACTTAATTGGAACATTCCTCTGTAACTGAAAATAGCTACTAATAATTAGAAAGTTTCTATCTCGTATCAGGTGCTTGATGAGGGTTTGGGTAATAGTGCTTCTCCCTCCATCACATAGGGTATGCTTTCATAACTGGAAGGAGGGTTACAAAAGAATTTAGTAAAGTATCAGTCAGATTCTGAAGGTTCGGGTGTGTCGGCATGCCAGCGCGGGATCGCCTCGAAATAGTCAAGGTACTATGATACAACGCCTTCAAATCCTACCTAGTCCCGTATTACGAAAATTCATTAGAATCTCACTTAGTTCATAGCTGTAAGAATCTCTTTCTAGAATGTGAAATCCATGACCCGCTTGAAACGAAATTAATACACTTTACTTTCGCTTAGGTATTTGGATATCCTTCTCTTACCCTAACATAATTTCATAAATTACGGAGTAGTTTATTAAAATTACTATCAGGGACATCGTTAGGGATGACTAAGGTCGGCATCTCACCCCTTTATAATAAATTTCAACATCCCATCATACCTTATCATGCGCCTCCTAACCTCTTCTACGGTTTAATCAAAGTTCTATTATTCATACACTCTTGATTTATTCATCAAGCTGTAATTTACCATTTTGAGATCATCTTCATAAATATAATATACGTCTAGAGAACCTGAAATATTGAGGGTAGGTGCTGGACGTTCCCCAGGTATCTATTGATATCAGGCTACAAGTTTCATCGGCGCATGTGCTAGTATTTCCTCTGGAAACCCAGTGTTAGATGGTTCCCAGTTTGGACCTAGTGTTAGATGGATTTTGGAGTATCAAGAAAACCATCTTGAATTGGGGATTTTTATTCGAATTTCACGTGGTATTTTAAAAAAAACTCGGCGCTGCGCGCCTCGGCGGGGGCTTCGCCCCCTGCACCCCCGGATGACTTCCGCTTAAAGCCTGACGGCTAAAATGTGGTGTACCTGACCCTTCAGGTTTTTGTCCCCCTCGCTGTATTATATAAGCTTTAGCCACGCTTATACACATCGAAACAACCAAGTGACAACCAAACAAGCGTCATTGTTTACTATCGATTTATAACATCCATTTATATAGTTATATTATGAAACTAGGAAATAAATACCAAGAACAAATACGAAATAAATGCGTGATAAATCAAGAGCTTTCCAACGAATGGAAATCGATTTTTGTCCGATGAAAATGAAAGAAGTTTCATTTCCCTAGCAACTACTCGGTTGTACGTGAAAATCATAAGAAAATTTGCGCTACTTTCATCTCACTATTTGGTCTCACTATTTGGTCTCACTTTTGGTTTATTATTTTCAATAATGAACCATTGTTTACTGTCGTTTTTCGGCGGGGGGTCCCATCGCAAAAACCTGAAGGGTCAGGTTAAAAAAAACTAACGCATTTTGAGGGGGTCTCTTGGCAAGGTTCATCATTGAAAATAATGAATGGCTAATAATTATTTATTGACTCTTTTATCCTCCACTGTTATTGCCCACTGTTTTCCAACTCCACCGAGGGAAGTACTTATGTCCCTCAGATATGATATTGAGGTCTGGGCCAGGCCAAAGAGTTTTGCCTTCTTTTGGGCTGGCCAGGCCAGACCAAGCATTTTCTGACCATAGTGAACAAGTATGTGGTGGGAACAAAATTCCTAGGATACCATTCCTTCTGCGCACTGCTTTGCCAGTATGCACTGCAAGTTGATGCTATTAATGGGTGGTACTCCTGTTGATATATTTGACCACCATTTGGGTCAGTCAAAGTTGGTTAACTTCCAACAGCAAGACGAAGATAACCCTCAAGCTGTGATGTGAATTGTTGGATTTTTGATATTATTCAATTCTGGCAATCAACCTTATTCTCTCTCATTGCCTGTTTTTTAAATTATTCTGTATTTTTAAAAATTGAAAAATGAAAAGAATAATAATAGTAACATAATAACATTGAAAAATGAATAGAATAAAATTAAAATAAAGCGAAAGAGAAAAAAAAGAAAAAAAGAATAAAACAATAAAATAATTATAGAAGAAAGCCATCAACATTTCATATGATGGCTACCACAAGATATTTTGATGCACATTAGGTGGTATGTTGAAGAAGAAAGCGTTTCCTTCTTCCAGTGAAAGACGTACAGCATCAGGCATGCTCATATATATAATATTATAATGAAATACAATTATTATGTATATAATTATGTATTACTCGATTGTGTCAGTTAACTATCGGAAATTGAGGAAATGGGAGTTTGTTTGTTTACCCCTGAGGATTGAATGGTTGCGATGGTGGGGTGGGATGTCGTTTAGGTGAGATTAGTTCGAAGGCCGCCCTAACCGTAGCGCCACTTGTCTAGCCGCTATCGATCCCCCCACGGCAAGAGATGCCCCCGCACCCGTTTTACACGAACTTCATCACGAGACGAGGTATAAATTTCACCTTTCCTTCTTACTGGGTTTACTACCGTGTGCAAGGCTGAGGAGTTAGTAACCTGCCACCCTCTTCTCGTTGCTACATCAACCCCTCATCTCACGTATTGCCATCCCCACTGAGACACCGTGGCTAATGTCGGACCCTCTTCAGTTTCATATTATGTGAATATAGGAATACCTGGGCCCTTCACTGAAAGGGGTGCCGTTCACTCTTCGGGCCATCGACTAATCATCACCCCTTCCCTTATGGACAAGCTCATCAGAAACAACGCATCGCTCACTCCATTGATGTCACATTCACAAGGAACGGTCTCCACTAAAAAAAGGAACCCCACTTGAATTCTGTTCCTTCATCCTTCAGGCTCTTCATCTCCCCCCCCCCCCTCTTGGAATCATAATGTTGATGATAATGCTCCTGCTGTCATCTGTATCCTGCTTGCTAGGTTTTCATTACTCTACTACTTCCGACTTTTGGCAGTGATACTGGCTCTTACTTCATGGTAACTCATCGCAGTAACAGTTGCAACATTGCTAGGTACTGATTTCAAGTCTACGCAATCCTTATGATGCCCAGACCTCCCGTTCAAGCTATTTTGTCCCGGCCACTGCACCCTTTCAGTTAAGCACCTTCGGTAAAACGTCTAGCCATGCTGTGGTGTTTTGGTGAGAGTAGTCCGAGCCCTTGGATGGCTTCATGACGGCGCGAATTTTGGAGAAACTGGGGGGGTACTAATCCAAAAAGTCCGTAGATTTACAGTAATCATATGCGTACCTAGGATGTTCGGATAAATTTGCAGGGTTGGTTCCCTTGCTACAGGGGATCTATGTCTCTATACATATAAAAGGCGCCGGTGGCCGCACTTATCATTGGACTCTTGAACCAATATGCAATGGTTCATCTTTTTATACTCACAGAGTGCATCTATCAAGTTAGGTGTGATCAATACTTGAAGCTTGTGCGGAAATGGTATGCCAGGGTTGGTACAGCTCTGAACTCGTGACCCCATGGCTGAATATCAAGGTCAGAAGTTCGTCTGGAACTCAACCCATAAAGCTCGCGCATAAACTATGTAAGTATCTACCTCGTACAATGTAACCGTGGAGACGAGTAATCTATTTGATTAGTGGATATAATGAGACCCCATACTTATTGAACTTTTCAGCTCACCAGAACAGGACTGCTTGGTCTGTTGGGTGCAGCCAACTGGGATAAAAATGGAAATGCATCTGAAGTCCGGTAGAGGCAATTTTTTATCAAAATTTCGAAGAGAAGTACTCGTTTGTTATTGCAATATGTCATGAACTTCTAGTAGATACAATAGGTAATTTTTGAAAAATTACATCATTCTGTAGCACTGTGGCGCTTATTATTTTGCGTTTGTATTAAGTTAACACAAGAGTTAGTCATTTTCCAGAAGTATCTCTTCCTGTACGAAACTTCTCGTCCGTCCAAGGTTTGCTCAGCTCACATCTTCTTTGTTTCTTTTTTCAAAGTCTTCCAATAACCTTCCAGTCAGATCAATAAGGCTGGAGACCCTGAAGGTAATTCGAGGGATTCCTCCTGCTTTTTTCATGACACAGCCGTCCTCTATCACTCGAGCTTTTCCACCGTCTTCTCCTTTCTTCCCGTCGTCGAACGGGTTAAATGAGTAGATTAGGCCTAGGTCGATTCCAAAGTTGAGCCATATCCGGTTTCCAGCTTCTAAGGTTTTCGCGTGATCCGTAACTTGAGTCTGATAGGGGTGCTCGTTTCGACGGTGGATTAATTTCAGTACCTACGATGCGACGGTCTGTGGCTCTTCTTTGCTCTGTTTATTTGTGCGGCCGTCTCTGAAATCGTACACGATGTTAGAACTTTAGGTTCTACATTTTGTTGTTGTAGGTACCTAGATAATATTTTAAGCAGGTTCCTACCTAACAAAACATGAATGTATGTAGGCACCTCTGTGTATGTAAGCTTTGTTGATGATCATGATCACTCTTGCGTGAGAGTCCAGCCCTTATTCATATTAGTTATCAACTTCAGCACCTTGCTTTTATTTTTATCATTAACAAAGCTTACCTACATTCATGTTATTTGTTATTGTGAAAATTGTAGGAACCTGCTTAAACCTAGGTACCCACCTTCTACAACGACTATCTATGTACGAGTATAGTTGTTGTAGTAAATAACTAGTATCTATCTTCCGGGAATAGAAAATCAATAGGTACTTCGTTAATCATAATAATTCAGTAATATAGACCATCAATAATAAATTAAAATGTACTTAGATAATCTTACCTGGAAAGTAGTCGAGCGACATAGAATGTTCGTGGCAGACTACTTGGAAATGCGAAGGCCGCTTTCCCATTTTGAGTGCATTTCTCTCGAAGTTGTGGGTCTGCTGGGAAGAAATGAAATGCCATTCCACTTTCCACCTTTTCTTTGGTAATTTTTGCAATTCGGAACGCAACAAATTTTGTTTGTCGCGGCCATCTCCGTCTATTTTGGAAAAATAAGACTGCTAGGGTTCGAGATGATAAATGGATCTGATGCGTTGTACGGGGTATCTCAGTGGTTCCTCGGTGCCAATCCGGAAGCATGGGTCATAGAAAGAGTTCAAGTTAAATCATCTGAAGGGGCAAAGTTGGTTTTTTATAGCGTCTGAATTATTGAGAATGAACTATATATTGATTATTTTGAAAATAAATAATTTTTTTCTTCTGTTCTATTTTATGCTTGTGCTTCTCAGATATTCAAGTCTTTGTATCAGTATGAACTTGAAGCTGTTTTCTCTTTGCTAACTAATTAAGTTTATATTTGATGGTTTCAATATCTAGGTACGAGTACCTACGTATATTTGTAGGTAATAAGATGGTTGTACTGCTGGGGTGTGCATATTGATCCCATGGTGAGTAGCACAATGGCAGCAGGAGGTTGAAGTAAGGCGTATGAGCCGGAAGCTTTTAAGCCCCACTGTCTCCGCTGTATTCATCGCTGCCTAAAACGTGCCTAAAATCTTGTTGGACCCTGGCTTAAGAACTTAAATGATGGTGGTTGCTCGCTCCATGGGGGAGGACGAATAGGATTTAAGTGAGTGCGATTCCGTTTGTGCAGGGACGTATTCACTTTCAATCGAGTATTCCATGTGCGTCATCTCCGTCCACTGACTTGACTACCTACTTTAGAGAACGGAATCCGTGTTAGATAAATCCATCAGGTAGAGTCAGTCGGATCTGGAATTAATAAGGTCTTGTTCAAGAGGGTTCACCAGGTTCGACGAATAACCTACTTTTCGCCTTTAGCCTTGATCCCATTGATGAGCCAGGTAAATTCAGTCATAACAACTATATTAAATCATAGGTATTCAGCACAACTTGCATAACTTGTTCATTATCAAGTTATTCATGGTTAATTTTTAATGTTGTGGTTCAGATGTTTTATAAGTAAGTAGTGTTCTTTTTCGATGATTTTCCAAAGATTCCAGTAATGCTCACGTCATTGTGCCCCTCTCGCCTGGGCTGGGACCCTGGACCCTCCCCCGCTGTGACATCAGTACTACTTGAAACTTTGAAAAATCATAGAAAAAGGGCTTATTGTAGCACGGTGCGGTTAGTGTCAAAATTCTCCGAATAGGATCTAGTTTCATTAAAAAATAATATAACCCAGTTTTTTTTACCCTTGCGCATACCCCTTTTTGCTTCCGTAGAACACAAAATTACCCATAGGAGTTGTTGTTGTGGCAATAAGTCCGAATAAAGCACTGGAACGAGGCTGCTCTCCGTGAATAACTTCACTATTATATCCTTCTGGCGCAAGTGATGGCACCTATGGTTCGGAAGTGTCAACCACGTTGACCCCCCTTCCCGCCGTTATTTAAAGTCAAAGGTCTCAAATAAAATGAAATCCACATAATAATAATATGATGTTTCTATCATAAAACTCCCAAATGGAATATTTAAACGATCTCCCAAGATCTTAATGTAAGATTATTTCCAGTTTCCCGTTTTCTACTGCCGATAGTTAGTGGAGTTCATGTACTTATAGTATATATTGGCTGTGGAACCTATATCGCGTGAAACGAGAAGTGGTGTGAGGATTTATGTCTATGAGGTTTGACTGGGTCGTTACCTTGTTTGCAGCATCGGGAGTTATGGGGGTGTTTCCAAACCAACATTAGCTGCGAAGTGTTCCCGGTTACCATTACTGTTGCATAATTAGATAACCCCTCCCACTCTGCTCTCTCACCAATCAATTTGTCTTATAGTCGACAATACATTGGTTCTGAATGGTGATGAAATTCCTATGTTCCCAAATTCATATCGTTCAACTGTGCTTTTTGTATGTTTTTCGATCATACCTAACATCAATAAATTCTCCCCAAGTTTTAAATTATTCTGTATGTGGGCTTGAGTAAAGCATTGGTTTGTTAAACTGCCAATATTATAACAAGTCCTCGACTATAAACTCTAACCTCTCTAGGAATTTGCTGACATTTTAATTAAATTTCTTTGCACGAACTCCCCCCAAATTTCTGTTCTTTTCTACTACATTTTGGACAGTTCATGGCAATGGAAGAAAATACATTTGCACATGAGAAGAAGAATGTTCTGCAGGCGTTCTATACAAGTGATATGGGTCACCTATCTAAACATACCCTCAACAACTCAGTTCATTTCAACCATTTTTCGCATCGTTGTGAGTGTTTCAAGGTTTTCCGTAGACACATACACACACGTCTACGAATTCAACCACCTACATATCTCGAGGAGAAATTGAGCCGTCGGTCCTCAAGTTTTTCCTTGGCCACGTACTTCGGTAGTTTGTTCCAGTATGTGTGAATTTTATCCTCGCCCTGTGCTATGGATTGATTATGGAAGGCACCCAGTTTGAAAATCAGCACTAATTATCGAGCTACCTCTTTTATCTAATAGTTTTTATTGCGATAGAAATGTCGAATCCGCGAATGCCACAGAGTACCAGCGTTCTCTTCGATCTACCGACATTCCTGGATTTATTTTGCCTCAGATATGCCCGCAGCTGCTTACCGGTGGAAGTTAACAAACTAGTGCTGTGGCTACGTGGCTGTATTGAGGGTAAAAGCATAAACAGCGCCGTGAAGTGAGTCGACCTCGCTTCAACCACGAGTAGGGTTTATAATTTATACTGTACCAATCCTACCTAGAATTCATTTTCATAAATCAGAGCATGATGTACTCGCCCATTCAAACAGATATCATGAGAAATTATATGAAAATAAAATCGGTAACATATTCATGTAACATGTTACCTAAGAAAGAACCTAATTAGAATGAAGGGGACAGTTGTGATGGAATTCATCATTATGACCTTTTAAAACTCCTCCAAGATTGTCCCTTCCTGCCGGATACAGGACGAGAAAATGGTCGTTGGCGAAGCAGGAAAGTTGCAAAATATGCCGGATTTTATAAGGCGCTCTCTTACAGATGACCCAGATCTCTTGAAATGGATTTCAACAACTGCTAGTTTCTCAAGTGGAAGGGGGATTCAAATAGAGTGGAGACAACATTTCTTCTTCCTTATACTTTTCCGTCGAATAGTTTTTACTTCTCCAGCTCTAGCCTCATTTTCAGTATCCCTTCTTCAAAGCCAGCATGTCGACATTGATTGATATTTGTAACAACAAATATCAATCAATCCCCATAAAGTTATGGGGATTTTAGATGACAGTATACGCATGTTGAGACTGCAATGTTGCTTTGTCGTGTGTATGGGCCACTGGTTCGTGGGAAATTAATTACTTATTATTGGTTCGCGAGGAATTAGTAATTCGGATTTCGCTTTCGCGCATGCTCGCAGTGGCCATCCCAATTATTCTAGAGCCCAACCCGCGTGATCCCTGAAAATTTCAGCAAAATTGGATTTTAACTGAGCAAGCCATGCGTTTAGAAAGGATTTGCGGACGGACAGACACACCGAAACAAATCTGTTCAAAAAGGTCTAAGACGTACTTGAAACGCGAGCAGAAATGTTGATGTTGATTTTATAGAATAAAAAAGGTTTTCCTCCCTAGTGAAAAAAAAGCATCCGCTGCCTTGGTAGTTTCGGAAGTAAAATAGTATCAGAACATTGTGGTCGAATCTGGCAATAAACTTCTAGCAACGGTGTGGTTGTTCAAGTCCACCAGTACAGGAATATCCGAGAATCGAATGGCGGATAGCGTCGCAAGAGAAGAATTTGAACACTATAGGAAGTTGGAAGTCCATCTTTGACTCAGAGCGCTCTGTCTCTATCCTGAGTGCTGAATGCTGAAGGGGAATGAAAGGTGGCAGTGCCAACTAACCCAATAGGAAGTTGGTGCAGATCATCATTTTTCCCACAATATCATCATGAAACCAAATGTGGGGGTTTGAAAGATTGAGGTGATGCTTGCATAGCTGAGGCTTTTAGATGGAGAAAAAGGTGATGGAGCTAGGGTTTAAAAGGTTAACACCTGTGGCGAAGCGAGGAAGGTTACCACCACTAAAAACGCTAGAGGATATGCCCAGACGGTTCCACCTAGTCGGTTATAACCGGACCGGTTCCACCACTCCGAGTTCTTTTTGGTGAGAAAGGTAAGGAGGTGTCAGGAGAGAGAGAAAGTGAGAGGGGTCCACCCTCCCCCTAGTCCTTTGACGGTCGTTACGAACCATTGAGGGACTGCTGGAGAGAAGAGAGGCCTACCCTTTCTTTGTCATGTAGACCCTCCATTCGTTCGGTTTTATTTGGGCATTCTTAAATAGGTACAAGGAGTGATATTTCTGGGAGGATATCATGACAGAGGTCCCTCCAGATTGTGCGAATAAAAAGAACAATTTTTCCAGAGCTGAGGGCGCAGAATGACCATGTGCTGAAGGCAGGAGGGCTTAAGGCTATGTACAGGAGTTTGATGCTTAAGACTAGTGAAGATATATACAAATGAATGCGAGTGATGACGGGAGAGAAAATATGTATAAGGATGGATGATGGAGAGTAGATGCGGCATCGAAGGCAGTGGTGTGGTGCAGCGGAGGGGCGAGGGTGTCCCAGAGGGACCCTGAGATGTGTCCTACAGAACAACGACTGGACAGGCTCTGTAGGAGACATTCCCAAGGCCCCGCTGTGATGCAGTGGAGCGGGGCAGTATGCTGGGGCCACCAGGAAGATCGCGGTGTTCCGCCACTCGCGTCGTCCAGGCCCATACTTCTTCCTGGTGGTTCGAAAGGGGGATATCCCCGGCAGTGGCGCAGTCGTGGCTGGTGGCGGAGGGAGCACTGCGGGCAGTGGGGTTGCAGTGGTAGGCGGAGGCCACATGTGGGGGTGCTGCGGGTCGTGTATGGCCTTCGTGATATAGTAATCGCGGTGGCCCACCAGTACCGGGATACTTGCCACTGCTGTGGCCAGGAGGTAGTCCGGTGATCCGCGGAGGGGGAGCCATGGTGGCGGAGATGGAGGCCCGCGCGATGGTGGGCGACAGGAGCACAGGAACCCACATGTCGCACAGAATTGCGGCTACGTCATGGTTGGGAGAGCAGGTGGCAGGCGTTGTGGAGGGACGGTGATGTGTCGTGGTCAACAGTTGGTGAGAGAGTGTTGATTTCTGTGGCGATGGGTTGTTGTGGTTGGGGGTCGGCGAGAACATAAGCCGGCTTGCATCGGGCGAGCAGAGCAGTGTAGGGTTTCCATCAATCCACTGTGTAGTGGTGGTTTGGGGAGCGCTGATAACTTGAAAGGGGCCGGCGTAAAGGGGTTGAAGGGTTTTATGGATGCTGGGCTCCTTCAGGTACATGTGGGTCGCGCTATAAAATTGTTTGGGGTAAGTGGTGTCGGTAACGGGAGTCTGGTGTGGCTGTACTCTGTTGATTGATGGGTCCATGAGAAAGATGTCGGCAGGAAGTCTCGCAGGCAAAGAAAAAGGTCGCTCGGGCGGGCTAATCCCATTGGTTGGTCGGGCTGAGGTGCATAGGCTCAGAAGAATGGAAGGGAGCACTTTTGTCCAGGAGGTGGTGTCAGTGGAGATTGATATGGCCTGCTTTAAGACGGAGTGCCACCGCTCTACCTTCCGTAAGATTGGGGATGATAGGTGGTGGTTCGGCGTTTTTCAATGCCGAGGGACTGAAGGAGGTAGTTGAAAAGGGCCAATTCGAACTGCCTGCCCTGATCGACTGTGAGTATCCGCGGGCAACCGTAGCGAGCTATCCAGTTTGTGAGGAAAGCTGAGGCGACGGTGTCCGCAGATATGTGGGCGAGTAGAATGCTCTCACCCAGTTGGTTGCACGGTCGATCCTGGTCAGGCAGTAGCGCTTCCCTTTGGTGGGGGGGAAGCGGGCCAATATGTCAAGGTGTCGGTATTCATGTGGGGCCAGAAGTACCGCGTTTTTAAAAGGTCTCGGCTCTCGCGGATTCCAGGGTGATGGAGAGCGTGGTAGTGCTCGAACAGCTGCCGCCGGAGGTTAGGTGGGACGTGTGGCCGGGGGGTTTCGGCGCTTACGTCGCACCATAGGACGTGCGGCTGCAGCTGGCAGCGATTAGGGTGGCAAGGGCTTGATTAGAAGACGGCAGTTGACACACTCCGTTGTGTTGGGCTGAGGGGAACGGTTATAACCCATCCACCGGCACGGGCGAGGGGCGTGAGAGCGTGTCTGCCCCTGACGTATAGCCGATGTCTGTAGTAAACTGGGCTATAAACTACAGTTGCCGGGGGAGGCGGACTTGCGACTCTGAAGTAAGGAGTGAGTGAGAGGCTTATGGTCGGTTGTGACAGAGAACTGCTGACCCTCCACGAGGTTACGAAATGTTTGATGGCTTCGTGGATGATGACGAGTTCTCTGTCGAAGTTCAAGTAATTGCGTTGGGCGGAAGAGAGTATGCGGGAGAAGAACCCGAGGGGTTGTGGGGAGGCCCCGGTGTGTTGATGTAAAACCGCTCTGATAGCCCAGTCGGATGCGTCGGTGGTGATTGAGAGAGGAGCGTGGGGGTCGGGGTGGGCAAAGAGAGCGGCTTTTGTGAGGTCGTTTTTGCAGGATTCAAAAGCGGTGGCGAGGGCTGGCGACCAGTCGATGAGGCGGTTATCCTGTTTTTTCGGAGGCTGGAGAATTGCGTTGATGAGGGGTTGCTGGTGCTGAGCAGCGTGGTGTATGTGACGGTGATAGAAGTTAAGCATGCCGAGGAAGCGTCGTAATTCGGTGACCGTTTGCGGTTGCGGGAATTGCTGGAGAGAGTCAACTTTGTCGGGGAGAGGAGTGATGCCTGCGGAGGTGACTAGGTGTCCAAGGCAGGGGACGCAAGGCTGGGCGATGATGCTTTTTTCCTTGTTAATGATGAGGCCTTTGCTCCGGAAAATTTCGAGGACTTGTTGAAGGTGGCGGTAGTGCTCTTCAGGGCTGGCGGATGCGATCAGGACGTCGTTAGGTAGGTATTTGTCCTCTGTTTCCGGAGAGTGGAGTGTATCTTTGATTAAGCATACATGGGCAGAGACTGGCCAAACCCCCGTAAAATTGTGGTGTAAAGTTAACACAGGTACCAACGTAATAACATTGAGCCAATGAAAATTGAAGCTTCTGCTATCAGGTCATTGACATAATACCCTCATAATAAGATTCAAATTTCAAACTCCTCATCGAAGCGTCGACACAAATCTCTTTTCCATAGAAGCTGCTCTTCACCCGTTGATTATCATTAGCAGTATTTTTTGAGCAAACAAGAATTTTTTATGCGAGTACTGTCGAAATCGAGGCACTGGTAATAATGAACACTTCTTGTACCATTCCTCTTAAATATTCGTTTCAATCGGTTGTCGCCTATTCACGCATACGCCCCTCACTTCCCAACACTCACAGGCTTTGGAGCTTTTTGTTGCCACATCCCAGCACCAGAAACTTGAATCCCTCCCCAACAGTTGGCCTTTGGTGGAGGGTCCCATAAGAAAACATTCTTTTGGCCTGCAATAAGGGAGATGAAGAAAGCGAAAACGCTTCCCCCCCCCCCTTTCAAACCCTCCACTGACGAGAATATTTTTTCCTCTCTTATCTCGAGGAAAACTTTTGTTATTGTAAGACTCACACCATCCCCTATTTTCCCACTTTTGCCTCCAGAGTTTTCGGCGTATCCGACCCTTCCCAGCTCATCCTCGCCTCCAAGTTGAACCGTTCGCCTGCTTCTTGAGGGTTCAGGGTAGCGCTTTCCCCGATTTCCGTTGGTTCCGCTGAAGTTTTCGTCCGGATATTGGCCTTTGCGGGTTCCATTCATAACGAGATAACGTCTCTGTCCATCAAAGACTTCTTAATGAGTTTTGCCCTCTGTGACAGATTCGTTTCCAGCAATATTATATCGTAACTCCGAGAATTTAATTAATCGTTGAAAGAAAATTCAACGGATACTGGGACACAATCCTCTGTTAGAATGAGTGGATGGAATTTCTTTCATACAATTTACTACTGTTCAGGCTTCGCTGGTTCCATAACTTGACCGTAACTCAAATCAAATATGTATAATAAGGCTTTTCAGTAAGAGATAATAAATAATTCATGTGGATTTCGTGAAATATTGTAGAAGCAGTGATATCGATCGAAGTAGCTCCTAGGAGTTTCTACGCTCAACTCCGGTTTCTCTCCACTAATTTTGCTGAAGTTTAGTAGATTGGTCCTAAAGTGCTTTTTCCCCCATGCCACGTAGACACGAGGAAGCTATGTTGGTTTGATTATTATGTTATTTGATTGTTCTTTCGTGTACCTAGTTATGCACGTGACAAGGATTTGCCGTCCCACAGCCGGACCGATATGTAACCAAGTTTGTTCAGAAAGGTCTGAAACGCAATAGGCCGACCGAAAAATGTCCACTTTCCTCCCAGAAGTAATCACAAGGCTCTGTGGTACGCTCGGATGCGGACTAGTTTTTCAGCACTTGAATACTTCCATCGTATTTTAGTATGAATACCATGATTTGTATCCTTCCTGATTCTTCCGTAACAAGAAAAGAAAGTTGGTTTTCTGAATAGTTGTGTTCTGTTCGGTTTCATTATTCATAAAAATGAGATACATCATCCCATGCCAATAATCATCATGATTAAAACAAGCAACTGTGTTTGTGATTAGATTGATATTAGTTAGGTACTTTGTTATCGAATTTAATTGCTACAGTAGAGATCGCCGGCAGTATGAGCTAGGTACTTGCTGAAACCAGGCACTCATAAACTCAAGACCAATACCACAGAAATCTTGAGTAGCTGAGAGGACATGAATATTTCCCCCCACTTGTCAGGGAAAATACCGTTTTATAGTTGATTTTAGCGTGATTATGTCACCCTCTCACCTGAGGATATTGATTGAAATTATATTGTTCCGTGTTGAGTGTTCTGTTTGAAGCGGCATTATTGAGTTATCGCGGTATCGTATTTATGTATTCCCTTTCCGGGCAGTTTGGTGAATCGTTTGGAAAGCTATTATGAAGCGAAAAAAAGGAGCAGCGCTCCTGCTTCTATTGCCAGTCCCTTATTTTATGAGGGAGTCTATCTCCATTCATCATAGCCCAGAATGGGTTTTCAGAGATACTCTCAACTTACCATAGGTCGAGTGCCCGGTTCCAAGGTATCGATTTCTGGTTAATTTGTCAACAAGGGTTTGTTTTTCCATTTAGGTTAGTGTTCAAACCCCCTTCCGCCCTCACCCCTTTTGAACGCTCATTTCATTACCCTTTGGTCATCAGATTCGTCCCGTGAATAATCCTATTGCGCTCCAGTCAAGCAGAATCTCTTCCGCCCGTCCCAACCCTCCTGATTATAATTCACCCCGTTACCCAACGTATGGAATTGCAACGATCCCAATGTGAAGGTGCCTTCGATCCCAAATTAATTTCCCTGGGCTTCTGTAGACGTGCATGTCTCTATTTATCGATGGGCGCTCGTGGGATGCTTCCAATAATAATATTAATACGTTTTGTTGGGTCTCCATGTTTTTTTTTTTTCATCGGGCTGCGAAGTTTCGGGACCAACTAGGGCCCAAATGGAGCCTTTTTGCGAAAGAACGTATTTTTACACCGAAAATAAAGGTAGATAAGTATGGATCCTACGGCGGACGGACATTACATTTTTGTTATCTACGCACCTTGGAACATGAAAGAAAAAATTGAGGGGTGCTCAACAATTGTTTGCTGAGCGAGTATTATTCACAGAATAATAAACCGAAAGTACGCTCACATATTCTTTTGAACTTGAGCATTTTCAATTTACTCTTCTGATTGTTAGGTTGGCTGAGGGTGAGGATAGTACAAGTACCCTCCGCAGATTTTCTCATTAGGCAATATTCTATGACTGGACTATTTCCTGATGTTGTTATCTTGAACTCCATCTTCTTGTAACTGATTGCGCGCAGCAGACTATCCCCAATAATAGACATTTTGTCCGAATGAAATAATTAAGAACTACTTAATTCTGAACAATCATGACATAATTATGAATTCAAGTTGGAAAGAAAGCTAATGGTAGTGTGGGATTCGAATTCAGTAAAATTGTTCTCCTCTTTTCCAGCATCATCTCTGTCAAGGCCAAGTCTTTCGCTGATCGAGAAATCCGGTATACTCTGAAAGCTCAGGGACAAGGAGCTGGCACCTTCAATATCGGTCCTACGTCAGGTTCGTCCGTTTCTGGTCACTAAAGTTCGTTATGTTTATACCTTCTGTAACTGGAGAACACGAGTTGTAATTCAGAGAGCTAGTAGGTATGTTATTTACACACACAACGGTGTACCCTTTCTCCAAAATGTGTTGGTGCACATTTTAGTGGCAAAGGTAAGAACTGCACCTGTAGCATTGGATACCGTAATTTATTATGTATGACAAGTATTCAGAATCGAAAATATAGTACCATACGGACTAAATTCACTGACCGCCAAACAATAACGAAATTGGTTTCCTGCAATGATGGCTTTTAATTTCGAATGTTCCTTATTCGTTATAGAAAATATAAGCAATAGGTAATCGAGAAAAAATGTTTCGATCGCAGGAATTGTGAAATTGGCGAAAGAGCTGGATTTCGAAGATTTGAGACAGCCTCACGTTTACTCGTTGGTTGTCACTGCCACAGAAGATTCTGGTGGCTTTTCCACATCGGTAGAGGTAAGTCAACCCTCAACTTTTAATTTATATTATAAGAAATTACTATACAACTAAAACAGAGGACACCCCAAGAAGTTTCAGGAAAATATAAAAAATGAAATAAATGTTAATAACACAATCACCAGCCAGTACGACCGTACTTTGTTGCTTGGACTGCCGAAAGATATTATGATAAAAGTCGTGACTTTGAGTATTAGGACGTGTAGTTCCACACTACCAGTGCTCCGCAATCCATAATATCATATAGCTACATAAATATTCATTAACACAGCACGTCGTCCTGATTATAAAACAATGAATTACATGTTCTGCAATGAGGAATTGACAGTTTCGAGTACATAGGTAAATGGGAAGTGACAGACGAGTGATGTGGGGTTGTTCGGACCCCGTGAAAGCTTTGCTAGATCTTACAGGTCATAGCGATTATAGAAAGCTAGTCACGCCTATTAAATGGGACGAAGTCAACAATGGGCCAGGTACTAACCTGCCTATCTAGTTGTATATCGTTGTGTCGAAAAGCTGAGAAACTTGAGACGTGAAATTCATCATCGATAAATATTTATTATTAAAGCCGTAATCTGACCTAATTGAATTGGACGGAGTTGTAAATAGGGGGTAACCAGCAACTTTTTCGAAATAGAGTTACTGGTAACGGTGGATTCGTCTCATCAATCGCTACCGAGTTATACCATTTTTAGCGCCATCTAGAGTAGAGTGTACGGGACAGCAATTCTGCAATGAGGGGGTAAGTAGCAAGAATCTGTCCAATCTTCAATCTGAGATAAATACACGCAAATGGGAGATTTAAGCGATACAAATGGGGATGACCCCGTGACTGCAAATCGTATCCGATCTGAGAAATATAAACAGGAGAAGCGACACACATTATTGGTAGTATTTGAGTGAGTATTGGGTGAAATTTAGGCACTGCCGCTTACCTCGTTTTGCAATACACTATTGAGAAAAAATCGTATTTTGCATTCAGGGGGTAAGCGCCAAAATCATTAGAAGGACATTTCGTGCGGCTCTAAAACCTCAACCTGCAAGAGCACCCCAAAAAACGTAATGTACACCCATTTTCTACAAGATAAAACCACTATAGCGACGGCAGCAATATTCTAACGCCGAAAAACTTTGATAGACAATTCCCAAAAGTTTGGGTGGTGTTGGTAACCCCGTATTTGCATAGCCTCGTCCAATTGATAATGATTTTAATTGATTGCCTTAACTAATGGCTTCTACTTCGAGTCATCCTATGTTAATCTATATTATGATATATTTGATGACAGCTCACGATACGAGTGACAGACGTCAACGACAACGCCCCCAAGTTTGAGCTACCTGACTATCAGGCCCACAACGTCGACGAGGACATCCCTCTGGGCACATCAATCCTCAAAGTCAAAGCAACCGATGCAGACAGCGGGACCAACGCTGAAATTGAATATCACGTCTCAGACGACCACTTTGCTGTTGATACCAGTGGCGTCGTCAGCAACAACAAACAGCTCGATGCAGACAATAACAACGCATATTACGAGTTCGTCGTCACGGCCAAGGACAAAGGTATGAATAGACACTGAATAACATCCTTCATTCATCAGGTACCTATCGAATACAATTCACAAAACTTGAGTTGAATGCGAGCTTCACCCATGTTATTTATACCCTGGTTCATGAGAAAATGATGGGGCGAGGGGAGGGATAAAGCATTTGGACAAGTAAACATTTTCAACGAGGAATTTCTGACTTAATAGGTATTCATAGCTTTTGAGGCACTACACTCATTCAGGTGTAGCTCATCTACCTGAGAGGATCTATATAGCTACCTTATTCACTAACCCCCCAGGCTTCATACCCCTCTCCAGGCCACAGGGCCTCTTTCATCTGCTCGTCTCAAGCTTATATACTTCTTATTTTAGAGCTACCTACGTTGTTTTTCAGTCTAGTTGGAACATCATCTGAAAAGATGAGTTTGTACGGAGCGAATTTTTGTCGAACCAGTTTTTAGTACCTAATTGTATAGGTGTACTTTTTCATTGGAATTTTAGGAGAATTCAGACATGTTCCATGGATTATTCTTTTCCTTATTCATAATTTTCCGTTTTTGTTCATCAAATTGATAGATTGACGCATGGTTGCTCATCAGAACTGTATGTTTTGCTGTCTCTCGCTGGTAGCTATTCTATCTAAGCAAGCGAATAAAGTCTAAAAATTTATTGTGGTGGTTTATTTACCGGATAGAAATTATTTTGGGATCCTAAAATCGGGTTAGACTTATTCTAGAACAAAAATGGCTCATTTCAGCTAGAACACAGATACATATACCTCCATAATATGCGAAAATAGGTTCATCGATTTATAGGTACGTCATTAAGTCTCGCATAATTTTACGTGGAGTTCGCTTGTCAGTTTTGAAGCTTTGAGATTGGGCCTCATGTATTTCATTATCATGTAGGTGAACCTCCCAAGACAGGCACCGCAACTGTCCGTGTTTACACGAAAAACAAGAACGACGAAGAACCCAAGTTCTCACAGCAGGTCTACACTCCTAACGTCGATGAAAATGCTGGTCCAAACACTTTGGTCACTACCGTTGTTGCATCGGATAAAGATGGCGATAACGTCAGGTAAGAAATAATGCATGTTACTTAATGGTTATGATAATTGAATAGGTGATCAAACAACAGGTGAGCGAAAAAACGGTTGGAAATCATATGATCGGACAATTTTCAGAATTGTTGTTACATAGGTACCTATAATCTTTTTAGAAAGATTTATTTTCTTTTTCAAGTACCTACCTGCGTTTAAGATGAAGTAAATTAAACTTATTTCATTTTCAAGGTTACCAAGTACCTAAAAGCATTGAAAATTAAGAAAAATGAAAGAAAATTAAAATATTTATAAAAACAAACTGAAGAAGAGACTCATAAAATACGTATAAGAAAAGCGCTGAAGAATGCGGAGCTTATAATGCGGTCGGTCGGTATGTTTGCCATTTTGGTCTTTTAGGGAAGTTTCTATTGATTTAAGTTTAGTTTGTAGGCATTGAACCCGTTTAGAAGTTTTCTAAATATAATATGTCCAATTATTATTATTACAAACTCGTTTGTCACCAGTGAAGTATTGGAGGGTAGGTACATTTAATCTTCAACGTTGCCTCAGTCTTACCCTTCCTTCTTCGAGTAGGCTCCGTAATATTGAGAAACTCCGTTAGGTACATTCGTTAGGTACATAGGTTGCTCATTGTACGTAAGCTCATAGAACCCGTTTGAAATGGTCAACATTTTCTTCTAAAATAGGTATTCGGAAAACTTTCATGGTAGGACTCACCAAAAACTCGATGTTGTGAAGGAGGCATCTTCACAGGAACGGGGACATTGCTTTTGGAAATGCATCGGTGTCCCCGAGTTTCTTTAAGTCCTCCGTTTACAATATTTTGGTGTAGTTTTTGTTAAGATGTTCAACCAGTTTCAAAATGGCCAAAAATGTTGATTGGATCAAAACTGAACTTTAAAGTAAATGATTTTAAAATATATAAACTGGAGCAAAAGCAAAGCTAAAATCGCTGCAAAGTCCTTGTCACATGGATTTATTATTCTATTGGACATACCTACAGAAATTTTGGCTGTTCATTTATTGTTTCTTTCATGTGAAATAATTGAAATAGGTATTTCTGATGGTTTCCATCAATTTTGGCCCCTAAAACGCAAATTAGGTACGCTCCTTTTTTCTTTCAAATTATCTTTGATCATTGGTAGTGCCATTTAATCATCTTGATCCACGTGTTGACATTTTCCAGTGTTATTATACAAACTGATGGTGATTTCATACGATTTCCCAGGTTTTTCACTCATAAAAAATCAAATTTGGGAGCTGAACAATTGGTAGAACTCAATTTTTCACTCTTTGGTCAAAATCGACTTCATATTCGGTCTTCTCGTCCCCAAAAACATGGAAAATGATATCTCAGAAGCTCATGTTACTAAAACACAAAAAGTACCTATTTGTATACACATTTTCACTCATAACACCCGTGGGTATATTCCGATCGGGCTGAAAAGTTTCGGGACACGAGTAGGGCCCAAATGAATCATGTGTGCGAAAGAACGAATTTGCATACGGATGGACATTGCATTTTTGGAATCCACGCACCTTGAAACGGAAAAGAAAATTTGAGGGGGTGTTATAAAAATTTTCTGCTGAGCGAATACATAGGTGTATTATTCACAGAATAATAAACCAAAATGAATTTCGGGAGCGTAACCTTCGTTACAACCTCAATTCTTCACTCTGGTCAAAATCCTCTTCATATTCGGTCTTCTCGCCCTAAAAAACATGGAAAACGATACGTCACAAGCTCGTGTTCATTAAAACCTCAAAAAAACCTCGAAAACCCCTATTTTTACACCCATTTTTCTCCCATAACGTCCATGGGTGTATTCCGATCGGGCTGCCGAGCTTTGGAGCACAATTAAGACCCAAATGTGTTCAGAAATTTGGACCCAAACTGTGTGAGGAAGAACGACAATTTTAGACCAAAATTAAAAGTCAGTTAAGGCTGAAATTAAACTCCGTTAAAACCTCAATTTTCCACTCTTTAGTCAAAATTGACTTCATATCCGGTCTCCTCGACCTAAAACACATGGAAAACGCTACCTCAAAACCTCATGTTACTAAAACACAAAAAATACCTATTTTATACCCGTTTTTCACTCATAGCACCCTTGGGTATATTCCGATCGTGCTGAAAAGTTCCGGGACACAACTAGGGCCCAATTGGAGCATGTGTGCGAAAGAACGAGTTTTCTAGACCAAAAATGAAGCCGTTATGCATGATACGGCGGACGGTGGAGGTATGATACGGAGTAGGAGGTATGTGTCTTGAATGGACGCTATCGACCTACTTCGATATGCTTTGCAACAGTTTCGTTCACGACATGATTGTTCGCCATCTTGCACTCCTTAGGTTTGGTTTCGTCGGTGGGTCAACGTCTTCGGGTCAGTTCGTTATCGAGGAAATTACTGGTGTCATCCGGCTTCATGGGAAGGCAATATCTCTCGACAGGGACAAATACGAGCTGAACGTCACTGCAAAGGACGACGGTGCTTGCTGCGTCAATGGTGAAGTTACTACTCACACGTCTACGGCTGTCGTAAGTAATTGATCTTACACTCTTCTCGCACTACTCACCATCATCTTGAGAGGAGAGTACCTGCTTACATAATTGCTGTAAAAACATGTCTGTGGTTTGCGATTGAATGGCATTCAGTCAATGGATACGCGAATGTAGCGAGTGAATGAATCGAATGTCGGGCCAAAAGATTACGCGAGAAGGCATCTTTGCAGTGAGGCTGTGTACCGCACAGGGATCGTTCCCATTAGAACGTCCGCTCCCCATTTCTCCGAAATTCAAAATAATCCGAGAATAAAAACTGGTAACATTTTTTGGTTCTTGAAACCCTTAGAGATTCTGATGGTGTGCAGCGAGGTTTAAAAGTTTTTAATATCGTATAGAATTTTTCATATTAAAAAGTGATGTTTGACAACACAAGAATATTACCAAATTCAAAAATAAATTTCGCGTTTTTGTTTCATGTTAGTCAATCAATCCTGTCGCATATATTATATTCAACCTAATTAACTGACCTTGCACGATAATAACTATCAAGTTCCTCACAAAAAGTCTACCTGCCGGCTTTCATCTCAGGAAGGTTACCATTATTTATAGTTATACCGACTATCCCATGAGTTTTGCAATAACTACGGTAAGCCTGGGCCGAGCGACTGTACCGCCTATGTTTGTTGTTACGAGTTCTTGTTCCGAATTTGCACACCCAGAAAGTATTTGCCCATATTGGATCACATTAAAGCAGTAATTCTACAAAGGTATTGATTGTCAGTAAATAGGTTGCCTTGAACAAGTAAACCAGAGCTGCAGTATGTGTTTCATACAATAATGGAAAACAACTACCACTGGGAACCGAGGGTACCCGTGTGGGGAGGGGGGGGGGGGGGTCTACTACTGGGTTTTAATTTATATGGAAAGCAATTACTGTGCGGTTGGGGGGGGGGGAGGGGTAAGCTTCGTTAAACTTTGAACGAACGAATTAGACGGAACCTGGCGCTGGGAACCAGTAAAACTGACCTCTGCTTGTTCGCTCATTTTAATCATTGGAATTGAAACATCTTTATAACATTTTAGGGATAACTGCAGTAAACTTTTACTACCTTCTCAATTGTGGGTAAATGGTTGAGATCTGTCGCTCCAACCCTAGATTACCATAATCCCATGCATTAAATAATACAGTGTTACATGACATCAATATTTTTCATAAATATCTATTATAGTAGAAAATATAGAAATAATAGTCTGTACCTAGTCCTTCGGTCTTATTGTTGGATCTAAAATGTATCCTTTTCTCCCTGTACCTACCACAAGGTAAGAGTAGGATAGAGGGCGTGAGGCACTGATGGCGAGGGGGGCGTGGGAACGTGCACCTGAAATCTATTCCCGCTACCCATGATGCCTTGCGTGACCTTCCAAGGAGCTACGCACTTCTTTCAGAGGTGACGTTTGACTCATCCGTCCATATGAAGCACCACTTACTATTCATTTTTCATTGAACGTAACCAATCAGATTAGGTACCACATCATGGTTGCCACTTGTTCGGTTTATGGATGTGTCATTAAGAAGCCATCCACGTTCTGAATGTGTCCCTGTATAATGTAATTTCGAAATGTTTTAAAACAACGAATGCATCTAAGGCGAATCCTGGAAGGTTAAGTTTTGGTATTTGATCATTTTCGTGCATGGATTTCTTCTGGGGTTTTTTCCCCGATCCTTTAAAGCGATTCAAGATCGGAAGTCGTACCTGGAAGTTAATGGTGGGATGTTTAAGTACCTGGTGTGAGCCCTGTGGTCACTATTTTCCACTTAGCTTGCTCTCAAGGTTAGGTGAGCCCCCCCCCCCCCACCACTATATGCTCCCTCTATTCTACTCTTATCCCGATGTTACAAGTATACCAACGTTATTTCTCAGATGCAGTCTGAAACGCAATTTTCAGTAGTCTCTTTATGTAGGTAATTAGGTACCTACCTAGCTATGTTTGAGGGTCTACTGATAATTTGTTTATTGGTATCTTTGGCAGGTACCTAATTGGAAATAAAGTTGATTTCATCATGGCTTAATAAATGTTCTGACACATGTTGCCATGCACTCTTAAGTGTTGCACTAATTACATTCAGGAGTGGTTTTTAACGTGATCCTTACTTCAAAGTGGCGTCAACATGACAGTAAAGCTTGCACAGTTAGTTTGTTGACAATATTTAGGCATACAAGAAAATAATGAGTGACGATATATAAGTAATACGAGGGATATCTTAGGTAAAATATTGTAGTAAGATTTCCCTGTTTTCATCACTGTGGCTACCTTTCCACGATGTTGATAAGTAACAATCCAGAAAATATGTTCGGTAACCAACTTCGAAAATTAATCTAGAGGGACTTATAGCCGTTGGGAAATTATCTTGCAAAACTGCGAGGAAGCGAATTACATTTACCAGGTATTTTTTGCAGAACCTAGCCAATTTTTTCTAACTTGATATTTTACCCTCTTCATGAGGTAGGCCTGGGGACATGGTGTGTTTTCTTCAATTAATTTCTCCCCCCCAACACTTTTTTCATTTGACCATTGAATGACAGATGTTATAAATCTTTAATCCTTCAAAAAGGTTTCAAAACACCCCCGGAACAAAAAGTAGAAATTCTAATGAGAATAACCCACTTACAACTTGTGGTCATCCTCCTGCTATCGCATAGAACTCACTGGTCGTCCACCTAGTACATGTTACCATATTTTACGTGAGAGTCGTGCTTATTAGTGCACTGTGGGCCTGGAGGCTAATTACTTCTGCTCGGTGTCATCTTACTCTTGCACTCCTTATTAGCGTTCTTCCAAATTTTTCATTGTGCCTAACACTTTCAAGTTATTATGGATAGCTAAGGTGATGTGACTTATTTAGTCTAAAGATCTCTGTAAATTGGGCATAGGTTACATAGTACTTACAGTCATCGGTGATTTGTTATTTTTTGGACCTTTTTAATTACATATTAGTGCACGTAATTACTGCCTCAATGATTTCATATTATTTCATTATAGGTTGTTGTGTTCATAACGGACGTGAATGACAACAAGCCGATATTCAAAGATTGTGGCACTTACTACCCAAAAGTTGAAGAAGGAGCACCCAATGGAAGTCCAGTAATAAAGGTATAGATTTATTGCATTTTTCTTAGTCCTCACTACCTTCTTGACTAAGATGAACACACGAGGCTTGTTCGCACTGGCTTTTTCTGATGTTTAGTTGACTCTTAGAAATCCATAAGAAACCATCCAATGCCATCTTGATAAGCATTTGAGAAGGGTATGATAATGGTTGGGAATCGAAAGGCCAGTTCCCGTTCACCCGATTTTCTGTGGACTGGAATGAATATCACAAAACCGGCTTTGGATAGTCAGGAAAACACTGGGACCAGCCGATCATGGATACCGGCTGTTCCCAGTGTTCGATCATGGATACTATACAGTCAGAAAAGAGTCCGAGAATCGTTACGAATGACCCAATGCCCTTTCTGGCTGTCAGATAACCGTCGAATGGTCACTGCAAACAAACCTACGTATGTGAAACTTGGCGTGTAATTTCATTTAATACCTATTCATAGGAGGTCTATAAAAGTGTTCTTATTCGTATAAGTGGTGGTATCCCACTTCATTCTCAATAGACGTACCTTCAAATGACTTTTTACATTGCGCTCATCTTAGACACATATGGATATATTTTCAGAACTCTTTGAAATGTTGAATTCCCCTTGGTGATTTTCTCACTAGGTACATGCAACTGACGAAGATAAAGGCGTGAATGGGCAGGTGAAATATTCCATCGTTCAGCAACCAAATCAGAAAGGAACGAAATTCACTGTGGACGAAGAAACTGGTCAAGTCACCACCAACAAGGCGAGTACAGATCAAAACGTTCCCTATGCACTATTTTGGATAGATGTGTCGCCGATATTATGTACACAAGTGTTTCACGTAATCCGAGCCTACCTATATATTTAACATTTAATTGTTATTAAAATGAGGAGTATCCATGGCTCTGTTTATATTACATTCCCATCACTTTATACAATTAGGCTCCATTCTAAGAATTTTGAGACCAACCACACTCTCCTATGGTGAATAGGTAGTTTATTCTATGAACTTTCAGAGTTTCGACAAGTGACGTCATTGAACCCCTCCCGCAAGGGGGGACCCCTTGCCCAGTGTGACGTCACTTGTTGTCGAAACTTTGAAAGCTCATAGAAAAAGAATTATTCATTGTAGGAGATTGCGGTTGGTCTCAAAATTCTCAGAATGGTATCTAATGCCGTTCAAAAATATAAGCAGAAGTAATGGGTACTCCTCGTTGCATTAAAATGCTCACTTACGCTTATTACCAATATTTGCTATACTGACAAAAATAACTGTCCACCTAAACCAGCCATGAAGACCCCCCCCCCCCCCCACCCATCCTAGCCTACCTATCCTTGCGTGTACATAACTTACTATCCTTGACCTATATGAGTGGTTTTATTTATTTGATCGAAAACCGAACTTCCTAGGTATCTATTGAATAATAGCTCTAGTTGACATGGACCTAAACATAAAAGAAAAAATATGGCAAATGAACATAAAAAATGAAAAAGAAGAGAGAAAATAGACAATAAAGGAGAAATTCAAGTAATTTTTACCCCTATGACAAGAGTATAGTTAGTAGATGTCTTGCACGTAATTCTGCTGTTATTCCAATTCTTCTGGTCTATGTCATTCCCCTCCGCTGTTTTACTGGGTATTTTCTTAATTGAGACTTTCTAGGGATGGTTCGATCCTAATATATCAATTGTTTCCAGGTTTTCGATAGGGAAGGAGACGATGGTAAATTCGTTTCTGTGACCATCAAAGCCACAGATCAAGGCGACCCATCTCTGGAAGGAGTGTGCTCCTTCACTGTCGAAATCACAGATGTCAACGACAACCCACCTCTTTTCGATCGACAGGTACGAGCAACTTCTGGAACAGGATTGTATTAAGGTCATTTCAGTTTGAAATGTAGGCATAATTATGTAGGTAGTTCATGAATTGGTCGGAAGGTTATTATACTATAGTAGGTTCCTTGGACAGGCCTCCCCGTTTAAGGATCATATTATTGAAGATGAGAGGAGCTGCCGAATGATGGACCTAGTACCTAGTTGTGGACTTATCATTATACATTTTCCTTTAAATGTTGTTAATGTAGATAACCTTCTATTTTTAATCTTTATTTCTTAGTCTCATCTCAAAACTTTCTACATTTATGTTATTATGAAGTATTTTCATCCTCTTCATTTGAACAAATTCACTTCATCTGCAGTTTTCGGGAAGAAATAATTAGGCATGTAAGTACGTCTGTTCCTTTTGGTGGCAATCCCTCTTCTGAGTTATAGGCAGCTTGGAACTTTTAATAATTGTACCTTGTCGCTTGTCCCTAGTGCGCTATTCCTTGTCTTGAGTTGTTGAAAAAACCATCACATGTTTCCATCCATTTCCTATATTTTACCTGGAATAGGTAGAGTCCTTATAAGGACTTGGGTATGTAAACTGTTCAGATGGACTCTAAATGACCTGTTTGATTTTTAGGTACCATTCAGTGGCGTAGCCAAGGTTGTTGTAGTGTGGGGGGTATCGAAGATAGAAAATGTAAGATTTGACTTTACAAAGCTGAATGTAAATTTACCAAAGCTCTACATGTTACAGGTAATGTTAGGTAAGGTAAACAGGTAAAATAAAATAGTTACTTGGCTACAATGTTAGCGAATTATCAAAGAAAATGAAGCTACTGCAATGGGTCCAAAATGTTCAGAACATAAATTTTTGGAATTGTTTTACAGGCAATTCCTTTTCAGAGAATCTTCAGAGAGGTCTAATATGAGTTTTTATGGGTCAAAAATTTGTGAAAACAGCTTAAGTCGCGAACGATTGACATAAAACCACTGAAAGTGAGTAAAGGTGAGGCGGAAGGGTCAGTAAAGACAGAAAAATACAGTTCAGTTGTTTTTCGTACAGAATGGATTTTTGGAGGTAAGAAGTTGGTGTTGGGCTAAAATTATTATTAATTCACCTGACATTGTGTGGGATGGTGATTCACGACAGAAACAGGGACTATTTCGATGTTACATAATATATTTATCACAAAAAAAGAGTTGGTCAAATTTGACTTTATAAGGGCCAAAAATCGCTCAAAAATGGGTCAACGTTGGGGCGCCCACAGTTCGCTCCCCGTCACCGGGCCCTCATCGCGAAGTTTCTTGGCGGGAAATATCCTGCTGGGTTTTTCATTTCCGTGAGGTTTTGAGGTTTGTTCTCAGTTTTAAGATTGAGGAACTGCGGACACATCCCCTGCTCCAGTGGACACTGATTTCAAGACCAACATCTGGAGTAAAATAAATTGGATAAGAAATAGGTGTATATTTGTATATTAGACGTTAATTATTATTAAACTCAGTCCGATGTGAACAGGAGTCACGGACCGTCACTGACCCATCTCGACGGCTGGGATCTATGAGGCTGACGGGCCAGTCTCGTGACGGTATAGTGTGAAGCAACCTTTAGGGAAGAAAAGGGAATCTTCTACGCAACACGTCCCACCCCACCTCCTCTAATTGCTCGTAAAATATTCACAAAGGCCATGACATTGCTTGTTTGTAATCAAATAAATGTAATATTATTTAACTGTTTATTCATGTTTGATTTACCGTTTAATCCGGTATATTTGTCTCTGTTACTTCTGTTATTGTCATTCTTGAAAATTTAATTCTATGATTAAAGTTTTTGAGTCCCTTAATGGTAACCGGGGGGGGGGGGGGGGCTATGACACACAGTCCGTTATCCAGACCTTAACGTCAACCGGCCCACCGTCTGTCAAGCTCAGCCAACGCAGAAAGTTGTGAGTGAGCTAGTTGATGCTGGGTGGCTAGTTGCATATCAGTTGGTACCAGCCACTGCGGGACCCCAGGAAACGAAAAAGCAAAACGAGCCAGTGAGCAACCACCTCCCCCCAAGTCCCTATCACTTTCACACATGGCATGACAGCGCTTAAGCAGACGATTATAGAGAAACAGGCACAACTCAGCGAGGCGACAGCACAAGGGAAGAAATGGAAGATGTGACGGAGGCTGTTCTAGAGTAGTTTGTTTTTCCGGTGGAGATGGGGTCGTTTGGTGGAAGCCTAATCGATATCCCTTCTTAACCGGTGATAATCTCGCTGGTCTAGAGGGACTGTCGAGGGTCCACTGTCACATGGTAGCAGTGTATGGTGGGCCATCCAATTTTTGTGGGCTTTCCAGAAGGATAAGCCCAAAGATTTCCAGAAGGATTCCTTTACAAACATCCTGTCCCTTTGATAAATACATCTATTAACCCTTGTCAATATAATTAAAATATATTGAGCTCATTTGAAGGCAATTAATGCCGTGTCCCAATTTACAAGACCCAATAGTGTTGTTCCATCCAAAGGATGGAGGTTGATCACCTAGGGGTTGCCCAGATGAGCAGGATTCACTAGACAACAACCTCTGACAACATTTTTTTTCCGCCAATACTCGTATGTAGGAGCTTTGTTCTCCACCAGTAAATATTATTGAGGTTGTACCTGCTGTGCTCTTCTTGTGTTTGATTGTATCCAGGCCTTTTTTAGGCCCATGACAATCGTTGCTAACTATTTTCTGCTTCCATTGGTTCAACGGTGATAACACCACTCTGCACAGCAGGTCACCCCTATTACTGTCCCTCCGGCGTTAGTCATGCGGCACTGCACATGTCCAGGATGGCCCACGTGGAGGTGCCGGGTTTTATATGGATATCAAGGGCAGGGGGGATAAATCCATGCCATTCGTCTTAAGCGCCCCTACTGGTGGCTGGCGTGGTAGCCCTAAGCAGGTATTTTTGCCTAAGGTACACTTTGAATTCCATCAAAGCTCTGTTTCCAACATATAACACCATCCGCTCAATAACCCCACAAAAAAAAAAACAAAAACAAAAAAACAAACAAAATCCTGAACGAAGAAGTATATACACAAACAAACTCAATCCTAACCTAATGTCACAGTGCATTCCGGTGGTTACTATTATAAAATTCCTCCCGTTACTTATACCGATTGCTATAAACTAATATCACAGACACTAATATCACAGAAGTCTATGGGGAGTACTTTGATAAATATTCCTTGCCCCGTTGGCTAAATATACGTGCTATTAACTAGACTGGTCATTTCTGCTCCTTCTCCTCTCCTCAAGGTCCAATTTTTCACGAATTCGGTGGTCTCCTACGACTACTAGACAGCCAGGACATAATTCTCCATAGCATACGTGGATTACTTGGTGGTTTTGATAGAGGCGAGAGCACGATGAGAAATGCTTGATCTTTTAAAATATTGTTCTGACCAGATACTACAATGGTGTTTTGGGGCCAGGCTGGAACTGGCAACACATAAAACCCAAGCAATATTGGGGGGTGTTTTTGTGGGAGGGGAGACGCCCAGGCATCCCACCAGAATTGCGGTGGGTTCGACCATGCTGGAAGCATCCCCCACTGCAAGGTACCTTGGTTTGTGTTTACACCGAGGACTAAAGTGTAATTCCCATGTGAGCATGCTATTTGCCAAAGGGGTGAGAGTCTCCAGTATGATGGCTGGACTGTCTGGGGCTGGATGGGGTGTAACTTTCGATAGACGAATGGCATATTATAAAACAGTCTTCCTGCCGACCATCACATATGCTTCCCCAACATGGTGGGATAGGCCCACCAAGGTAATGCGTAACAAGGTGGAGCAGATACAGAGAGCAGCTCTACTGGCAGTGAACAAGGCTTACAGAACAACCTCCATAGCTGCTCTACAGGTGTTGGCAGGGACCCGCCCCCTCGCCCTTGATCTTCTACTGGACCTCAGGGTAGCCACATCTGCTCTGAGATGGCCGGATCGCACATGTGCAGCGGCTAAAAGCGGACTGATCTGGGTTGCTGCCCTACAGTCAGGAAATAACAAACGTTGAAAATCCCTGCACAACGGTTTATTATTTTGTACAGATCACAGCTCTTTGTATAGATAACCCGTCTATATAATATAATATGTACTATTCTATACATATTATGTAGATCGCAGACCCTCCGTAGGTTAGTACCTAACCCCGTACTCGTTACTAGGTAGGTACCTATCTAAATCACGAGTTAAATGTTGCTAAAATAATTCAGTCGATGACAAGCAGTACCTAACTAAAACGGCAAAAAGAAACGCAAATAATGAAGTTCTGAAGGAAAATTGTTGATGTGGAGTGAAATAGATGCCCCTTCTGCGTAGATCACTGTTTTCTGTTTTCATGGTCAAGTATAATAAACCGTTGTGTAATAACTTGGCCATCAATAATACTTCAACGTTTGTTCAAGTTGCAAAAGTACCGATCAACAAAACCCAGCCCCTTCTTGGTAGATGAACCGTTGTGTAATAATTTAACGTTATGAAATAATTTACCGTTGTTTAATAATTTACCTTTGTGTAACAATTTGCCGTTGTGTAATAATTTACCATTGTGTATTAATTTACCCATCAATAATACTTCAAAGGTTGTTCAAGTTGCAAAAGTACCGATCAACAAAACCCAGCCCCTTCTTGGTAGATGAACCGTTGTGTAATAATTTAACGTTATGAAATAATTTACCGTTGTTTAATAATTTACCTTTGTGTAACAATTTGCCGTTGTGTAATAATTTACCATTGTGTATTAATTTACCCATCAATAATACTTCAACGTTTGTTCAAGTTTCACAAGTACCTACCTACAAAATCCAATAGTCCATCACTTATCAAATGAAATAATATCGCAGAACAACCAACTCGACTTCATACAGCCATCCTTGATTATAATCAGGTGCTCCCTAGTTATGATTATCAGAGCCGGATTTATATCGTTTGATTCACGATCGTGTTGACGAAGCTTTTTGGTGCACACGATCGGCTGGGTGTACAATGCTCCGGGTGGTCCCAAAAAATTGTTTAGCTCGAGACAAATTTAATAACGTAAAAAAACCCATACCCTTCTATCGGAAGTATTCGAGCTACGGCGTTCTGAAAATGTCAACCCCTATTTTGAACCCCTTATAGATGACTGACAGTAACGTCGAGTTTCGAGGACCAACTAGACCCCGAACGGAACCTATAACCCGAATTTCATCAATTTTTTTTCATGGTAACTAAGAAAAGTGGCCAGTACGGCGTACGGCGGACAGACAGAAATTTTGGTTTATTATTTTCAATAATGAACCATTGGAATCGAGCATGAAAAAAAAAAAAATTCCTACCCCCCCTCAAAATTTGATGGTTTACGTTTCAAGGTATGTAGAATCCAAAACTGCAATACAAATATTTCTGTCTGTCCGGCGTACGCCGTACGCCGTACGGGCCACTTTTCTTAGTTACCATGAAAAAAAAATTGATGAAATTCGGGTTATAGGTTCCGTTCGGGGTCTAGTTGGTCCTCGAAGCTCGACGTTACTGTCAGTCATCTCTAAGGGATTCAATAGGGGTTGAAATTTTCAGAACGCCGTATCTCAAAAACTTTCGATTGAAGGGTATGGGTTTTTTTTTACGTTATTAAATTTGTATTGAGCTAAACAATTTTTTGAGACCACCCGGAGCATCGTACGTCCAGCCGTTCGTGTGCACCAAAAAGCTTCGTCAACACGATGGTGAATCAAACGGTATAAATCCGGCCGGGATTTCATCACTAAGGAGCACCTGATTATAATCAAGGATGGCTGTATGAAGTCGAGTTGTTTGTTCTGCGATATTATTTCATTTGACAAGTGATGGACTATTGGATTTTGTTGGTAGTACTTCTGAATCTTGAACAAACGTTGAAGTATTATTGATGGGTAAATTATTACACAATGGCAAATTATTACACACCGGCAAATTATTACACAACGGTAAATTATTACACGACGGTAAATTATTACACAACGGTAAATTATTACACAAAGGCTCATCTACCCAGAAGGTGCTGGATTTTGTTGATAGGTACTTTTGCAACTTGAACAACCGTTGAAGTATTATTGATGGGTAAATTATTACACAATGGCAAATTATTACACAACGGTAAATTATTAAACAACGGCTCATCTACCCAGAAGGGGCTGGATTTTGTTGATAGGTACTTTTGCAACTTGAACAACCCTTGAAGTATTATTGATGGGTAAATTATTACACAATGGAAAATTATTACACAACGGTAAATTATTACAACGGTAAATTATTACACAACGGTAAATTATTACAACGGTAAATTATTACACAACGGCTCATCTACCAAGAAGTGGCTGGATTTTGTTGATAGGTACTTTTGCAACTTGAACAACCGTTAAAGTATTATCGATGGGCAAATTATTACACAACGGTTCATTATTCTATTTCCGTAGAAGGGGAACCTATGCAGGTAAATTATTACACAACTGTTTAGGTAGGTACCTAGTAACGAGTACGCGGTTAGGTACTAACCGACGGAGGGTCCGCGATCTACATAATATGTGTAGAATTATAGTACATACTCGTATGTTATATAGAAGGGTTATCTATACGGAGACCTGTAAGAGAAGGGTATTCTGTACAAAATAATAAACCGTTGTGCAGGGATTGGCAGCGTTTTTTATTGCAGTTTTGGATTCTACATACTTACCTTGAAACGTACCTAAACCATCAAATTTTGAGGGGGGGTAAGACTTTTTTTTTCATGCTCGATTCCAATGGTTCATTATTGAAAATAATAAACCAAAAAGGTGGAAGCGATGCAAAGCCATATCATGAACGAATGGCAGGAACGATGGGACCTGAGTACAAAAGGGCAACTGACACACAGTTTCCTCCCCAACGTGCGTGAAAGATTGACATACCACCACCTGCAGCCATCATACCATGTGACCCAACTAATAACAGGGCATGGAGGTTAGTCACCTTGAAGTTGTTCAGATGTCCTTTCCTGAACCAGAACTTCATACTGCTTTTCAACCCCCTCCCTCCCTCCCCTCTCTTTTTCCCTCTCATACTTTTCCTGCCCAGAAATATGTCGTGTGGGGTGGAGTGTGACAGTGGCTGTTCTCGAATCGTTTGTTTTTCCAGTGGAGATGGGGTCGTTTGGTGGAAGGCTAATCGATATCCCTTCTTATCCAGTGATAATCTTGCTGTTCTACAGTAGGGGTCTCCCCAGGGTCCGCTGTCACACTCTCTCACAAAGACTCTGCTCACAGCCAAAATTCCGCTCGAACTCGCACAGAAGGAATTTGTGGCAAACTTTTGCCCGAAAACTGGACATGACTTTCTGCAGGGCATTTATGCAGCGTGCGTTTTTCACGTCCCGTATATGTCCGTTGTGCGACATGTGCAGGCTACAGTGGACGACGGGCACCTTGAAGAGTGCCCTAAACTGACACCCTACATGGGAAATTGTTATGATTCTCCCTTCGAAAAGCGAGTATTTTATACTGGGCAGCGCCGAAGGAGTTGGATTTTTTGCCCCACCCGGCATACGTATAAACAAATAAAAAACCAGTCATGCAGCATGACTTAATGAGCGAATTTTCAAAGAAATATTCGAATTAATGGCTATGGTTTTGAATAAAGGAAAACTTCGGTCTAAAATTTGGTTTTCTATGTATATTCTCTTCGTATTTATTTTAATTTGTACGTTTTGTCCATCCTGATTCTACCGTTTGTTATGAGTAGATTCCTTGTTCCTTCTGAATGGCCTTTCCTCTTGACTACGATTTCAGGCCTGGTATCTAAAACCAGTTCAAGATTTGCTCTACTAGGTAGGTAGATCCTTCCTTCTTCATTGATATTATTTTTATCATGTTAAGTACCTACCTACCTTTGAATATCAAATATTCGTATGATACTGATAATAAATTGATAAGATACCTACCTAACCTTCTTCCTCCTACTGTTAGTACCTAAATTGAATAATTTGAAATAGATTTTTTCTTTTGTCTTCCTTCTAGTAATACGTGGGCCGGTACTTGTCTATCTATGAAGGTATCATAACAATAAATTATATGTCAAATGGGAAATTCAAGGAGTTGTACTAATCGTTTGCCTCCCCCTTTTTTGCTTCGAACTCTCGTCTTCAATTAATACTTCTCACATTTTTCAATCTGACCACTCTAAGGGGGTGGGGGGGGGGGGGGGGGGTAAGAGTTTAAAGATTATCCTAGTTTTGGGTAATTTTTGCGCACTTTAAATGCTCTAATTTAAGAACGGATTTAGATATCTAAAATCCGATTTCACCATCGTGTTCAGCGTGCAAAAACCTTTAAAATGAGGGGTCACTTGTTAGAAAATAACATTTTGGGGATTTTTGGGTAATTTTTGCGCACTTTAAATGCTCTAATTTGAGAACGGATCAAGATATCTAAAATCCGATTCCACCATCGTGTTCAGCGTGCAAAAACCTTTAAAATGAGGGGTCACTTGTTGGAAAATAACATTTTGGGGATTTTTGGGTAATTTTTGCGCACTTTAAATGGGCCAAAACCCTCCTTAGAGTAGGCCAATTTCGCCCATCTTCGAACTTAGCCTTTCGATTGCCAAGATAGATTTTTTGTGCAAATTTGAGCTGTTTATCTCAATTCTATCGAGAGTTATCGTCTGGAGTGACACATATATATATATATATATACATATAAAAAAGTGTTAAATTTCAGGAATCGTTTTAGAATGGTCTGAAACGGATTTCTATGAAGAAAATTTCCAAAAATTTATATTATTTAAATTTCGAAGCCATTGCAATAGCTTCATTTTCTTTGAAAATTCGCTAAAAATAAAAAAGATGGTAACATTAAGTAAGTGCCTATGATCTTTCCTGGAGGACAGCCGATTACGTCTGCCACGCCGAAGGGCAGTCGCGCATGTACAACCCCACCCTGAAATGGTTAATACCGTGACTACTTTACACAGTAGGAAGGTTTTGAATCTATTTATTCGTTCAAAGATTTATCATAAACTAGCTGGATTATCCATGCGCGTCACGGTGCAAAGGAAAGAAAATGGTCTCAGAGCTCACTCAGCTGATCAGGGCGGGAAACTCATGTAGCCTATGCTGCCCGCCGGTGTTTGAAGAGCTCTCCGGAAAAAAACGGCATCAAGATCCGTTCAGTCGTTTAGCCATCCACTCAAAAAATCTATACGTATAAAAACAAGCTTTGAGTTCTATAGATAAGAAGCGATTATGCGATTATGCTTAGGGTCGCAGTTGTCCGCTAAGTGAACAGAACTAAATTTGACCTTTCTTTCGTCTGGCATTATTGAATGTTATTTATAGTACATAACAATGTCATACAAGTAGTAAATCGTTCTTGAAAGCGTGATAAGTTTAATTAAGTAGGTACCTACCTAATTAAGTATGGCAGTTCATACCTTAGCTCCAAAAAAAAATAGAAGTTTTTTGTTCCAGAAATACGTGGAAAACGTGAAACAAGACGCTTCAATCGGTACGAATATACTTCGTGTTTCGGCTTCGGATGAGGACGCAGACAACAATGGCGCTATTGTATACACACTTACGGCTCCCTCAAATCCGATCGATCTCGAATATTTCGAAATTCAGCCAGAATCCGGTTGGATAGTTTTAAAGAAACCTCTTGACGTAAGTAACGATTTTGAAGATGTTTCTCAAACGAGTCATTCTTGGAGTGTTGGACATGAATCAACCATTCACACTGCAGTTATTGGTTTTCTCTCAATTACCTTGCCTACAAGCAGCTCTCTACTCAATCCATCCTCTCTGGGTACGATTGATTGGTGGAATTCTGTTTATGAATTCGCTATATCGACTAATCAAATGCTTGCGACGTTCTCAGCGTTGTTGTATAATCCTCATGAATGTAATTACCTGCCTAATACAATAACAAATAATTTCACATGGATGAAGCTTCGTTAACTGATTTTGTAGTTCTATTCGTCCTGGCTATATTGGATTGAGAGTGCCGGAGCTCCTTGTTACTTGTCATAGGATTCCTTCCTTACGCTCTTACAATTAGTTTTATGAACGGTGGGTCCTTGATAACTCTGCAGGAATTGTTGATTTTTCTCCCAGCATCTCATAATTTTTGTATTATTGACAGTTCCCATTCTAGTATGGAAACCTTCAATGATTGGCTTCAAATTAAAAAAAGTATGTAATGCCGACGTCAGTGACAATCTATGCAACTCCTGCAAAGTTGTTGCACAGGCTTAGTCAGGATCAAGTGTCTCAAAACAACGGTAGGACATGTGTGCACAAATGGTTCAAGTCTTGGTTTTTGCTCATCAGTGGGCCTGTGTAACTGTATTGAAGTGGTCTTGTTATAGGTACGCAGATCCTGCCCCTCCTCTCCTGACTGTTCCTTCCGGCCTTACTCTATCATTTTTCAACCTCAGCTCTAGGTATTTCACCACCTCAGCCCCCTGACCCATAATCAAGTGCCTGTTATACTGCCCGAGGGGTTTATTTTATATATTTTATTATATATTTTCTCACTCTGAAACATGAGGGAACTGATGAGCAAACTCAAGAGTTACTTATTATTTTCGCTTTTTATCTTCTGTAAAAAAAGGCAATATTTTGGTACCTACCTACAGATTGTTTTCAACCATGCGCACATTTGATTTGTGTTGCAGTACGCTGTATAATTTCTCTAAAATGAGTTTCCTTTGTACGGCACAGTTATGATTATTCATGTGTTTGTAAACTAAACATTTTATTTTATTTTTAATCTCAAATCTCACACACGCCTTCTGCAGAACTTTCTTGCGCACTGCACTTTTGGTTAAAATCCTTCTTCTAAACCGTATCCACTTATTGGAAAATAAAATAATAAAAAGCTAAATTAGATAAACATTGCGATTTCAAAGCCACAGTTTTTATTTGACGTACTTTTTCGTTGGATATTGATAATATTTTTGAATTTTGTATTTTGTGCCACATGTTATAATGTGTGTATTTTTGTTTTGATATGGTGGAATTTTTTTTACAGTAGCCACCTGCTCCTACTTGGTAATTGAAGTTGTCTGTGCATTTTGTGATTTTTGTGTGTACATAACCAGTGATTCAAGTGTTTTTTCACTTTTATCGAAAATTACGTGGGTCAAGATTCGCAACTTGAAAATAATTTCATGTTATTAGAGAAGGTTAGTGTTTCACCTGGTGATGCAACAGTGATTTTAATTTTTATATGTGATGCAATTATTTTTGATCACTCATATAATTTTCAATTTTATTCACTCATGTTTAGGGCTGTTGTGAACTACTTTTATATTAACAGTTCACAGTATGAACTGTGATAAGTTCAGTTTTCCATGTGCTGGTGGGGGTGGGGGGATATTACTGGGGTACTTGCTTGAATGATTGTCCAAGGGAATCTTTCAATTATTCATAGATGCCGATAATTCTATGATCCACGAATTTCGCATAAAATATCTACATAATACTCTGATCACTGTGTTATTAACAACACGATGGAGCTAATAATTATTCTGTAGAGATATTTTTTAACCTCCCATTACGGTGAATCCTTTTTGTCTATCCTGGAATTTTTGCAGGACTGAGAAGGTGTTTTGGGTGGTGACGCATCTCGCACGGAATAAAAAAAAACTGAATGCGAGTGAATGAGATATATTTTGAATTATTCTCCGTTAAAAAATAATTATAACAGCTAGTAGAAAAATAGTCAAATAACAGCATAAGATAACCTTGCCTGGATTGTGTATTACTAACTCGCCTATTCTATTTTTCTGACTTTCTAACAAAACGAGGCTCAGTGACATTTTCCCTCCTTTGGAATGCACTAATGGGAACGTACAACGCTCTTCGTCTCTCGTCGTTGAGTATTTTTGTGGGACCGTGTCGGGTTTTTCTGCGTCGGCATTTTTTCTGCTACCAATAACACAAATTTAGAAAAAATAAAAATAAAACTGAGAGAAACCTTAGCCCCTGTTGAACGACCTATCATTTTATTCTTGATTTGTTCCCCGTTTTTAGAACCCTGCATCATGTTGCATGCCTGCTTGCTTTATCATTTCCTTTCTTTACTAGTTGAATTACTCTATCATTTGCGCCCCTAAACCTATCCGTGGAGAGTCGATTCTCCTCCTTTGATTTCCTATGAATTCATTTTAGTTCCTTTTTTTAAATTTTGTTTGTACTTTATTTAATCTGCACCGTTTCTGTTTCTCTGACTTTGCTCTGTCAAAAAATCATCAATATTACAGGAATGCCAGACCGTAAGTAACAAGGAACTATATAGCCTCAAGTCTCCGCCTCTGGATCTCTAACCCCTATGTTCTTCCTGTCGTCCCCTTTCCCAAAAATTTTATTCATATTGTTATTTTTTGTTCTGTATTTCAGAGACTCGTTTTCATGTCCCATAGCATAGCTCATTTGTGAATGGGCTCACTTTTCCGCATTAATATTTGTGTATACCTTTAGTAACTACTTACCACCAAAATTCATAATTGTCAGCACCACTAGCTCCTTATATTCCATGCCCAATCCTCGAGTTTACACTCACTGGTTAACTTTCCTCCCCATCACTTTGGCTATGTTCATGTCCCTTCACCCGAACCTGCTCGTACAGACTTTACTTGGAACTCCTTCTCACAAGTAATAGGAGTTCTATCTCGCTACCTAAAACTATCTACTCATACTTCACGGTTCACGGTCCAAGAAAGGCTCGATGTGTGCCTCCAGTTTGTGCCTTTCTTCCTACAAAACTGGAGAGTTTGTTTACCCTAAACATTCATGAGACAATAATATTTTGTTTATGGAAGCGTGATTTTCATCATAATATATTATTGTTATATTTATACAACGTGCCGGTGGAAGGGGTCCATCTGTTTTTGGTTCCTGATGTTAGGGTTTGGGTAAATGATCATGCCTACTACCTACTCTTATTTTCAAAGTGAAGGTATTCAAGTAATTTATTGGTAGGAATTTTCGCCCTACATACTTGTTGCAGCTATATTAAACTTCTATAGTAATTTACTGTAATATATTTTTGTCTTGGTCGAATGCAACAGACTTACAGGACAGTATTATTGTTGATGTTTCAAACTATTTACTTATTTGATTGTATTTTATTTTTGAACGAATATCTGTCGTTCTTTTGTGTTTTATTTGTGAGCATAGTTTTTAATAATCTGAACTAGTTATCTAAATGATGTCCAGGGGAAGAGGGCTCCAACGAATATCCTAAAAAAGACGTACAGATTCATTAAGTAGCGTCAACTTTGGGTGCTTTCTAATGCCTTTCAGCGCCCTTAAAAAAATTGGTTCACTGTAGAATACTAAAATAATAACATAATATAATAACGCAGTTATCGGATATGTAATTCACTCCTTTGTAATATCTTCAAGGACTATGCAAATGGGGGGGGGGGGGGGCCTTGTAATTAAGTAAAATATTCAAGTAGCTATACCGATCTTTGAGCTATTAAAAATGTACACCGTGTTTGAGTTTACTAACACACCGATTCCCTAATTTAACACATTCATTGAGAGAAATAAGTACAATATCATAATTTATTGAAAGTACCTGTCTCTTGGGCTACTATTACAATGATTTGTACCTACCATAACCATACGAGAATAGGGCACATCTGCTTAGAGTATGTATTTGAGTAGGCAGGTATGTTACATGTTTAATACTACCTAATTAAGGAATAACTGGATTGTCAGCTGGTCTGAGGATTAATCTATAAAATACCAAGTTCATGGTAGTCAGCAGGTCACAACATCCTGATGCCGTATTGCGGCTAAGTGATTGTATATTGAGAGTCCAGTCCTTTAGGTACCAAGGTACGCTGGTAAATACCTCTTGGGACCCTCAGCCAGAATTAGGTGCAGGATAGCGCAGGCTAGGAATGGTTTCATGAGGCTCAGCTCTTTGCTGTGTGACCACCACCTGTCCTTTGACATCAGATAAGGCTTGGTTAAATGCTATGTCTCTTCTGTGTTGCTAAGCTTGTCTGGTGGACGCTTATAGCTGATTCCATAAATAAACTGGAGGCCTTTGAAATGTGGGTCCTACGCCAAATTTTCCGCACCCCATGGGTAGACAGGGTCCGTAATTAGGAGGTGTTAGCCCGAGCTGGTATTGAAAGGGAGCTCTGCACTACAATTAAGAAAAGAAATGTGGCATACCTGGGGCACCTCCTTACTGGCCCAACTTACATTATCCCCCGTTTGATCCTAGAGGGGAAAATTGAAGGGAAGCGTTGAGTGGGCCGGAAGCAGTTGTCATGGCTACGCAATATCAGGGCATGGACAGGCATTTTCAGTTCTGACGAGCTTCGTCGTGCAACTGATGAGCGTACCCTGCAAGTAACAGGATGAGATATCGCCTACGCATGTTCCGTGCATGGCATTAGACGAAGAAGAAGGAGTAAAAAGTCTCAAGTTGGTATGAGTGTAAGATTAGGAAAATTATTTTACAAGTTTCCGTAAATTTTAATGAATTAAATTAATAAAGAGGCGTTAAACTCAATGCAATGGATTGGTTTGGAAAGTCTTAGCACATTCGTTTGAAAGGTAATTTTTTACTGATGGCTTTGTCTTGATTGTTAATATAATAATATAATACCTATACTTATTTATAATTTTTTAAACTATTATTATTACTTTTTCCTAGTTAACTCGTTCTGTATAAACGTTGATTCCTACCAAGTAATATGAACCCCAACTACCTATATGAGTTTCACGTCTTTGAAATTCCTGTTGAATTTCCATCCTGTACCAATGAAGTCGACGGCCTGGATCCTATTCCAGGGAGCTACTGGTTATTAGGACCGACGATGGAACTTACCAGGCCTCCTAACTTGCCTACTGACTTGGAGAAGTGTGAACGGGTACTTTTCTCCCCCGAATCCCATCTGAGTTAGGGATTCCTTCTTTACTCATTTCTGCCAAACAGACTTCTGGCCATATTGGCTGTGAAACAGCAGGAAAACGATGACGTCTTAATGGTAGCCATGTCATCCAATCTGTTTCAAAAGACAATAGGTAGGACCTTCATACTCAGACATCAAAATTATGGAATTTAAGACTACTTTCGGTGAATTTCATTGAAATCGTGTCTTAGTGGCTCCAGACAGCGAATGCCCATATTTCCCTGTAAACACGACTGGTTACCATATTTTCACACTGACTATCTTCCGCCTACTAGCTCCTATGATCCCATACAGTTTGTTATTTCTTCCTCTCCTTTGTAGGTACTTACATATACCTAATGATTCCATATTGTTTTGTTTTTTATTCGCATCGGTTTCTAGGCATGAACGTTCACACTTGAGCTATGCTATTGTAACATTCTGTTTTGTTATTTATAGGTAATCACCTTTTTGTTTGATTCATTTTGATTTCTCGGGAGAAGAAAACCTTTTATTTACCCGGTTAATTTTGATAGAAAATTAAAAGATTTCACGTAAAAAATTTGAGACAAACAGAGAACCGGATTTGTTTTTATAGCGAGAGAGGTATCGCTTGCGCGTGAAAGCGAGCGATCGAGGGGAGCCACCTTCGTATGCAGACGTGGAAGTCGAACTGGACGTTGTCGATAGGAACAATAAGCCCCCACTGTGGGACAAAAGCGTCTACGGTCCCATAAGAATTAAGGAGAATGTCACCGTTGGCTCGTTGGTCGCTGAAGTCAAGGCAAGGTTGGTATATCCATTATATCGCCTTCAGTGAACAGGTTAAAGTTGAATGTCAATTCATCAAAACCATACTGAAATTAACGATTTCGAAGTGTCAAAAACAACAGCTCCAGTGACAAACAGCGCTACCACCCAAAACCGTCTGAATGCCTTCTAAGTTACATCGCTAACCCTGCCTCCTTCATGCCTTCCTTCAATCCAATCCAGTGGAGTCGATGTCTCCTATTCCCTCATGCCTTCAAATAAATCCTCAAACCACGATCCAGGATTCATGAACAAATACCAGTCGTACCTTTTCCTCGACCTTTTTTTCTTTTTTGACATTGTCGCAGCGTGAGACTTACAAGTTGGAAGCCAAAGCACAGGACAAAGGCTTCCCACCTCTTTCACGGTCAGTTGAAGTTCAGATCGACGTGGTAGACCGGGCTAACAACCCTCCCGTCTGGGACCACGTCGTCTACGGCCCCATCTACATTAAAGAGAACATGAATGTTGGAGCCAAAGTCGTTTCAGTTAAAGCCAGGTGTTGTAAAACAAAATTTTTCAGTTTTGTTTTTGTAAAAAGAAAAAGAGCCTTTTTTTCTTTCTTTTGTGGTATTTTGATGCAACCTCACAGTAACATGCCTTGCTGGGGTCCCCATCCCTCATTCTAAAGCTTCTAAAACGGCTTATTCGCGTTGAGTGTTTCTATTTGATTGACTTAGCTAGATTTGAATACTGTAACGGATCTTTCCACTAATTAAAACCTGACATTCAACTCACACAGTGTCTCGCCTCCTTGCAGCCATAATACATGGATAGGCAGTGATACATCTTATTATCATTTGTTAGGTACATCAGTAGTAGGAGGTATTAAATTAGTTTCTCCCCATTTTCATCAACGATCCACAAAGGTCACTGGCGTATCTGGTGCATGGATAGCCCAGATGAGTGATATGAACGCTTGTTGATGCTTGCTTCCCAAGAAAAACATTACCAGAGGAGTAAACGAATCTGGACCCTTTCCATTTAAGAACTGCAATTATATATGTAACAGTGTGACTGTTCCTGGTACATTTTTTTTACGAGACGGGATCGGTGAGCCGAAGCCTGTCACATGGTAGCAGAGCATGTTCGGTAGTATGCGCTGAGCACTTCACCATATTCCATCCACTTTTTGTGGGCTTACCAGAAGGATAAGTCCAAAGGTTTCCCAGAAGGATTCCTTTACTAACAACCTGTCCCTTTGATAATACATACATCTATTGGCTTCCTCACCCCCGTTCCCCCCTTTAGAGTGTCAGTATAATTAAAATATACTGAGCTCATCAGAAGGCGATTGATGCCGTGTCCCAGTTGACAATTCCCAATAGTTGTTCCATCCTAACGATGGAGGTGCCCAACGGCCTTATCAGGTGGAATAGACCGGTTCCCGTGAGATCACCGAAGTTAAGAAACCTCGAGCGTGGTTAGTACTTGGATGGGTGACCGCTGTGACACGTGGTGACACGTCCAAGTATGACCTATGTAGCTGTTGGGCGAACCCCTCTCCACTCCAGGGGGCGAGGCAATGAGTAGCCAAGTAAAGAGCGAAATGATCAGATCGAATTCTGATCCTCCATTGGAGGACAGCTGATCACGTCCGCGACGCTGGCAGGGCAGTCGGACGAAAAGCCCCAGCCTGAAATGGCTGTTACTTTACTTTACTTTACTTTATCCTAACGATGGAGGTTGATCACCTAGAGGTAGCCCAGATGAGCACAATTCACTGGACAACAACCTCTGACAACATTATCCGCCAATACTCGTATGTAGTAGCTTTGTTCTCTACCAGTAAATATTATTGAGGTAGTACCATTGCGATGGAGGTGACGAGGTTAGTCACCTTGAAGTTGTTCAGATGTCGTTTCCTGAACCAGAGCTTCATACTACTTTTCATTCCTCCTTTTCAGTCTAACACTTCTGCTACCCAGAAGTATGTCATGTGGGGAGAAGTGTAACAGTGTGGCTGTTCTAGATACATTTTTTCTTCCGGTGGAGACGGGATCGGTGAGCGGAAGCCTAATCGATATCCCTTCTTAACCGGTGATAATCTCACTGGTCTAGAAGGGTATGTACCTAGGTGTTCATGACCGTAGGATGGAGAAACTGGGGAGCGTTATATACGTCATCATTGCTAACTATTCGAACACAGACGTCATTGTTTTCTAGGGTGTAAGTGTACATAATTGCATATGTGTACCTACTTAATATTCTCGCTTCCGAAGTATCGGTGTAATTTTATGTAAGCCGAGTTTTTAATTAGATTGCGTACCCTTTGTTGTTTGAAGTGGGGAGGTAGGTAGGTACTTCTGTAGCGTGATAAACTAGTGGCTTTACTTGATAATTTCTATAATATGACACACAAATGTTCAGTATTTCCATTTGAACAGTGTTTGTTTGAAATTAACACATTCTTGTATTCAGATTACAATAATAAATTATTAGATACAGTGATAATACTCTTTCTTTATTTTTGTATACAATTTTTTATTGAGTGTTTATATACCCCAGCTGGCTATTTACTGTGCATTTTGTATTTTGTGGTGTGCACGAATACGTAACTTTCTTTCTTTCTTTTTTTTTCAAAAAAAAAAAAAAACGTTTTGTTTGCACGCAAACTTCTCGAAGTTTTTTCCTGCAGTGTACCACACGTTATTTGCATTGAGCATAAATATACCCCATGACGTTGTGCTGCGCTGATTCACCCATTTTTTTGTTACTACCCACAATTTCAATTACACTAGTGAATGTTGAGTTAATTTAATTGAATCATTTAGCATAATTGTTGGTATAAATAAGTAAAGTGAATTTCACTGTTCACTCAATTGGAAGTTTTTCCAATAGTTGGCAAATGTTTATGCCAACTAGTTCTCATAAATACATTAGGTACTTAGGTACTGATCTAAATGCTCATTTTCCGTTAGTAGGTACCAAATTTTAGCTATGTGCACTTGATTAGTGGCAGTGTTTTCTGCCGCTTGTGAGCTGTCGGGCAGTACTCATGCTAATGTTATCCATAGGTATCTAGCTTTTTCGTTGGTATTTTCATCTATCATGACAATTTTTTGTCAAAGGCACAACATTCGTTTTTCAACATATTTTTGTCGAATAGCAAAAAAATGGGTTATTTCAGTTGTTTTGCTTTTTGGCAGCACTGCTTTTTTCCCCTTACAGTTTTTACGCTCATCTCAACACATTACGTAAATTTACACGTTAAATGTCAACGTTTTCACAACTCCCGCCTCCATACCATTTCGTAAAGAATGCGACAACAGTCGGGTTTCAGATAATGCACTGGGTGAGGGGTCCTCCTCTTCTCCTTTCCATTTCCTTTTGGAATGTGTCAGTTTATCTGTATCTTTCAACATTGATCAACATTTTTCAAATCTAAAATTATTCAAAATGTATCCAGATTTTCTCGAAAAAATACGGCCGTCAAGTTGGATTGAAGTTGCCTGTCGATTGTACGGGATCGTCATGGAATGTTCAAACATGTGAGATTAGACCAGTGCTAAGTATGAAAATCAACGTGGATTATGTAGGTACCTACCTCCTGGTGAAAATAGTAAACTGTAAGAATTGTTCAACTGTAATAATTCCTTACTGTAATAATAATTCCATTAGAGGAACCTTCGAAATTCGTTTTAATCATGATAGTACCCTACTATCTGGCAGTTTTCACCACTTGCCTAGCGAGCACTTCTGGCTAAAATCGTACGGCAGTTTTGAGATGAGTGTGATACAATAGATAGGCAGCCAATGTGCAAGGTTTTTTTCCTACTGTTAAATAGTAAGACGGTGAATTTTTGTTAGGTACCCCATGGTTTTAAGCCGGTGCAGGTGGTCGGATTTCGATCAGAATAGGATGTTATAATACTTTGAATGAGGATATTAGATGCATCCACATTGTTTCGTCAGTTCACAAGGTTTAGTGAACTGGCCGTCAACCTCCGAGAGAAGACACTCAAGAAAGATACGAACTTCGCAAGTTTAAGAAAGAAAATTATAGTTGTTGTTGCCTACTACTATATTTGTACACTCGCACACCTCCAAAATCTCAACGTTCTATCATTTATAATATTTCATTCCTATTGTAAACTATTAATTTGCACCTAATGAGTAACTACCGAATAGGTACCTAGTTTCTGATTTCATATTAGGTTTTATACCCCTTGCCTTATAAGATTGAATAAACACTCATCGGTTCATCAGATAATCAGACACATTCCTCCTTCCCAATCTCGGGTTTTCACGCCTCAAAACAGTTGAAAAAATGGTGATGGAAGCACTATTTGCACCATGGGCAATAATGTAATATTATATTGTATAAATAACATTATAACAATAATACGCTTTATACATTAGTATGAAGTATTGAAGATTATTTTCAGAAAGCTCAGCATTGATAATTGGAAAAATCTTGCTACAGGTTACCAATCTAAATGGAAAACAATGAATTAGTTCCGATTTTGTTTTGTTAATACCCATTCAACTTCATTTCATTGTTATTTTAAACAGATTTTGTCATATTAGCAATTTGCCATGAACTGACGGAGTATATAAGGTACAACCAGAATTAGACAGTTTTATTATTTGAGTTATCGATTCGTTTAATTTTATTCATTAGTTTAGTTCAACGTGGCATGATATTTTGAACGTAGAAATTGATTCGAGAAATTTTCTCAATTCATTATATTATTTTTATGACTAAGAAAGGCGATAAATGCATTATGCATATTATAGGAAAGCAAGGTAAAAGTATGGCATGATATTATTTATTGAATCCGCAGCTGAGTAAGGTATGTATAATTTCATGTTGGATTTCCATGAGCTCTGTAAATTATTCACATACCTACACAAACAGCCTTGTGTGTTGAGCCGATTCATAAACATGAAAAAGAACCGTTGGTAGGACCAATGAAGGTAGTGTCTACCGTACCAAGCGTGGAAGTATCTCACCAATTTTAAACAGAACAGCAAACGAAATGAAGGGGATTTCCTACCCACCTAAACGGTGTGCTGGCAGTTACCTACAGTAACAACAAAGATGTCGGCCATTTTAGCGCAGACAGGTACCGCACTCAATTTTATATGGGCAACGGGAATATTATGGGTGTAGCCGTAATATTGAATGGCTTGATGCTCACGAGTAAAGCCTCAAACGTAGTCATTTTCACAAACAAGCTTATCAGCAACAGCATGCTTTCAGCATGAAAATATGATATTTTTTATACTTGATATGCAACACCTTGAAGTTCCATAAAAAATATTTATTACAGCATGTAGAGGGCATCTGCCGAAATTGTATTGAGAAGTGAAAAATTGACTAAGAAGAAAAACATTTTCCATAAAGAACACAGTTAGGAGAAGTTCCACTGTAGCTACCTTCCCATCACTATGGAATTTAGAGTTGCCCATGTTAAGAGAAAAAACCTCGCGGACTCGTTAGTGCTTTGTTTTTTAATAAATCCCAAACCTATCGTTTGGTTTATAAGTAAATTAGGACTCGATAGCACCGTTTCTAAGGGTGGAAAATGGCAACTTTCACGCTTGGAAGGGTAGACGAGAATGCTTGATGAGCTGTTTGACTCAGTTTGCGGCAGGTGAAGTTAAGAGGGTGCTGGAAAACTGTAGCCAAGTTGTCTCAGGATCTAGAGAGTAGTTAATCAATTGATTATGCTTGATTTAATAGAATCTGTCAATTGATAAAGGCACCTTTGCGAGTCAACGTGCCCTTCTACTGAAACATAATTCACTATAATTGTCTTTCAGCTCCGGTATCGAAGGTAACCCTACCGTTTTCTATCGCCTGATGCCAGGGTCTACAGCTCAAACGAATAAATTCCACACCTTCTACCTACAACAGCGGTCTGACAACGGTTTCACTTGGGCTGATATCAAAGTGAACCACCCTTTGGATTATGAGACGATCAAAGAATATAATCTTACTATTCGTGTTGAGGTGAGTTGTTGTTCACTTTTAGATAAGCATTTCCATTAGCACAGCTACCTGGGTAGGTACTCGGGGTAAATAACTAAATATAACGAATTGATTAACAAATGAATGAAAAATTCGCGATTACAATTTTTTTTGTGAGTTTGAATGTTTTTTTTCCCTAGACGTTTCAGTTACCTGCCTATATATAATTTAAAAACAAACTTAGTTTGAAAGTTGAAGGAGTGCAAGGTGCCTTTTTTTTCGACATCCAATTAAAATCTACATTGGTCAATATTAAATTCCATGTTTCGTTGGACCGTTAATATTTTTTTAGAGACAGCTTAGCTTTCGACAGCTAACAGGATGCGAAAACTTAGGTATAGAAAAAAAAAAAATCAGTGGGGCTTAGTGAAGCTGTCTCAACCACCTGGTAAGTCTCCTTATATTGAGTGGTTGAATTTCCTTGATAGGTGGTATCTTTTTGTTTTGCGAAGAGCAAACACGATGCCCATGTGGGCAATGTACAGTGCTTCGAGCGAATGGCAACTGGAAGGGGGTGTGAGACTTTTTGGCGTGCCGCAGATCGTAAATCATTTGAGTGGTCATACAAAACCGTTCATAGCCAGGGGCTCTGACCCCTGAACCCCTGGATCCTGGTTGCTTAGACCCTATGGCTAAAATTTAAAATCATGAAACATGCAAACCATATTTTTGCTTAACTGCTGTTTTTTCTGCTCGCGGATTCTCTGAATGCTAGTTTTCCGAATGGTAAAGAATATTGGGAATATTGGAGACTTCTAGTTGTCCCTCGTAACAATATTAATGTACTTTCGTAGTAATAAAAATAAAACGCTGCAAATCCCTGCACAACGGTTTATTATTTTGTACAGAATACCCTCCTGTTACAGATCACAGGTCTCCGTATAGATAACCCTTCTATATAACATATGTGCTATGTTGGTAGTACCTAACCCCGTTCTCGTTACTAGGTACCTACCTAAACCGTTGTGTAATAATTTACCTGTATAGGTTCCCCTTCTACGGAGATAGAATAATGAACCGTTGTGTAATAATTTGCCCATCAATAATACTTCAACGTTTGTTCAAGTTGCAGAAGTACCTATCACCAAAATCGAGCCCCTTCTTGGTAGATGAGCCGTTGTGTAATAATTTACCGTTGTGTAACACATTACCGTGGTGTAATAATTTACCGTTGTGTAATAATTTGTCGTTGTGTAATAATTAGCCATTATGTAATAATTTACCCATCAATAATACTTCAAAGGTTGTTCAAGTTGCAAAAGTACCTATCAACAAAATCCAGCCCCTTCTGGATAGATGAGCCGTTGTGTAATAATTTACTGTTGTGTAATAATTTGCCATTGTGTAATAATTTACCCACCAATACCAATCCGTTGTAATTTAGTTTACCATCGTGTAGTAATAACTGACCCATCAATAGTACTTCAACGTTTGTTCAAATTTCACTACCTATCAACAAACTCCAAAAGAGCCATCATTTTTCAAATGAAATAATATCACAGAACAACCAACTCGACCTCATACTCCGCCTATAAAATATGGTATCCCTAGCAATGATTTTATCTCCGGCCAATTTCCTATTGTCGGCGCGTCCCTGGTGACGAGATTTGGTCTGATGTATACAATTTCATTCACCCTGGTGTCGAAAATGCCTGTCGGTGCAAACTTCGGGGCCTTACTGTGAACGAACGGCTGGACGTACGGTGCTCCGGGTGGTCTTAAAAAACTCCCGAGTTCGAGAACTATTTAAAACCGTAAAAAAATTCACGTAAAAAAAAGGTATAGGCGTTCTGAAAATTTCAACCCCTATTTTGAACCCCTTAGAGATGACTGACAGTAACGTCGAGCTTCGAGGACCAACTAGACCCCGAACGGAACCTATAACCCGAATTTCATCAATTTTGTTTCATGGTAACTAAGAAAAGTGGCCCGTACGGCGGACAGACAGAAATATTTTTATTGCAGTTTTGGATTCTACATACCTTGAAACGTAAACCATCAAATTTTGAGGGGGGGTAAGGATTTTTTTTTTTCATGCTCGATTCCAATGGTTCATTATTGAAAATAATAAACCAAAAAAATCATAGGTGAGGCACTTGTTTGGGGATCTGGAGACCATCTCCAGCCTTGCTAGACAGCATGAAACGTCGAGAGAAATTGAGAGCTTTTCAACAAATGGTGAACGATTTTTGTGCGATTACAGCTAAGAGAATATTCAAGTTATAACCTCAATTTTCTACTCTTTGATCAAAATCAACTTCATATTCGGTCTCCTCGCCCTTAAAAAACAAGGTGCGTTCCAAAGTACGTAGAATCCGAGATTGGTATGCAAAAAATTTCTGTCTGTTCGCCGTACGCGGCGCTTTCCTTAGTTACTATCAAAATTAATGAAATTCAATAATGGGTCTTGTTGGTCCTCGATGATCTTCAACCCTAAGGGGTGACTAGTAGAGGGTTGGCATTTTCAAAACGCCATAGCGCAGAAACGTTCAGTAGAAGGGTTCGGTTTTTATGAGGTTTTTTAAATTGATTCCGAACTTAGGGAGGAACAGTGTTGGCCACAGAAAAAGTGGTCTACGCAGAAGAAGTATAGAAAAATGACAAAAAACCGTTGTGTAATAATCTCACGTGAAAACACACATAAGCTTATAACAACTTTGATTACCATAATAAAATATATTTTTTGATAAAAATAAAAATCTATTTATTTGATATGAATAACGCCTCAATATCTTCACAATATTGCACTTTATTATGCATAGCCTTTCACCTGTACTGTACATGTACATGTACATGTACACTTAACAAATCTAACTACGAACTGAATTTTGTAATCCTAATTTCGCGGCCCTCTGGAACGTTTTCGAATGAATTTGTACAATTGAAATTTGTTAATGTGATTTCAGAACAACGGTGCTCAACAACTGGCGTCGGAAGCCACGGTATACATAATGCTGGAAGACGTGAACGATGAAATCCCACTGTTCACGGAGCGCGAGCAGGAAACTGTTCTCGAGGGGGAGCCAATCGGTACGAAAGTAACACAAGTGAACGCCATTGACAAGGATGGTACCTTCCCTAACAATCAAGTAAGTATTCAGCTTATTACCAAGAAAAAAAAATCGCTCAATCGAGCGGTAAGTACTGCTTGGAGTACCGCTCAAACAATTTTTCTATGAGACATTGAAATAGCTTATATCTGAATCCATTCATTCGAATAGTTCTTGCAAGGACTGACAGAGATCGTACTAGGGCAGTACCTACTAATGTATTAGTGAAAATAGACAGCTTTTCAATAACTCCGTTTTTCTTTGAAATTGGTTTCCACGATTTCTTCGCGAGTGATTTAGTTCGTGCAGTACCAGAGGTCAGAGATCCAGAGGCCACCGGGGATTGAGATCTCGAACGGGCAGCGAGAGAAGCTGCCTTTTGAGGTACGATTTCTATAACGTTCTGACATTTTGATTTCTTCTTGTTCATTTAACAAGGACGATGCGAAATATATTGAGAAAGGAAGTTTTTCGCATCTCTCCTACCCATGGAGGAAGCTCAAGATCTAGACTCTACTGGGGATGTCATATCTGGGGGCCTGTGCGAATGGAAATGGCCCATTCCCACATCTCAGCAATATCTTGAACGAACCCAGCGTAAAAACCCCACAAAAAACATTTCCCGCTGACGGAATTTCCTGCCAGGATCAGCAAGAAAACCCGGGTGGGACCTTGAAGCCACGCGCCTTTACTCAACTTCACCAAAATTATCCCCACCAACAACAGAAATTATAAAAGCTGTCGAAAGATCGGAATCGAGTCCCTTTTTCCCAGTAGTCATCGGAGACGAAGTTCCATCGTGCCGTGGCATGAGCACGCACAGTACCAAGTGCCATACCAGGACGATCTTCGCCTTGAGCCACTTCAGGAATGTAACTACCCCTCACTCTACATCCGTCACCCGGAGGAACTAGCCAGCCTCTCGGGATATCTGCCACCTTCACGCCACCGACTCTACCCACTCAAGGTAAAGCGAACTTGCATACCGTTACGCCTCTTACCGAGTACGAATCGCGTCACGTGCGAATGACCGACCAATAAAGACTAATTATAGAATAGAAACCCTCCTATGTGAGTTACGATTTCAAAGTGCCCTTTCTCTCCTAGCGACACGTCAAAGGCGGCTTAATACATATTAGTAACTGCTCGAACTCTCCTGAAACCATCAGCTTTCAGGAAGACGGACTAGTTAACAAACTAGAACAAATCGAGCACTTACAGGGCCCGGAGAAAGCCAACCAGTTAGCTCTGCAGCTCGGGTGTCAAACCAGGGAGGCTGGGTCTCTAGGTACCGGGAAGAGGAGGACGTAGCTCAATCAGACAACTTCCGCCTCCGACTCGGCGAAGTGCCTGAATTTTCTTAGGGCCTCTTTCACCAGCTATTTAACGACCTGATTAACGTTAACGGCCTTGGTTAATCGGACATCAGAGCGATTTTCCTTTCACCACCCCCAAGATAACCAAAACTTTAAGGAGAAGGGATAACGTGCCCGTTAAAGATTTCGTTAAAGTTAATTGGTGGACCCTCCACCAATTAAGAGGTTAACGGACGATTAGCAGCGTGTATATAATGTATATTATATACATATTATAGTGCTTTCTATGTATATATTATGCTTTGAGTAGATGTACAATAAATTTTTTTAAATAATGTATCTACTACCTAGTGAGTAGTTATTACATTCCAACATACCTTCCCTATATGAGGTCAAATGAACGTGTTTATTTATTTTATTGGACCTACAGAAATGTTGGCTGTTCATTTATTGTTTATTTCATGTGCAATAATTAAAATAGCATTTTTTAAGGTTTCCACAAATTTTGAATAAACGAAAAACTTTTGAGGGGGTGTTATAAAAATGTTTTTGCTGAGCGAATACATAGGTGTATTGTTCACAGAATAATAAATCAAAAGGAGAGGAAGTTATACTTAACCGGAAGCACCTCTGTCGTAGATAATAATGCTTATTTATTAACAGAACAAAATGTATTGTATTTCAAAAAAGGAAGTACAGCAACCAAAATAAACTAACAACCGATACATCAAAACATCGTAACGAATAAGTTTTTCCTGTTCGCAGAAGTGGGGGCCCACGGTTTTCTAGGAGCATATTTTTTCCATTCCTGGAACAACCAAGACCACTTCAGAAATAGATACCTTGGATATAAAATACCAACTGAAAATTGAGATTGTATTGTTTCATATTATTTTCAAAAACGGCATAAGAGTTACACAGCAGAAGCTGACCAATTTTGGGGTGCGCTGGCAAAGTGGTCACGTTAAGGTTAATATCAAGTTATATTTCCCTAAAATTGTGTATAATTGTGGTGGTACATGTACTATAAAGGATATTACATGTTAGTTTGCGTTCTGATTCTTGTCAGATCCTCCAGATAATACACGTACTTAGTACTTAGATACTACATGTAAGCATACATGAACGCATTGCCAGCAGTGCTTGGTAGGATATTGAAAAGAAACCTCTGAAATTTCACTTACGTTTTGTGCCCTGAGGTCCTATTTTGAGTTTGAGTTGAAAGGCGACGGCATTCGTATGTCATAGTCGGAAGTCGTTCGCGAGTACCTACAAAGTGTTTTGATTTTGATGTCGTTTCACCCGTTTACTGTCCCCGATGAGGCATCGTTTCGTCGAAAACGGACACAAAAACCGTTGGCTGGCAACACTGCATCGTTAACTTAACGAATCCTTAACGCCGCCATCAAATTGACGCCGACATCAAACTGATGCCCTGATTACTGTGGTGAAATGTAAATCTCTGACGCCCCGGTTAACCTGCATGTTCCCGTTACGATTTCGTTAGGTTAATCAGACATTAGAGGCAGTTTGGTGAAAGTGGCCCTTAATCTTTTATTGCAATTGTTAACCCATGCCGCAAAGGGAGTTTCAGTCTAGTTCGGACTTATTTCGTATTTTTGTATTGGCTGTTGGCACTATGTCAGAGATAGTTTTCTCACACTTCAAGGCATAAGTTTTTATTCTGATCAATCAATCAAGACATTTTTTATTGTAGGACCAAATATATGGTAGTAGAATAGTCAGATGTACTTATATACAAAAATTGAAATGTTTACATAAATAAAATATATAATACACACTGATGACTAGAAAACAGAAATATTTTTAAAAAATTATCGACGGCATACAGTTTCACCTCTATCAAAACGTTCTTCAGCCTTTTCTCGAACTGAGGACCCGCACCGATTCAGGAATGTGCTTGAGAAAACTTGGGCCATTCTGGATAGGGCTCACTCGCTGAGAAGTGGCTAGACGACTGGGGGGTGGATGCAGGTCATTGAGGTGTCGCGTATTGCACTGTTTGTATTGTGTATTGGACATCAGAGCCACGGAACGCCTTTTGGAAAATACCAAGGCGTTGAATACGAACAATCCCGGAACAGTGAGGCAGCGGCGTCTTCAGAAGAATCCTTGACAAGATTGAGAGTAGCCCAGATTATAAATTATACGAATAGCTGCTTTTTGTAGTTTGAAAATGCTGATGCTGTGACCACTTCCACCACACAGAGAAAGCCCAGCTCATGAAAAATTCAAAGAACACATATCTGCGCACAGGCTGTGAGAGACTTGGAAAGGCGTAGTGACATCAAATTGCAGGAGGCCAACTGAGAGGAAAGCCCAGTCAATGTGCTCGCAGATTACATCCTATAGTCAATGTGAACCCCCAGGAAGTTCACCATAAACCCCATAGGCCCGCCCAGACTGAAAGTGAGGTTAGGGTTTTGTCCGTATTCAAAATTAATTAGTTTGCATGACATCACTGCCGAATGATGCCATCAGACGATAACAACCTATCAGAGAGGGTAGGAGTGCTTCCAGATACACATATAGTCATATCATCAGCATACATACTGAAGTCGTCACTTGAGTGATACAGATGGTCGTTCACGAACAATATGAATAGTGTTGACCCAAGAACACTTCCCTGCCTTATCGTGCAGGGTGCAAGTACAGCCTCGGAATTCTATCCATGGTAAACGGCTCTGTGATGCCTTCACCAGTCCATAGAGATGTAGCACCCGTAAGTCTCCACACTCCAAGTGATTCAGACGTTCACCACAAATGAGCTAGCCACCGAAGATGCGCTTTTTCTTTGTTGAAATCCAAATGCTGGGGGTGAATAGCGGAGTGATCAGCCAAGTAGTCCTTTATATAGTCCACTGCAGCGAGCTCCACTTCTTAGGGATTGGAGTCACTGAAGCCATCTTCAGTCAGTCAGGAAAACACCCCTTGGCAATTTATTAGTTGATCAGGTAAGCGAGAGGTTCTAGAATGCGGTCTGTTTATATTTTATCATGTGAGTCATGATACTATAATGATATGCAGATACTTGTTTTTTAGTCTGCAAGTGGCTGAAAATACCCTCTCAAAACCAACTCCTTGAAATTTGAACTCATCAACAAACGTGGGAGCAACATTCAGACAAATCAAGGCTTGATACCTGTCTACGAAGCATTGTTTTGCTTAGATGATAAACAGCTGAGAAATAATCTACAAATCCCTATTCACTAATATTAGGGTTGCACGTATTAAGAGTCTGTGTCTTTTAACATGGTTATGTTTTTGCCCTGGGGGGTCATTCTAAAATTTGCGACCGAAAAAAATGCAACGCTGCAACCGATAAACAATTTGGAGATGTGCGTGTAGTTACCGACAATACCCAGCGAAACAATAATGAAATGAGCACAAACCATTTTATTGAACGAATTGGAAGGTAGCGATTGGAAGGTAGCACCTAAAAATGTGCCTTCTAATAATGAAATGATGATGATGATGTTGGAATTTGTTAGATCCGAATAGTGGTCGTCTACGTGAACGTTCTTACGAGAAGGTTCGTCAGGTGCACACTACTTGTGCAGCTACATAAAGTAAGTACCTAGTGAATGTCAGTTAGAATGTCGTCCACTGAACGCTCAAGACGTCTGCGTCAGCGTCGACGAGAAGAACAGGAGCGCGAGGAATTTAATCAATTTTTAATTCACACTCCTTTCAACTCAAGTACAACGGAGGATGAGAAACTTCATGGAAATTAAAACATTGAAAAGTGGATGTGAAAATACAGCGCCCAAAAACATATCCATGATTCAATGTTTTTCCATGAAGTGGAAAAATTTCTCAATTTATAATAGTACATGGATGATGTTATGTTTGCAAGGGAATCTTTCTACCGGATTTACCCCAGAACACACACAAATCCCAGTAGACACCGAAAATTGGAAGTTTCCAACCATGGCGACACATAAATCCACGGAATCCCGTTAATAGTTCAATATTGTGAAGAATTTTGCTGAGCGAATACATAGCTGTTTACTTAGTATACCGTTAACCACATCCCATGCTGCTCTTATCTTGTTACTCGACGTATTGATGGTCCTATCTTTGTGATCCTTGGTAAACTTGGCTAAAGCTCGCCTGTGAAGGTTCGTACTTCTGCGTACATTTGAAATGGATTGTTCATCACCCATTTTGTAGGAACGGTTCCTCAAGGATAGATATTGTTTCCGAATGTTTAGCAGTTTCTCGTCGAACTTGATTATTTTACTATTATTTTGAGGGTGTACTCTCCGTGTCACCCAGGGACAATGGGCATCCAAGTGTTTCCCCAAGAAGATTTCTGTAGCCAGATGATGTAGGTACTTTTTGCTTGACAGCAAAGTGGTACATAATATTATAGTAGGTACGTTGGTATTATCTGTACAGTCTGTATTATGTATATGCTATGAAGATAAATTTTTCATCCAGTATAATGATGAAATTTGTTTGTTTCAGGTGTACTACTATATCGTGGATTCGCCGCGGAATGAGGGGAAGGATTTTTTCGAGATCAATATGCAAACCGGTGAAGTTTTTACGAAAGTCGTGTTCGATCGCGAAAAACAGGGGGCGTACGCGCTTGAAGTCGAGGCGCGGGATGGTGCACCTTCGGCGAGGCCTAACTCAGGACAAGAACCCAATTCAGGTGAGTGGAATTTTCCGATTTCCCTACCTTATCTTTTTATGTATAAAGTGTTGGGTTCATAGCTCCTTTGTACTCACTCATAACGTTCATGTCAGCGTGCAGTGGCAGACACTGGGACCGTCTTAGGGCGAATATTGCATACTTAATAACTTACCAAAGAAAAATCACATTTATTCAAAATGAATGCGTTAGCACGATTAAGCGTATAGACGGTATGACTATGATTCCAGTTCATTACGGACCATCGTACAAAGTAGTTGAATAGAATGGCTGTACACGTTACGGAGATCGTCCTTGTATAACTTATACGCAGACGACTAAGTGCCTGTAGGATTTTTAAGACATTCATATGGGGGCTGCCCAACTCGGTCCCGACCCACACCAACTCGGTCTCGCTAAGAAATGGACAACCCTGTCCCGCATCCCGACTCGGTCCCGCTAACGAAATTGACAACCAGGTCCCATCACCCATAGATAGAAAACACGGATAGTTGATAACTGTGATAATATTATTAACAATACAATAAATTATTCCACTTGCGTTTAAGTTGGTCATCACAATATTATGAAATACGTCATTATCATTCTTTGGCAGAAGTTCTCTCAACATTTAAGAGTATGCAGAAAATACATAAATTTGGTATCATTGTCTTACTATAATCATTTATTTATTTTAAGATATATAAATAAATGAAAGTAATATATAAATTTGCCCACATGCGCCCACATACCTTAACACATGAAATTGCTATGTATATATCCAAAGCCTCATCACAATACACCAAAAACTCCTCCCCATTACTAGTCTTTATATTTATCCATCATGTGCAACTGAAATAACGTTGCTTCTTGATTTAGGGAGACATGGCGCTCTCTTCCTTCTCACTCGGTAGGCAATTTTGTTTAGGTTCGGTAGAGATGAGGTAGATACTTCTCAAGTTTTGGTATCAGAATCGGGATCATGACGCTGTGGAGTGACGTGTAACACTCCTCTTTCTAGCATTTTCGCGTAACTTTTGCGCTTGAATTTGTCCCGGGCACCACATCTCCACCGTGTGACCCCACCCGCTAAATTTTTATGGAAGCAATACCTATATCATTCGTGAAAAACGGTTTCTTTCTGTCTCTGACTCATCTTGAGATAACCGAACGCAAAACGTTCGAAGGCAAACGAACGGGCATTGCCGAATTCCTGATCATGTTTCGACGGGACCGACGCGTCTCTTCGAGTTTGCTCTCGAATTCGCAGCGGGGCCGGGTTGTCCAAACACCATGCTTCCCTTTCACTCGACCGGACCGAGTCGGGCATCGCCCATTCTTATCGTAGGTACCTACCATGTAAAAACGAATCTCCGCTACTCATGAACTGAAAGTGATATCAATATTTTATAGATAGGTTGATTAAATCCGAAGATGGAAATGCGAGAATTTGGCGATCGCTCATAGGAATAGGAAGTACCTTAGCGATTTTGAAGGAACTCATGGGGGAAAACAGTCGATAAATTAGCACAGCGTTTGTAAATTTAACAACATTTGCTTGAAATTGAACCGGAGGTGTGTACCTACATGCGTTCGGCATTTTTTATGTGCATTCACTGACAGAGGTCATGGCAAGAGGTGTGGTATTTTTGGGCTCGAAGGCGGAAAATCAGGTGCCCCAGGTTACAATCGGGTGGCCCTTGCCGGATCGTGAAGACAATTTCAGAGGTGGTCTTCCAGGTTCGGACACTCAGTCGTTAATCCAGTAACTGCACGTCGACAACATTGCACCCTACAACAAAAAGCTGCCATCGGACATGTCACCCGAGGGGTGGAGTGGTGCAGGGGACAGTCATGGTGCAGTCAGCGACTTCTTGCTAAAAGCAATCACGTGTGATTATCGGTAACTATGTTACGACGTTACGAGGGAGAGTGAAAGGACGGAGGAAATTTGAATTCGATTTTGTAATTGCAGTAGAATATTTCGTTTTTATTTTTCTAAAACTGAAGTAAGTACTCTCAAATTCAAAATTTTCTGTCAAGTTTTGGTAAAATTTGAGTTTTTGAGGGTCAGAAATCGTTAACAGTAACAGAAAACCACCAAAAGCACCTACAAATTCACCAAAAATGGTACAAGATAGTCGAAAATTTGCTCGTATGGTCATGCCGCATGACTGGAACGTTCATATCGAAATTTGGGATGTTTTGAGACCATTCCGCTAAACCCATCAACCTTTCATCCCAGTCTGACGAACAGGTTCAAAGTTGCGTTTGGCAAAAGGGTTTTCGAACAAATGGCAAATAGGTAGTCTTGAACGTAACCCAAATCCAGAACGGTATCAAACGCGATGGGAAAATTTGAGTTGGGACCATAATGATAACTTTCGCTAACTTAGACGACAAGGTGGGGGAAAAAAATCACAGGAATTGCCGCTTTGGAGAGCTCTAAGAACGTTGGAGATTTTTCACTAGGCGATCCTTCTCGACTGCCGTTTTATAATATAATAGTCTTAATAATCAAGCTATCGCAGCTAATACAACTTCCTACGTCCATCCTCGATGAAGTGTGGCTTGATGGAAACAAGGTGGAATAGGTTCCCCAGCTAGGTACGCCTTATATGTCGAGCATATTTTCATACGCGAGAATCATGGCAAACGTCATGTTTCCCTATTAAACATACGATGCTGATATCTGTCATGGAATCTTCGACAGTGGATGTATATCATAATTAGAATGAGAAAATAGGGGAACCTTGATCAGCATAGCGACCCTTGAATAATGAGAAGTACCCATGACCTCTGTACATAATATTGCTTTCCCATTTAATGAAAGTAGGTTCCTTTCGAAAATTTTTGAGACCAACCGCTCTCTCCTACGATAAATAGTTCTTTTTTTGTGAGTTTCAAAGTTCCGGCACCAAGTGACGTCATTGCACCCCTCCCGCCTGGGCGGGACCCCCTTGACAAGTGTAACGTCATTTGTTGCCCAAACTTTGAAATCTCATAGAAAAAGGTATATTCATCGTAGGAGAGTGCGGGCGATCTCAAAGTTCTTAGAACGGAAACTACTTTTATTTAAAAATATAAACATAAGTGAAGGGTACTCCTCATTGAGGCCAATTTGGTCGCTGGTCATCCCCTGATCAGTTAGATGAGCCTGAGCGCTGAGGCTAATCTCTTTCCCATTCAACCGCGATGCTGAGTAAGCTGCAGGGTAAGAGGGACACGGTAGGGAGCCACCCAAATCAGCTGACCTTTTTGTTTTGACACCCAAATCAGCTAACCTTTTTGTTTTGACCTAGGTTCTGAGAAATTTCACTGGGGTTAATTTTAGACGCTGCAGTTTAAGAACGGGACAATGTCGGTCTGCTGAATAATAGATTGACAGGCCTGGTCCCTCCCTTTATAAATTTATAAATGTGGAAGAGTGTGGTAGTTCGTACACTAATTATTAATATCTAAATTGCGTCTTGAGATCATATATATTATGTTCCAAATTCCTTTTTGAATACTGTTCGTATCTTGTTTTATGACGATTAAAACCTCGGGTCAGCTTTAAAAAAAGGTTTACTTTTACAGCAATCCGCAGATCGGTAGTTTCGCATGCTAGCCGCTGTAAAAAATAGTTTTTGAAACCATGAACCTTGACTGTGTAAAACCATACCGACTTTTCCGAGCGAAGCACGGCTATAGTAGAATTAAAAAAGGGCCACCCAATTTTGGTTTGAAAAGTTGATTTGTAAGCGTTGAATATCCGTAATGGACAAGTTTTTTGGATTAAAAATTTCCATTTTTTGGTCAAATTTTGTTCATTAACGGAAATTAACATTTATTTACCACATTAGGCCCGATTCACACAGAACGGACGTCGGGCAGAGACGTGGCGCGGACCTTTGTCCCTTCTGCGTCTCTCCTATGTGAACAAATGGTCCAATGTACACAGAAATGACGTGGCGCGGGCATTTGCCCTCTCGCCCTTGCCACGTCTCTTTGCCGTCTCTTGTGGCGTAGAAGAAGGGACACGCCAGTTCTTCGCCACGCGTTGTCCGATTCAAAATGCGGGATGATATTGAGTTCAACATAGAATTTTGTGAGGAAATTGGGAAATACCCATGTTTATTTGATTACAATCGTGCGGATTACTGCAATAGGAATGCCCAAGACCAGGCCTGGCAGAAAATTCTTTATGGAAGCACTCACGAGACATTCTATAAAAATTCTGAAACCGTTCTGGGTACATATTCAATTCACGCATAACTTCGAATGTTCCACCGGGTTTCCTCTTCTTCAACCACAGTGGATGAACCCAATACCTCCTATTTTTTTTATTCACATTCGCCAATACACCAAATCCAACATATCTTCATCTTCGTCACTGCTTGAAAATACACTGCCAAGGTGATGGCACAGGAGCTTCCTCGTCACAATCAGAGTGACCCATTATAAAATAGAACAGACTCGGAAGCAAAATAACATTACATTACATTACATTACATAACATTACACATAACGTTAAATATACATATTACATAACATTACATTACATAACATAACATTACATAACATTACATGAAATATACATATTATACATAACATGACTTCCATAATACATTACGTCCATTATACATAACTAGCCTGACCGCTCGCTTCGCTCGCTATCCGAGATTCGCTGTACGCAGTATCGTGGAACCAACAAACGACGGAAAAATCCCATAGCCTACCGGGTATTTATGCCCAATTTTATCAAAATCCGTCAAGCCATTCAGGAGTTGACCATGGTCGACCATATTTCCGCTATGGTCAGGGAATTAAAAATGCGACGTTGCACAACTTGGGAGCCTACTGGATATTCGTGCCAAATTTGGTCGATATCCGTTGAGCCGTTTGGCCGTGAAAAGCAATTCGGGATTCGACCATGGAGGGGCCCATGGATGCGCTAAGGTCGACCGCGGGGGTAGTCCGAAGGGTCGATCGTAGATAGAATTTCACGTAGATTACGAATACGCGATAAAAAATAGGGGTTACCATTTCAATTAACGAAGTTGACCATGGTCGACCATAGTTCCGCTATGGTCAGGGAATTAAAAATGCGACGTTGCACAACTTGGGAGCCTACTGGATATTCGTGCCAAATTTGGTCGATATCCGTTGAGCAATTCGGGATTCGACCATGGAGGGGCCCATGGATGCGCTATGGTCGACCGCGGGGGTAGTACGAAGGGTCGATCGTAGATAGAATTTCACGTAGATTACGAATACGCGATAAAAAATAGGGGTTACCATTTCAATTAACGAAGTTGACCATGGTCGACCATAGTTCCGCTATGGTCAGGGAATTAAAAATGCGACGTTGCACAACTTGGGAGCCTACTGGATATTCGTGCCAAATTTGGTCGATATCCATCAAGCCATTCAGGAGTTGACCATGGTCGACCATAGTTCCGCTATGGTCAGGGAATTAAAAATGCGACGTTGCACAACTTGGGAGCCTACTGGATATTCGTGCCAAATTTGGTCGATATCCGTCGAGCCGTTTGGCCGTGCATAGAAGGACAGACAGACAGACAGAGCGCATGCGCAGGGCGAACCGCTGGCTCTATCATGTTGAAATTTATATGGGACCTCAATGGGCCCTACCCGCTTAATCCCTGAGAATTACATTGAAATTGGGTGAAATCTTTGGTTACTACGGCTGTAACAAGGAAATTGAATCTATTTCACGCCAGCGCATGCGCAGAGCGCACCGAGGGTCCGATCATGCTGAAATTCATACTGGAACTCACTAGGCCTTGTCCAAACAACCCTTGAAAATTTGAGCGAAATTGAATCAAAATTGTGAAAGTTATGCGTGTTTGTCGAATTTAACGTTAGCGCATGCGCAGGGCGTACCGCTGGATCAATCATGTTGAAATTTGTATGGGACCTCAAGGGGCCTTATCCGCACCATCCCTCAAAATTTGAGCTGAATCAATTCAAAATCGTGGAAGTTATGGCTGTAACAAGGAAATGCGGACAGACTCACAGACTCACAGACTCACAGATTCACAGATTCACAGACTCACAGACTCACAGACTCACAGACTCACAGACTCACAGACTCACAGACCGACAGACACGGAACCAAATTTGTTCAGTAGGCTTTGAAACGCAAAATGCAAGTGGAAATTTTGATTTCTGAAGACAAAAATTTTTTGGCTCACGAAAGTGAACACAAGGCTTCCGCTGCTTCGCAGACTCGGAAGCAAAACCATGTTGAGTTGCACTCCACAAATTCAAAAGGTAACTGACGTCCTTTCTCGCCACTGTCCCGCCCCTTTTGTGTGCATTGCACACGCCACTTCTCTGCCACGTCTCTGCCACGTCCACGCCACGTCTCTGCCCGACGTCCGTTCTGTGTGAACCGGGCCTAATGAGGTGTTTATGTCCTTATAGGCACTAAACTATTGTGAAATTTTAATTTCTAAGTTCCCGCTAGAAATGAAGTATCAGGTAAATCGCCGCGTAGTTAAACTCAAATCCCCCTTGAAGCTTTGCTCCTCCTCCTTGGGCCACCACCCGATCAGACGTGAATAGACCTGATATTTCATTTTTAGTTTTAACCCGTTCAGTGCGCCCGAATTTTCGCGAAGTGCTCGCCAGTGCTACGAAAAAAAATTTAAAAATTTTTTAAAAATTTTATACTGTATGTTTTTGCAATTGTCCATGAAAAATATTTTTCATGATTTTTTCGAAAAAGGAGACATCGTGTAGAAGAGACGGGGGCCCCCCTCCGACCCACTTGTGTCGAAGGAATTTCCCCGCAGCATTTCCCCTCGAGAGGAATCGGGCTACGTTCCGCCGAGGGGTTCTCGGGGGCGCACTCCCGAGGATCACGGTTTTCCGAGGGGGTCTCGGGAGGCGCACTGAACGGGTTAATCACCTCTGTTGTGGTTTGGATCCAGATGAGATGGGAATATGAGGTTAGGACATGCCCAGTGGATATACCAGTCTGGGTTCTTTTCGGGAGGTGCCCAGTGGATATACCAGTCTGGATTCTTTTAGGATTTGCCTAGTGAATATACCAGTCTAGTTTCTTTTGGGACTTGCCTAGTGGATATACCAGTCTAGGTTCTTTTAGGAGGTGCCCAGTGGATATCACAGAAAACCCTACTATACTACGTACAGAAGGGACACTCAGGGTGGGGGGTGGTTGCCAGCATACAGCTGCTGCGACGCGGAAATTAGTGGCCAAAACCTGAACTAAGACCCCCCGAATCCTCGCGCATGCGCCTGACACCTTGGTTACCGCCCCACTCCTACTTCGTTGCTACAACAAACCCCCGCCACCATTCCTCAACCCCATCCCCCCTCCACCCCCCGACCCCATTTCCATCCGCCTCTCTTCCACACCCTTGGTAAATGTACGAGAAAGGATGAAATTAATACAATTAAAGCAAATGTACGGTAAAACAATATTTATTCAACAATATGGATTGAACAGTTATTACAATTCGAACATATGACATCACAGTTCGTGGATAGTTGATATCATTAATTTAATTGCATTCTAATTATCTATTGTCGTCAGTGGCGTAGCCAGGGGGGGTTAGTGTGGGTAATAACCCCCCCCCCCCCCCCCCCCCATTGGCTCGAAAACCTTATCACAAATTAAAATTAAATCTTAAGAATAGTCCATCACAAAAGTAACAAACAAATACAAGAATCACATTAAACGGTAATTCAAAATATGACTGAAAAGCTAAATAATATTACGTTTATTTGACTCCCTTCGAATTTTTGAAAATTGTTCATCCTTTTGTATGGCAATAAGATCATTTTGGCGAAATTTGGAATTTTTATAACATACCCAAGGTCAGATATCGTCTGGAGTGACACATACGTATACATTTATGTTAAAATCTATCTATGATTGATATCATTAATTTAATTGCATTCTAATTATCTATTGTCGTCACAATGAAATTGTTAGACCATCGTCAATATTGATAGACTATTATTACAATTCGAACATATACTGACATCACAGCTCGTGGATAGTTGATATCATTAATTTAATTGCATTCTAATTATCTATTGTCGTAACAATGGAATTGTTCGACCATCGTCAATATTGATTGACTAGTTATTACAATTCGAACATATATTGACATCACAGCTCGTGGATAGTTGATATCATTAATTCTATTTTATTGTCGTCACAATGAAATTGTTAGACCATCGTCAATATTGATTGACTAGTTATTACAATTCGAACATAACATATTGACATCACAGGAAAGCAGTTGGATGAGTCTTATATCGAACGTCACATCCGATAGCGGCGCACTTGAAATTTACAACCCAACTCATACTTATCTAGAAAACGAACGACTTCAGTTAATGAAAAATACGAATTCCGTACATGAAAGCAGTATTTTCAAATTTCACGAGCCTATTACCTACGTAAGTTTTATTACTAACCTCGTCGCACGTTACAACGTAGAAAGTTTCTGTAAGAAAGTTTGTGTGGTGAATTAAATGGAATGAAATGAAAAACAATGGAATGAAATGAAATTAAAACTTCCTCGCGCGTTAAAACGTAGTTAAAACGTAAAAACTGTAGTGATGAATACGTAGTATACTAGGGTTTTCTGTGGATGAAATCGTAGGTAGGTATAATAATTGTCATACAAGAAAATACAAATGGCGGAACGGAGTCGGAGCATCTACATGAGTTGGTGGGTGGTAGGGTGGGAGAAGACGTGCGATCGCAGCGATAACTGGAAATTAGTGCCAGAACCGTGAACTAGCACCGGTGTCATGGGGCTGGTGGATATACCAGTCTGGGTCTTTTAGTGCCCCAGTGGATATACCAGTCCGGGGATCTTTTGGTGCCCCCGTGGATATACCAGTCCCGGGGATCTATTAGGTGAGGAGTGAGGCAAGGAGAGAGGGAGATAAGACAGCGTCTTAAGGAGAGTGTAGAATGCCTTGGAAGGCGCAGAAGGCGAGTTTTTATAGCCTGGGGGCTATGCTCCCTCCATCCTCCACTCTCGTGGGGGATGGTGGGGATCTCTTCCCACTCGGCCCTTGCGGCTTTCTCGAGCTGCCTGCCCACGTCTACCAATTCATTCAGATGTTTATTTGCGAAATCTTAACATACAAGGAGCGATATCACGACAACCTCATTTAAAAAATATCGTTTAGTTTTGAAGACGGGTTTCAAACTAAGTAGGTTGGTACCATTTTTCCAAGTTCTAGATATTTGTTTCCAAAAAAAAATTTTTTTTGACGAAAATTCTCCATTACATAATATAATAAGAACCTTCTGGTTGGGTATTTATTGCTACGAACTCGAAAGTTCTTGTTGAAAAGGAAGGAATAGAATTTCTTCGTATGCCTACGCCGACGTTCAAGTTAGTTACGATCATACCTTTGAATTATTCACTAAATTCACCAAGGAGTACCTACCTAGTTTGCGTTGTCAGTGCGCTAGTGATAGAAGCAGTCAAGACCATTCATAGTCAAATATCATTTATATTCAGTCCACCTATCTTTCCCATTTTCTTAGTTTAGTCCTTCCTCCCCCTTTTTCTTTCTCCCCGAGTGGGTATCAAAGTTTGGTCATATCGGGCTTACGGGAATGGTTCCGCGAGTTCTCCGAATGTAAAATGAACAGTACAGAAATCTGGTTGAGAGAATTCAGAGAAAGTAAGACTGGTCTTGCGGGGTTGTTAGGGGATTCTCGCCCAGAAGACTTTCTTACTTATGAAACAAAAGCAGTAACAGAATCGTTGAATTACCATTCCTAGTCCTTCAAGTGAAGTCACGTAGGCATACCTACCCTGGATCGCGTTGTATGTTGGATAAAGTTAGGTAAGCATCTTTGTTTAGATTGCATAGGCCCGTGAAAATTCCTTTTGGAATCCAAATTTTTACGAAGAAGGCGTAATTTTTTATTTCTATAGGTTATCATCAACTAGCTGTGTCCGCTCGCTGCGCTCGCTGATCCAAGTGGGTTCTTAATTTCAAAAATATTGGTAATCGTTGTAAGAATGATCTCTTTGGGCCATATATAGGAGTATATCCTGCAAGCCTGTAGCCCTCCAAAAATGAAGAAATTTCCTGAACTCGGATCTCGACATAATTATATACCTACGTTTCTGTTGAAAGGTGCTTACCTAGCTTGTGTATAATAAGCCATAAATATGTACATGTGTATAGTATGAATAACGCGTCTTCATGGAGTTTGGCACGAACAATAAAGCTTTATTATCCCTTTAAAGATTCATCAAATAGATTAACAAGAAATTCAGGTAACAAAAAATGCACATATCTTCGAACGGGAGTAAACATTTATTTTATAACTTTGATAATGTGAACCACGCTCATGTGATTCAAGTGAGGAAGCTATTCTGCCTACTCGAACTAGTAGACGTTTTTCTACATATCTATGTATCCTCTGTTATTATGTACCTATTCGAAAAACATGTTCCATGTTTCCTTGCTTTGATCCTTGATCTAAACTGTTATAATCCGGGGGTCTGGGGGTGTCCCCCAGATTTCATTGGACAATAAATGTACCGTCATGAACACAAACCACTGGCGGCTAGACACCCCCTACGGCATTGCTTTGTTTTCATTCTCCTACACAACACTACACTAAACAAACTGCTCAAGAATTTAAGAGGAAAATTAAAAGAAAAGAGTAAAATAATAAGGTTTGGAAAAAGAAAAACTACAAAAATATAATCGGAAACAGAGAGCAAGTTCTTAGGCTGGATGCCGTTTATGGGGTATGAACAGCGTTGCCTACCATCGAGCACCTAATATCCGCAGGAAGACAGTAAAAATATGGTAGATTCCGTACGAACATCCGTGGATTGCAAATTAATCCACTAAAAAGGGTGGTGTGGGGGGGGGGGGGTACCTAACTGATTCCTGCGCTGATAGATTCGAGCAGTACAAACTCTAATGAGGTGCTAAATATGTGTAAAACCTTTTTGAAAATTCAATTCATTACAATGAAAAAATTTGAAATTTTAGCATGAAGTATGAAAACATTATAAAAATACTTTAAGTAATATACCTATAATCACTTCATTAAAAAAAATTAAAATACACATCTTCATTTTAGGAAATCAGTTGATCACAGTCAGTGTTTACTAAACTAGGTAGGTAATTATCTACAATAAATTTTTGATTCAAGCCATATTCCTGCTCCATGATAAAATATAAACTTATAAACCGTATAAACCCCGTATAAACTTGCCTTAAAACACCTATATTGAATATATACCTAATTAGTATAAGAATGTAAAGTAATAGTGTAATTTATAATTAGTATTATACTAATTATTATAATTATATTATTATAATTATTATATTATACTAATGATACTAGTATTACTTATTATAATTATTATATTATACTAATTAGACTAGTATTATACTAATTAGTATAATTAGTTGTATTATTTTAATAATTATACTAATTATAATGAGTATAATTAGATGTATAAATAGTATAATTAGATCGTATAATTAGTATAATTAGTATTAGTAAATAAACTTATATTGAATATATAATTCGTATAAAATTTTGGTTTTTTAGAACAAGAATCAGTTAGAATGTACCTATATACCTGTTTACTGAGAAGGAACAAACGTTACCTGATCACAAGATAAAGAAAGAAATTGTTAAAGCATCACATAAGGAATAGGTACCTTGAAACAACCAATTTTGTGGGGCGGATTAATTTTTTTAATGCTCGATTCAAATTTTAAACGATTGAAAATAATAAACCAAAAATTTGACACGTGAAAACTAGGCAAGTCTATATATTTGACGTAAGTGAAATGAGATAAGTAAATCCTACTTTTTAAAATCGTAGACCTCTTAAGTGACCATTTTTTGGGTCATCTCGTTTGTAATTTTGAAACTATAGCAAGTTTCTTTGGAATCAAGCCTACCAATGTGTCAGTACCAAAATTTATCATCTTTGTTTTGTTGGCATTGATTGACGAAAATTCCCTCTCCATTACTATTGTCGTCGAAATCACACCTTTTTTATGTCTCAGAAAAATCAGTGGCAAATGGAACACGAATCATGAATGGAAAAACTGCAGTTTGGAATTTGAAAGGAGAAAACCAGGCTTTCGCTTGGATACTCGCATTGTATTTCATGTGGCTGTTGTTGTTTTTTCCCTCTCCATCCATGGTTGAACCTAAGCATATTGTGTGAAATAATTATTCAACTTGCTGGAGAGATCTCGTTCTCTCGTTGAATGCTTACATGAACAAAAAATCTATTATTTTACTTATTCCGCATATTTTTGTAGAAATCCGTAGATTTCCGTAAGGTTCCTTAGTTTTCCTGCCAATGTCCAAGATTTTTCTAGTTGTTCCTGTCGTTCTTCTTTGATTGGGCAACAGCTTCACCGACAAGGGATCGAGTTCAAATTGTCCGCACACATTCATTATGCTCCAAGGAAGTGCCTTTTGCCCCCCCCCCCCCCCCCTTGGAAATTTTTCGGTAATTGGATACTGAGAATTTTTTTTAAGGCAGGTACCTACTGGGGGAAAATATATGATATCCCCATCAAAAGCAACCCTGTTGTACAACAAAATTTACCCGCTAACAAAACATTCATCAGTCTGTAGAGGAAGACTGCATCCGACATTCCTTTGCTTATGCTTCGTGAAATTTGGAATTTTTTAAACCTATATACTTACTCCAAATTTAAATCTATGGCACCGGAGTCTAGTAAGGCTGTGAACTACGTACGATTTAAATTTGAAAATGTGTAAACTCAATTCAATATGTAAAGGGATCAAGGTGCAAGGTAGAACTGGGTCTCATCCAGTGAAAGGATCTGTTTTATCCTTTCCTATTCCAAAAGCGTGATGTTGAAGGAAAACTTGATAGTATGGTAAAGGACGCTCACTTTGAGAGTCCTGGCTATGAGTTTTACCTAGAGAGCGAAGAAAAAAAGTAGGAGGAATGATGCATTAAATTCGCTAAAGAATTCAAAGGGGAAGCACGAAGTGGTAAGTAATTTGATTAAAAGTGAAGGAAAAAAGCAGAAAGCGGAAGAAAAAAGGAAGTAACGGATTAAGAAATCTTCAGAAGTACAGTCGGGAGAGGGAGTTGAGGGAGTAAGTCTAGTAAGTCGAGCTAGTAGTTGGACCAGAAGGTGGCGCTCGCGTTAAAAAAAAAGAAAGAAAAAAACAGGAGTCGAGCATTGAGAATATTCTATTCGCAGTGGGCCGAGAGAACTTGTTCCCTGTCACCTTATTGGAGCTTCCCTGGGTAAGATTTAAAGGGGTGTTTTTATCAGTGTTGACTTTCCATCCATACTTCAAGCCCTCCTTTTGTGTTCCTGTCGCATTTTCTATTTTCCGTGTCCTTCCAGTTCTTTCCGTCTCTACCGTCCGCCTGAAGTCTTGGAGAAAGAACCCTCAATAGCGCGCCGATATTCTCATTTAAATATCGAACTCTTTAATATGTTTCACACCCTCTCCCGTTATTGGTCTCCTTCGAAACGGGCTTTATAGGCGGTACTTATCTCCAGCATCTCATCTGTGGCCTGAATTTTCAGTAGGTTGGTAGGACTATTAAGGTTCCCTAAAGCTAATTCTGTTTTCCCTCTTTCCACACCACCTTTATTATATTATCGACAGTAACCCGATTACGATGTTGGCTTTCGATGCAAACGTTGTATTCTTATAATCATTTTCACTATTGAACGCATCGATTTCTGCCGACTAGCTACCGTATAAATTCAAAATAGGTACCCTGTGCGTTAAGGTAGCCGATCAGTTCTCCAAGTACTATTTGATAAAGTCCGTTTAAACTTCGACGTTCTGTTACACATTCAGTGTACCTAATAGGTATATAATTTATGTAATCTATTCTGTAAAAATGCTGACATGTCTGAAGTGAAAATTGGCTAAATTGTTAGGTCGTCTACAAATATTGGTAGGTATGTGTCTGAGATTATATAAGCTTAAATACAATATAGATATAGATTTGTTCTTTCCGTCGTTTTGGTTTATTATTTGCAATAAAGGAGCAATTTGCAATAATGAAGCCTTTGGAATCGAGCATGACAACATGACCCCCCCCCCCCCCCAAAAAAAAAAAAAACTTAATGGTTTCCGTTGCACGGTACGTAGAATCCGAAAATAGAATTAAAAAATGTCTTTCCGTACACCGTCCGCCGTAGGCCTACATAGTTTTTTAGAGAATTTTCAAAGAAAATATAGCTATTTGGCTCGTTCAAAAATTTCAGAGATGCTCCCTGTTGAACCGGAAACCCCTCCAAAATCCGTTTCATGGATCTAGAACATAGATTTTTACTTTTTCGTATAAATAAATGTGTGTGTGCGCGCATGCGCGCGCGCGCGTGTGTCTTTGTGTGTGAGTCATTCCGCAGGATATATGTCCCTTTCCATGGTAATAAATTCGTTCTTTCGCAGATAAATACGTCTCCGTAAGAGTAATGATGAGTTCGTTACCCAGCCCCAACGCTCTGTGCGCAGCGTTCAAATTTAAAAATGTTTGGTCAAAACAGTCAAAAAGGATTTCAGCAACGTCTTAGGCATGTGGTGTGTTGTCAGTCATGTTTTTTTGGGGCGCTGAATCGATTGTAACTGGTCCCAGTCCTCTAGATGCCCGCAGCGTACGAAATTTACAGTCCGAATTGCAGGAATTATAGTCCAAAATCCAACAAAATTTCATATTTTTTATGTAGGCATGTGACGTGTCGTTTGCCTTGTTTTTTGGTCGCTGAATCTATTGCGTGTAGTTCCAGCACGTTCAGACTGCATCGATTGATCAAAATCACAATTTTGGTTTATTATTCTTAATAATAAACCTCTGGAATCGACCGTGAAGAAAACATTTTTAGCCCCTCCCTCCCCTCAAACTTTTTGATGGTTTACGTTTCAAGGAACGTAGAATACGAATATCGAATAAAAAAAAAATCCGTCCGTCCGCCGTATGCCGTCCTTGGCTTTCCTTAGTTCCCGTGAACCATAATTCACGAAATTTGGTATATGTCCCGTTTGGGCTCTAGTTCGTCCTCGGACCTCTGCGTTACTGTCACTTCACTCTAAGGGTCAAAAATAGGGGTTGAAATGTTCAGAGTTTCCTTCTCGGAAAATTTTATTTTGAGGTGTGGATTTTCTGGCATTCTTAAGTAGTTTGATTTTTTCTGAATTTTTGAGACCATCTGGCATTCTACGATGTTACCATAAAATTTACTGTGCGATTTACCGTAAACAGCAGGGTGAATGCAGGCATCAAGGTGGGCTGAGAGCGCACATCACTGGTCTCTCGGCTTCAATAGTGCAGTGGTTTACCTGACGGATTGATATGCCAAGGTTTCGATGACGGAATTATATCGAAGCCCTACCGGGATTGAATATTTTTTCACTCCACATTAATTTTCCTTCAGAACTTCATTCTTTGTGTTTCATTTTGCCATTTTAGCTAGGTACTGTTTGTCATCGACAGGATTATTTTAGCAACATTTAACACGTGATCTAGGTAGGTACCTAGTAACGAGTACGGGGTCAGGTGCTAAGTTACGGAGGGTCTGCGATCTACGTAATATGTATATAATAATACGTATATTATATAGAAGGGTTCTATACAGAGAGCTGTGATCTATAACAGAAGGGTGTTCTGTAGGAAATAATAAACCGTTGTGTTGGGATTTGCAGCGTTTTTTTTTGTTCCAAACACCCAAAAATGATTTTTTGACATAATTTTTCTGCGTGACTTGCCACTCTGATCTAGACGAGTGCTCAGGCAGGCCGTAATGAATGCTCTGGTAGATGGCAATTGAATTAAATTCTCAATTTCAAAACTATTTCTTTGAAAATTTGCTCCTTAAGCCATGCAGCATTACTGGATTTTTTCCCTTAGTTCCATGAACGAAAATGAATGAAATTATTTTGTGGGGTCCCATTTAGGGTCTGGTTGGTCCGTGAAGCTCGGCGTTACTGTCAGTGAAACAGATGTAGACATTTCCTGGGCGCCGTTAGGTATCTCGATTTTTTCAAACGTTTTTCATCTCTCTTTTACGTTTTTGGTCTAGCTATTTTTAGCCTCTGACGTTTTTAGTCATATTTCTTTACTGTCAGTCATCTCTCTTTTATGTTTTTCAATTGTTCTCGAGCTTGGGAATTTTTTGATACCACCCGGAGCATTGTATACTCGTCCTGCCGTTCGTTGAGAGGCCCGAAAGTTTGGTCGTCAACATGATCGTGATTGAAACGCATACATCCAGCCCAGATATCATTTCTGGGGAACAGCTGATTATACACCACGCATGGCATTATCGAGTTGGTTGTAACAAACAAACGTTATGTTTTATGAGTGACAACAAATATAATTAATGAATGAATTCTCGAATCCACCGCATATTTTTTATGAAACCGTAATTGCCCGGCCCGGCTCCAGTATTCGATTTAGGGCTTTCCTGAGGGGATCACGAGAGTAGGTATTGACCATTGAAAACAGTGATCTACGCAGAAGGGGCATCTATACAAGAAATGGTTCGGAGGGGTTATCAGCTTCCAGACGTCGCGTGAGGATGAGAGGCGTCAGCCGGGTCGGTTTCGTCTAAAGAGGAAAAAGATAGCGTGTTCTCTGGGACAATCTTTTCAGCTTCGTGCATTTGTTCTTCGAGTATTCCGCCAATAATATTCGTTTGTTGGTTGAATAAATTGTTATTTGTGTTGGTGATGTGCTTCAGATGAAATGTGGTCTTACTTGGGAATCAGAATTCCTTCAGACGGATGTAGGCTCTTACAAGAAGATGACCTGATCTTGCACAATAGATCCGATATTTTTGAATCCAAGGAGTTAGGAGTTCCCGTTGTGATGCGCCAGAAATGGTTCGGAGATCAATGATCGGCTTTTGAAAAAAACCTACTTATTTCACTTTATAACACTTAGAAATAATATAGGGGAGAGAAGATAACTGTAGCTACGAAGTCTGAATACGAAATGCAACGAGTCCAGGGGAAGGTCGGCGGGCATGGAGCTTCCGCTGGGGGAGAAAAAGCAATTTAGCATTTTTTTAAATAGTGTAAGCAAAAAGTGGGTGCATAACTTACAGGTAAATAATAAAACGTTGCGTAATAATGTAACAGCTATTTCAGGCTGGGGCTTTTCGTTCGACTGTCCTGTCCTCGTCGCGGACGTTGCCAGCTGTCCTCAGCGCTCGCGTGTGATTATCTGTGCATTTAGTTATCATTAAGGGAGTAGCTATTATGAATGTTCTTGTAATCATATTCAATTTTGTTGCGATATTCTCAATATTAATTTCATATCTAACCAGTTGCTGTAAAAATACAGACGAAATTTCATCTTTAGAATAAGGTGCAAGCTGCACTGAAGTTCTTCTAGTTTTCTCGGTCTTCCTAATTATCAAGATGTTTATGCAAGTTCTTCATACCCAAGTTTCCGACGTTTATCGGTCTCTCTCCAAGTTCACTGCCTATCTTATCACTCATCGTGAACCCTCCACCCCCTCGGGAAAGTTTTCTAATTAAGTTAGGCAATTATAATTCCTTGCGCTTCTCATTTTCATCCAGCGGGAATATAATTATAGATGTAGGTACTAGCAACGGTACGAGTTTGCCGATTCAAGAGTTTCCATGTTTTTAGGGCGAGAAGACTGAATATGAAGTTGATTTTTGACCAAAGATTAAAGAATTGAGGCGAAGGAAAATGAGTCAAAAACCTGGGACATTGTCTGAAATCTCCATAAATTAGTATAGCAACACAGGTAGTAGTATCAACAGTTGAATCAAGACAGTTAAATGGCACTGTTAGTGATCAAAGATAATTCTTTTAAAAAAAAGGAGCCTAATTCGTGTTTTTGGGGGCCAAAATAGGTGGAAACTATCAAGAATAGCTTTTTCAGTTATGCGCACGAAAGAAACAGTAAATTAAAGCAACATTTCTGTAGGTATGTCCAAGAGAATAATAAACCCATGTGACAAGGACTTCGCAGCGTTTTTTATTTTGGTATCGATTTCGTCGGGAGTGGTTTACTTCGAATAACGTTGTTGGCCATAACTATAAGTGAGTAGGTATCATTTTCGGTAATTCGCTTACTGCACGGTGTTTTATCTTCGTTGTGTAATATACCTAATTTCCAAACTGTTTTAATTGTAAATGTCACTCATTTTGGGGATCCTGATCTCTTCCGCACCTATTAGTCAAATTTATTGGGACGGTCTTATTGAAACTCCGCGAGGGAGGAGGTTTTTTGGCAGGATGAAGGTTTGAGTCGCATATAACAAATGACTGTTTTCCTTCCTCTCCCTCACTTATAACTGCTCATTAAAAACTCGAGTAATATTAATGATTGGGTATACTCCAAGACTCATCCAGCAAATCTAAATAGAGGCGATTGGGTCCCCCTAAAATTTGGTTCCAGGGTTCCCTCCTGGTTAGTTTAGCGTATGCACACACATAAATTCGATATACCTCTGTAACAGAAGGAACTTCCATTCGAAGCGCTTTGGAAATTTCTCGTGATTTGAAATTCGGACTCTCTTCTCATACCATGTTTTTCTTAAAATTCGGATTGATGTTCTTTACACAATTGAATCTTAATTTACTCCAAATATCATTATCAAAGGAAAAATTATATAATAACTGTGAACAAAAATCCCAGTATACCTTGATCGAATATCATACCGTTACTTCGGTAATTAATAAATGACATTTCAACTATCATTGATTTGTTGTCGATAACGTTGTGTTGTGTGAATGCCTATCGTACTCGAGAGTGTACTGCTCATCGCAAGCTGGCAGGACAGTCGGACCAAAAGCCCTGGAATGACTGGAAGGACCGCAAGCCTGGAATGACTGTTCTGCAGTAAAATGGTGAGAAGGTTGTAAAAACCTTGCCACAGTTCTTCTGATATGGCATCACTTGTTAGAGGAGAGAGGTAGACGTTCACTGAGTGTTCAGTGAGTGATAGCTAGTCACTACCCTAATTAATTGTTTTGTATATTGACGTGGGTTAGCATTTTATGAGCCGTGCCTCTCGTCAAATTTCAACTTTCCCAGTCGTAAATACATAGGGCATTTCAGGTTTGTGGTAAAACGTTACTACTTACGTTATTGCTAACATATGTTTCGGTAGAATCGAGGTTTCAATGCGGCACAAGTTGGGCAGGCAGCTGTGATCTTCCTGATGTCATCCACAGAATATGGAAGGTTTTTGCTGCGAACCCAGTGAGTCATACGTGTGATGCCAGGGTGACACAGATTATGATGTAGAGCTTGTAGGTCCGTAAGCGACGTAATGCTACCTCCTACTCCTAGAGGTTGGTGGTCACGTACTGCTGGCTTGACTCGCGACAGTGTATCTGCGGCTGCATTTTCCTTTCCTGGACGGTAGATAATATCAAATGAATAGCAAGCAAGTTCGAGGCGCCACCTCATTATTTTTTCGTTCTTTATTTTGCGGGTATGGTGTTGATCAAACATGAATGACACCGATTTTTGATCTGTGAGGATACGAAAATGCCTCCCAAGCAGGTAGTGTCTCCAGTACCTGATAGATCCGATGATGGCGTATGCCTCCTTTTCAACTGATGAATGTTTTTGCTCACTGTCAGAAAGAGTTCGGGAGAAGAAAGCTACAGGCTGGCCAGCTTGCGTCAGTGTTGCAGCAATAGCGAACTCGGATGCATTCGTTTCTACTTGGAAAGGGATGTTATCATCTATAGCTGAGACAACTGCATTTGAAATGTCACGTTTTAGGGTTTCAAATGCCTGCACTACCGTTTCTGATAAAGGGAAACATTTGGATTGAATCAGTGGCCGGATTTTCTCTGAGTAGTGTGGGATCCATCGAGAGTGATGGGCAAAGATGCCAATTGCTCTTTGAAGAGCATGGGCTGAGTCGGGCACAGGCAGGTTCAGCAGGGGCTTTAACCGATCCGGATCAGGACTCACAGAACCTTTTGAGATGAGGTAGCCAAGTAGCTTTATCGAGCGAGCAGAAAAAGTACATTTTTCCTCATTGAGCGTGAGGTTATACTTTTTCACAGCGTCCATGAAACGCTTCAGGTTACGGTCATGCTCCCGTTGATCCCTTCCGCAGACTGTAACATCATCGAGGTATGGGTAGGTACCCTCTATATTTTCAGCCTCGATGACAGCGTCAATTGTCTTCTGAAAACAGGGAACCCCATTTGTAACGCCAAACGGGATTCTAGAACCTTGTGGTAAAACGTTACTACTTACGTTATTGCTAACATATGTTTCGGTAAGCCTTATTCTCGAACAATAAATTGTTATAAAGAACACCTTTCGAGAATAAGGCTTACCGGAACATATGTTAGCAATAACGTAAGTAGTAACGTTTTACCACAAGGTTCTAAAAGCATTTTACGAGAAAATCTGGTTCTCGAATTTTTTACCGGTTTTAAATACCTAGATCTCGAACTTGGGAGTTTTTCAAGACCGCCCGGAGCATTGTACGTCCAGCCCAGTTCACAGTAAGGCCCAGAAGTTTGCATCGACAGGCTTTTTCAACAGCATGGTGAATGAAATTGTATACATTCAGCCCAAATATCATAACTAGGGACGCGCTAACAAGCGGGAATTGGCCCGAGATCATCATTGCTAGGGGCCACCTTATTATATTCAAGGAGTATGAAGTCGAGTTGGTTGTTCTGTGATATTATTTCATTTGAAATACACTGCCAAGGTGATGGCACAGGAGCTTCCTCGTCAATATCAGAGTGACCCATTATAAAATAGAACAGACTCGGAAGCAAAATAACATAACATAACATTACATTACATTACATTACATAACATTACATAACGTTAAATATACATATTACATAACATTACATTACATAACATAACATTACATAACATTACATGAAATATACATAATATTATACATAACATGACTTCCATAATACATTACGTCCATTATACATAACTAGCCTGACCGCTCGCTTCGCTCGCTATCCGAGATTCGCTGTACGCAGTATCGTGGAACCAACAAACGACGGAAAAATCCCATACCCTACCGGGTATTTGTGCCCAATTTTATCAAAATCCGTCAAGCCATTCAGGAGTTGACCATGGTCGACCATATTTCCGCTATGGTCAGGGAATTAAAAATGCGCCTACGTTCAACTTGGGAGGCTACCGGATATTGGTGCCAAATTTGGTCGGTATCCGTTGAGCAATTCGGGATTCGACCATGGAGGGGCCCATGGATGCGCTATGGTCGACCGCGGGGGTAGTCCGAAGGGTCGATCGTAGATAGAATTTCACGTAGATTACGAATACGCGATAAAAAATAGGGGTTACCATTTCAATTAACGAAGTTGACCATGGTCGACCAAAGTTCCGCTATGGTCAGGGAATTAAAAATGCGACGTTGCACAACTTGGGAGCCTACTGGATATTCGTGCCAAATTTGGTCGATATCCGTTGAGCAATTCGGGATTCGACCATGGAGGGGCCCATGGATGCGCTATGGTCGACCGCGGGGGTAGTCCGAAGGGTCGATCGTAGATAGAATTTCACGTAGATTACGAATACGCGATAAAAAATAGGGGTTACCATTTCAATTAACGAAGTTGACCATTGTCGACCATAGTTCCGCTATGGTCAGGGAATTAAAAATGCGACGTTGCACAACTTGGGAGCCTACTGGATATTCGTGCCAAATTTGGTCGATATCCATCGAGCCATTCAGGAGTTGACCATGGTCGACCATAGTTCCGCTATGGTCAGGGAATTAAAAATGCGACGTTGCACAACTTGGGAGCCTACTGGATATTCGTGCCAAATTTGGTCGATATCCGTCGAGCCGTTTGGCCGTGCATAGAAGGACAGACAGACAGACAGAGCGCATGCGCAGGGCGAACCGCTGGCTCTATCATGTTGAAATTTAGATGGGACCTCAATGAGCCCTACCCGGTTAATCCCTGAGAATTACATTGAAATTGGGTGAAATCTTTGGTTACTACGGCTGTAACTAGGAAATTGAATCTATTTCATGCCAGCGCATGCGCAGAGCGCACCGAGGGTCCGATCATGCTGAAATTCATACTGGAACTCACTAGGCCTTGTCCAAACAACCCTTGAAAATTTGAGCGAAATTGAATCAAAATTGTGAAAGTTATGCGTGTTTGTTGAATTTAACGTTAGCGCATGCGCAGGGCGTACCGCTGGATCAATCATGTTGAAATTTGTATGGGACCTCAAGGGGCCTCATCCGCACCATCCCTCAAAATTTGAGCTGAATCAATTCAAAATCGTGGAAGTTATGGCTGTAACAAGGAAATGCGGACAGACTCACAGACTCACAGACTCACAGATTCACAGACTCACAGACTCACAGACCGACAGACACGGAACCAAATTTGTTCAGTAGGCTTTGAAACGCAAAATGCAAGTGGAAATTTTGATTTCTGAAGACAAAAATTTTTTGGCTCACGAAAGTGAACACAAGGCTTCCGCTGCTTCGCAGACTCGGAAGCAAAATGATGGCTCTTTCGGAGTTTGTTGATAGGCAGTGAAACTTGAACAAACGTTTAAGTATTATTGATGGGTAAATTATTACACAATGGTGAATTATTACTCAACGGTAAATTATTACACAACAGTTCATTATACCATCTACGTAGAAGGGGATGGAGTTTGTTGGTAGGTACTTTTGCAACTTTTTTCACTCCACATCAACAGTTTCCCTTCAGAACTTCATTATTAGCGTTTCTTTTTGCCATTTTAGTTACTGCTCGTCATCGACAGAATTATTTTAGCAACATTTATTTCGTGATTTAGGTAGGTACGTAGTAACGAGTACGGGGTTAGGTACTAACCTACGGAGGATCTGCGATCTACATAATATGTATATATAATAGTACATATTATATTATATAAACGGGTTATCTATCAGAGAGCTGTGATCTGTAACAGAAGGGTATTCTGTACAAAATAATAAACCGTTGTGCAGGGATTTGCAGCGTTTTATTGCATTTTCGGAATCTGCATACATTGAAACGTAAACCATCAAATTTTGAGGGGGGTTAAACATTTTTTTCATGCTCGATTCCAAAGGTTCATTAATGAAAATATTAAAACAAAATTTCTGTCCGTCCGCCATACGCCGTACGCCGCTCTTCGCACTTTTCGTATTTACCATGAGCCAAATTTGACGAAATTCGGTTTATAGGTCCCATTTGGGGTCTAGTTGGTCCTCAAAGCTCGGCGTTAATGTCAGTCATCCCTTAGGGGTTGAAAAATAGGGTTTGAAGTCTCCAGGACGCCTTTTTCTCGAATTTCCTTACGGTTTTAAATAGTTCTCGAACTTGGGAGTTTTTTACGACCACCCGGAGCATTGTACGTCCAGCCGTTCGTTCACAGTAAGGCCCAGAAGTATGCACCGACACGCTTTTTCAACAGTAGGGTGAATGAAATTGTATACATTTAGCCCAAATATCATCACTAGGGACGTGCTAACAATCGGGAATTGGCCCGAGATCATCATTGCTAGGGAGCACATGATTATATTCACGGAGTATGAAGTCGAGTCGGTTGTTCTGTGATATTATTTCATTTGGAAAATGATGGCTCTTTTGGAGTTTGAGCAGGGATTTGCAGCGTTTTCTACTGGATGACAGATAACTTGGTTTCCTTGTTACCGGAAAAAGGAAGGAGGTGTCCCGAGAAAATGAAGGAGAGATTCTTGGGAAAAGATGATAGTATAATCGCAAAGGACAGCCAGCCTGTCCTTCTTTTTAAAACTCATTTGACAAGCGCTATCCAAATAAATGGCTCGCTTCTTTCCCGATTGTTCCTTCTAGGTGAATTTTCCTCAAACCTATCTGTGGGAGCTATATATAAGTTCTTAATTGAGCTCAAGACTGGATTATTAATCTTAAATTATCGTCCATCACTATTGATGTAGATTGAGTACCTACATACTTGAAGAGTTCTTATTGATTCGAATTGAATCGGAGTTGAATATCGGTGGTGTGGTCGGGGATGGACATAATATTCGTGTCTCATCAATCGGAATTCCATCAGATCCTCCTTTCATTCCTTTGTCTTCCTAACAAACAAGTCGACAAACAGCCATGTAAATTCGAGTATGTGACTCGTATTTACGTAATTCCTTTCCAAGCAGGACCGTTTGAATGTTGAGCTTGACATAATTATATTATACCGCATTATTACAAATTCGCGCTCGTGTTTCGCTTCGTCAATCGCAGACATTCGCAAGTGGCGTTACCAAGTTCGTTCCCACAACGCGAGTGTGACAATTTTCACATTCGCGCTCGTGTTCCGCCTCGTCGTTCGCCCAGGTTCCAGTTCACTATGTCGAGACGAATGGGCAACGTGAAAGTTCTTCCAGCCCAAAAAAAACCGCTCCGGTGGTGTGGCGAGGGGAATGACGAACCATACATTCGCATCGCCACTCGCCTCGCGAGTCGGCACGCCACGCCGTTCGCGCGAATGTGTAAATAAGGTAGGTACTTAATAGGTGTTCCTTACGCATTCATTAATATTCGTACGCATGTTAATATTCATCATCGCAACTGATATCTTCTAGGCTAATGATACAGTATGAATGCCTAAATACAGGGTGATCAAAATTTAAGGTCCATCGAAATATCTTCCATAACGGGATGTTTTGAAAAAAGTTTCATATGGTACCCCCTCCCCCATTTTGCTAATGATCCCCCTCTCCTTTCCCTCCTAATTTTGTAATAAACCATTTTTGGCAAAACTTTCAAATGATAACTACCCTTAATTTTTTGATTAGAATCTTTCATTTTTTCATCAAACTTCAAGTAGGTAGAATCCAGTATTGCAATACAACATGGGGATAGTCCCATTTGAAAATACGAAGTTATTGTGTACTGCGCACATTTTGCACGTGGGCAGAAATGTCATTTTTGAATTCTACTAAAAAAATTAAGGGTAGTTACCTACCTATCTTTGAAAGTTTTGTCTCAAATGGATTATTGAAAAGTTAGGAGGGGTAGGTTAGGGGGGATCATCAGCCGAGACACCGTATTGCGCAAACAAAAAAAGCGTCACCACGTTATTCAGCGTGAAAAAAAAAAAAAAAAAATCAAAATCATACCTACGTATCACACTTGGTAGATCACTGCACCCGCACAACTCGATTTTTGCGTCTAGCCAACATTTTGAGCGTATTTGCCTACGTTTTCCAAACATTTTCAAAAATTCGATTGACCGTTAATTTTTTTAATGAAATTTAGGTAGATTTCGAATCTGCAATAAAACAGGGGTTCTCATTTGAGAAAAAGATGTTATTTGAAAAAAAAAGAAAAAAGAAGTTAGTTACACGGGCGCCAAAATGTCATATTCAGATTCTACGGAAAAAAATAAGGGGTTTGCCATTGAAACTTTTTTCAAAACCCTCTTCTTTAAGGGGGATACTTAAGTGGGCCTTACATTTTGGACACCCTGTATAATTACACAGCACCATGCCTAAAGTGGCGTGGCGTATACTTTATTTTTCATATATTTATGAAGATATTTATGATATTTTTTAATTATATGTATTTTTTTTAACAAAAAGAAGTTGACAGCCGTTAAAATTTTTCAAAATGGTCAGCCGACATGCTTGTTGAATATTTTCTCTGTAATAATTTATTATCTACGAAGTCTGAAAATAAGCTCATTAGCGATGAGAATAGTGTAGTATGTCAGTATGTAGCTGAAGAATGAACAAGCGGTTTCAGGTAGATTATTTTTCTATCAAAGTTCAGCTCTTACATCGGCTGCAAAAATCTCTTTTGACAAATACTTGGAGCTAATGCCGCTCGAATTATTTCATACCAAATGTCATGTCATTTGATAGGAAGAGATGCGGAAATTTTGACAAACGACCACTTCATGGAAGGAAGATTCCCGGTGGTGTCATTGTCACCATGAATCTTTAACCGAAGTCACATCCCGTTCATGAATCACCGCTAATAACCCGACTCGCATTCCCGCGTTTTCGGGTGGATGCGGTGCGGTTTAGCTGTTCTAATGGCGACTTCATACCATTATATCCTTGTAAGGGCCTCCCACCACGGTGGGCGAAAACCCACAGGGCCTAATGACTAGCTATTCCGCTCGGAACTTCCTGAATGAGCGGGTATGAGCTCCCCTGAAAACCCAGTGGTATACGTACCTACCTAACCTACATGAATGCCCACCCGTCATCTGTAATACTATGCCACATAATTATCATGTAGTTCCGAAGTTCACCAAAAGTGATACAGTGATATAGAATGGTGACTAGAGATATATGACGATTCCACTAATCACCAGTTCTTTCCCCCAAAAAAAAAGAAGAAAAAAAAAGCAGGTGACAGTTAAATGGGGGGGGGGGGGGGGGATACCAATAACTCAGACAGTTTCACCAGAATTGGTATATAGTGGTTATAAAAAGACTGTTTCGACAGTTCAAATTTGCTCATTTGGTGATGGTGCATGAATGATTTTTTGTTTATTATTGTTAATTTTGTCACCATGTAGCTGTGTGTAATGCTTGTCTGAAAGAGATAAATACTTTCCCTGGTACGTTTTCATTTTTTGTTGCTTCACTGATTTTTGAAATAACAAATTACTGATGGAGCTGAATACGGCGATGTGGCTTGAATATTCCCCCTCCTCGCCTTCGGACTGAACCTTTTAATTGGTACCGCCACTCGGAATGGAAAACGGTTCGTCGGATGCGCTCGTGCAAGTTGGAATAATTTTATTTGTCAGTAGCTTAATTAAGGACAGTTGGCGGCGGCATTCGTGTTATTGCCCGCCGTCCTATCCAACAAACACAAGTGCGGACTGTGGGAGTTATGCTTTCGTATACTTAGATGAATTTGGTACTTCAGGGACCATCAGGCTAATTATGGTTTATTATTTTCAATAATGAAGCTTTGGAATCGACCATGAACCCCCCTCCCCCCCCCATCCCCTCTAAATTTGATGGTTCCATCAAGGTGCTTAGAGTCAGAAAATAGAACAGAAAAATGTCTGTCCTCCGCCCTCTGCCGTGCTTCGCACCATGAACGAAAATTAATGATATTTGGTTTGTAGGTCCCAGTGGGGGTCTTGATCCGCGTGTTGAAACTTTTGGTTTATTATTCTGTGAATAATACACCTATGTATTCGCTCAGCAAAAAATTTTTATAACACGCCCACGCAATTTGTTCTTTTCCGTTTCAAGGTGCGTAGATTCCAAAAATGCAATGTCCATCCGCCGTGTCACGTGTACCGGCTTAATTTTCCGTCTAAAAAAGTCGTTATTTCGCACACATGCTCCATTTGGGCCCTAGGTAGTTGTGTCCCGAAACTTGGCAGCCCGATCGGAATATACCCAGGGGTGTTAAATGAGTGAAAATGTGCATACAAATAGGTACTTTTTGTGTTTTAGTAACATGTTAGTAACATGAGCTTTTGAGGTATCGTTTTCCATGTTTTTTAGGGCGAGAAGGCCGAATATTTGGTTGATTTTGACCGAAGAGTGAAGAAATGAGGTTGTAACGAAGGTTAAGCTCCCGAAATTCATTTTTTATGAGTCAGTAACATGGGAAATTGCCTGAAATCACCATACATTTGTATAATAACATTAGAAGTTGTATGAACAGGAGAATCAAGACAGTTACATGGTACTATCAGTGATCAAAAATAATCTGTTGAAAGGAAAAGCCGAGCCTAATTCGTTTTTTTGGGGGGCCAAAACTGGTGGAACCATCAAAAATAGCCATTTCAATAATTGCACACGAAAGAAACAATAAATGAACAGCCAGAATTTCTGTACGTATGTCCAGTAGAATAATAAACCCATGTGACAAGGACTTTGCTGCGTATTTGGAATCTACGCAACTTGAAACGGAAAAGAAAAAAAAGTTTGAGGGGGTGTTATAAAAATTTTTTGCTGAGCGATTACATTGGTGTATTATTCACAGAATAATAAACCAAAAGACCAACCATTGTTCAGTGGGCATCTGAATTTCCCTCCGTACACTGTACCTACCTAGCATTTTTCACAAGTTCAACAGCCACTCGCCAGAGTAATCTGGCTATGGAAATTCAATATTCTAGTAGAGCATCCATGGTGGTTCCTTAATGTTAGCTCCATAAACCAAGCATGGTATCAGAATAAAGCGTCAGTAATCGATGTCCTGCAATCGAAATAGAAACCTAGGCTCCTGAAACTGGAAGGTAGGTTCTGGGTCCTGGGACCTAGTTTCGCCATGGCAGCTGGGAAAGTGGCCCATCCGCGCATGCTCAGTCGAGTAAAAATGTTGGACGCCACGCCTACTTTGGGTCCCGGTCCCATAATCTGATTTCAACCCCAAAATCGTTCATTTCACAATCGATTCATTCCTTTCGATTTAATTTGTCGTCTCAATACGAGATGCTTCTTCTTCTGATTTGTTTTTGTTGTCTCTGAGTCACATGCCCGACTTCTGCACATGACAACGAAGCTGAGAACTTCACTGAATCACATTTGCTTTCTCTGTTTGTCCGTTTTCAATTTTTGTTCGTGTCAAATTTTGCGTTCGGTCCGGTTCCGATTTGTATTTGTGGTACCTACGTGCATTTTTGTCCTGTTAGCTGTTTCTGGATTGATCGGCGTCAACACACAGATAACTATGTTCATCTAGTCAATAGCTTCTCCATTCAAGTAGGTACCGGCTGACGGGTCATTGGGTTGTTGTATTTTAGTTTACTGTATTTTTGGAACACATGAGTTCGGTGTCTAATTTGCAGTAGATATTGTCGGCGTTGTCGTACGACGATAGAGTGTTGATTAAAAGAGATAAGCTTTGCTGAATAGAATATCACTCAGTCAGTAAATAAGGGAAGGGTGTTGTTGCCTCGGAGTATTTTGTAGACATCTGTTGGGTTTGTGTTCTGGATATATATATATATATATATATATATATAACGGACGAGTTCGAAGGACAGAACTTTTTGTGCGCAAAAAGACGCTCAAATGTTAATTATTGCTAAAAACCATGAACAAAACAAACTTAATCCCTTAGGCATCATATTAATAATTAAATTACCTCATTAATTTTAAATTCCCAAAGCTGGGTCGGACTAAGTTACTATTCTAACAATGAAGTTACATTATTAAAACACTATTAGTATGCAGTACAGCAGCATGGAATGATAAGAAATTCGGTAATACAATTTCAACAGTAGTAAGTTTTGTGTCAGTTTACAAAATAGGTACCTAAATTATGAAGTCACAGCATGACTACGTTGTGCTTATTATAGATTCATATTAAATTTGAAAACATTTAAATCATTTTAAAATTAGTTTGAAACCTCAGTTTTTAAAGGCTCAGATCTAGGTAATGGTTTTCATAAAAGCATGAGACACATTCAATAAATGCAACTTTGTTGCCAAAACCGACTAGGTACATACCTAAATATTCGTGTGGTAGGGAAACGATGTGGAAAACGACTACTAAACATCACTAAACAGCTAGCTAGGAACCTAAATGAAACTCTTCTATATAAAGTTTAATCACAAAATAACACATTATAAAATCACAGAATGACTAACTTGTGGTATAAACAATGAAATTTTCTTTTGAGAGATTCGATGCTGCAAGTAAAAACGTGTTTAGGGTTACGGAGGGGCGTTCGCGATAGCAAATGGTAACGTTGCATAATATGCCAAACTATGCAGCGCCTATACGAATTCCGCAAACCAGTGGTAACACGAGAAAGATTTATCCATTGCACTATGAATTGAAAGTCCGTAAATATTACGGACAAGAAACGGACTAGGGCGAGATAACAAGAAGTGATGAGGGGGGCTGGTGATCACAAGAATTTTACAGCAGGGGCAGGGGCAGGGGTTTTTAATTTTTTTTTTTTTTGACAGTGATAATGAGCAGGAGCGGTGAACAGAAGAACGACTGAAACGGAGAACGTGTGAAGGGGGCGCGGAAACGGCCGAACTTGAGAGGACCACCGCTGTCCGGACTCGTTCGTCCCTGATATATTATATCTCCTAAAAAAAACACTCCCTGTAAAAAAAGATGCCAAGCTACAAAAGGTGTGATATCCAGGTTGTGCCAAGCACTGTGCCTAATAATCTTCCGTCCACATCCGACAGTTCATTTTCGACGTTAATTTTGAGGTATAGACTAGACTTAGCTAACAGGGTGAGGAGTGAGTTAATCTTTAGGAAGTTTGCTGCTTGGCCGGTCTAGTTACTGATCTATTCAGTTCCTACACGAAGGATTCGAAGCCATAAAAATTAATGATTCACATGCTATGTGCCTGATATGTCGTAGACAGACAAGCGGCACACTTCCTAAAGATTAACTCACTCCTCACCTCAAAATTAACGTCGAAAATGAACTGTCAGATGTGGACGGAAGATTAGTAGGCACGTAGAATTTGAATCATTAATTTTGATGGCTTCGAATCCTTCGTGTAGGAACTGAATAGATCAGTAACTAGACCGGCCAAGCAGCACACTTCCTAAAGATTAACTCACTCCTCACCCTGTTAGCTAAGTCTAGTCTATACCTCAAAATTAACGTCGAAAATGAACTGTCGGATGTGGACGGAAGATTATTAGGCACAGTGCTTGGCACAACCTGGATATCACACCTGTGATGAATTTAAAATTGGCATCACGGTGGTGTGAGGGAAATTGCCCAGGCGGTTATGAGCGAATCACCACCGACGTCTGGGATCTTTTTGGAAGAGGTTTTAGGTGAATTTGCCTAGGCGGTTATGAGCGAATCACCACCGACATCTAGGATCTTTTGGAGAGGAGGTGTCCAGGCGGTTATGAGCGGATCACCACCGACATCTGGAATCTTTTAGAGGAGGTTTGCCTAGGCGGTTATGGGCTGACCACCACCGACATCTAGGATCTTTTAGAGGAGGCGGTTTTTTGCCTAGGCGGTTATGGGCTGACCACCACCGACGTCTAGGATCTTTTAGAGGAGGAGAGAGAGCAAGGTAGGAGGAGAGAAGAGAGAGCTGGTTAGAGGAAGTGTCGAATGAAGCTAAAGTCGCAGGATCCGGGGTTTTATAGGAAAGTGAGTCCTCTCCCTCCAACCCCCTGTTAGGGGTTGATGGTGGGGCTCCAGGTTGTGTACCCTGGGTCCTGTGGCTTGTCTCCCCACTCGTAATGTTTATTGCCAGAGCCTATCTTTTGCGGTAGAATATTGGCGAGAACTTTAAGTTAGCTAGAGGAGTGGTTCCTGGAGGGATTCACGACAACACCTTTTGTAGCTTGGCATCTTTTTTTACAGGGAGTGTTTTTTTTAGGAGATATCACAAATTTTGAAAGGTCGCAAGTAAGTTTCGAAGCTGAAATCAATGTGGCTCAATGTGGCGCAACAATATCCGAAGCCTGAATGAATGTGGTGCAACAATATCTGATCCGAAGCCTGAATCAATGTGGTGCAACGACGATATTCTCACACAAGCAATGCTAAAAATGCTTGACACCACATTGGAAAGGGTAGACCTTCCGTTATTTGCCATGTCACTTCGGCGTTACTGTTTTTAATTTTCGTTTTGATGGAAACACCCAAAATCACTTCACGCATTAACATGATTTGGATCGGTACTAAATTTCATAAAGATCGGTCTAGGGAAGAGGGTATATAAGTGGCGTGACAAAGAATGGGTGGAACAAACAAGCCCCCATCCCCCGGAACCCCTCCCCCCTTTGCTTCTGCGAAAACGGTTACAACTCCCAAAAGGTACTTCACCACGCCAAACCTGATCTACATACCAAATTTCATAAACATCGGTCGAGGGGAAACGGTACAAAGTGGCGTGACAAAGAATGGGTGGAAAAAAAGCAAGCCCCCTCCCCCGGAACCCCCCCTTTGCTTCCGCGAAAACGGTTAAAACTCCCAAAAGGCACTTCACCACGCCAAACCTGATCTACATACCAAATTTCATAAACATCGGTCGAGGTAAAAGGGTTGAAGTGGCGTGACAAAGAATGGGTGGGAAAAAAATGGGAAGAAAGTCACCAAACACGTATTTTGAGCCCTATTTTTCGCAGGTTTTCGAAACACCTACCGCTTCGAATTTGGTGTCAGGCGACTCAGGGTGTTTGCCCCACAAAATATATACGCGCGAATAAAATATAGAAATAACGGGGAAGGCCCGGGAGGGGGCCAAATTTGGCCCGATTCTTCGCTCAGTTATATTAGGCTCTGGGGCAGCCGGGCGCGGGATCATGCTTGGCATCGCTCGGCTACCGCCTCGCTTGATATTATATATATATAGGGAACACCTGATTATAATCACGCATGGCTGTGTGAAGTCGAGTTGGCTGTTCCGTGATAATTTTCATTTGAAGAATGATTGTTATTTTGGATTTTATTGATAGGTACGTTATGCTTCATGAATAACAACAAATAATAAATTAATGATAGAGTTCTTGAATCCGCCGTATATTTATGAAACTGTAAATTCCCGGCCGGTTCCTCCAGTACTCCATGAAGGGCTTTCCTGGGGAGGAGCACGATTGTAGGTACACTGACTATACTACAGAAAACATTATTCCCCAGAAATTTGAATACCGGGCTTTTTTTACTAGAACATTTTTATTTACCTATTTATAATTGACTAGATGCCACTTGTTTTTGTACCTGTAATACGGTCTTGTGGAACGAACATTCAGATCAAATCGAACATGAAGGGTATTTCACTGGTATATTTGTGTTTCCTATCTTATCTATCTATTTGTACGTTTCTTCTGCTATCTTTTCGTACGGTGAAGGGCACGGAAGTAGAGAAGTTTCTGATTGTTTACGTTTCCTCATGGACAAACCTACGTATGACTCGGGCGCGACTGAATTTTGCACTAACCTACGCTCTCTTTAGCAGGTCTGCAACTTTAGCTTATTCCCCACATTTCATTTTTTTTAGGGAAGATGAACTCGTCGGTAGTTGGGAATGATTTATTCTAGAGTACCATAAGCTTATTTTTTGCTCAAGTTTTTTTCCTGGTCTTCGCAGTAGGAGGAAGGTGATTTGCTGCACCCAACCGTCATACGTGAGGTTTATTCGAATTATTTCATGCTGAGCAGATAATTTAATCGCAAATGAAAAGGAGTCTGTAGCTTTAACTTCCTCTACTTCATGCCCGCTGAAGATGACTTAGTTCCTTTGGGACAACTATAAATCCCATTATGCAAAACCTATATTTTTTCCTTACCAGTGTGGTGAGTAATTTAGGTATTCATGCAGATGCCTTCTTTTGTGATTGGGTCGTTTTGGTAAATAAACAGAAGTTTTATATTAACATGATGGGTTTATAAACAGAAGTCATGGGTACTCCTCATTTGAGTGTGGCTCAATTTCTAACGCTTTAGGGAGGAGGCCTAATGAAGAGGCGCATAGGTCGGAATTCATCACTTTTGACGGCAAAATAGGATTCATCACACTCAACTCTTTATAACGATTTTTAGCACCAACTTCATTCAAGATTAGATTACATTAGCGCGTGACTTCCATGGCACAGTGAGTTTCAGGGTAAGAAGGGGTCAGGGGAAGCGATCCACTACTTTTGGTTTATTATTTTCAATAATAAATCTTCGGAATCGAGCATAGGAAAAACATTTCCCCCTCAAAATTTGATGGTTTATGTTTCAAGGTACGTAGAATCCAACGTGGGATAAAAAAAATTTCTCTCCGTCCACCGTACGCCGTACCTACTTCGCACTTTTCTTAGTTAGCATGAACCGAAATTGATGAAATTTGGTTTGTCGGCCCCGTTTGGGGTCTAGTTGGTCCGCGAAGCTCGGCGTTACTGCAGCCATCTCTAAGGGGTGAATAATAGGGGTTGACATTTTCAGAACGCCGTAGCTCGAAAACTTTCAGTAGAAGGGTAGGGTTTTTTTTAACGTTTTTAAACTGATCTTAAACTAATGCATTTTTTGAGACCACCCGGAGCATTGTACGACCATCCGTTCGTTTGACGAAAAAGCTTCGTCAACATGATAGTGAATCAAACGCTATAAGTCCAACGGTAAATTATATTATCTACGTAGAAGGGTCATCTATAGATGTAAATATTACACAACGGTTTATTATTTGCCTTATGCTTCATGAATCACTACAAATAATTAATTAATTATTGAATCCCGCGCCTTTGTAGGAAACTTTAATTCCGGGGCCGGCTCCAGTACTCGATTCTGGGCTTTCCTGGGGGGATCTCGCGGGTAGGTATTGGACCACAGAAAACAGTGATCTACGCAGAAGGTGCATCTATACAGGTAAATAATAAACCTTTGCGTAATAATTTGCAGCGTTTTTAATTTTCACACCCATTGCAACTTGAGCTGGGATCTTTCTAGTTAGCAAAAATCACAAAAACGTTTGTCAAGACACATAGCTTCCTTGTATCCATTACACTTGCTCGCAGTGACTATAATGGGCATTATAGCTATTACTGATATTCAAATCCATCCATAATTTAAAGACCGCTGTAAATTTCATCACAATCGGTTGATCAGAAACGTGGCTCCGCTTGCACCCGCCACGTCAACCCAGTTGCTTTCAACTCAACCCCCTTGTGTGAAAAAGGCCTGCGGTTACAATCAGATGAAATGCACGGCAATTTTGTATATCTCTAAAAGCTATCACTAGACTTGCTTTTCCTTGGCAGACTCGGAAGAATGGCCTTGCTCAAATTTATTTATTATTATTATTAGAGATGATGCCCAAATAATTGATACTCAATCAAAAAATCAAATCAATGGAGTCGCCACAACGTTCGTCATACTAGTAGAAACAGTATTATATATTATATTTACAGCTAATCAAATCCGAATCACGAAAGCGAATATAGTTTTTCACGTTCGGTATCAGATCATCGCATACTGAAGTTGTGATTGGCAAATACGTTCCCTCTGTATCCAGTTCAGTTGTCAGTTCATTGCTGGAAATGATGCACCAACGCCACATTTGAAACCATGGTGCCGTTTTTGATTAACGTGATAAGCCTCGGTTCCTGAAATCTGGCTAACGAAGGACACCCGGAGACTATCCGTGCCCTCATGTATGATATCGGCGTAACATTGTTTCCCCCGCAGAGGACATGGCAGTCCGCAGGCTATTATCGTATTCCCATTCATCTCTCTGATTGATATTCAGGCCCTGCGCTCGTTCATCAGCTTGATTATTATTGAATGAGTGTTGGTACGTGAACGGAGGGGACCTTCCCTCGCGGTCATGATATACCGCTATGCGACCACACATGCCTCAGCATGTTCCTCCATAAACATCTTCACACTTCTTTTGAAACCCATTTTTCTTTGTTTGTACAACTTTCTATAATTTTGATCTCTTCTGTCAATTTCAGTTTCTGCTCTGACGGTATGCCTCCCAGTAATAGTTCACCAGACATTTTCCTTTAAAAAACACCGCTGTGAAATAATGATTCACACTGATGTTGACGAAGCTTTTCGGTACAGATTTCAGGGCCGTACTGTGAACGAACAGATGGACGTACAATTAGGGTGACCACCGGTGAGGGAAAATACTTGGGAAAAAATGTTGGTCAGGGAAGACAGGGAAATCGAGTGGCGAGTCAGGAAAAATTACTGCAAGTCCGACGTTTTCTTGAGATTTTGAACTGACGCACCCTATTTGCCGCTCTGCTCGTGTCCGTTCATCTGATGGCTTCAGAGCGTGGAACTTCAGAGCATGGAGTGGAATATGTCGCCACTGACCCATCCGTCCGCTCCCCCCAGCAGGCCTGTGGGAAGTTAGAAGGAATACTATTGGGAAGTTCGATCATGAACCAATCGATAGGGTACTTGAACAGAAATTGATGGCGTCCGAATATTCCTACAGGGTATTCTTCTTCCACTTCCACCAGTTTTCTTTCCAAACTTGAATTTTTCTCTATTTCACAATTACATCGATACTGATTCAGCTAACATCAATGTTATCATTTATATCGGAACGGTAACATCGATGTACGGTAATATAGGACCTTTCAACATCGATGGTAAAACATCGAACATCGGAGTCAAAACATCGACCATTGATGTTGCATCCCGAAGAAGGTTGTACACTGGTTGCCGTTTCTCGCCAAAATTAGAAACTTATTCAGGTTAGCACATTTATAAATACACTAATCCTTCATTGCAATAATATAATATTTAGTCATCTCACCCGTTTATTTATCCCTCAGGCATTTAAGTTTGACAGGGAATATGCTAAAATTCAAGCAGGGAAATGAGGAAAAACATGGAAGAGTCGGGCTTCAAAAACCTCGGAAAGTCAGGGAAATCGACAAAAAGGTCAGGGGAAAGTCGGGAAAAATGAGAATCCTCTGTTTTTCTCCCCTTAGAGATGACTGCCAGTATCGCCGATGACCAACTAGATCCCAAATGGGACCTACAAACAAAATTTGATCAATTTTTGTTCGTGGTACCTAACTAAGGAAAGTGCCGAGTACACCGAACGGAATTATTTATTTATTCCAGAACTTTTATTTCATTTTCAGGTTGTACGTACCTTGGAACTCAAACCATCAAATCTTGAGGGGTTACTCTTTTTTTTCGTGCTTGATTCCCTAAGGGTCATTATGGGCTATCCGCACTATTTCTTTTATTACGAAAAAAAAAAATGTCGGCTCCGTCCATCCGCACATCTCCTGCGATGAATACCTAGTTCTTTTTCTATGGTTTTTTGTTTTTCAAAGTTCATGCACTTCCTACGTAACAGTGAGAAGGGTGGCCCGGCCCTGGCGAGAGGGAATGTAATTACGTAGTTAATGCTAGAATCTTTGAAAAATTAGAAAAATCAGAAACTTGTTATTCATCGTTGGAGTGCGGTTGGTCTCAAAATCATTGAAATAGAACCTGCTTTCATTTAAAAATAATATAAAACGCTTTTGTCACCAATGCACGTGCCCCATTGAAAATCATAGAAAGCCGAGATACTGTTTGAAACATGAGAGCACTGTTTGACTGACGCCGGAAATTTTTTCGTTTTAGGTATAGTGTTGTATTTTTGTAGTATAGAGTGGTGGTGGTTCAAATTGGTACATTGAGGAATACCTATGACTTCTGTTTATATTTTTGAATGAAAGTAGGTTCTGTTCTAAGAATTTTGAGACCAACCGCACTCCCCTCGAAGATTATTTCTTTTTCTATGAGCTTTCAAAGTTTCGACAACAAGTGACTTCACACCCGTCAAGGGGGTCCCGCCCTGGCGGTAAGGATGCATCTGTGGTCACTTCCCTCGACCTCCGGGAATTAAAGTTTCATACAAATTCCCGGGATTCAATAATCCAATAATTAATTATTTGTAGTTATTCATGATGCACAAAGTAAATAATGATCCTTAGTGTAATAATTTATCTGAACAGATGCCCCTTCTGCGTAGATAGTATAAAAACTGATTTGTAATAATTTACTATGTGTAATAATTTACCGTTGTTTAATGATTTACCCAATAATACTTCAATGTTTGTTCATGTTGCAAAAGTACCTATCAACAAAATCCAAAACAGCCATAATTTTCCAAATGGAATACTATCACAGAACAACCAACTCGACTTCATACAGCCATCCGTGATTATAATCAGGTGCTCCCTAGCAATGATATCTGGGCTGAATATATAAAATTTGATTCACCCTCCTGTTGATGAAGCCTGTCGGTGCAAACTTCGGGGCCTTACCGTGAACGAACGGCTGGACGTACAATGCTCCGGGCGGTGTCAAAAAACTCCCAAGTTCAAGAAATATTTAAGATCGTGAAAAAATGCGAGGTAACAGAAATACTGGAATGTTGGTTTATTTTATTTTTTTCAATAATAAAGCTTTGGAATCGAGCATGAAAAAAAAATTTAACACCCCCTCAAAATTTGATGGTTTCCGTTTCAAGGTACCTATGTAGAATCCGAAAATGCAATAAAAAAATTTCTGTTAGTACGCCGTACTTCGCACTTTTCTTAGTCACCATGAACCTAAATTAATGAAATTTGGTTTGTAGGGTTTGTAGGTTTGGGGTCTAGTTGGTCCTCGAAGCTCGGCGTTACTGTCAGTCATCAATAAGGGGCGAAAAATAGGGTTTGAAATTTTCATAACGCCGTAGCTCAAAAGCATTCAATAGAACGGCATAATTTTTTTCAAAATTTTAAAATGATCTTGAACTAAAGAATTTTTTGAGGCCATCCGGATCACTGTACGACCAGCCGTTCGTTTGCACCGAAAAGCTTCATCAACGTGATCGTGAATCAAACGGTATAAATCCGGCCCAGTATCATCGCTAGGGAGCTCCTGATTATAATCATGGATGGTTGTATGAAGTCGAGTTGGTTGTTCTGTGATGTCATTTGGAAAATGATGGATCTTTTTGATTTGGTTGATAGGTACTTTTGCAACTTGAACAAACGTTGACATTTTTAACCAAAGGTAAATTATTACACAGTGGTTTATTATTTGCCTTAAGCTTCATGAATAACTACAAAATAATTAACGAGTGGATTATTGAATCTCGCGCATTTGTATGAAACTATAATTCCCGGGCCGGCTCTGTACTTCATTTAAGGCTTTCCTGGACGGAGCTGGAGGGTATTGACCACAGATAACAGTGATCTAAGAAGAAGGGGCATCTATACAAGTAAATAATAAACCGTTGTGTAATAATTTGCACCTTTTTTTTATTGCATTTTCGGATTCTAGATACCTTGTAACGGACACCATCAAATTTTGAGAGGGGGTTAAAAAAAGTTTTCTCATGCTCGATTCCAAAGGTTCAGTATTGAAAATAATAAACCAAAAGAAGTTATTCATCGTAGGAGAGTGCGGTTGGTCTCAAAATTCTTAGAGTGGAACCTAATTTCATTGAAAACCGGGAAAGTATTATAAACAGAAGCCATGGTTACTCCTCACGGGAAGCCATCTTTTTGTGAACCTATGCGCATTTAGGAGCCATATCTGTCATCTTTCTATGTCTGTCTGTACCCAATTCCTTGTGATCATCATATCGAAAGTACCTACAATCCTAACGAGCTAAAACTGTGTATGGACCTATGTGCGGGTCGGTCCACAGAAATTTATTCCATCAAAATCCAACTGTAACTTCCGTCTGCGCATGCTTGAACATGAAACTGAAATAACGCCTTATGCGGAAAAATCAAGCTGCATCAGCTGACAAGGTGTAGTCCGGGGGACACTATTTAATTAACGTTGTGATACCCGTTATGGTCTGATCGATGGTTCTCAGTTTTATCTGCTTGAATTTGAATTTCCATCATCAAGTTACCTAATAATAATAAAAAAGTAAAAATAGTAACTTAAACTGTTGACATACCTACTACCTATTCGTGTATTTTATTCTGGGTTGCTGAAATATGAAGAGAAACAACCCATAGCCAATGAAAACGTAACAAAGTTGACAAAGCTGTAGTCAAATAAGAGAAGAGAACAACCTCATTCTTGTTTGCGAATTAATTATTTCTTTGGTAGTTCACTCAGGACTTGGAATTGAGCAACAAGATATGAAAACATTCTCGCAGTCCCTCCAGTTAGAGACAAAGTTGAACTGTTATTGTTTCAAAGGGAATAGGTAGAAACTACAACTAGATTGACCAAGTTTCACAATAATGGCTAAGAGCTGCCACCGACAAACCGTTGGTATCAGTGAAGTTATGATGAACAGCCTGTGGGATTGTGACGAGGTGGAGGGTATAACTGTAGGCGACGCCACAATAGGTACTCTCCACTCGCTGGCCCAAATTCAATAGGCGCTACCCTTGTTCCTAGTACATTACAACGTCCCCGTTGGATGAAGGAATGGGGTGCCCTAAAGCTCTTAGTTGTGGTAGAAATCTGCCCTTCACATCATCAATCAACAATTCGTTTGTCATCCGGCTCATTACACGTTTCGCGTTTTGCTATAGTTACCTTACCTTGATTCATCAACTTCGCCATTCGGTTACTGGCCATTCATGGTCCGTGTTATGGCCCTTCAGGGACTGTTTTCATAGTCAGTGTCTTGTGATCATCGTGTACGTTGAAGCATCTGTTCAGTTCCGAAGAAAATCTTTCGGACACCTACACTTTCTTACTGCGGAAATTCTCCCTCTACCATATTTTACTTCTCCTTCAACGGGAATACTAATCGTAATTCACGTGAATTTAAATCATTCCATTGGGCATGATGAGGAACTTGCTCCCATCCGAAATTCTGTATGAAACCTTTTTTACTCTACACTAGACCGTCCAAAGTTAACGAAAATTAACAGATCAAATGTGGATAAAAACGTTGTTGCAATAATTAAAATCGAATTCGAAAAATCGAGAGAAGGGGAAGCTGCGCGAAACGATCTGTGATTGGTTGGCGAGCTTGTGACGTCACAGTTCTCTAATCCTCGGGGGACAAGGCGATTTCCATGCTTATCATCAACTAGCAACTACGTTCATGCAACAAGTTTCCTTTTCGTTATTTTCCGTGATGCTTCAGCATCTTCTACACAACAGAAGTGACAACAAGGCATTACCATACTGTATAAAAAAAAAGAAAATATCTCGAAGAAGAAGAAGAATGGAATCAGCAACAAAAACAAAGTAGGACGGATTGTAGATGGCAGAAATCAGAAAGTTCGCGGTGCTGTTCCTTCATATTTTGTTGTTATTCCGAAAAGATGTCGTACAAATGTACGAGTGCCAAACTGTGCCAGCTCAACTGCTTAATCGCCCGAAGAATGGTTCAAACCCAGAAAAAGTGGTTCGACCAGATAAGGAGAAATGGCTCTATCGCTCACACGTAGGTTTGCGGAGACCATCTTGATGTAAGTAGTGTATGAGTATTTAATAATATAGGTCCCTGACAGTGGTCAAATCTCCGTCATACCTTCGCTTTTCATCGGTGAATATATTTTGGGTAGGATAAAATTAATCATCTGTTTTGTTTCATTACCACGTACCACCGAAGCTAGAAAAGTATGCAAAAAGTAAAAAAAAATATATCTCCCAAAATCACTAACTAAACATCCTTTAGCTATATTGTACATAGGTATTTCATGTTATAAACGAAACTTTTCCCACCTATATACGCATACGGTATTTCGTAGGGTTTGCGAATGAGCAAAAGCTACCATAATTTAATCATCAAGTTTTTGTGAGACCATCCACCCACAATTACTCTGAGCCGCAATAATAGCATGTACGGTTGGTTGACTTTGAAGCAATAACAAGAATTTTATAGAAAATACATAGTTGGTTTGCAGGCAGGAGAAACGTTCCTACCTACCTACTATTCGAAGATAGAAAGAACTGTCAAGGTTAGACTCTTTTGAGGATTTGTAAGTGCTCTTACGAATCCTCAAAAGAGACGAACCTTGAAAGCTCTTTCTATCTCCGAATAGTAGGTGTTGGGAAGTCCCTCACCTTTCCTTAACTAACTTAGGTCGGGAATAGTTCGATAATAGGTAACTAGTAACTAGCCTATGTATTGTGGCGTACTGATAGGCTAGGATGGAGTATACGCTTGTGGTAGAATAATATAGGTGAATGGTACCTACGAATTACGGTAATCACTGGGGAAAAGGTTCAACAAGAACACTGCGTTTTGCACCCACCTACGAATCAGTTCCTTTTGTTGGCAAGTTAGTTAGTAGGTACATAATTTTATAGACAACTACATTCACATAATAACGGCTTATCTCTTAATCTTCACTCCTTTCATTTCGAACTTCCCAAGTTTTGTTTTTGACATGACTTGCACAGGCCAAATGAACTGAGAGGCGGTAAGCTGAAAGACGACGCCTTATACCCATCCTTCACTTTAGGTATTTTGTTCATTAGTGGAATTAATGTTGCATCAACATTGAGTACAGCACGAAAAGTTGAATGAACAGCACCAAAAAGTCGCGAAAACACAACTAACGATTCAGCGACTTGAAGTGCACAGAGGATCAAGACATAAAGACACGAGAAATAAGACGTCACGCTCGGGGAATGGGTAGAGTCAGCTGAAGCGGGCGTTTTGGCGGGCTCTCAGAAATTCAAATTATATTTATTTTTATAAAATCACTGACGCGTCTGAAACAAATTTTCCTTTCACCGTTCGTTTTCAAATTCAATCCACTTACGCTTTCCACAATAATAAAAAAAGTGCAATTTCCTCATTGTGCTTCCTCATGACTAAAAGTAATACCTAATTCATGCTGAGGGGGGGGGGGGGGGGTAGTTTAGAAAAATTTTGTGGGTTGAAGTTGATAGTTGACACTCCAAGGTAACTTACCGGTTTCTTCGTGATCGGAGCAGTAGTAGCCTCTGCGCATGCGCAGTCATGATGCCTTCAAGCCGTGATGCATGGGCCTCAAATGGCTTGCTTTGTATTTCGTAACGATTGCTCATGAAATGGAAACGCCCATACTCTCCATAGATGGATTACTACCGGTATACCGACCTTCATTACACACTGTAGTTACCTACCTACCTTTGGTGAAACTCCATCCTTCTATAATCATCAGAACTGCAGACAGCCGGGTTCCTTGTTTGATGTATGATCCTATCCGTAATAGTACTTGCAGGTGAAGGGCATCGGGAAACCTCAGTGGTCCGTACCAGCTGTGACTGATGATAAATCATCGAATGTCAATCATTTAACGGAATGCCTCTCAGGTATTCCGGAACGGAATACCCATCTGCGGTTCGAAGACTTCCATATTGACATTTGTTTTACAAGCTGACGTCACTTTACCTGAACTTCGGTTGGATGATGGTTGGTTGGGGGGACGCCTCAGGTAGTCTGCTGAAATAGTCATGTACCTACATTCCGGGTCTGTCTATGAGCCGTTCGTTCATCTCATTGTGACTGTAGCCTCGCAATCCCTTTCGTCAAATAATAGGATAATTATTATTTTGGTTTGGTTTGAATGAAAATCAATTGGCAAGTAGCTCTAATTGCTCTATTGTGTGCTCTAATCTTTGGACGCCAGCCAAACTCCCTTTCATCGTTTTAACAGAAGGGAGCCTGGTCTTGGTGACTGAGTGAAATCCCTCGACCGTCCTGCTGCGTTCTGTTAGGCACTTTCCCTTACTACGACTAAATTTTATTGTTCTCTTTACTGCTGAAACGATGTAAAAGGGGGTTCACCATAAATTTAATCGTCCAAGCCCGGAAGCGCGGGTCCTACAGGGGTTCCCAATTAAGAGTTTAGAAGCAGTCCTATCCCGTCGTAAATCAGTCAGGATCTCGAATAATTACATTCTCCCCCCTCCACCACCTTGACCGACCATGCGAATGAGGGTTCTCAACATTGAGCATTTTACATTGTTTATCCCTCGAATATTCATTTCCTCATCCTCAGCTGCCTTGATGGGAGGGTTAGGCCAGCGTCTTCACTCTTTTCGGGTTTCCAAACATAGAAACCTCTCATCACAGTCGTAGTGCTGCTATAGAGTACTGAAAAGTAGCTTAGATCCAACTTCCTCTGCCAACCCAACCCCCAAGTTTTCAAGCCTAATGCTCGACAACCGTCATTTACAAACGAAAACTTCTCTAACTTGGGATGGGTAGTTAGTTGTTTCGCATAAACCATTATTTAGTATTCGTTTCAATTCGATTCAGTTTCATTTATTCGTATAAAATATGACGGCATTACAAAGGGAACGTACAATGCTCCGGGTGGTCTCAGAAAAGTATTTAGTTCGAGATCAATTAAAAAACATTGATAAGAAACGACACCCTTCTATTGAAAGTTTCGAGCTACGGCGTTCTGAAAATTTCAACCCCTATTTTTCACCCTTAGAGATTACTGACAAAAACGCCGAGCTTCGCGGACCAACTAGACCCCAAATGGGACCTGCAAACCAAATTTCATTCATTTTTGTTCATGGTAACTAAGAAAAGTGTGAAGTACGGCGGACGGACAGAAATTGTTTTATTCCACTGTCGGATTCTACGTGCCTTGAAACGGAAACCATCAAATTTTGAGGGGGGAGTTAAGAAAAACTTGTTTCATGCTCGATTCCAAAGGTTTGTTATTGAAAATAATAAACCACATCAACTGAATTCGAAATAATCATCATTCTTCAAATGAAATAATATCTCGGAACAACCAACTCGATTTCGTACAGCCATGCCTGACTGTAACGCCGAGCTTCGCGGAGCAACTAGACCCCAAATAAAATGGGACCTACAGACTGAATTAGATCAATTTTTAGGTATCGGTGTGGTTCATGGTAACTAAGGGAAGTGCGAAGTACGGTGGAGGGACAGAAATGTTTAAATTACATCTAAGGATTCTACATACCTTGAAAAGGAAACCATCTAATTTTAAGTGGGGAGTTAACTTTTTTTTCATGCTCGATCCCAAAGGTTTGTTGTTGAAAATAATAAACCAAAAGTACCTATCAACTGAATTCGAAATAACCATCATTCTTCAAATGAAATAATATCTCGCAACGACCAACTTGGTTTCGTACAGCCATCCATGCCTGACTGTAACGCCGAGTTTCGCGGAGCAACTAGACCCCAAATCAAATGGGACCTACAAACCGAATTTCATCAGTTTTGGTTCGTGGTAACTAAGGAAAGTGTGAAGTACGGCGTACGGAGCGCGAGGGTAGGTATTGACCACAGAAAACTGTGATCTTCCAAGAAGTAGCGTCTATACAGGCAAATAGTAAACTTTTTTGTAATAAATTGTAGCGTTTTATTCCATTTTCGGATTCTAGGTACTTTGACGTGGAAACCTTCAAATTATGGGTGAGGGTTGGGGGGGGGGGGTGAGAGGGGGTCAAAAAAGCTTTTCATGCTCGATTGCAAAGGTTTATTATTGAAAATAATAAACCAATAACGCTTATTTTGTTTTATCATTTTCAATAATGACCTTTGGAATCGAGCATGAAACAGTTTTTACCCCCCTCCTCAAACTTTGATGGTTTCCGTTTCAAGTTATGTAGAATCCGAATATGTAATTTAAACAATTTCTGTCCCTCCGCCGTACTTAGCACTTCCCTTAGTTACCATTAATAAAAATTAATGAAATTTGTCTGTAGGTCCCATTTGGGGTCCGCGAAGATCGGCGGTACTATCAGTCACCTCAAGGGGTGAAAAATAGGGGTTGAAATTTTCAGAACGTCGTAGTTCAAAAACTTTCAATGAAAAAATTTTGTTTTTCAATCGATCTTGAACTTGAGAATTTTTTGACTGCCGGAACATTGCACGTCCAGCTGTGCACCGAAAAGCTTCGTCAACATGATCGTGAATCAAACGGTATACATCCACCTCAGGTATATAATCAGAGAACACCTGGTTATAATCACGCTTGGCTGAATGAAATCGAGTATTTTGTTCCGTGATATTATTTCGTTTGAAGAATGATGGTTTTTTGGATATTGTTGATAGGTACTTTTGTAACTTCAAACTTTATGCTTCATGAATAACTTGAAAGAAATAATCAATGATTGATTTTTTGAATGCACATAATGTTCGTTCATGTAACTGTGTAATTCCCCGGCCGGCTCCAGTACTCGATTTTGTACTTCCTTGCGGTGGCGGAAGGGCGGGGGGGGGGGGGGGGGGGGGGGTTACCTATTGACCACATGAAACAGTGAGCAATCTAAGCAGAAGGGGCATGTATAGGTAAATATTATATCGTTGTGTAACAATTTGCAGCGTTTTTGAAAATATGCTTGAAAGTACCATTTTCCAATAGTTTTGAATTGAAAAAAAAGACTTAAATTTCCTATTCTGTAGACGAGTTCTCTTTTCGTCACCCATTCCGTGGGTATTTTGAAGCTAAAAACACTGGTAGTACTTCAAACAAACGAGCTGTTTACTGAAATAATTCAGCGAATCAGCGAATTGTTGGTGAAAAAGAGAAAGCTGCGAAAAAGATGTGTTCAGTACTGCCATCGTATAGCATTCGTGGAATAACTATACCGGGATAACTTCGGCGTCGTCTTCTACGCTATTGCAAGGATAGTGCTATTCCATGACTTATCCCGGTATAGTTATTCCGAGATTTAATTACAGTTCATACAACCGGGCCTTAGTAAATTTATCCTTAACTATACGTGAATATGTATATCATGGAATATGGTGGGTATTTTACATAAAATTATCGACATTATTTCGAGAAGTGGATGGTTCATCCTACAATGTAAAATCACGATTTGTTTCATCCCTATGTCCATTTCCATTTTCATTTCCACTGTCCTTCTGAGTGGGAAAACGTGAGCTGATGACTAATTGACCAGCTCCAATCAGCAAATACCCCATCTGATTTGTAGTTCGGTTGAGGTAATTGTATCAGATTTGTACTGTATGCTCCCTGCCCTATTTTTCGCTGCGGTCGCTTGGTGATCCAATGAGAGGCAGGTAACACGGATTTACCCGGTTTCAACTCCATGACCTCACCACTCGTACCTTCTGTGTATGATCGGTGCACATGTTCGAGAGCCTATTTTGAACTTTCGTCCGTTCGAAAATACGGTCTTGCAACGACTTAGAACTGCAATGAACTTAGGCGGACCTAAGTTCATCATCAGATTGGCTAATTTCTCATGAAATCCCGTTTTGGGTGGTTGTGAATTCAAATCCAAATGGACGTCGCCGAGGTGTGTGTGTGTGTGCGTGCGCGTGCGAGTGTGCGCATGTGTGGGGAAGGGGGTGCATATAACTTTGGTGAATGGTTGTCATTGTCTTCTGCAAAAGTGAGAATAAGTTCGAAAACCAGATATTTAGGATTCAGAAAATTGTTAATATTTTATTAATTTTTAGCCCTAATTAGCTATAAACGTTCGAACAAAACCAGAAGGAGTCACTAGTTAAATAATGATTGCGTAGGAATGAAAGGTTGGTAAGTTTGTCGTCCTGCCGCAAAAAATAAATAAATAAAGCTCGGATGGTTCTGTTACTCGGAAATTTGTCATGCAGCATGACTGGTTGATCAAATTTACGGCGTGACATAATATTGATTGTACACTTTCTATGGTTATCATCTGTGAAAATGAAAAATAAGAAAAGTGCGAAGTAGGGCGGACAGACAGAAATTTTTTTATTGCGTTTTTGGATTCTACGTACCTTGAAACGTAAACCATCAAATTTTGAGGGGGGGGGGGGATCAAAATGCTACCAAAATGTTATATTATTCAAATAAGTAGTTCTTTATTTTGGTACCAAGTAACCACCTTCCCCGAATCGTGCTGATTTGATGGAGTTCATTCGTATTTTCATGCTCAAAATACTTACTTGATCAAGTCAATCTAAATTTTTTTTGGGGCTCTTGATTGAACGGCGTCAAATCTGTTCCATACTACTTTCGGAGATTTCAAAACAAATGGAAAGATAGCGTGTGGCGTTGGAAATGAGGTTTCATTGTTATCGCTGGTTTTAGATAATAAATTGGAATCGGTTTGAAAGATCATTTACTAAAATTAGGAAACTATAATAACCAGTTTCCCTCTTGTATCTGTTCATTTACGGTTCTACATGGCAGGACAGGAGACCTAGAGCGGAGATAGATGCAATACTCAATCGTCATCTTAGTCACCGGTTCATCACAGGAAAACTATCAGGACCAGGATATTAAAATTGAGTGGTGCCATCACTTAAACTAGTCGAGGGAACTTGGGGCTCCTGGCGGGCGAGGTGAGAGACAAAACGACGGATCGATAGGAAATTCTTCCTGCCCTCTCGAGCGGAAATGGAGAAAAGACCGAGGCAATCACAGACAGGTGGGTCAGTGGTTCTAGAATCAAAGCCCATCATTTCTTTCAAGGAGTTGAACGGGAAAATTGTGCTTGAGGGCCTGTCCCCCGTTTTAGTGCTCTTCAAAGTTCCTGAAAACCTCCTATAAAATGCAAATGGCCGTCCGCACAATGTCCCCAGAAACCCTGCCTATTATTAGACAACGGTTTATTATTTACCTTTATAGATACCCCTTCCACATAGGCCACTGTTTTCTGTTACTGTTTTCTGTAGTCAATACCTACTCTCGTACTCCCCACCAGGAAAGCCCTAAATCGAATACTGGAGCCGGCCCGGGAATCACAGTTTCATGAAAATACGCGGGATTCAATACTTCAATCAATAATTATTATTATAGGTACCCCTTCTGCGTAGATCACTCTTTCTGTGGTCAGTACCTACCCTCGTGGGAGCCAGCCGGGCAATCGCATTTCATAAAAAATATGCGGTGGAATCAAGAATGGGTTATTTTCAGTTTTGGTTTATTATTTTCATTAATGAACCTTTGGAATCGACCATGAAAAAAAATAAATAAAAAATCCACCCCCCCCCCCTCCCACAAAATTTGATGGTTTACGTTTCGAGGAATGTAGAATCCGAAAATGCAATAAAAAATTTCTGTCCGTTCTTAGTTACCATGAAAGAAAATTCATGAAATTCGGGTTATAGGTTCCGTTCGGGGTCTAGTTGGTCCTCGAAGCTCGGCGTTAGGTACTTCAGTCAACAAATTTTCAGAACGCCGTAGCTCTAAAACTTTCAATAGGAGGGGTTGGTTTTTTTAAACGTTTTTCAATTTATCTTGAACTGAACAATTTTTTGAGACCACCCGGAACATTGTACGACCAGTCGTTCGTTCGCACCAAAAAGCCTCGTCAACATGATCGTGCATCAAACGGTATAAATCCGACCCAGATATATCATCAGTAGGGAGCACCTGCTTATAATCAAGGATTGCTGTATAAAGTCGAGTTAGTTGTTCTGCTACATTATTTCTTTTGATAAGTGAAGGAACTATTGGATTTTGTTGGTAGGTACTTCTGAAACCTGAAGAAACGTTGAAGTATTATTGATGGAAAAATTATTACACAGTGGTTAATTATTACACAACGGCAACTTATTACACAACGGCAAGTTATTGCGTAACTGTAAATTATTACACACCGGTAAGCTATTACACAATGGTTCATCTACCTAGAAGGGGCTGGATTTTGTTGATAGGTACTTTTGCAACTTGAACAACCGTTGAAGTATTGATGGGCAAATTATTACGACAAATATATTTGGGAACGATAAAATTTACAGTAAACACATGATTTAGCCCTTTCACTCTGGCTGAGAATCAATCTTCACTCTACTGCGTAACCGGGAATGATGATTTCGTCTGCACAAGTCCCACCCGTTTTTTCAGCGCGTTTGAGGTGGGACTGTACGGTCCCACAGTCATTTCCTACCTACCATGTTGGAAGAAGCGTGACGAATTCATAAGGATTTTAAGGATTCATAAGGATTCATAATAAGGATTTTAGTATTCCATAGACCCTAAACGACTGGAAAATTGAAGCAGTAAGTAATTCAGTTCCCTGGAAATAATGTGCCCCAGCAGGTTTACATATACGTCCCACCAGGTGTGAAAAGGTTAGGATAATGATTCTTTTTGGTTTATTATTTTCAATAATGAACCATTGGAATCGAGCAAGAAAAAAAAAATTCTTACCCCCCCTCAAAATTTGATGGTTTACGTTTCAAGGTATCTAGAATCCGAAACTGCAATAAAAATATTTCTGTCTGTCCGCCGTACGCCGTACGCCGTACGGGCCACTTTTCTTAGTTACCATGAAAGAAAATTGATGAAATTCGGGGTCTAGGTGGTCCTCGAAGCTCGACGTTACTGTCAGTCATCTCTAAGGGGTTCAAAATAGGAGTTGAAATTTTCAGAACGCCGTATCTCAAAAACTTTAGATTGAAGGGTATGGTTTTTTTTACGATATTAAATTTGTCGTGAGCTAAACAATTTTTTAAGACCACCCGGAGCACTGTACGTCCAGCCGTTCGTGTGCACCAAAAAGCTTCGTCAACACGATCGTGAATCAAACGGTATAAATCCGGCCGGGATTTCATCACTAAGGAGCACCTGATTGTCATCAAGGATGGCTGTATGAAGTCGAGTTGTTTGTTCTAACATAATTATTTCATTTGGCAAGTGATGGACTATTGGATTTTGTTGGTAGGTACTTCTGAAACTTAAACAAACGGTGAAGTATTATTGATGGGTAAATTATTAAAAAATGGAAAATTATTACACACCGACAAATTATTACACAACGGTGAATTATTACACAACGGTAAATTATGACACCACGGTAAATTATTACACAATGGTAAATTATTACAAAACGACAAATTATTACACAACGACAAATATTACACAACGGTAAATTATTACACAACGGTAAATTATTACACCACGGTAAATTATTACACAACGGTAAATTATTACAAAACGGCTCATCTACTAAGGAGGGGGCTGGATTTTGTTGATAGGTACTTTTGCAACTTGAACAACTTGAAGTATTATTGATGGGCAAATTATTACACAACGGTTCATTATTCTATCTCCGTAGAAGGGGAACCTATACAGGTAAATTATTACACAACGGTTTAGGTAGGTACCTGGTAACGAGTACGGGGTTAGGTACTATCCTATGGAGAGTCCGCGATCTACATAATATGTGTAGAATATTACATATTATATTAATAGACGGATTATCTATACAGAGAGCTGTGATCTGTAACAGAAGGGTATTCTGTACAAAATAATAAACCGTTGTGCAGGGATTCGCAGCGTTTTATATTATAAAGGGCCGTGCCTTACAAAAGGAAGGTTGGTTACGATCGTATTTTTATTGTACTGTATTATTTTATTCTATTATATTTATATGACACCGATATAGTGTCGTATTTTTAGAGCGCTCAAGTAGGCACTTGCATCAAATAACTGGCTAGTGTAAAAAACTCGAGGTGAATCACGTGACAACAGCTTTACACGAGTTGGGGTATCCAGACCCCAAATACTTCACTTTACTGAGAGTCCATTGACAAAAACACTGAAAATGTTACTAAAAAATCCAGAATGCGTTTCCGACACGCTTACGATGTGTTTGTCAAGAAGGTCTTCAATCCGACAAAACATTGACTTCACATAATATTATAGAACATCCGACAGTCCCGCTGAGCCATGGAACACCGTTGTTGCTTGTTCTCTTCTTTCGATCCCTGGCGTTTTTACTCTTGGGATCTACAAAAATACCTTGTCAACAATGCTGTGAATGGTGACTAGTTGTTTGCCTTCAGCGCCCACACGAAACGAAAGCAAACGAAAACGTAAAAAGAAGGTAGGTATTTAGTCGAAATGTGGACGGTACGCTCAAGTCACGGGATAAATTCCTGGACTATAGGTGTAGTATGTATCTACTGAGACCAGTTATTGCATTTTGAAAGACATGAGTTCCAGTTTTTGTTTCGTGATTGTTGATAATGGAACATCGAAAAACTGCATGAAACATTCATCACGATTGAACTCTGTATGGTGATGGTGGGGTTTGTTTGTACAAGGGGTGGAATTGAAACGTGGGTGATTAAGTTTAACGAGTAACTGCCATAGTTGAGGAAGCTAATCACCTCAAAACTAACAGAGCGAAGAAACTTGAACCTGCTGCCTCGCTTACTTCCTTGTAGTGCGCAGTTCAGAGTTGTTGGGGAAAGGGAGATCAGTGGCATACAAGTTGTCTACAACTCTTGAACAGATAGGGGGAAAACAGATTAGCTAGAGTGACATAGGATGTAGAAGTTTCTGTGGTTTGAAAACCTAATTATTCAACTTGTACCTTCACTTTTACTCGTTTCAAGGTTTACTGACACTGGTTGCTGTGATTAGTTAGTTACCCATCCCATGCGGGGTCATGAGGAATGTACAGTCGCGACACAGGTTTATTCAGTGTTTAGTTAAAAATATCATCAATAATCTCATATGGAGATTGTCTCTGAACACACGCGATGACAGTTATTATTACTAGATGCGAATGATCACAAACTTGGTGCATTAGTGTGATAGGGTTCCACTGTAAACATCTGTTGTTTTCTAATATATATATATATATATATATATATATATATATATATATAGGTTTGACACAGATGTGCAAGAAATTTGACATATAAAAGAGGAAAATAAAACTTGGTAGTTACGTTATATTTCGGCTGTTGCCTTTGTCAAACGAAGAGGAGAGGGAATCGAGCATGAAAAAATCGCGTTCTTCGATATTATTACTTGGTGTCTGGTATGTGTATAAAAAGTTCCAGTCGTGCAGCATGGCTATATGAGCGAATTTTCGCAGGTTTCAACTTCTGGCCATTTATATTGTCTTTGAAGAAAATCCCTACTAATATCTGCCTCTTAAATTTTGGAAATCGTTCACCTTCACAAAATACAGTACTTCTGTCAATTTTTGAATTTATGCTGATTTTTACTCATTTTCACCCTTGAGTCCCCTCTCCCATTTCCGCCAAAGTTAATGACAATTAACCATATTCAAGAATGAGTTTTTCTATCTTGGTTCACTATCCCACATCACAATCAATGATTCATTTGATTTTTTTTAAATCCCCCCCCCCCCCCCACTGAAACTAACCCATTTCCCCCCCTTAAAGTGTTTGGAAACACTCACCTTTGACAGTACATGCGGGTTGAATCACAGATGGTCGCATATCAAAACCATTGAAATCGTACCGTAACTTTCGTTTGCAAATGCACAAACGTGAAATACTTGAAACGCACTAAATACCTTAAATATCGAGTAAACCTTTGTGTAATAATTTGCAGCGTTTTTTTATTGCATTTTCGGAACTTATGGTTACTTGGAAGGTCGATCAGAAATAATATTTTGACGGTTTCTTATACATTTCATTGAAATCGTATTGTAACTTTTGTCTGCGCATGCCCAAACATGAAATGTTGAACATTTCCTTGCGCTACTAACTACGCGACAAATAGTCGCAGAAAGCTGAAATTTCCAAGGTACACGCGGGTTGGATGGCAAACTGCCGCATATCAAGATCATTGAAATCGTACCGTAACTTTCGTCTGAGCATGCGGAAGCGTCAGATCCTCATAGCGCCCATAACTACCCCGCAAATCGTCGTAAAACATTTAAATTGGAAGATAGATGGAGTTGAGGTGTTGGATGGCCTCAACTGCATGTAACCCATGAATGGGTTCTCCATCTGTCCACTGAATGATCCTACCCAACTATTCTATACGTTAATGTGATTCAAGTGAGGAACCTATAATACTGCCTACTCGAATTGGCAGACTTTGTTTTCTTCAATGTGCAACATTCTATACCTTGTGAGAAAAAATATGCAATTTAGGGGTTGAGCGCGAAAAAACCGAACTGGTCAAACCAAACCTACAAAATTTGTTTCCAATCGTTTCCCATTGAGTCAATTTAGCCAATTTGGTTGGCCCTACCGCCAAATTCATGTGAGGCAAAAAGTGTTCAATTTTCTACTTTTTATTGATTGCCAATCTTTTCATATTTTTCATTTCAAATTTCTCCGCACTAAATGCTCGCGACTATGTTGTGCTAAGTTGAAGTAGGTCCTACCCATTGGATATATTTTAAAACAGTAGGTTTTGGTTTATTATTTTCAATCATGAACCTTTGGAATCGAGCACGAAAAATAATAAAATTTTAACCCCCCTCCCCACCCAAATTTGATGGTTTACGTTTCAAGGTATGTAGATTCCGAAAATGCAATTAAAAGGACGCTGCAAATTATTAAAAAAGTTTATTACTTACCTGTATAGATCCCCCTTCTGCGTAGATCACTGTTTTGTGTGGTCAATACCCTCGAGCTCCTCCCAGGAAAGCCCTAAATCGAGTACCTACTGTAGCCGGCCCCGAATTAAAGTTTCCTACAAATGCGCGGGATTCATTAATTCAATAATTAATTATTTTGTAATTATTCATGAAGCATAGGGCAAATAATAAACCGTTGTGTAATAATTTAACTGTATAGGTGACCCTTCTACGTAGATAGTATAATTAACCGTTGTACAGTAATTTACCGTTGAGTAATAATTTACCGTTGAGTAATAGTCTGCCCATCAATAATACTCCAACGGTTGTTTAAGTTGCAAAAGTACCTACCAACAAACTCCAGCCCCTTCTTGTTAGATGGTATAATGAACCGTTGTTTAATAATTTACCGTTGTGTAATAATTTACTATTGTGTAATCGTTTACCCATCAATAATACTTCAACGTTTGTTCAAGTTTCACTACCTATCAACAAACACCAAAAGAGCCATAATTTTTCAAATGAAATAATATCACAGAACAACCTACTCGACTTCATACTCCGTGAATATAATCAGGTGCTCCCTAGCAATGATGATTCCGGGGCCAATATCCTATTTTTGCCGCGTCCCTAGCGATGATATCTGGGCTGAATGTATACAATTTCATTCACCCTCCTGTTGACAATAGCCTGTCGGTGCAAATTTCCGAGCCTTACTGTGAACGAACGGCTGGACGGACAACCGGGTGGTTTTAAAAAACTCCCAAATTCGAGAACTATTTAAAACTGTTAAAAAATTCGAGGTGACGGCGTCCTGTACCTTTCAACCCGAATTGTTCACCCCTAAAAGATGACTGACATTAAAGCCAAGCTTCAAGGACCAACTGGACCCCAAATGGGACCTATAAATCGAATTTCGTCAATTTTGATTCATGATAACTACGAAAGTTTTTTTATTGCATAATATGTATTGCATTTTCGGATTCTACATAACCTGAAACGGAAACCATAAAATTTTGAGGGGGGTTAAAATTTTTTTTTACGCCGTACATAGCACTTTTCTTAATTACCATGAACAAAAATTTACGAAATTTGGTTTATAGGTCCCGTTCGGGGTCTAGTCGATCCTCAAAGCTCGGCGTTACTGTCAGTCATCTCTAAAGGGTTCAAAATAGGGGTTGCAATTTTCAGAACGCCGAAGCTCGAAAACTTCCCGTATGGTATGGTTTTTTTTTTTGGTGCGCTTTTAAATTGATCTTGAACTAAAGCATTTTTTGAGACCACCTGGAGGAATGTACGACCAGCCGTTTGTTTGCACCGAGAAGCTTCGTCAACACGATCGTGAATCAAACAGTATAAATCCGGCTCAGATATCATCGCTAAAGAGCACCTTATTATAAGCAAGGATGGCTGTATGAAGTCGAATTGGTTGTTCAGTGATATTATTCCATTTGAAAAATGATGGATCTTTTGGATTTTGTTGGTAGATAGGTTTTGTTGACAGGTTTGCAACTTGAACAAAGTTGAAGTATTACTGATGGGTAAATTATTAAACGATGGCAAATCATTACACCACAGTAAATTACACAGCGGTAAAGTATTACACAACGGTAAATTATTATACGACGGTAAATTATTACACAACGGTGTATCATACCATCTACGTAGAAGGAGCTTGATTTTGTTGTCAGGTACTTTTGCAACATGAACAACCGCTGAAGTATTGTTAATGGGCAAATTATCACACAACGTTCATTATACTGTCTACGTAGAAAGGGTACCAGTACAAGTGAATTATTACACAACGGTTTATTGTTTGCCTTACGATTCATGAATAACTATAAATAATTAATGATTGCATTATTGAATCCCACGCATTTGTAGGAAACTATAATTCCGGGGCCCGCTCCAGTACTAAATTTAGGGCTTTGCTGGGGGGGTGGGGGGGGGGGGAGCTCGAGTGAATTCACCACAGAAAACAGTGATCAGCATCTATACAGAATAATAATAAAGCGTTGTGTAATAATGTGCAGCGTTTTTTATATTTTTAATCAGCGCAATGAGTGTATGAGCATGAAACAATCAATTTTTGAAACTTGTCCAATTGATCACATTGGGCCAATTTGGTTGGTCTTCCGGAAAATTCATATGAGGCAAAAACTGTTAATTTTCGTTGTTCCGTTGACCGCCATTTTAAAAATATTTTTTGGTTCAGACTTATTCGCTCGAAATCGTAACTCCCAACCAATTTTAAATGGCCTTGGTGGTTAGTTATGGACGGAAACATTTTATATACGTGACTAATTAGCATATTTATACATGTAGAGCTCAGCTACGCGGAAAAGTGGGTGAAGTTGACAATTTAAAAAAAAGTATTTCCAAGACCGGAAAATATGGTATTCAAAAAGGCCTGGCTTCGAAATTTCCCGCCCCTGCTCAACTTTGATGCAAAAGCTCGATCTATTTTACGTGATGTAACTTTGGGATGGCTAATTCAACATTGTAAGCTATGAATACATTCTAACTTTGTAGTAAACTGGCATGCAATTATCTTTGAAGATTAGTAAGTGAAAATCAATATGAAATTACAAGTTCGTGCGAAATCCCGAGTTTCATACTACCCTTCTTTTTCAGGCTTTGTGAATTTAGATTAGAACGACTCGTAGAAAAAGAAACAAAAACATCTGAAAAATGTTAAAGGTTTTCATGATTTCAAGGAGAGGTAGTAAACCTTAAAATTAGATTCCGTATTGTTCTCGTACCCTACCTATTTCAGGCTTTACGCAATTGGATAGGAACGACTGGCAAAAAATGCGCAGGAAATGAAGTTGATGAATGCTACGATTTATCAGGATTTTGTAAGACGTGAAAGTAAATTTTAAAATGAATTTCTAACATTTTGAAAAATACCTACAGCGCTTCCCACTATCTACCTGTTTTCGGCTTTGTTGATTTCGAAGTGAACGACTCTTAGAAAAGGATTAAAGAATAAATCTGATGAATAATACGATTCATCAAATTTTTCTATATTCTTAATTTTTCAAGCTTATTCTGTTACAACAGTAACAAACTGTGAAGTCCGAAAAAAAAGGTTTCATTGTGTAACAATCACGTGGATTTCAATTTTCAGGCTTACCAAGTTACGGTTACCAGGTATTTGTCAAGTCAGCATCCGTAAACTTGATAAGAATGGGGTATTAAAGTTCAAAAGTATCTAACAAAACTTCAGTAGTAACTAATAGGCTCGGGAGGAGTGTTTGATATATTACGATGGAAAAATGTGTGCAAAAATTCAGAAGAAGTACATGCCAACCACTGTTGCATTTTATTCTTCACCATAGGAGCAATGGATGGGGAAATTAAAGTTAATAATTTACTGAAGCCTCGGGTAATTGTGTAACTGTAATGTTCTGGAAAAATAGTTGTAAATATTCATCAAACCACTAAGTCAATATTAGGTCTTGGTCTTCACGTCACTGGAGTGGTGAAGGGAATTATTTAAGTTTAAAAATTAATAATAGGCTGGAGAAGTCTTAGTGTAACTGTGGAAAAATAGGTATGTATAAAATTGCATCAAAGGTGCCAACCTCTATAAATAATTATATCTTGTTTTTCACCATAGTTGAGGTGGATGAGATAATAAACTACCTATGGGAATTACCAATAGGCTCGGGAAATGTGTTTAAAATTTCCAAAAATTGTTAGAAATATTCAACAAAAGGAAGTACTAATCACTATCTAATCAGTATCTAAATTGTTGTTTTATATCACATCTCAACGTTTCGCACCAGCATTTACCTCATCACCAGGCCCTTGTTTGGACATAAGTAGGTACCTACCAAACTGTCTATACATAGGGCATCTATCGTCCAGTTATGGGAAGTTTCTCTCCTTCATGTACCTCATCCTCAGTCGCCGATTTAAATATTAGGTAAGAGTTTGTAAGGGAAATCTCTTGCCATAGCTATTTGATTTGATATCTCAAAATATGAATGTGAAAATGATGAATAGTTTGAGCCGTTGTTGACAGTACAATTGTATAGGTACCTACTTGTTGAAAAATTGTTAAAAATTTAAAATTTCACCTCGTCATACAAATGTGATGAGCTCAAATGGGAACAGAATTGTGTTTCATCACACTGATTAAATGTGATACCTAGACTGGGCAAAAAATAAGGCACGGAAGTGAAGGGGTGAAATTAAATATTTTCACTAGAAAATTTCCTACTGATAGATAAAACTTCTCAGGATGGAAAGGGAAAACCATGTAACGTCGGTTTCTGAAGGTCTAACGAGATGATTCAACATTTATTACTTACAAGAAACCTTCTAATTTTTATACTGATATTATCAGATTTTTTTAAAGTCTTTGGTTGTAAAAAAAAGTTTTGCGCTAAATATAATTACCTTCAACAAGTGAGGTCAACACCAGCACGTCATATATGTACCTTATATTTTGTACGCCCTAAGTCTTTTTTCAATGGGGAAAGTGTTTCGTGATGAAAATGGTGTTCAGAATTACTACACTGGTATCAGTACGTAGGTACTTCTGCACAGTAATACAGTTAAAAGATAATCATGATTTGACAAATTGTACAAATTAGGAGGATATAAATTGTCAGGGTTGTTCAGCAATTTATTTATCATATTTACTATAAATTATTAAGATTAACATTTAGTTTAAATTGCTTTGATACAGAAATCTCTTGGAGTCCCGATAGGCGAGGGCATGACTGTTAGAAGGGTGAGAGGATGACAAACCCTAAGGAAACACTTAAAATGTCATTCTCTCGCCCTAGAAATTTCTTACCTAATTAATTTTGGTTTATTATTTTCAATAATGGACCTCTGGAATCGAGCATCAAAGAAAAATAATTTAACCCCCTCCCACAACTTGTGAAATTATTTCATTTGAAGAATGATGGATCATTTCGATGTTGTTGATAGGTACTTCTGCAACTAGAACATTTATGCTTCATGAATAACAACAGATAATGTATTAATGATTGAATTATTGAATCCCGCGCATTTTCATGAAACTGTAATTCCCGGGCCGGCTTCTCTACTCGATTTAGGGCTCTCCTGGTGTTGGGGGGGGGGGGGGGGTCACAAGGGTAGGTATTGATCACAGAAAACAGTCGCAGAAGGGGCATCTAAACGGGTAAATTATTACACAACGGTTTATTATTTACCTCACGCATCATGAATAAAAACTAATATTCAATGATATATGTCGTGAGTCCCTCCCGGGAACACTCCTATAATATTAAGTTCTCACCAATATCCAAACGCCAAACTAAAGCTCCGTAAATAAAGATATGAGTGGGGACAGGCGACAGAACCCAGGGTTACTCAACCTGGGGCCCCACTACCAGCTCCTTGCAAGGAGTTGGAGGGAGAGGCCCCCAAGTCCTATAAAACCCTGGATCCTGGAGCTCAAGCTTCATTCGACACTTCCTCTAACCAGCTCTCTCTTCTCTCTCTTACCTTACCTCCCAGATGATCGGTTGACTACAGCCGCCTGGGAATTTCACCTCCTCTCTCCTCCTCCTTGTCTAGATGATCGGTTGAATACAGCCGCCTAGACAAGGGACCTCTCCTCTCCTTTCCTTTACCTAGATGAACGGTTGACTACAGCCGCCTAGGTAAAATTCCCTCATCCACCTCTCTCTCCTCCAAAGTCGTAGATGTTCGGTTGACTACAGCCGCCTGCGACTTTTCCTCACCTTCCTTCCACGCCACCGTGATGAGAATTTTAAATTCATCACAGTGGTGAACCCGACGTTCACTCAACCTTCTTCCTTCCCACCTTCCCACCTAATGTGTCGCCCCAGTCAAATAGTTCGGTGTCCCCAATTTTAAAAGTCAAATTTTAAAATTTAAACTTCAGTCTAACAATTTTCGCAATTTTGGCCCAACCTCAACCGCACGGAGACCACACAACTCTCACATCTCCGCCCAGCCACACGCACTTCCACTTCCCTTAATTGCGAATTTCAAATTCAACAAATTTGAATGTTGAGTTACAGCTATGGACCCGAACTCACCATCGCCCCCGCTCCTGCGACCAGCCACGCTGCAGCCGCCCGCCGCTGCGACAACTGACGCAACGGCCTCAACCGACGACCCCTTCTCCACCCTCTTGCCACCAAGCTCTGCGACATCAGCCGCAGCACACGCCGCCGCCGACGTCATATGCACCTCCTCCGCCTAGCCGACACGACAACACACCACGACGTCCCGCGGCGGGCCGCCCCCCTCGCCGAAACGGGGGGGACCGCCGCCGCGGCCGCCAACCTCCCACCAGCAACTCGCTGCACCACCATACCCCTTCCCCGGACACACACCGTTCCCCCACCCGGGAACGGCAACCCCTCCACCTCCCCCACGGCCGCACCTCCCTGCGCTGCCACCAACCCCCGTCCCCGAACACACACCGTTCCCCCACCCAGGAACGGCAGCCCCTCCACCTCCCCCACGTCCGCGCCTCCCTGCGCCGCCCCCAAACAATGCTACCCCTCATACGACGCCGCCACGGCCGCCAACCCCCCAACCGCGCCTAGCTGCGCCTCCAAGCCCCTCACCCCACCACCAACCGTTCCCCCACCTCGGAACGGCCCCTCCCCGCCCGCCACCAGGGCAACCAACCTTCCGGCCGCCACTCACGCCGCCGCTACCGTTCCCCCACCCCGGAACGGCCCCTCCACGCCCGCCACCAGGGCAGACAACCTTCCGGCCGCCACTCACGCCGCCGCTACCGTTCCCCCACCTCGGAACGGCCCCTCCACGCCCGCCACCAGGGCAACCTACCTTCCGGCCGCCACTCACGCCGCCGCTACCGTTCCCCCACCCCGGAACGGCCCCTCCACGCCCGCCACCAGGGCAGACAACCTGCCGGCCGCACCTCACGGCGCCGCCAAAACCCTCTCCCCGCCAACTACTGTTCCCCCACCCCGGAACAAACCCCCCACAACCGCCACCAGGTCCTCCAACCTCCCGGCCGCACCTCGCGACGCCACTACCCCACCTCCAGACAAACCCCCCACCGTTCCCTCACCCCAGAACGGCAACATGGCCACCCGCGTCTCCTTCCCAGGGGACAAACCCCCACCGCCACCTCCACCCCTCAGCTCCGGCACCCCTCCTCCGGGCCTTCCGCCCCCATTTAATGTTTGCATCGGCCCTCAGCCCCTGTCACTTTGCGCCTTCAGCTTCACCTCTTGTTTGCCATAGCCCTCAGCTCCTGTCACCTTACGCCTTCAGCTCCACCTTTTGTTTGCCGTAGCCCTCAGCTCCTGTCACCTTGCGCCTTCAGCTCCACAAATATTGGTTCAAACTGGGGGGACCTCTGTCGTGAGTCCCTCCCGGGAACACTCCTATAATATTAAGTTCTCACCAATATCCAAACGCCAAACTAAAGCTCCGTAAATAAAGATATGAGTGGGGACAGGCGACAGAACCCAGGGTTACTCAACCTGGGGCCCCACTACCAGCTCCTTGCAAGGAGTTGGAGGGAGAGGCCCCCAAGTCCTATAAAACCCTGGATCCTGGAGCTCAAGCTTCATTCGACACTTCCTCTAACCAGCTCTCTCTTCTCTCTCTTACCTTACCTCCCAGATGATCGGTTGACTACAGCCGCCTGGGAATTTCACCTCCTCTCTCCTCCTCCTTGTCTAGATGATCGGTTGAATACAGCCGCCTAGACAAGGGACCTCTCCTCTCCTTTCCTTTACCTAGATGAACGGTTGACTACAGCCGCCTAGGTAAAATTCCCTCATCCACCTCTCTCTCCTCCAAAGTCGTAGATGTTCGGTTGACTACAGCCGCCTGCGACTTTTCCTCACCTTCCTTCCACGCCACCGTGATGAGAATTTTAAATTCATCACAATATAATTATTGAATCCCGCGAATTTTTATGAGCCTGTAATTCCCGGGCCGGCTCCAGTACTTGATTTAGGGGCTTTCCTGGGGGGAACTCGACGGAATGTATTGACCAAAGAAAACAGTGTTCAGCGCAGAAGGGGCATCTAAATAGGTACATAATAAACCGTTGTGTAATAATTCACAGCGTTTTTAATTAACGAATCAGCATGTTCCTGTATGTTCCATCGATGAAATGCATTTAGATTGTTTAGGTGAATGTCCTCGATTTTTTCTGAATTTTTCCGACTTTCATTAGAAAGAAACTGGGGAGGAACAGGTTTCTGCAAGCTCGCTATGATGTCGACTAGAGTAAGCCTCTGGTTTGTTCTCGAAGTACCTACCTGCATAGGTAGATAGCGATTCATAGGAATAACCGGTTCTTGAACTGCCTTATCATGAAAAATCTCGATTAATCGTATAATTCATTAAGTTATTTACTGCCCCTTTTTTACAAGTCGTTCCCATCCAAACTCACAAAGCGTGTAGTAGTGATTAGGTATTGGAAAGAGATGGTTTTCTTGTGAAATGGGAATTTCATTTTAAACATTTCCTTTTTCCACTTGAAAAATCATGAAAAACAGTAACATTGATCAAATTTATTTGATATACCTTTTCTACCAGTCTTTCCCATCCCTATTCTCAAGGTCTGAAGGAGGTACTTAGGAAAGTTGTGAGGAGCGCTTTTTTTTTGCAAGAAATTGGAATTTTATATTGAAATATCTCATATCTCATATTGATAAATATGATGAATCGTATTACTTATCACATTTATTCCCTGCCCCTTTTCTACGAGTCGTTCACTTTGAAATCAACAAAGCCCAAAATAGGTAGATAGTAAGTAGCGCTGTAGGTTTTTGGCACAATATTGGAAATTCACTTTAAAATGTACAAAATCCTGATAATTCTTACAAAATCCTGATGTATCGCATCATTCATGAAATTTATTTCCTCCGCCTTTTTACCAGTCGTTCCCATCCAAATTCGTAAAGCCTAATATAGTATAGGTAGTATAGGTAAGAAGCACACACAAATCGGAATTTCATTTTAAAATTTACCATCGCCCCTTGAAATCATGAAAACCTGTAACATTTATCAAATGGTATTGTTTCTTTTTCTGCGAGTCGTTCCCACCCAAATTCACAAATCCTGAAGAAGGTAGGTAGTGGGAAACGCGGGTTTTCGCACAAACTTGTGATTTCATTTTGAATTTCACTTTCTCATGTTCAAAGATAATTGCATGTCAGTTTACTACAAAGTTAGAATGTATTCATAGCTTACAATGTTGAATTAGCCATCCAAACTTACATCACGTAAAATCGAACGAGGTTTTACAGAAAAGTTGATCAAAGGCGCGAGATTTCGACGTCAGTCCTTGTTGAATTGGAGTAGGTACCTTATGTCCTGGTCTTGGGAATACGTTTTTTAAATCGTATATGCGGGTTCTTTAGGAGAGATTTGGCAACGCTGCCGGAACTCGTAATACTGGTCATGTGGAAAATTGGGAGGATATACAGAAGGCACAAATACGGTCAACTATACGGATGTAGCAAATGTGGTCAAATGAAATGAGGCGGATGGTGAATATAGACCGGAGGCCGCAAGATGCTACAAGCGGTTAGATGCCACAAAGGTGGTCAGGTTTATATATATATATATAAATACAGTGAACTCCATAATATTCTTATTTACATTTCTCCACAAAAAATGATTCAGCTGAACCAACTCATACTGATATTATTGACACGTTTGCAGGGAATATTCATATTTCTGCAACTACTTCTCATCAGAATCCCTTTGATTCTCGATCGTCTGCGGTACTTCTTCCCATCTTACTTGCTCATGTTATTGATGCTCATGGCATGCCACATATTGCCCGTGCCTTGTTGGACACAGCTAGTACATGCAGCTTAATTGATTCTGAGTTCGCCAGACTATCAAATCGAAACCCTCTGTGGTAAACTCTCCGTTACATGGAGTTTCTAGTACATGCATGGCAAATGTTACTGAATCCTTCAAATAGTCGTCGTCGTGGAAAACGGACTACGGTGCACTTCATCAAAGCATTTCCCATGAAGCTTATCACGGGATCACTTCCATTCCGTCATGTCCCTCCTATTTTGTGGACTCATGTACAAGGTTTTGGATTTGGCAAATCCAGGATTTGGGATTTCATCCCCAATTCAGCTTCTTCTTGGGGCAGATATCGTTCCTCACATTGTTGGTAATGGTCGACAGTATGGACCTCCTGGAACTCCTGTCACCCTTCAGACTTCCTTCGAATGGGTACTTACTGGAGAAACATACGTCAATCCTTCACGCTCTATGCACATCGACTCATGCTGTCATGAACCTTCTTGTTTCTCTACAATCATGCTTCACTTGAGGAAATGGTCGAATCATTCTGGGTCTCCGAAGAACCTCCCATCTCGAAGATTCTTAAACCAGAAGATTAAGCTTGTGAATCTATGTTCCTTGAAGACACATATCTTGATGATAATTTACATCGATATGTAATCCCTTTACTTGTCAAGGAATCGCCTCCAGAATTAGGAGATACCTTCTATGGTGCATCACGATTCTTTCATTCCCTGGAATGCAAGTTCTCGGTGGATCATAACCTTTTCAGGAATATAAGATATTCTTTGACGAATTGATTTCCTCTGAAATTGTGGAACTTGTTCCTCAGCCTGACCAAACTTCATTTGCTTATTGTTTGCCTCGTCATAGGTGCGGAAACAACAGAGCACTTCTACTCGCTTACAAGTTGTCTTCAATGGTTCCTTTCATTCGTCTAATGGTCCCTAACTTAATGAGTGCTTTCATCCAGGCCCTAAGCTACATTCTGACATTGTTGATGTAATTTTGAATTTTCTCCCCCATGAAGTCATATTAATAGTGGATATCCAGTGTATGTTTCATCAGATCGCTATTCGTACTGAATATCGAGACTAACTAAAACTTATTTGGAGGAATAGTACTGATCAACCTACAATTTTTACCGCATGACCCCTTTGGGCTCAAACCCTCTCCCTATTTGGATATCCGTGCTTTGCAGTTCAAAGATAAATATCCACTTGCTGCTGAAGTCATTCAGACTGATTTGTATGTTGACGACTGCCTCATTTGAGCTCCAGATGTCTCCGCCCAGTTGCTACAATCTGAATTGGTGATTTTACTTATTCAAGGAAGCTTTGAACTCCAGAAATGGGCTTCCAATAAGCCTGAATCTTTGATTAATATTCCTCCTGAATTTCAGCACAACTCAGCGATCTCTCTAGATCAAAATCAGCCACATGGCTTCAAAGTTCTAGGATTACACTATGATCCTATCAGTGACTCGTTTTCATATCAGTTCAGTGACACTGATGTAGTCCCCACAAAGTGAGGTATTATTTCGGACATTGCTCTTCTTTATGATCCCGTGGGCTGGTTGGATCCTTCAGTATTCGTTGCTAAGCGCATTCTCCTTTATATATTGGAGATTAAACTCGATTGGGACACTCCTATTCCTCCTGACATTCTTAATGTGTGGGCTTAATTCAAAGGGTGTCTTTCGGCACTTGGAAACATTTCCCTCAACAGGTGTTTCACATCAAAAGATCCCAGTATGGTGTATGCGCTTCACGGCTTCTCAGATAGCTCTGAGCTTGGTTATGGTGGTGTCATTTTCCTGAGAGCCATACTGCCTGATCAGACAATCTCCACTAATTTGCTCATTGCCAAATCTAGAGTCCCTCCCGTGAGGACTGTTAGCCTGCCTCGTTTGGAACTATGTGGCGCCCTGCTGGTGGCGAAGTTAATTAAACATATTGCTCAGTAGTTTGAGAACAACATTTTAATTTCAAATATTGTTGGACGGATTCTACTATAGTTTTAAGTTGGATCCGCTCCCATGCAAGAAAATGGCAATGCTTTGTTGCGAACCATGTCAATCCAGTGTTCATTCTAGGCATCATGTGTGTGGTGAACACAATCCTGCAGATTGTGTCTCCAGAGATGTTCTCCCTAGTGAGCTTAATGTGCACCCTCTCTGGTGGACTGTTACGTGTTGGCTGTCAAGTCCCAAACATGACTGGCCCTTGGAAGTGGAATCCCAGCCCATTCCTCCAAATGTCGACCTTGAAGAAAAGCATCCTCAACCAATCCTCAAAGTACATCTCAGTCTAGTCACAGTTCCTCAATGTGGATCGCTTCTTGACCCTATACCTACTGAATAGAGTTTCTTCTCTGTTGACTCTTCGAAGTACGGTTTGGGTATTCCACGCTGTTATCCCCAGGCAGAAAGGTAAACATTTTCCATCACATTCAAGTAACAGTGAACTCCACACGGCTCTTTTGTTTTGTGTTGGACGCATTCAGCATGAAGTATTTGCTGCCGAGATCGCAGCCCTTGAAAATGGTCAGCCTGTTCCATAAAAATTAGCCAAACTGGATCCTTTAGTTACAACTGACTGTCAGTATAAAATTCTAAGTTGGAGGACGTCTGCAAAACTCAGCTTGATGCGACTTCATGCCATCCTATTCTGATACCTACCAGACATAAATTTACAACACTTGTACTTTCGTTCTATCACAAGTAATTTGGACATCCTGGACCTCAGGCTCTGCAGGCTATGACATCTAGACGCTTCTGGATCATCAGTGCAAGATCAGCTATTCGGACATTCACTCTGAGATGCATCACCTGTTTCCGAGCAAAACCCAAGATTGTACACCCATTCATGGGCTCCTTACCTGGGTACAACAGGTCAGTTTTTTCCCCACACTGGCATAGATTATGCAGACCAATTACTATAAGGGCCTCGAAATTGAGGAAAGCTCCTGTGTCTTTATTTGTCTCTCCACCAAAGCCTGCTACTTGGAAGCTGTTTCTGACATGACGACAGAAGCCTTTCGAGCAGCACTGCTGTGTTTTATGTCCCGAAGAGGCCGATGCACCCCGACATCTTCTGTGATTGTGGAACTACTTTTGTAGGTGGTGATCGAGAACTTACTCGTGTTCTTCGATCTTCGGAGAAAACCATCGTATTGCTTCCAAACTCTCAGTTCAAGCCATAACCTTCCACTTCAACCCTCCTGCTAGTACGCACTTTGGCAGGATTTGGGAAGGGCTTGTCAAGAGCATTAATCATCATCTGTGTCACTTAATTGGGTCTCAAATTTTGACTTTCGAAGAGCTTTCCATGGTCCTATATTGTGTTGAAGGCTATCTCAACTCCCGAACTTTGATTCCCATGAGCAATAACCCATATGATGTGGAATTATATACTTACTGCTGGACACTTTCTCACTCTAGTTGCTCTTCCAGAACCTGTACAAGCTCAAGATTCTTCTCCTCGGGATTTTTGCAACCACTGGCTTCGAACCAGATTCATCCATCAGCAGTTCTAGAAGCGATGGCACACGGAGTATTTGACAACTCTGCAAGTCAGATAGAAGTGTTTGGATTTGGCAGATGTTCGTCCTGGCGGTGATGGAGTTGTTGTTGCAGCTATTATACGAACCGCAAGGGAACCTACACCAGACCTGTTGTCTAATTGGCTCCACTCCGTTTCCCAGACTCCTCTCAATAACTTCTGCTCTGCTGAAGGGGTCCTTCGGGGGGTTATGTTCAGTTTTTTTCTAGTTTTATATATACATATTTTCCAAATTGACTTACTTATTTTTCACATTTACCTTCATCCACATCCTTCATCCATACACTTCACACATTCAAAACATTATACACCATTTCAACCGAATAACCCTTTCATTCATCTTTTCTTTGTGCGCGAATCAGGCTTCACCTGCGGCAATTTCGCTTTTTCCGATTTTTACCACACACTTTTCTTTGGTCCAGCTTATTGATATCACTTCTTGCTTTGCTGAGTCCCGTAATAGTATCACTTTTGCCTTTTAGCCATAATCGCACATTTTAACTTTTCTCATCAAATTCCACATTAATGCCATCACTTTTCCCTGCATCTGCGTTTCTCCGTCCTCACCTATCATCTTCATAATTATCTACAAAAACTTCTACTTCATCGGATGGGCCCATTCACGCGTCGCCACATCAACTTTAAGGTACTGCAATACCATTCACCCATCCCCCTACCTACCTTATTTTCTTTTCACTTTTCATGATTTGTAAAATTAATATTTTCAAAGATTTTAACCAGCACCTACAGTCGTTGCTCCCATTGTGAAGATTCAACGCGTTTCTCGGCTCTGGTCCTTCGCTTAAATTTACATTTACTTAAAATCCAACAACATCTCTTGTCTCTTTTCCCCAGCAATATTTTCGCAAAAGACAGTCTCACCAACGATTTATGTATGTTATTTCCGAGTCCCTCACTTCACTTTTCCACACAATAATCCACTACTTTATCATGTTATCGTGCCTCATACTGTGCACTGCTATCAGTGGGAACGGTACGATTGGAATGTTATCTCAGTTTTGTGTGCGCTGTGCGGTTCAGGAGTATACATTTCTGTCTCTGCAAAGCACCCCTCCCGTTCATACTTGATGATTTATTAATAACTCGGTGCGGTACCACGCATTATATGACTTTTCATACCTGATATGTTGTGATCTGCTTCTTGTTATATCGATGCGCTGACGTTTGGAGGTCGTTCTGCGGATTGGTGGAGTAAACTATGAACCACCCTCATTGGGATCCTTGTCCTCTGTCATACGGCAACTCAACAATGTCACCGGCGGCAATATTGTTTCATCACACAGTATGATTCATCACATGTGTCGTTTCATCACACATACCTAGTATATTTTCATCACTGCCATTACCCCATCCCTTTTCTTACCTGGTGTCACATCTGAGGCGTATGGTTATGTAAAAAAACCAGTCTACATGCTGGACGACTATTGTATAATTTTGCAGTATTGCATGTCAGTATATAAATACAGAATTCTGGCGAGGAAGGTAGCACATTTGAATTGCCCGATTTTAATAGTCACACACAGTTAGTTGGTCATCGCGCAAGAATAAGAACTGTTCACTTCTGCGAGTGAATACTTCCATATTTCACCGTACATACCCATGGTTTCTTCGTGGCCTGTGAGGGACTTCGGCATACTTCCGTACGCGGTAGGTAACCTAAAAATGTTTAATATTAGTGTTAAGATACGTTGTTTAGAGTAATTTTTAGATTTTAATATTAGTGTAATATAGTGAATAAGTACCTATCGAAAATTATCCAGGTGTTCGAGTTTCACAGCATCTGTCGATCGCCGAATGATTTTGTTGTGCCTCTTCGTCAAATCTTCCACAGTTTTTCGTTTGATGTTACCACGGATCTCCAGTAACTCCAATATTCTTCGTCCTTCAAACGTTCGTGGTTATGCTCACTCGTCACTTTTCGAAGCCACCACACCCGGAATTAAAATACATCGCCATACAGCATCACCAGTTTTCAACACTCTCAGATGGCAAAATGGAAATACACAAATTAATATTGTTCAAAAAATGAGAGATTGAGCCCCGCGCTTGGATAAAACAACCAGAGACATGTCGACTAGAAGGCTAGAAGGCTGACTACATGAACTGATAGCGTGATGAAACGATTCTTGGCCCGTGTGATGAAACTATACGTAAATAGAGGGTCAAAGAACAGAAGAATGTGACGAATCGGTTGACGCCCAATTCACTGTGTCAAGAGTAATCACTGTTCTAAATACTATTCTCGGCACTTTATTGCTTCTGGACGCCTCCAAATTCAAATACACCGATATTAGCCGGCTTAGCAAGGCCTATGCTGCCGATTAGCTCCTCTGTGGTGCAATGTTCTTGCAATGTAATTGCTCAAGTTTCATGGGATCACATCTTTGTTTTACCTATTTAATTGCATAATTTTTTTCCCCGTGTCTTCTTTATTTATGCTGCATTTTTATTAATTCGGGATTTTTTCTCAACTCCTGTTTCACGGTATCCCTCTAATCAGTGGAAAGTCCCGCCACATTACACAATCAGATCCGCCAAGATTTATATTGTTCTTAGAGAACAAAATAATAAGGTTTCCGTTTCCATTTTGCTGTCGCAGTTTTCAGTTATATTCTAGATCGGCATTATCTTCGGCCAGGAGAATGGATCGGGGACGGCGAGTTCGGGGTACGATTGAAAAACACTCTTTTTTCTCCCGTCAGCTTTATCGGTAGTGTGCACTCGTGGAAGTATACGTCAGGAAACTCGGTGCCAGCGAGGATGGAGGTGGAAGTTTATCCCACTTGGCGGCGCAGAGGGGGTTCGATAGTGCGGTGAGCAAAGAATGGTAGGTACATCGAGGAGTTATGTCGTTCGACGCATGTGTGCGTGAGGCTGTCCCGAGTCTGATCCTTTACTTTGGTACGCTTGGTTATGAGCATGGCCTGTGGCCTGTAGAGCCCTGGTGTTGAAAAGAGGGAATGGCGGTAAATCGGTCGAAAGGTCCAAAGTAATAAAAAACAGGCAGTTTCAGAAGTAGCTTTGCTGTGCGGCAAATCTTGCGGGTTACTACGAGCAGCACTCTGGCTTACAGTGATACATATTATGGGTATCGTGTGGATGAATATAAATCTGTGTAGTATAAACGTACAATATTTATTATTGAAATACCAAAACTTTATAAATGAACGTTCCAATAAGTATTGAAAACACCTTTACCTTCAGAAACTGTATAGTTAAAATAATATAAATCAAAGATGTAAACTGTACACACATTTCCTCGAACTGTTCCACCTTCTAACCTTCCTGCTCCACCTTCAACACAGTTCGGGTTTCGTTCCAACTCTTATGCTCCTTCGCCACATTGTGCCCACAGCCAATATTTTTCCTTACACATCGATTAGAACTCTGAAAAATAACGTCACTATTAGTTCAAACATGAGAACAAGTTCCAAGAACATTATTAGGCTTAGGGGATACCTAAGCTGGCCAGTCATCGTTATGCGCGGAAAGTAAACTAAGGGCCGGTTTCACCAACACGGACTGTCCAGTGATTAATCTCGGTCGAGGTTTAAGCCATTGATTCTGAGAAAAGACAGTTTCACGAACGCCTAATCTCGGAATAACTCGCGCTATCGGCCCATTAAGTTAATACCTCCTTTCAGGTGGTTTAAACCTCTGATCTCCGATTCTCAGCGAGGCCATCGCCATTATTAAAACCTTTTTTGTATGTATTTCTTCATACTCATAATTTTCATCAAACATTTTGTGTCATGAATCGTTTCATGTTGAGTCATCCTCCGATGAAGATTTCAACGAAATTATGGAAATGGGGGTGCCAAGACGGCGGATAATTCGCCAAGGGGTCGACCATTTCCAGAAATGGGATGATGGCGATTTTTGTCGCGAGGTTCCGCCTTCCCAAGGAAGGGGTGAGCTTTGTACTCGATATAATTGAAAAGTTTCTATTTTTCCAAACAGAAATAGGACCACAAATATGTAATAAATAATGTAATTTTACACTAAACTAGGTAGGCAACAACATCGGACCCATCATGGCAATTCATTTCCTCGAATACTTAATACACAAACCTTCTCATCTCGGTATGCGTTCTTCTGGGGCATTTGTGAGGGTTCATTTTGCGAAAAAAAATTGTTAGATTTTGAAAAAAGGTCGCAGTATTCGTTGAAAGAGTTAAGTTTGTGCTTCAGAATACAGAGTCGTTTCTTGTTTGTATATTACTTTATTGTATTACACAGTTGTCTCCGCAACAATGGATGGCGGACAAAACGTAAGTATCTATAGAAGAAATATCATAGATCCACCGCTCATGGATGAGCATCTCTCCTCCATGTTTTCTGCAATACGAGATTTGTGTTTCTGGGGATAGCAATGGTGGTGCAAACTAAACAATCTCGGCTTAAACCCAAGTTCGGCTAAACCGCGGATCAAAAACGTTGGTGAAACTGTCGAATCTCTGAACCGCAGATCAAATTTGAATCCAGGATTTATTGATACCAGGTTTAAAGTGAGTTGGTGAAACCGGCCCTAATTGTGCCATGAAGACATATACGAGTTGATGTGACGATGAGAATGTTGAACGTGAATCGTATTCCATCTACCCCCCTCCCCCCACTTTATAATTCTATTTTTTATTTCTTATTTGAGAAAAGGGCAGGCTGCTCAACTCAATGTTCCACTTTTAGTAAACTGTCTTACACAAGGTAAAGACAAAAGGTTCAGTCCAGTCCATCTATAAATGACCTTACCTTGTAAAGGGACCCGCAAACCAAATTTCATTAATTTTCTTTCATGTTAACTAAGTAAATGGCTAAGTACGGGGGGGGGTGGACAGAAATTGTTGGTTTATTATTTTGAATAATGAACCATTGGAATCTAGCATGAAGAAGGAACCCCCCTCTAAAAATTTGATGGTTTCCGTTTCAAGGTTCGTAGAATCCGAAAATGGAATAAAAAAATTTCTGTCCGAACGCCTTACTTCGCATCATGAACCAAAATTAATGCAATTCGGTTTGTAGGTCCCATTTTGGGTCTAGTCGGTCGATGAAGCTCGGCGTTGCTGTCAGTCATCTCTTAGAGGTGAAAATAGGGGTTGCTATTTCCAGAACGCCATAGCTCAAAAACTAAATAGAATAGTATGGTTTTTTTAAAAGTTTTTAAATTGATCCCGAACTTGAGAATTGTTTGAGACAACTCGGAACGGCGTCCTGCCGTTGTTGGCACCCGAAAAGCTTCTTCAACATGATCGTGAATGTAACGGTATATATCAGCCCTGATTATAAACCCGCATAGCTGTATGACATCGAGTTAACTTGGCAAACGTTGTGATTCATGAATAACCGTTCACAGCTGTGATGAAAATCGTTATAGACATGTATCGCTGTTGGACGAGAAGTGTGAAATGGGCGTAATTTCAGTGAACTTGATTGGGAATAGAAGATATCTTCATCCTTGTCAGCTGAAACCACGAATTTCGCCTCCGGAGCTTTGGATTAGTTTCTGACCTCAGTTCTGTGTTGTCCAACTGCCTCTATCCACATCCTCTTCTCATGGTAACTGCAAATGATTATTCAATCCTTCCCAAGTGAGATTACGGTACCTTCGTATTTTTAGCATGTCATTTGGTTTGTAATATCCTAGTGTGTACCGGTATCAGGAGGGAATTCGTTTTTATTTGATCCAGCACTATACAATTTTATTTTATTGATATTTGTATTTTTTCTCCATTTTGTAGATTCAAATTTGTGGCCTTAGGCCAGTTAGGTGTGTATCAGGGTGTGCTAGCTGTTCGGCCAGTAAATTAGGTGTGTGTTTGGTGTGTCTCATGATTGTTTAAAAGTTGAATTATGTCATTATTTTGCTGCGGTCTTCGTTCAGTGCTGAGAGTTTTGCTTTCATGTTACAACTGTAATTGCTAGTTATTCAAACAGTTACGTTTTCTCTGTTCTTAACTCCGAAGCTCTGTTGAATTAGCAAAGGCTGTGCCACTGAAAACGATGAGAATGGAAGGACAGGATACAGAAGCTTCGTATATAATAATTAGGGCTCGGATCAACATGCAAAAATTTGAGGCGAAACATGCACTGAAAAATGCCAAAACATGCAAAAGCATCTTTTTTTAAAAATAATTCAAAGAAAAATTAATTTTAGGCTATGAATGCTTGTGGAACCCCGTTTTAACGAATAAGTACGTAAAATGTTAAGAATATTTGAAAAACCATGAAAAAAGTTTATGAAATGTATATGAAACTAATAATAAATAAATTAATTTAAAATAAAAAATTGAAAATTTTATATCATGCGTGAATAAATAAATTTGCAATCATCAATATTGCTTTTCATTAAAAATCTCTCAAGCAAAGGGATAGGTTGTAAGAGGATTACGTCTTACGAACCCATCCATTTTAATCCCCGCAAAAGAATCGGGCCTTTCCAGACAGCCTGGTTTCCTGCATCCTTTTGACTTTGAATCTTGAGTGAGGCCAATCACCCCATTTTAGTTTGAAAAATGCTATAGAAAACAAACTACCACTCGTTTTAGTTAGTTATTTTTAAAAAAAAGTTTGGTTTGTACCTAAATACGGCGGACAGACAGAAATATTTTTATTGCAGTTTTGGATTCTACATACCTTGAAACGTAAACCATCAAATTTTGAGGGGGGGTAAGAATTTTTTTTTTCATGCTCGATTCCAATGGTTCATTATTGAAAATAATAAACCAAAATTAGTTAAAAAAATCCATTTTTGGTCAATTTTTTCTATAAAACTGCTAAGAATACACGAAACATGCACAAAACATGCAAAAATTTTGAAAATAATGAACCATTGGAATCGAGCATGAAAAAAAAAATTCTTACCCCCCCTCAAAATTTGATGATTTACGTTTCAAGGTATGTAGAATCCAAAACTGCAATAAAAATATTTCTGTCTGTCCGCCGTACGCCGTACGCCGTACGCCGTACGGGTCACTTTTCTTAGTTACCATGAAAAAAAATTGATGAAATTCGGGTTATAGGTTCCGTTCGGCGTCTAGTTGGTCCTCGAAGCTCGACGTTACTGTGAGTCATCTCTAAGGGGTTCAAAATAGGGGTTGAAATTTTCAAAACGCCTATACCATTTTTTTACGTGAATATTTTTACGGTTTTAAATAGTTCTTGAACTTGCGAGTTTTTTAAGACCATCCGGAGCATCGTACGTCCAGCCGTTCGTTCACAGTAAGGCCCCAAAGTTTGCACCGACAGGCATTTTCGACTCCAGTGTGAATGAAATTGTATACAATTCAAACCAAATCTCGTAACCAGAGACGCGCCCACAATAGGAATTTGTGAATACGGCCAATCATTGGTAGGGATCACCTGATTATATTGGCGGAGTATGAAGTCGAGTTGGTTGTTCTGTGATATTATTTCGCTTGAAAAATGATGGCTCTTTTGGAGTTTGTTGGTAGGTAGTGAAACTTGAACAAACGTTGAAGTATTATTGATGGGTAAATTATTACTACGGTAAATCATTACTCAACGGTAAATTATTACACAACGGTTCATTATACCATCTACGTAGAAGGGGCTGGAGTTTGTTGGTAGGTACTTTTGCAACTTTTTTCACTCCTCATCAACAATTTCTTTTCAGAACTTCATTATGTGTGTTTCTTTTTGTTAGGTACTGTTTGTCATCGGCAGAATTATTTTAGCAACATTTAACTCGTGATTTAGGTAGGTACCTAGTAACGAGTACGGGGTTAGGTACTAACCTACGGAGGGTCTGCGATCTACGTAATATGTATATAATAGAATAGTTCATATCATATTATATAGAAGGGTTATCTATACATAGAGCTGTGATCTGTAACAGGAGGGTATTCTATACAAAATAATAAACCGTTGTGCAGGGATTTGCAGCGTTTTTTTGGTTGCAAATGGTCTGAAAACGATCAAAACGAACTTCTATGAATGTTTGGGGCTTCTGAAAAAAATATGCAAAACATGCAAAATCCTAGCCCTAATAATAATTATCGCATCGCAACGTACTTACGAATAAATTCGAATAATGACGCTTGAATCGTATCCTCCGTCCATCGGCAATTTAAAACCTTCAAGAGTAATTACACATACCTACCGAAAGGAACCCCCACCGTACAATATCGCATAGTCCGTAAAATCATATTTACATCTAATCTCGTGGTTGACTACCGAACCCGCGGTATCAGGTTGCATATTGCCTGAGATTCATTTGACATCCACGAGACCGCAGTCTGGTTTATTCACAAAGGATTGTTGGTACATTGACTCGGGAACAATCGGACCGCTAATATCTCAACCCAGTCCATCTGCTCGGTCGACCGCAGTAGAAATATCACCTTATGGTATTCGGTAAACTGACTTGTAACAGAGCCAAATTCTCTCCTTCCTGTAAGATGTTTTACAACTACCGCATCCCATATTTGGTTCTGCCCAATAGCTTCAGTCTAATCACATCATCCTGGTTCATTCCTGGTACCTTGTGAAACAGTCGAGTTTTGGCAGCAAAGTTCCACTTCTAGTACGCATATCACTGGCTTCCTGTTACTGCAGTATCTATGATTTTATGATCAACTTCAACGAATAACTTATTTATTCGGTGGAGTATCGTTTTGAATTCATCAAGTAAAATAATTTGGCCTCATTTACTTGATCCATATTGTGTACGGGCGTTCTAAAATGGGTGAACGTGGAGATAGTTTGGTATAACATTGAACCAACGCTTGGTATGCGTAGTGACTTTCTCTCTGTCTCGATTGGGTGGTCACTACGGTCATCGGGTTTTTCCCCAATATCCGCGGCGATTGTCGATGGCATACCAATACTATTAGCTAAACTGCTTTGTTGGGTTCTAGGATCGATTTTGAGTACTTAGTGGTCTTATTCATGCCTCTGGGTCAACTCTCCGTCACGTCATTCGAGTCTTCCAAATGCTCTCAGAACTTTTTCAGTATCGATGCTGGTACAGTGTTTGGAGCGTTATAGGTGCCTACTTAGGTGTTCGTAACTGTTTTGGATCCAATTCCTGCTAAATTAACAAGGGGTCTTTGATCCCCTTTGTGCCCTTGAAAGCAGGTTCTGTTGAAGTTGAAACTTCCATCAAAGCAGACCTACTCAAACACCTGCCCAGCATAATTTCATCCAGGAGTTAAGTATTCATTTCCCTGTGATTGATGCGTCTTGCCATTGAGGTACACTTGGTCGTAACCGCGTTGTTTTCCATTTCTTTGGGGTATTCGGAGGGTATGTGTGGAACCCATACATTTCGGTGTACCTATGACTCTTCCGTCAAGTACATACGAAAATGATTACTATTAGAATCCGGAGTTTCCTTGAGAATTGGAATTCCACTCGAATTCCAGTAACTGAGCTATAGCCTTTTCCCTATAAATTTCGTCAAGATCTGAACTGACACATTGATTCCGCATGTGCAAAAAAATATATATACTATTCACACTCATAACGCCTGTTCTATCTTACGTGTTTTGCTAAGCTTTTCAGACGCCGTGAGGCACCAGTGGTTCAATATTGTAGTCGGGATCAGACTTGGTTGCCTCTAGGCACATGCCATTGTGGAAAGCTTTGTTGCAATAACTTGAATGTTCCACGGAAGCACTGAAGCAATTTCAGATTTCCTTCCATGAAACACGATTATGGTTTCCTTCCATCACATAGTTTTTTCTCGATTTCTGAAACTTTCCAGTTTTGGAAATGCAGGGGTTCCCCAAAACTATGCACAATTTTCAGTAGCTGCACAGTCTGTTTTATACTAGATATTGCTATCGTGAAATAGTTAGGAGCCTTTTATTTTAATAAATTCATATCTCACCAGTATATTTATCTTGACGTATTCAGTGTAGCCAACGTAACCCATCATCGTCATCATCAAATCCACATAAGCACACGGCTGCATACACGTAGTAAGTAGCGTTCCTCAAACCACCAGATAATGTCACAAGGGCATAATGATGGGAAAAAAACTTGAAATCGTTTCGAAGAAATTGTTTCAACGAAACAGTTTCTCGAAACCTGAAACAACTGTTTCAAAAGAACGGCCGAAGACGAAACGAACTTGTACGGTTTTGATTCGATTTCGGGTACCAAGGTTGTCAATGGTCAAATATTGGCAACCTTGGGACCCGAAATTGCCATTTCCGTTGCGAGAGACAGCTTCGCAGCACGAAAAACGGAGAAACAGTTTCGCGTTTCTATTGTTTTGGCCGAGAACCGAAATTTCTTGAAGCGGTATTGTTGCCGAAGCTGTCATTTTGAAGCTTCCCCGAAACTGTTTCATACAATAAACAAACTGTTCCTTTTCTCAAAAAGTACATAAACGCCCATCCCTACAAGGACATGGGCACCAGCCTAAATTTCACGTTCTGGCTCTGATTTTAGCTTCTTCCTATAGCGCTTTTGTTTTTCTGCAGCTGACCGTGCCTATATCATAATAATATATAATATAAACCAACTAAAATCCTCCTGTTCTAAGAATTAGGTGTAGGGGCAGTTGAAATGGTTGACTTTAAAACATTACATCACATCACGAGTGTTACTTTTTGAACACTCGTGATGTTTTCATACAAAATCACTATTCCTCATCTCACCTGTTGGACAGTTATGAGAGGATACCCCCAAATAAATTAATGTCCCTAAACTACTTAGTTATCGTTCACATTTTCAATTGATCATAGTTCAGTACAATAAAGTTATCATTCTTGATGAATAATTGTTGTGACACACCAAGTTTTTGGATTGAAATCTGATGGTCCTCTGCCAGCTCCTTCCTCCCCCCAAGGCTGCGCGTCGACTGATAGTTGGTATCACAAGCAAACCTTATCAGGCTGCTTTCCGACATTTTCAATGAACAGTGGTGCCCAGAACAGCCGATAACACTCGTGATGGATTGTTTTACCAAACCTTTGGGGAAACACCTATTTTCCTGCTTTTACTCTCATTGTATCTATTAAAAGAAACTTAAAAAAAAATCCATAATTCGAAATGCAATCATAATATTAATAGTGAAATCCCCGTTTAATTTCATGATGTGCTGATCTTGTGATGGGTAACACTTGTGATGTTTTCTGGCGTTACATTGGGATATTTTTTTTCTTGACATTTTAGTGTTACCTCGTAATGTCTTTCAAAAAATTTCTGCCAAGTTGAGTGGCTTCCTCACTTATTTTAACAAGGACGTATAGAATCAGTTAGTAAAAAAAAAATAAAAATAAAAAAAATAAAAAGAGATGAGTCAAATGATTGAATAGAACCCGGACTGTCCCTAAACATTTCTCAAAAATTGGTCTAGTGGTCCTGGAGTTTTGCCTGTGACAATAGATATTTCATGTTTGCGCATGTACAAGGGCTATTGCTGATTCTGTCATGACGAAATTCATAAGCAATCCCCTTCAAGAATTTGAGCGAAACCGGTTCATTAGGAACTGAGAAAACGTTGTTTCATGACCACGTTTGCGCATGCGCAGTGGTCATTACTGTTCCAGTTGGGGGTTGTGAAATTCATGGGATCGTCTTAGAGCCAGCCCTAAACTACCTTCCGAATTTAGTGCGACATCGATCCTTTAGGAACTGAGAAATCATGGTTTCATGAAATTTACGTTTGCAAAGGCGCACAGGATGAAATTATAAGGAACCGTCCGGGGGCTAATCCGCACACTGCCTGAAAATGTCATCAAAACTGGACATTAGTTCGGTATAGTTCTGCCCGAGACAAGGAAGTGACCACAAATAGACACAGACCGAAAATTGTTCAGAACGCTTTGAAATGCAAAAAGCATGTGGATATGTTGACTTTGGCGGTAATACCGAACAGTGGTTTGTTGGAACTGAAAAACCATTCGAACAACAAATGTAAAGACCGGAGGCATCAAATGGTCAAATAATTTGAGAATGACTGGTCATGCGTACCATGCGTTCTCGAGTATATTGAATGCCCGCCAAAAAAAACCTCAGCCCAAAAAGTATTGATGTTCATTTTGCCCGCCGAAGTTCGCTCTTACCTTGGATGAATCGTGCTCCTTCCCCCTCTGTTGGAGACCTGTGTATAGAAACAACCTGTTCCTTCCTCCCCACACCGTGAAATTTCTTTCAACGCGGTTTGGCGAGGGCTACCCGGAAACAGCGTTGAAATAAATATAGTGTTGTGGGGGGGGGGGGGGGGGGACAGGTTTCTATTATGCACATTCAACGTAAGAGCGAGCTTCGGCGGGCAAAATGGATAGCAATCCTCTTTGAGGTTGAGGAGGTGTTTTTGGCAGGTAAATCATTACAAAAGGTGAGTTGGGGGGTCATCTTTTTGCATTGATGAAGTAAACAATTTTTCCTAGCACTTTCAAATTTTCTCAGTAGGTAGTTACCTACTTAACTAATATTTTCCTGAGTTGGGGGGGGGGGGGGGGGGCAAATGCACAAAAGGGAGCTCTTTGGAGCATAACAAATGTGTGCGCAAAATTTCCGTTCGTTCCGTTAATGTCTGTTAGACTTTGGCCCTGTCAGAGTACAACGACAAGAAGAAGTACGAAAATAGCGAAACTTCCATAATTCCGGCACCTGATTGTCCATAGGTTTGAAGTTTGATACACTTCCTCGGAGGCCCCTCAAGAATGGGTGTACGAAAAATCAACACCGGAGAGCTGGGGGCGGCCGAGTGACTTGTGTGTGTGTGTCTGGTGGGGGGGGGGGCTACTGGTGTTGTTGTGTAATCAATAGTGTTGTGTGTCTTGGTCGCTGTAGGTAGTTATAATAAGGTAGGTATGGAAATCTTCGGTTTTCTTGGCGGGCGGGACGCTCCCGCGTCGCTAGGTTTTCAGTATCGAACAGTTGAGTAAGTGCGCAAATGAAAACGCTGCAAAGTCCTTGTCACATGGGTTTATTATTCTATTGGACATATCTACAGAAATGTTGGCTGTTTATTTATTGTTTCTTTCATATAAAATAATTGAAATAGCTATCTCTGGTGGTTTCCACCAATTTTGGCCCCCAAAACAAGAATGAGGTACGTTTTTTATTTTTTTTTAAATTATCTCGGATCATTGATAGTACCATTTAATCGTTTTGATCCACCTGTTGACACTTTTTCCAGAGTTATTCTACAAATTGATGGTGATTTCAGACGATTTCCCCGGTTTTTGACTCATAAAAAATCAATTTTGGGAGCTGAACATCTGGTAGAACCTCAATTTTCTATTCTTTGGTCAAAATCTTCATATTCGGTCTTCTCGTCCCCAAAAACATGAAAAACGATACCTTAAAAGCTCATGTTACCAACATGTTGCTAAAACGCAAAAAGTACCTATTTTTACTCACATTTTCGCTCATAACACCCCTGGGTATATTCCGATCGGGCTGAAAAGTTTCGGGACACAACTAGGGCCCAAATGGAGCATGTGTGCGAAAGAACGAATTTTTTAGACCGAAAATGAAGCCTGTACATGTGATACGGCGTACGGCGGACGGACATTGCATTTTTGGATCTACGCACCTTGAAACGGAAAAGAAAAAATGTTGAGGGGGTGTTATAACAATTTTTTGCTGAGCGAATACATAGGTGTATTATTCACAGAATAATAAACCAAAAGTTCTCTGCAGCTGAAATTATTTGACCAAATCGTGTTATTTACATCTTCAAATTGCAATATTAACCTAGAGATGTCGATGTACGACAATTCTTTGTACATGTGCATTGTTTTCGGTCCGTCACATCACGGTTCGTTCACATATTCTCTGTAACGTAATAACACGGTTGTGCAATAAAAAAATTCTTCCTGTCTTCAGCTCCAGGGAACTGTGAAAAAAGATGGAAATGGAAGGGGTGGAAGGGGTATCTTCACCGCTGTTTACCCCCATTTGCCGTCGGCCTGTGAATGGATATATGTCATTTCATATTCAACTCGTGATTGTCTTCGGAATCTGTGATCCCATTTGTCAGGCTCTAACCGAAAGGGATTTGCTTTTCGAATAAAGTTATACGGCGAAGCTGGAGAAAACTTTTGATTCCCCCTAAGAGGGTTAGTTCGCTGTTACTGGATGAAATGACTTCGTTTATCCCCCAAAAACGAAACTTTTTTCACGAGGTTCTACGGCGCCTTATATAAAGGAGCGCTTAAAACCTGTTATGGAAGGTTCAAGGAAATTTATCTACAAACAACTTCTTTCTGTTTAGCCCAACACTACCTATGCATTCATTCATTTATATTTTACATGCGAGCGAGCCCAGTTACGAAAATAATAATAAATTGACAGTAATGCAAATCAGAAATAAATTCAGCTCTAAATGAAACCAGAAATGCGGTTGAAAATACCAACCGCACTTACAGGTTGAAAGTACTGGAACCGGCCGTGAATTACAGGTTCATAAAAATGAGCGGGATTCAATGATTAAATTATTGATTATTTGTTGCTATTCATGAAGTATAAGGTAAATAATAAACCGTTGTGTAACAATTTAGCTTTATAGATGCCCCTCCTGCGTGATCACTGTTTTCTGTGGTCAATACCTTTCCTCATGCCCCGTCCAGGAAAGCCCTAAATCGAATACTGGAGCCGGCCCGGGAATTACAGTTTCATAAAAATGCGCGGAATTAAAGAATTCAATCGTTAGTGTTATTTATTTGTTGTTATGAAGCATAACGTTTGTTCAATTTAAAAGAGTACCTATCAACAAAGTCCAAATGAGCCATAATTTTTCAAATGAAATAATATCACAGAACAACCAACTCTACTTCATACAGCCATCCGTGATTACAATCAGATGTTCCCTAGCAATGATATCTGGTCTGGGCTGGTCATGCAGTTTCATTCACGATCATATTGACGAAGCTTTTCGGTGCAAACGGACGACTGGACGTGCAATGCTCCGGGTTGTCTAAAAAAATTCTTTAGTTCAAGACCAATTTAAAAATGTGAAAAAAAAAGAAACTACACCCTTCTACTGAAAGTTTTCGAGCTACGGCGTTCTGAACATTTCAACCCCTATTTTTCACCTCTTCGAGATGGCTAAAGTAACGCCGAGCTTCGCGGACCAACTAGACCCCAAACGGGACGTACAAACCAAATTTCGTTAATTTTTGTTCATGGTAGCAAGAAAAGTGCGAAGTACGGCGGACGGATAGACTTTTTTAATTCCATTTTCGGATTCTACGTACCTTGAAACGGAAACCATTAAATTTTGAGAGGGGTTAATATATATTTTTTTTTCGTGCTCGATTCCAAAGATTTATTTTTGAAAATAATAAACCAACATTTCTGGGGAAGGGGCAGCTACCTGTTGATTTAATGCAGGATTAGGTATGTACTAGTGAAAAAGGCAGTGTACAATGTGATAAGAAGTTTTGCACAGAAATCGTGGTAGTCGATGGAGGGCCCCAGGTAGTTTTTTGGCTAGAATACTCGTAACATTTTTCTGGGACGAACGCCCGAGAAGCGAGGAGCCACGATACCAATTTCGACTTGCAAGGCAGGACAGAGAGGCGTTTGTTCAGCGATTTGTGCAAGCAGATTAGCATATTTTGGATTTATGTGCGCTAAAAACGGCCAAATATGCTTGCAACTATGCACTAAAAAAGCGAGACATGCTCTATAAGTCAAAGAAATCTGCAGTCAAAAAAGGTATTTGTCAAAAATATTGAAATAAATGTTGAAAACAAATCAGTAAATTGAATTCAACTCATATTATCTTTGTCATTCGTCAGAAATTTTAGCACAGTAGCAGACCAACAGCTGCTCTATATTCGATGGAAGTAGGCGGTGACGTTTGTCCGTCAAAATGAGTTTGTAGGCTGAAAAAGAGCTCTCCACATCTGCCAGCGCGGCGTGACGGGGCAATAGTTGTACCGGCATGTGCGACTCCTGGCATTTGTGGTATGTCAGTGCTTTCCCCGGTTAGGTACTTTGCAGTCATACGTAGTTTTTCGAAGCACACATGCAAAATACATATGCACTTACGCATTTTGCAAAATCCCAGCTCTACAATCATAGTATCATATTTTCAAAAACCAGTGATTGCCCACGATTGTATAAGATTCAGTTGCACGTTCCAAACGATCAATCGCATTAACCTACATATCACTTACACTGCTTACAGTTAACAGCTTACATAGCCCATTCCTGGAAGTATGAGTAAAGTAGGTTGGATCGTTGTATCTTTGGTTTTAGGTACCCATATGCACTGGGAATACTCCCGGACGGGCAAGACTCAATCGGAAATATTCCCAACGTTGTTAATTCCTGGTAAACGTGCATGAGTTTTGAAAATTGAATTAAGTATATGAATTTTTGAAAACTTTCGATTCTATTCAATTTTAGAGAAATATGTACCTATCTTGGCTACGAGATGAAAATTCGGAATTTCGCCATAATGTTCATATCATCAAACAACAAGGTGAATTCAAAGATGAGCAGTTTTAAAAAAATAGAAAATGCGTCAAATTTACGTTTTTGGTGGTAAAACTAGCTGAAAATCACCAATTATTTAGACAGAAAATGTCGAGTTTTCTGAGTCGGGAAAAAAAGGCTCAAATGGCCAAACAACTCAGTTGACCAAGAAAAAAAAAGTGCGTTGCCGAAAAAACACTTTTTGTGAGTTGAAAATCTGTAAAAATGGCCGAATTGGCAGACATCGATATAAATTCACCAAAAGTGGTATAAAAATGTGACGAGACAGAAAATAATAATTCAGTTATCAACCTTCGGTATTTTCTGCAGAATCGTGGTTCAAATTATGCTGTTAGGTGTCAAAAGCTCGTAACTGGTGCGTAAAAATTGCTAAAACTCATCATAATGAATGCAGTCAAATCTGGGGATTTGGCACTTTCTAGAGGAAGTTACTCCCAGTCTGCACCTTTTACGAAAATTCAACAGACTTCTTAGCTCTCTCCTCCCTGTTATCCCCTTTATAAAACAGAAGATGTTAACAGACATTCCAGTAAGTATTGCCTGCAAATTGCATAGTATATTATACCGCTGGACCTTCTCATACCACTCATATTGTTCATGTAACCGAGCGAAAGGACTATAACCTAAAAGTTCATGATATGAGTATATTTTCGAAGTAACGGGTACCTATAGTTAATCTGCCCTCTTATATAATCAAACTTTTACACCGTTTAACAAACTTTTACACACCACATTTTTTCATCGTTTAACAAAAGTTGGCAATTTATTGATTGCCCTCTTGACGTTCAAGTTATTTAAATAATATTTAGGCTCAGAAGTTTCGTTTTTACACTTTCTAGACAGTTTTCATTATTGTTAGAGAGCACAGCGGATTTCCCCATTTTCGAGCTAGCTGAACACGAATTCATCGAAAAATTGAAATTTCAGCTCCTTCAGGTAGTTCAGTGTGTGTACGTGTGTTAGCGCGCGCATGTTTCCAATGTGCGAAGGATGTGCCCGGTAACAATAACTTTGATAACTGTTGTTATTATCAAGTTCAGGCATAATGACGTCGGTATTTATTCCCACCACCGAGGTCATACATCATCGTAGAGGACGGTGGCTTATTACGTGCATCTCAACTTTTGATATATGTAGTTTACCACAGATTTCAATCTCGAAGAACTCAACTCCCATTTCTTCGGCATCGTCCATCCTCCAGCTTCGGGTTGAACGGTACCGTTGAACGACCACGTGACCCAACCAAGATAAGTCAGGATTACTGATAGCTGATAGGGAAGCCTTTCTTTTATCCCTGGCCACTTCCGTGAACGTGTGTATTTACCCTTGACTCATTCGAAGGACCCTTTTTCCCCAGCCCCAATCATTTCCATTTTTCTAGTAAAGATGGCTACGGCCTTTTCTTTTGACTTTTTCTAGATCTTAGGAATTTATATGGTGGACATGATCTTTCCTTATTGGCTGCACCTGTTGTGCTGCAGCTCAGCCTGAATACCAATGAAGTATAACGATTCATTCCATTCCTTGATCCTATTCGGGGTTCCCTCGTCTGATACCTGAAAAGAGAAAAATGTGCTTTCAAGCCTTTTGGTTTATTATTCTCAATAATGAACCTTTGGAATAGAGCATGAAACAAAAAATGTTAACCCCCCCCCCCCCCCTCAACATTTTATGGTTTCCGTTTCAAGGTACGTTGAACCCGAAAATCAAATGAAAAAATAACTGTCCATCCGCCGTACGCCGTAGGTACTTCTCATTTTTCCTAGTTACCATGAACAAAAATTAATGAAATTTCATTTGTAGGTCCCGTTTGGGGTCTAGTTGATCCTCGAAGCTCGGCGTTCGTGTCAGTCATCTCTACTACTACTTTTTTCCCTTCTACTACTACTGGTACTTTTGCAACTTGAACAATCGTAAAAGTATTATTGGAACAACGGTAAATTATTACACAACGGTTTATTATGCTATCTACGCAAAAGGGGCATCTGTACAGGTAAATTATTTACCTGTATAGATACACATTTATTATTTATCTTATGCTTCATGAATAACTTCAAATAATGACTGACTGAATTATTGAGTGCCGCGCATTTGTATGAAACTTTAATTCCCGCGCCGGCTCCAGTCCTCCATTTAAGGATTTCCTGGAGGGAGCTCGAGGGTACTGACCACAGAAAACAGTGATGAGGTAAATAATAAACCGTTGTGTAATAATTTGCATCATTTTTAAGTGTTTGAATGCACTGTGAATCCCCCTTAACTATTTCCTTATCATTACCAACCGTTTTCTCTATACATTTTGGACCTTGTTTTATACCGTGTGAACGGTTTTTGTTGTTGAACAGAAAAGTGATTTCATTTTTGACTGAGGATTCGCCTCTGAGGATCCTTGTGGCTTGAACAGTTAGAAAGCAAAAGTGTTTGAATTGCGTCTGACCATGTACAAATTACGTACATCGTACACTTTCGTATTTGATATGTACTAAGTAGAATGATCGTTGCTCTCTGTTTTAAACTCTTGCATCCAAGTTAATATCGCGACCATGATTTGTACCTACATATTTTATGATAGGTGTTGAGCAGAATGGTCGGTGTGAGTTATGTTACATGTTGAGGCTTGTTACATTTCACAGTAATAAGTTTTAGTATCTGCAGTAGTTAGTTGGATGAATATTTTGTTGAGTCTCTATATTATACATTGTGGATTCTGTGTAACAGGGGGGGGGGGGGGGTTAATAGAGTAGGTAGGTAGGTACCAATAGGTAGGTAGGTAGTAGGTATAAGGTAGGTAGGTAGGTAGGTAGGTAGGTAGGTAGGTAGGTAGGTAGGTAGGTAGTTTGATCCAAACTGAATAGTATTCAGCTACCATTAATAATGTTCTGTAGTATCTACAACAGTATTTTCATCCTTGACCAGGAGTTGCATTTTATCTGTCGTTGAGACCTCGGTTTTTTGCCTCAGCTGTTTTCCCAGGGGTTCCGCACCCATTAGTATTCTGCTGAACGGTTCAACATGTGTCGATAGGGCATTGAATAACTTTAATTGTATTTCGTTTTTCCTCGGGATGGGTCGTCCCTGGTATTTGCTCTTACCCCGTTTCTTTATTCGGAGCGACGCGCGAATACCGTGGGAAAGCTGGGAAACCGTAATTTATTCTTCAACCATCTCCTTTCTCACCCCCTCGTGACGAGAGAAATGCCAATATTTCTGATTCTAGATTAAACAGGCTTATCCCCACCATTGCGGAGGGTGGGACAATTTTCAATCCTGGATAATTTTGAATGTTTACTCTGCATTCAAATATTCCTGTATCCGAGTCAATAGAATGTCGAGAGAGTTTGGTCCCGACAGATGTTTTCATTGTTTCTCATCGTGGTTTCTACTTCATTCTCCCTAGTTTCTCAGTTTGTATAGTCACTTTCCTCCACTCCACACCTTGTTTTTATGTTTGCCTCTCATCTTTTCCCAGTGAAGTTCTGCCATTATTTACAGTTACGAGGTTCAACTTGTCAAGAGGAAACGAGAAGGAGTTTTTTTAAAGATCAGTTCCTGCTGGCAGCTTGGGTGATGGAAAGTTGCAATTGTTATCGGAACAGTACGTTTTCTGGCAGATGTGTCTGAAGCAAATTAAAACTTGAACTAAGTCATCGGATTGTTCCCATTTTCGTGTTAGAAACCTCGTTGAATCATGTTCGTAGCTGTTTGAGCTTTGCAACTTTCAAACGGACGGCCGTATTACTTCTTTCAGTGTTCCGCTTTATTTTGGCTAATGAACCTTTGGGATCTAGCACGACGAAAAACATTTTTAACCCCTCTCAAAATTCGTTGGTTTCCGTTTCAAGATACGTAGAATCCGAAAATGGAGTTAAAAAATTTCTGTCCGTAAGCTGTGCGTCGCACTTTCCTTAGTTACCATCCACCAAAATGAATGACACTGGGTTTATAGGTCCTATTTGGGGTCTAGCTGGTCCGCGAAGCTCGGCGTTCCTGCAAATCATCTCTAAAGGACGAAAAATAGGGGTCAAATTTTTCAGAACGCCGTAGTTCGAAAACTCAATAGCTTTCTTTCTTTCTTTCTATGGTTTTTTTTAGCGTTTTTAAATTGATTTCGAATAAAGAATTTTTGAGTCCGACCGGAGCGTTGTACGTGCAGCCGTTAGGTGTAGGTGATATCCGGCCCAGATATCATTGCTAGGGAACACCTTGTTATGAATATGGCTGTATGAAATCGAGTTGGTTGTTCCGTGATATTTGAAGACATTTCATTTGAAGACGGATGACTCTTTCGGATTTTGTAGGTATTGCCCACATAAAGCAGTGGTCTATGTAGAAGTGGTATCTATACACGTAAATAATAAACCGTTGTGTAGTAATTTGCAGGTTTTTCTTCTGGGGGCACTATACGGCAGGCCATTTGCTTTTTAAAATGGCGGCATCACCACGTTTGACCTGAAAATTCATCATCAAAACGGACATGATCCTAAATCTCGGATGTCATATTTTCATAGTAGGTAGTTCCGCTGTGTTTTAGATGTGCAGACGAACGTTAAGTGCGATATCGTTAACTATGGGAATATTTGGGTATCGTCCTGCATGCACTCCGGATTTATCGTGAGAAACTGTCTGAAGTAACTTTGCTGTTCCGCCCACAAACCGTTACATGAGTTACAGTGCTTCCAGGACAGTTCAGTGGTTATAGTTTTATGACCTTGCCCTAGTTACTAGCAACTTACATGCGTTCCTATTGAGGAATAAAACCAGTTGTTCTTCACAGAAATTCCCCCTCTCTACACCGGTCCCTAGAAGTGTAAATATAATGATGAGCAGGAGTAATGTCAACGCTGAAGTGATCTACACGCAGTGTGTAGATCTACACTCGGTGAAAATCTACTGAAGTGATTTTCACGCAGGGAAAACGCGCTCTGTTTGCGCGAGGCGTCTCAACTTTTACTGGGTTGAACCTCGTTTGGGGCGGTCGAGGATTAATGGAGGTTTAAAAACATTGTGTTTGGCATTACTGCTAACGACTATGTACCAGCCGGGTACATAATTTTGCGTTGGTGATTCAATGAGGTGTGCGCTTCGAGACTTTTCAGTTTTCCCAAAAGATAGGCCTGAGATAACGTTGCTTGTACAAGGGCTCTCCAATGGACGGATATGAATAAAAAACGTGTGCCCCCCTCCCCCCCCAGACCCATGCCTGTGACGAGGGTTGCAATGCGTTTGGGACGGCTGATCCGAAAACCCACAGTAAACCAAAACTGAAACAAGATACGAATGGAACTTGTGTTTAATACCCATTATTTTACTAATCTTCACTAATTTTAGCTGTGGAGGATGAAACGTAGGTTCAGTCAAATTTTACCCGATCAATGGTTATCATTGTTATCATAATTGATTCTACAGCTAATTTACTGTAATGAAAATATGTATTAAATGATTAAAATTCCCAGTCCTGAAAGTTTTTACCGTATTAGCTCCACTGTGCGGCGATCGTTACGTACAATGCTCCGGGTGGTCTCAGAAATCTTCAAGATCGGGATAAATTTAAAACCGTTAAAAAAAGTAGTTTACCCTCCTATTGAATGTTTCGAGCTGCGGCATGTTGACAATTTCAACCCGAATTTTTTACTTCTTACGACACATCTGACGATATATGGAACATCACGGTTCAGCTAGACCCGAAAGGTACATACTAACCGAATTTCATGAATTTTGTTCATGGTAACAAGTGCGAAGTACAGCACGAAAAGTAAAAGTGTGAAGTACACATTTTTCTATTCCATTTTCCGATTCTAAGTGGTACGTTCTTCGAATCGGAAAACATCAAATTTTGATTAAATTGGTTAAATTTTTATGTTAAATTCCAAGGGTTTATTATTAAAATACATAATAAACCAAATGCAGGGGTAGAAACCGGAAAGGAAGATATTGGTGTTAGAACAAGTAATTTGTTATCGTGTTATAGGCGAGTTCACCGTTACAACAAAATCCTTACCGAGGGTATCCATCGATTTCAGGGTACAAATCGGAATGTTACTGATCCTGCTTTATTATTTGGTCTGCGGTGGCCTGCGGTTCTGATTTCGCGGCCCAGCATCCACTCTGATAACGGTGGGAAAGCTCGAACCTGCACTAAATCTTCAAGGACATCATGGATGGATTTAGTACACATGAAACTGTAACGAAGAGTATTTTTGAAATATCGCGTGAGGTGTCTCTTCTTTTTGGTTTATTATTTTCAATAGGTAATGAACCATTGGAATCGAGCATGAAAAAAAAAATTCTTACCCCCCCTCAAAATTTGATGGTTTACGTTTCAAGGTATGTAGAATCCAATAAAAAACTGCAATAAAAATATTTCTGTCTGTCCTCCGTACGCCGTACGGGCCACTTTTCTTAGTTACCATGAAAGAAAATTGATGAAATTCGGGTTATAGGTTCCGTTGGGGGTCTAGTTGGTCCTCGAAGCTCGACGTTACTGTCAGTCATCTCTAAGGGGTTCAAAATAGGGGTTGACATTTTCAAAACGCCTATACCATTTTTTTACGTGAATATTTTTACGGTTTTAAATAGTTCTTGAAATTGCGAGTTTTTTAAGACCATCCGGAGCATCGTACGTCCAGCCGTTCGTTCACAGTAAGGCCCCGAAGTTTGCACCGACAGGCATTTTCGACTCCAGTGTGAATGAAATGTATACAATTCAAACCAAATGTCGTAACCAGAGACGCGCCCACAATAGGAAATTTGGCGGAGATGAAATCATTGCTAGGGATCACCTGATTATATTGGTGGAGTATGAAGTCGAGTTGGTTGTTCTGTGATATTATTTCATTTGAAAAATTATGGCTCTTTTGGAGTTTGTTGGTAGGTAGTGAAACTTGAACAAACGTTGAAGTATTATTGATGGGTAAATTATTACTACGGTAAATCATTACTCAACGGTAAATTATTACACAACGGTTCATTATACCATCTACGTAGAAGGGGCTGGAGTTTGTTGGTAGGTACTTTTGCAACTTTTTTCACTCCTCATCAACAATTTCTTTAAAGAACTTCATTATGTGTGTTTCTTTTTGTTAGGTACTGTTTGCCATCGGCAGAATTATTTTAGCAACATTTAACTCGTGATTTAGGTAGGTACCTAGTAACGAGTACGGGGTTAGGTACTAACCTACGGAGGGCCTGCGATCTACGTAATATGTATAGAATAGTACATATCATATTATACATATAGACGGGTTATCTATACATAGAGCTGTGATCTGTAACGGAAGGGTATTCTGTACAAAATAATAAACCGTTGTGCAGGGATTTTTCCCTTCCTGTTTCCCTTTCTACTCTATTTCTTATGGTCATCGTGAACCTTCATCATTCGAACCGCAACCGCGTTTCCAGTTCGGTTCTCATAAATTCCAGGAGAGTAACTTGAATGTCTACTTCAATAAATGCGTATTGGGAAAGTATAACCTAACGTTGCTTCATTGTTGAAATCTTGTATTAATTGATCGCTTTTTTGAAAAACATGTATAGTTCAGGCAACGAAGACCAAAAATGGCTGAATAGAGGCGATATAATATCATATAGAAACCGATCTTGGCACAGATGCATGGGATGGTGTTCTTAACTACATACCAAAAGTACTGATGGGTGGGGGACGAGCTAAGGTGGGGAGGGGGGTCCTAATGGTAAATTTTTACGTTTTTCGTAACCCCCATCGAAAATATGCCCATATAGTGAATTGATCTATACAAAATGCCCCCACAAAAAAGGTCCCATACATTGTTTTGCAAGGATAAACATGTGAGGAGATAATGAGGAGGAAAATTGAAAATTTTAAAAAACTGAGTTTATTGTTATAAATCAAGTGTTTGTTCTCAATATATAGTAAAAAAGTAATACAAATTTTAAAAAATACATACTTTGTCATCATTGTCACCGCCGTTGCCAATAGGTGCTCCATTTGTGCACATGCCCAGGCACTTGCCGCAGGCACCAGAGCTAGAAATGCCTGCTTTGCGGCAATCGCACCACCCCCCCACATCCAGTCGTACATCGGCAAAGTATACTGTTGAGTATCGCTTCAGATGTAGTCTTTTGTAGTTACTGGAATTAGCTCCGGGGCATCTCCCCCGAGCCCAACCCCATTGGGTGGGGGGTGTGATTTTGTTGTGCCATTGTTGTATCTGTAAGAAAGGAATCAGGAATAAGTCAGACAAATTGAATTTATAATTTATCTGAACCATTATGAATCAACTATACGTAAATATAAATGATTTACCTGTATATACGCCCTGAGCGAGTGCTGTTTCGCAGCTCCTCTTGTAGGAGGAAGAGTGGCCATTTCGGTCTTGGCCTTCGTAGATGCTTTTATAAACGCTGCGTACGATGCCTATTGAGGTTTTGTCCTGCTGGCGCTTGGAAAATAGCTAGAAACAGTTTCTCGCCACCCTGTTCAGCATCCACTGGTGATGACGAGGGAGTGGTAAATGTCGTAGATACACCCGCTTAAGATGTGGAGAAGGAGGATCGAGTTGGCGTATGTAAGCGTTGTAAGCTGCTACACCAAAAGCACGCTCGAAAAGGTAACCCCCAATTTGGCGAACAAGAAACGCCCCAATGCTCAGCAGCAGGTAGCGTGGGTGAGGGCGAATCGCGACCAAGTGGTTGATAACTACTTAACTTTGCTGAGGGCGCCAGTCCGTTTTATTTTTCGGAAACAGAGAAAACTGAAGCAAGAGGAAAAAAAAATGCCGCTTAGATTTAAACTTCCAAGTTAGCAAATCTCCTCGCCCTATATTTCATAAATAAATCTGATCCGGGCACTACAGTCGGCGAGCGTCAAAATATCAATCAGCGAATTCCTCAGAAAGTAAAATTGATACAAAATACAAAATCAAATATATCAGTCGATACGAGGTACGTGCAAGTACCTACAGTAAAAAAATCTATGAAAGGTGGCCACCATGAACAATTGTTCCTATCTATATCTTCTGTCTTATAGGCACCCGTACTGTCTAGCTGTGCGCAGCACAATATATATACATATATCTATACATATAAGGGGCAACCGTTTCTATCCCGTTCCCGCCAACCGTCTGGAATCGTAGGTCCTACCCAAAAAGCCAGCCACCCTATCAAAAGATAAAAGGAAAAAAAAATCCTGGAATCAGTACCTGATCTCTAGATACACTGAGGTACCCAAGACCACGGAGATACCATTGAAAATGGTACTTACAGTTGGCTTTAGAGAGGTTTGCACCAATTTGCTTCAAGTCAGCCAATGATGAATCCGAAAGTATCGGGATCGCGAATCGCGAATCGCTAGTACACCTAGTAATAACCAAACGACGTGTTAGGAAAATATTGGCAGGAAAATATGTCTTTGGCCTTACTGCAAAAGTCAACGGGACGACCATTCGGTGCTTCTTTGTGACAGTGATGGTACAACATACCTTTTTGCAGTCAATCCAGCCCTTGGAAAATACCAGTAAAAATCCCCAGTGGTGGGTTCGGCGTGAATTGCAGTAAACAAAAACAACAGATGCTGGCTCACTGTCCAGTCCAGTCTCACATGGATATTCCAAGCCGTCTCACTCATGATCGAGTTTTTGATGTACCTTAGCTGCTTTATCGAGGTATTGGTGGTCGGCGGGGGGGGGGGGGGGGGGGTCTCAAGGACGACAGCGATAAGACGGCAACCAGATCTACATGGTCGTGTGTCGTGAATCCTCCAAAACAATCAGATTCTAGTACGCATCAGAGCATCGTACAGAAAACAATTTAGTTTCCACCTTCCCACGGCCTGGCTTTATAATGTAAATATTGCTGCCTGAGCCTGATGATGCTGCCAAAACAACAAGGAGACAACTAAATCAACATCATCCCCAACTGTTGCTACAGTTGAATGCACAGCAGATTTATCCAACCCGTACTTTAAAATAGTGCCATCAGCATCTCCTGTAGCAGCAATTGCTTCAATCCCTGCTGCTTTCATCTTCTGGGTGAGCAAGTAGATCAACTAGTTTTTTTCCATTAGCAAGAAAATGCTCCTGTAATGGTAGTGCTTTTGTGAAAGTTGATGTCACCTTAAGTTTTTGTTAGCCCTCTTAGCTTCTATTCTGCACGTTTCGTACTACTGATATCACCTTAACCGTCGAAAACCACCGTGCACTTTCGACCATAATGTTTCATTACCTAGGTAAATGTACTGTTCACAAATATTGAAGAAGCCTTTGAGCATACTCCCCATTTCACACGGTGAAGAAGAAAACCACCATCTATTACATTGGTGCTTGTAGTAAGATCGAGAGTTGCATTATCCTCTTCTGGCAAAGCATCATAGCGAGTTAATTTTTTTCCTTTTCTCATTCCGCCTTCGCTGAACAGAGCCAAGGGGAATGGAGTTAGTTCATACGTCAATAGCTCCGCTACATCGTCACTCTTCATTGCTATGACAATTACGGTTAACCCTCATAATTTTCCAAAGAACTTTCATAGCAATACACAGTGACGATAACGTAGTGGTGATGTAGCGGAACTATTGAAGTATGAATTAAATCCATTTCCCTTGGCTCTGTTCAACGAAGGCGTAATGAGAAAAGAAAAAAAATCAACCCTCTATGATGCTCTGCCAGTAGAGGATAATGCAACTCTCGATCTTACTACAAGCCCCTTCTTACTACTAGCTTCTTCACCGTGCCAAATGGGGTGGTGTTTTTTCAATCTGTGAACAGTAGGTACATCGCCTAGGTACTGAAACATTATGGTCGAAAGTGCACGGTGGTTTTCGACGGTTGCGGGGTTGTCAATAGCAGAAAACGAGCAGAACAGAAGCGAAGAGGGCTCACAAAAACTTCAAGTGACATCAACTTTCACGAAATTACAATTCATCAGGAGCATTTTCTTGCTGAAAATAAAAAAAATAAATAAAAAAACTCACCCAAAAGATGCAGGGATTGAAGCAAGTGCTGCTACAGGGGATGTCGATCACAGCCCAGAAAACGCTACTCTTGATTTCCATTCGGTATGATATGGTGAAGTCTTTTGAAGCTGTCGAGTGAGGTATTGAGGGTGGGTCTCCATATAATTATAGTGGCCGAACGCGACGCTCGTAATTGGCCATAGTCTGCGAGTGAGTCTGTTGGGAGGATCTTGTGAATGAGGAGACCTTGTGAGTCTGTCATATGGTTTTTGGTTCATGGTGGTATCAGGGAGTAGGGCCACAACGCTGCCAGTGACACCGTAGTATACGTAAATATATAGTATTTTATTGCGGAGCTCAGGACCTTATCTGTTGGTACAGCGTTTGGCAGCAAGACGGCGTTATTTCATGACCGGCACCAGGTCGTCTGTGATGACGCCGTAAGCACAAAGCAACTAATCCCTGCAAGTAACTATTTCACGATTTGAAATTTCGTGAGTCTACCTATTATTGTTATGGGTTTATATTTATTTTTTCCTCAGGGATTTTTTGACATTTTACGTCTTTACTTTGCTACATAAGAGAGTTTTTGCAACACACTCACGACGAAACGAACGAAACGAAAGCAGTGCTGCGCATGCGCACTTAAGACACCGAAAAGTTTGACGAACCGTGACGACGAAAAATACCGGGATCTCGCGGTGTCAGCTTTCGTTGTGTTGATATGACGAAACGTAATTTAACCTTACATCTGTATAACGCTACCTACCTTCTTCTGTTTTCCTTGGAAAATAAAAATGTTGAGCGTCGTATTCACAGCTGCTTCTTGGCGTCTTGGCAGACTTGACGACATGTGTGGACATAGATTTGTATTAACCATGGAGTAAAATGGATGAAAGAGAGGTTGACATAACGTTAGCGTGACTCCACCAGCCGGTAGACGCCAAAGCTGAACGAAAACTGAACCGAAAAAGGTTAGCATCTGACTTCGGTCGCCCTATCCGCCATTTCCGTTTCGGTGTCGTTTTCCGTTTCGTTTCGTCACGAGTGTGTTGCAAAAACTCTCTATTAACTCGAAAATGAAACGCGGGACATGCAACGGAGACATGCAACGGAAACAACGTCACGAAAATATTTCTGATGATTTTCGCTTACAACCGATTCGTTGCTACGGAACTTTATCTTCGCCAGTTATCATCGTACAAAAATCGTTCACCACTCGTTGGATAGCTCTCGATTTACCTAACCATACTACGTTAACCACTGCGGACTGCGTGGCCAACAAGCTGCGGTATGAGCGTGATTGTTTAAATGAATGTTTACGTACATAATACAGTGGAGTCCGGCTAATCCGAACTAATTGGGACTGAAGGCTGTTCGGACTAGGTACCATTCGTTGGAAATCTTGACCAAAACAATTAAGTACGAAGTACTTGGTGTGGGTGCGGGAGGGGGCGCTAAGACATAAAATGTCCCTCGTGGTTGCGTACTTATACGGAAGCTGTACCCACCGTTTGTGTTTTTTTCCCTGTTTCAAAAGTGTATCCTCTGGGTATAGTTTTTGGTAACCTACTATTATACTGCTAACTTTACTACTAAGACTTTTGACAGACTGATTATCATCAGTCTGTCCAAAGTCTTTGAAGTTTTTCTCAAGGTAGTCTGGTTGCTTAAAAATCAGTTTAGGTTCGGAGCTTCTCGTGTACCAACATCAAAGAGTTTATCTGGTTACGTGTTTCGTTCGTAATCTCGCTGAACTAAGTTTGGTTCTGTTATCCCTTCTTCGAAAAGGATCTGACGCAGCGAATGAAGGAGTTCAGAGTATAATTACTCTCTAGGTGTATTAGATGTCAACTTTCATGGTACTCTCAAAATATACCACTTTAAATTGTACATATAAGATTGTTTCCAATAAAGACAAGGGGGAGGCGAGCTGCATGATGCAAGGGATCCAGCCAAGTAGCTCTCCCTCCAGCGATCCCCCAACGGCTTTCAGCGGACGTCGGAGTACCGGGGGAGGGTAGAGGCGCCTTTATAAGGCGCCCTTCTTGCCCAGCTCGCCATTCTACCGATCTCACTAGAACTCGATGCCTTCTATCTCGCTACCCTTACCTTTCCTCAACCTCTCTCTCACAAAAGATCTCAACGTGGTGATAATCTTTCTGGATACTAGCTCCTTCATGCCCGATCTCCTTCTCAACCTCGCCTTCCAAAACTTCACCTTCCTCAATCTCGCCATCACCACATCAACCTTGTCTTATTTTCGGTACTTGAATTTGCTGTTCAAACGGACGTATTGTGGGTAATAATTTTCCTGTTATCTGATCTATTTAGCTCATTACATGCGACAGACCATCTGCGGGAATGCTTTGATACACCACAGACGTGTGTTTCAGTAGGCATCTTGCAGTTGTACATCGGTGAATATTGATTTTACTGTGGAAATGCCGTAACTAATTCATTTTGAGACTATAACCATCCGTTTTTTGTCCTCTGAATTTCACGGTGGTACTTTCCCAGACGAGTATCTTTTCTTTCACGTGAATGATAAACGAGAAACAAAAAGGCGAATTTTCTAGCGGCATTTTTCTCCTTTTGAAGTCGAACGTTGGAGTGAGAGAGGAGTGAGGCTGATAAAGAGATTATGAAACGAGCCGAGGCAAATTGAAACTTTATATCTTCCTTCTAGCGCTTCCTAAATTCCATACTACGCGAATATTGGTCGTAGCCATTTATCCCTTATTGCTAGCCATGACGTACGCGAGTGAAGAGGGTATGAGCGTAAAGGAGTTAGTAAAAATGTGGTAGGAGGAACGAGCTTGAACGGTGAGAAGAGTGGGGAGGCGAACGGATGGTAATGTGTGAGAGTAGTACGGAAGCGTAGGGTTTTTTAAGGGTTAAGCCGGACCCAACGGGCGAATCTCCAGAAAAAGAAGCCTTGGGATATAATAATATTAGTCACTTGTTGATTTGGGGTGTAATTTCGTGCTCATATCCCCACCTCCAGTTCCCGGGGTAAATGACCTCACCCAGAAGTAGAAACTCCACTATTCATTGACTAATAATCCTTCATTATTTCATTTTTAGTCGGGCTAAGTGAGGTAATTATTAATTAAGTATATCTTTTTAATTGCTGGCATTGAGTAGCACTCATTCGCGTGAAATCCTGCAATGCCTCCAAATCGCTAATATTTTATTTACAGCTAGTCATTGTTCCATTTGATAGGTACCTAAAATTGCTTGTATCGAATTACCTCAGTTTCAAAAGGTTAAAGGTTCAGGTTACTGTTATGTTTATATCCAGTTTGTGTTGGGGGTTCACCGAGTAGCCATGTTCTCGAATAACGTTTGGCTTGGGTTAGCTATAGGCATCGTTGAAAAGGTGGAATACGTGAAAACTGATAAATGCTATTTACTGGATGCTCTAAGTAAGATAATTCCGCAACTTTTCAAGCCTCTGTTTCTTGAGTGAATCCTTCTTGATATCTAGGTCGTCTTTGATACGTTTTTACTTGATATGTGACAAATAAATGACCTAATATTGAACAAAATATTGTCTCTTGGAAAGCTGATAACCATGTAGCGAAAACGGCGGGAACACTCACACGAGCGTTGTGACACCTGTTCTAGATCACTCAATGTTTATTTAGGGGTATTCATGGTCGGGTGGTTTACGACATCGAACGAAAAGGTGTTAACCTTCGGGAAAACCCGTGCGATCATTATATTATCGTATTTCACTATGCGACAAATATCGATACGATGAATATCGTGTTATCGATTACGATAATAATTTCTTCCGGCACCTGAAAACAGAACGGAAACCACGGCACAGAATTAGATAAATACCTACCTAACTAACTGCTCAGACAAACAGCATAACCTGCGAGTGAAGTGCCTACCTTGTTTTGTTGGTGTACTCTTCTTCTGCATTTTTTACATGTTTAGCATTGCAGAGTTCAACTCAAGTGCGCTTAATGATTTCCACCGTTCACGTTTTTGATTTAACGTAGTCGAGAAAACCATGAACATCCTTATCCGCGCTATACTTGAACAGGGGCTTTGTTCTTGTCCATACATAACTATTACTTACTGATTTTTTTAAAGCGTTTGCTTCCCTAGGCGCGTACGAACTAAAAATCCTACCTAACCACTTGGTTACAGTGATACTATCATCTATGAACGATATTAGTGCAGTATAGTGTTTCTTATACTCTTCTTCGTGATGGGAAATAAATAAAAATTGAATAATTATTGTGAGCTTGTACGATTTGTACTTGTTTACTACGTGCTCGTAGAGTCCGGCCGTCTCCAAAGATTTTCACCTCCTTCTACGTCGATACGAATATTTTCCTTGAATACGTATACCGTTTTATTTTATTACAGTTGGGTGGACGCACATATTAGTAACTCCTCGAGATTATGCACATTCCATCCCTTCAAGCGGTTCATTTACATTTCAGGCGTCATTTCGCACGGGTTATTACCCATTCATCTCATGAATTTATTCATACGATCGATTTCGTATATTCCTTAATGCTAAAGTTGTCAGTTGCCGTAGGTGCATTTCATGTTATAAACCATTACCACCATCACGTTTCATTCCATACAAGGATTTGCCTATTCTATTCAATGAAACAATGCCTTGAGCTTCTGTACTGTAGTGAGTGTTTGATGCACTTCTAATAATCTGCAACTCCTAACCCACAATGCGAAATTGTCGAATTCCTCCCGAAATTCTTACCACCCATATAATGTATAACCCTCCCTGTTGATTTCAATCTTCAATTTTAAGGAGTTTATGACAATTTTGGTTTTGTTTTCAATAATGAACTTGGAATCCAGCACGAAAAAATCCAATTATTATTGCCCCATCGAAATTGGGGGTTTTGTTTCAAGGTCTCTACGTAGATCGGAAAATGGAATTGAAAACAATTCTGTCCATCCCCCATACGCCCTACTTCGCACTTCCTGTGGTTACCATGAACCAAAATTAATGAAATTTGGTTTGTAGGTCCCGTTTGGGGTCTAGTTGGTCCGTGAAGCTCTATATTACTGTCTTGTCATCTCTAAGGGGTGAAAAATAGAGGTTGCAATTTCCCGAACGCGGTAGCTCGAAAACTTTAAATAGAAGGGTATAGTTTTCTAACGTTTTTAATTTGATCGATTTGTACCGAAAAGCTTCGTCAACATGATCGTGAATGACACGGTATACATCCAGCCCATATTATAACATTGCTAGAGAACACCTGATTATAATCACGCATGGCTGGTGTGGCATCAAGTTGGTTGTTCGGAGATAGTATTTAATTTGAAGAATAATGGTTGCTTTGGATTTTGTTGATACGTACTTCTTAATTTGAACAAATGTTATGTTCCATGAATAACAGCAAATAATATTAATGATAAAAGATTCCACGGGTGTTTATGAAATGCGATTGGAATACTCTTGATTTAGATATCTTGTGGGAAGCACGAGGTGAGGGATTGGCCACAGAAAACAGTGATCTACACCGTAGGGTATCTATGAAAATAAAATAATAAACAATTGTGTAATAATTTGCAGCGTTTTATTACCTAGTTAGTACGCAGGTCTACATTAAAGTGACCGACATTTTAGAAACTCTTTTTTGCCGAAGTGCTTTTAGAGGGTCTTGAATTTCTGTCACAAGCCGTTGTTATAAGGAACTGGTTCTCCATTCCCGCGATTACCCATTTATTTTTGATGGCGTTGTAAATTGCACTCAACAATCACTCTATCATTGATACCTACCTATAGAGTTGTTTCCGTGTAGATTGTTTTCGGGTTTGGTGAGAATGCCGTGAGTAACCATCTGGATTTTCTGTCATTGTTCGTGGCTTGTTCATAACTGGAAATGTCATGTAGTTTTTGTAACCTACCTAATTGAATAATCCAGTCTCAGTGTAAATTTGGTGTTCCTGAGTAGATAAAGTACTGCAAAATTGATTACGCAACGGTTTATTATTTACCTGTATAGATGCCCCTTCTGCGTAGATCAGTGTTTTCTGTGGTCAGAACCTACCCTCATGCTACCCCCAGGAAAGCCCTAAATCGAGTACTGAAGCCGGCTCGGGAATTAAAGTTTTATGAAACTTACTCAATTACAGCTGTACTAATTACGGCTGTACTCAAGTAGCAGATTATATCAGGAAATGAAAGTACAGGTAATTATAACAGAAAAAGAAAGTACAGGTAGTGAAAGTACAAGTAGCAGATTATATCAGGAAATGAAAGTATTTACACCATGCCAGCTCTTCATCGAATCCCTACTCTTACTTTTCCATAGCAACCCAACAATGGTCAATGACGTTGTGGTTCATAAAATTACCTAACGCAATTCCGGCTAGTGGGCAGTTACGTATGTGATACCGAAGCCTTCTCTTACTCTCACCTCGAAAATTCCTCTATATATATTATCTTTTGTATATTGCTACGAAACGTGAGTATAGAGCTAAAAACTCCCGGTATGTTTTCAAGGGCATAAGAAGAAGATTTTTGCCTGGTTGGTTTCATTAAGCCCAGTAATGTGTGACGACATAATCAAGAGTAACTGTGTAAAATCAGTACCTGTATAAGTTAAAAGAAAACATTAATTTAAAAATGATGAAATAACTCATACTTTTTAGAAAGGTATGTACCTAATGTTCATTATTTGTAGACGGACGACGATTCTTGTTGGGTGCTTCGGGCCTGTGGCCTTTAGCCCAACAATAAGGTGCAGCGAGGATTTCCTTTTTGCTTTCTCTGTTTTGTATTTATAGAGTAAGTCAGTTATGTACCTAAGGAGTATGTTTTTATATTAAATGAATTTTTTTCTTGTCATATATTATATGCAACTAAAAAAAAGTTCAGTAATTAATTATTTGTTCTTATTCTTGAAGCGTGTAAAACTCAAACGCGTAATTGAATTTGATTGGCTGATCAGGTTTACGCTCCTTACCCGCGACGACTTTTGAACCAGATTGTCCAAGATAAAAAAAAATCTAGATATTTACGCACTTTAGGGATCTGCCCGTGGGTTCTGGTAGGCTGAGGCTGGAGCAAGGGCTATTTCTCGACGATTACGCGCTTTACGTCCTTAACTAGTGTTGTCCATGTGAACGGTTGGGCATTTTTACGCGCTGTACACGTACCTTTACGACTTCACGTTTTACGTCGATTACACGTCAATGTGAACCCAGCTTAAAGTTTGATCAAATTACAAAAGTACTCAGTAAAATCCAAAAGAGCCAACATTCTTCAAATGAAATAAGTAAAAATCATAGAACAACCAACTCGACCTCATACAGCCATCCTTGATTATAATAAGGTGTACCCTAGCTATCTGGGCTGGATCTATACAGTTTCATTCCCGATCATGTTGACGAAGCTTTTTGATGCAAGCAAACGGCTGGAAGTACAGTGCTACGGGTGGTCTTAAAAAACTCCTTAGTTCAATATAGTTTAAAAACGTAAGAAAAACCATACCCTTCTATTGAAAGTTTTTGAGCTATGGCGTTCTAAAAATATCAACCCCCTGTTTTCCACCCCCTAGAGATGACTCATAATAACGCCGAGCTTCGCGGACCGAGTAGACCCCAAATGGGACCTACAAACCGAATTTCATTGATTTTGGTTCATGGTAACTAAGAAACGTACGAAATACTGCGGGCGGACAGAAATTGTCTTATTCCATTTCAGGATTCTAAGTAGGTACTTTGAAACGGGAACCGTAAAATGTTGGGATGAGTGGGGGTATTTAATTAATTTTTTCATCATGCTCGATTCCAGTGGTTCATTACTGAAAATAATAAACAAAGGAGGAGTAAAGAGAGGGCAGACTAGTCGACTAAAAATACTAATCATCAGCTGGTTGGACCTAATTTCATGTACCTAGTAGATTCATGTTATCGGATTCTACTTCAATCAACGAACACTTTGTTTGGTACCTTGGACAAGTCAGGTAGTTGTAATGCACTCGTTCCTGAGTTTAGGTATCTGGACGCTGAATTCTTTGCTTAAAGTTTTATAAACGCTCGTTGTAAAGCATTGTGACATGCATGATCAAATAGAGAGAGAAAAAATAAGACTTGAATGTTTTACAGAGCCACGCTGTTGTAATCTGTTTAACCCAACTTATTCTGTATTGGATTCGGGTTGAACGTGTCGCGGAGAAGTTTGACAAATGCTCCTAACTTCGTCGATAATTCACCACGAGGTTTGCATTATTCATTTTTCTTCATCAGTACACCTTCAACGCGAGCTGAAGGTAAAATTCTGGAAGTAATGACGCTCTTTTCAACGTTCTTATGAATACATCTTTGAGCTGTGTGGCTGTTTCGCCTTGCTCCATCCTACCTTGGTATTCCTCGTAGTTATTTATAGAATGGTGTTCGTCATCCGCTCGTCGCAGGATTTATAGTCACTTATGAAACGCAAATATTGGGTCAGTAAAAATTACATTGCTTGACACATTTCCGAAGAGAAGTCATGTTTAGCCCGTTCAGGACCATTTTTGCCGTTTCTTCTCTATACCAGTTTGACGTTTCGTAGTAAACATAATTCATTTCCCCTTGAAAAGGCCCATTCAGACACTATCCTCCATTGCTCGACTAAAAAGTACTTGATGCGCTATAATATGGTATGGTGAGTGCGCGCGTGTGTGTGCGTGTGTTTAGGATGGGGGGGGGGGGGGGGGTCGGTGGAGTTGGAAGCGTGAGGAATCGGAACAAGAATTCGTTATAGCCCGTTCATTCGTAAATTATGAATTTGTTGTTGGCAGATTCCTCAGGTAATAGTCGAACTGCCGGATTGATCATAAATGTGAATCAGTAAAATCATACCATTGCCTAGGTACGAGTACATACTGAGTTCGGCTAACTTTGAATTTGCCTCATAAGTCGAAGATATAGAAAGATGTTAATATGTAATTTTGGTTTATTATTCTGTGAATAATACTCCTACATATTCGCTGCAAAAAATTTTTATACCACCCCCTCAAAATTTTTTTTCTTTTCCGTTTCAAGGTGCGTAGATTCCAAAAATGCAATGTCCGTCCGCCGTACGCCGTCCGCCGTATCATGTGCACCGGCTTCATTTTTGGTCTAAAAAAGTCGTTCTTTCGCACACATGCTCCATTTGGGCTCTAGTTGTGTCCCGAAACTTTGCAGCCTGATCGGAATATACCCAGGGGTGTTATGAGTGAAAATTTGTATAAACATAGGTACTTTTTGTGTTTTAGTAACATGTTAGTAACATGAGCTTTTGAGATATCGTTTTCCATGTTTTTGGGGACGTGAAGACCGAATATGAAGTCGATTTTGACCAAAGAGTGGAAAATTGAGTTCTACCATATGTTCAGCGCCCAAAATCGATTTTTTATGAGTGAAAAACCTGGGAAATCGTCTGAAATCACCATCAATTTGTATAATAACACTGGAAGTAGTACCAACAGGTGTATCAAGACGATTAAATGGCACTACCAATGATCAAAGATAGTTAACAAAAAAAGGAGCGTACCTAATTTGTGTTTTGGGGGCCTAAATTGGTGGAAACCATCAGAAATAGCTATTTCGATTATTACGCATAAAAGAAACAATAAACGAAAAGCCAACATTTCCGTATGTATGTCCAATGCAATAATAAACCCATGTGACAAGGACTTTGCAGCGTTTTTTCTCAAATGGTTTGTCGTTAAGGGGGGGGGGGGGGGGGTTCTGTTTAACTGTATAACGATCCGAGGAAGCTGACCCACCTAGCAGCAGCACTTTTTATTGGTAAAGCCTAAGGCTTTTCGTTCGAGTTACCATCTTGCTCTACCCCACCTGGATAATTTTATGACAGTTTTCGTGTTATTCCTTCAGCTTTTCGGTATCCCCCTAACTGGTTGATCTTGATAGCTGACTAATGTCGTCCGGTCAATTTCTCCTGTAGAAATCTCCACCGTGCAGTTCTGGTTCAGGACCTCATTCAAACTTCCTGACGGGTCCGGCCTGCGGCCTCCGCACCCGCCCACTGCCTCCCTCCGTCGCCGATTCGCAACCTTTCAGTTCCCGCTCTGCCTCCGCTCGTTTCCCATCTCTCTGGCCGCCCCAGTTTACCCGCCTCTCGAATCTTCCAAGAGTCGCCTCGAAATTTCCGTGAGATATACAAGCGCGTTCAGAATGGCCGTTGAGGTCACGTCGTCGCACCAGATCTTTCTCTACGAGCCCTCGTAGTACGTCTTATGGCGGTCTTCAATCGAACCTTTCCACTCATCTTGATTCAACAAATGTATTTGGCCATCGTTATTTGTGGTAGGTAAGTTATCCAACAACCCCTCCTCGCCAGAATAAATCACAAAATTATATCGCATGTCATAGTGCTACTCCATGGAGCAGTGATTTATTATAGTGAAAAGTGTCACATTTAGTGTCTTTTATAAAAAAGAATATTAATAGTTCTCATTCCTCGTTCTGGTCCTTCATGAAATCCTAAAAACATATTTATATTGGTTGAATATTGCTTAACTTACGTACCTAGTTTTTCTCTGACCGGAACTATTATACTTCTCTAATATAGGTACGTATATGTAATACATAGGTAATATCGAATAGTGCGTATAATTAAGAAAAATGCTCGTTGGAAAGTGCTCAATCATGCAAACATGGAGAGGCGGTACCTAATTATACTGATGCTGAATGAGATAAATCGTTCTACATAATGATTACATCATAAGAACTGACTGGCGTACATTAGTAATAGAGGGCGAATATGCACTTGTGAATAAGGAAATGCATCCGGTAAATAAGGTGTACACGTATATCTAAATACTAAAGAATGATCTATTATATACTCGTACTAGTTAATTTCCATTATTTGGTTTCCCTCATGGTATCATTGACGGAGAAAGTAACTATTACAACTTTAACTGTATTAAAACTTAGTAACTAACACAATATTAAGCGAAATACTTGTGTCGTTGCAATGAATAAATAATGATACCTACTGATTGCTCCATCATTGAACATATGGTAAAATGTGCGGCACTCATCTCACGAAATGGATTTCTACAGCGAACGTTTAGTCGTATAATTTTATGCTGTATTTATACACACATGATGTAGCATACGTATTAATTTATTCATTGTTCGTGTTCATCATGCCGTTTGATGACTGAATTCATCCTAGCGCCTTGACCCACCATGAAAACTCGTCGGACGAAACGGATTCGTGATCTGTGGTTAGCCCTAACATTTTATGGAATTTTTTTCGTCCAAGGTGCTTATTATGTTGAAATTTCAAAATTTGGGTGATGCTCAAGTCTAATTATCTCATCCCTACCTTTTGCACCGGAACGTTTTGTCTGACTGAAATAGTTGTCCTCGTCACGATGGAAAAAATGTCACCAATTTCAAATGCTGCTTATGAAGTAGAAGATGGCCAACTTGGACTTGTTTGGCCCATTGAAAACCGTGTGGTGAAATGGATTCGTGTTCTGTGGGGTTAGCCCTAATATTTTATGCAAGTATTTATCCGTGCCGATTATGAGGCATGAACCCTGCAAATTATTTACACAACGGTTTATCGGTTTCCTGTATAGAAACCCCTTCTGCGTGGATCACAGAATTCCTATTAGCATTATGATCCTGAAATAATTTCGTCGTGTTCTTGCGGTAGCTATCTATCTACCCATGCACGCACGCACACATGCACTCTAAAGGCGGGTCCACACTGGGCGAAAATTTGTGGCGAACATGTTCGGCGAACATTCTGGCGAACGTTCGATGAATTCTAGCGAACATTCTATGCTCGCTGAACAATGTTCGATGTATGGTAAGTGTGGACGCGTGAGCGAACAATTAATCGGGGACGTTTGGATGAACGTTCAGGATTTTTGTTTGTCGGAAAAATTCGCTATATGAGCGAACATGTTTGGACAACAAACAGTCTGGTACTGGCTTTGGCTTCAGTTTATTGCTGTGCAGATGCGTACTGACAACTCCATATGTGTAAACAAAGCCGGTAACTAGGCAACATGCACCTCTGCCACCACCGACGATCATGCGGTTCATTGGTATCATCGATCAATCGATCGATCGGTAGTATCATCGATTTCTGGAGCACTACACACAAGACAAGGAGACACAAGTACACAACTGAGAAAAAGAAAATAGGAAAATAAAATACTCGTAGCTACTCAATCAGCTGCCCATTTGTCTGCCCTTTTTCTCTCGTCCATTTGATTTTGTACGTTGAAGGATGTTCGCCGAATATTTTCCAAAATTTAGCAAACACGACTTTTGTTTTTTGAAAATCCAAAACGGATGTTCAGCTCAAACTCACGCTTGGATGTTATGCGGATGTTATGCGCTTATGTTGACGGTTCTTGAACATTGTAGCTATCATTCGATTATACCTAGATCGGAATCGTAAGGCACGACTCACGCTTGGATGTCATGCTCGTTTGAAGAAACAAGACGGAGGTAGCTTGTGAGTCTGGAGGAAGAAATTACTTGGACCTTAGATAAGACGTGAACCTCGGACGTGCTCCTGATAAAAAGACAGTTCCACTCCCCTCTTCACTCTCACTTATTTACTTTTTATCGTTATTATCACGACTTTGGTTCATGTTTTGGCTAACTTACTAATTAAGGGAAATTATCTGACTATCAACTTTGTAATTAAAAGCCGATTTATACTTATTTGGATCCCCGCAAACTTTATTTAATTTCTGAATTAACGTTATTCGTGCTCTCGAATTCGTGGCAACCTGAGGTTTTGTCTGTTAATAATGTTTCCTTGCATAGTGCCCGATATGGGTTCAACTTGAGAGTTCAGTAACTTTCAATTTTCTTGCAGATGAGTCTTTGGATGAACTCCTAGGTTGCTTTTATGAAATCACTCCAACCTCTTGGCTCGTTCCCCAACAAAGTTTGTGGAAGAGTTTCCTATGTATCCGAGGTTGCGAACTTATAGTAGAAACTGAAAAAAAAGCTCGATGGAAATGGTATTAAGTTAATTTATTTTTCATGTCGTAATTCGATATTATTCTATTATTCTAGTCTATCTAGTCTATCTAGTCTATCTATCTAGTCGTCGTGTATCGTGCCTTTCTGAGCTCTGTGATTTTATTGTAGCCTAGTGGAGTAGGTAAATGTGTCAGTTTATTGAAGTGTACGTCATCATTCAAGTTTGGTTCTCCTTTAGTTAGTGCGATATAAAATAGTACGAACGAAAAGCACTTGAAGTTATATATTGCTCGCCGAGTTGAGATGAAGAATACCTCTGGACAGGGGGAGAAATACGAGTAAAGGAGCTTTTTTCAATATTTATGTTCTTAAAAGGGTTGGAACCGTTGGAGAATCACTACCTACCTATTGATTAGGCGAAACGAAAATCTCGCTCAATCTCGCTCATCGAATTGAAGACAGTTTGTTATGAATAGGTTGGTCTCCGCTGACAGTAAAATAGAGACGTTCGTTGATTGAGTCCCTCGACGCTTTGCTTTGATTTCTCATTCAAGAGAAATCAGACGTGCTGAACGATTCGTGTGCCCATTATCGATTCAAGTTAGTGTTAGGTTGAGTTGTTATGTATTGCTTATGCTTTGAAACATGAAAGTAATTCAAAACGGTTAAATAACTATACCATTACCGTGGTGTTGTACTTGAAGTACATTATTCCTTTAGTATATTGAACCCTCATGATGGCTTCCGTGTTTTCCGATGACTGAGCCTGTGACAAACTCATTGGGTCCTGCGCTGTTCACTTCCAGAATTTCTAATCTAAAAGGAGCTGACCAGACGCTCATCCTCTCGAGACCCTCAAAATATCTCTCAAAATCACTTCTAATAACTATAGTATTTTTCGCCCTCGTATTTTTTGCACCGTGTGTGGGAGAGATTATAAGTAATTTCACATTAATTATCGTTTGCGGTCACTACTGCAACGAATTCTATATAGCCTTACGATTTTGCTATGATTTCGATTAGGTACCGACATTCTAGTGCCCCTAGCCGAGTGTTAGTAGATACTATCAGTACCCTGAGCCGTAGAAAATAATTCAGGAGAGAACCAATGTATATTTTATATCTATATTGAATTCATGAAAGTGGAGACTATGATAAATTATACCTTGGGTTTGATTACTTTGTAGGAAAGGAGTTCGACCCACGGCTTATGTTTATTGTTTATTACTCGCATTTTCCTGTATAGATACCCCTTCTGCGTAGGTCACTGAGTTCAGATTCATAATAGCGTAGACCCTGAATTAATACGGCCGTTTTTTGAGGTGGATGCCTAACTCCCCACCCGATCATTTTTGAATTAAATTCTGATGGTCGCTAAACCTGGACCCTCGACATATTCCCATATTTTCGCCCAATTTGGATGAACTTGAAAAAGTACCTATCTGCAAAAAGAAAAATAACTGTCTTGCTTTTTATTTAATTTTTTTTTAAACCAAGTCTACTTTATTGTCTTGCTTTGCGCATGATAGAATAGTAAGATTGGAAAGACCCTGATTCACAGGGCACATGTAGTGAGGTGTAGTCCACTGACTACTTTCCGACCAGTTTATTTTCAGCGTTGTTTCAGGCTTCGGTTCGGTGGAAGTTCCGGTGGATTGATGGGGTTGGTGTGCTCGGTCACCTTGTTGTTTATCCTGCATACGTTCATCCTCACCGTCTTTCTTCAAAATAGAAATAGATAACATTGTGGAACAAGAAACTTGATTTTATAAAGCCATGAATGATTATATTCAGCTGTTTTATTGGCTTTCCTAGTTTCTAGGAAAGTCCCATGTGCGGCGACGGACAGGCTACAATTTTCTGGTGTAAGTGTGAGGGGGGGGGGGGGGGGTGTTAAAATTGTTTTCCATGCTCGATTCCAAAGGTTGAAAATAATAATCCAAAATAATAATTTTAGAGTTGTTAACTGTGAATGTAAACTGGACATTCCCATTTACAGAAGTTGATTGGGATGCTTAACCGTGGGTTACCTTTTTAAACTCGGCCCAAGGTGAGTAGTGAGAGGATGGGAAGAGTCCTCGACAACGTCTTCTTAAGAAAGCTCTGCCCTTATCCGCTCGAAAATTTAAATTACATAACAAGATTCATTTATCTCTTTGAATATAAACATTAACCTACGTAGTTATTTAGGTACATCGTGTTATTTATTCTACATTCATAAGAGGAATTAAAAAAAAAAAGAATATTAGAGCAGCTTACCGCTACGGTGCTACCTGCCACTATTCGCTCGAACACTTTTTGGGCAAATTCTGATGAAATTGTGTGAAGAAATTCAAGTAAAACTGGTCGGTTTTAATATTTCTGAAGGTGTAAGTTATCAAAAAATATTAAATTCGACCGGCCACCCCGAAATTGAAATTTATCTGCGCAATCAATTAACATATTATTATTAAAATTTCAATATTTCGGAAAAGAAATGACAACTGCACATGCTCATTTACATAGCATAACAAGATTTATTGAAATCATAAACAGTTACCCTTTTTTTCTACTGGTGGGTGGGAGAGAGATAGGGTGCATGATAGGGTGAGTATGGGGAGAGAGGGTGAGAGTCAGTGAGAGAGAGAGTGAGTGAGTGAGAGAGAGAGTGTGAGAGTCGCAAGTCGAGGGTTGGTCGGTCGAATGAGGAGCTGGGCTAGCAGAGCTGCTTATAAAGGCCCCTTTCCATCCCCCCCCCCCCCCCCGACCTGGCCGTTATGACCGTTGAGGGGCGATGATGGTTGATGGAAGGGACCCTTCTACTTTCCCCTTCGGCGTCGCCCAGATCGTCGTGCCCTTCGTTTATTTGGTTAAATCTTTCAGTATTACTTTGGTGTGGTTAATGTAGAGATGTGAGGGGAACCAGGACAATCGGACTTCATGCAGATACCTACCTACTTGTTGTAGATCTCCTGCGTTCTGGATGTGTAGGCATCTCATGGTACGCTCAAGCTGTTGGCTGTAATGAGAATGTGATATATAATGAGTAACCGTATAACTCCAAGCTGACAGTTATATTGGCAATTCCTGAAAAATAGCTGAACGGACTAACAAGAGCAGAAGCGGAACTCCGAGGACGGCGCTCAAGGTATATCTCGCCTTCAAGACCGATCAGTCGTGCTGGTATTTGCCTATCCACTCTCGTTGAATATACTAAGTGCGTAAAATATGGATGAGAAAAAACAGTGTCAGGCCTGGGAAATTAAACACAGAAATCGGGGAAACAGGAAAAATCCAGGCAAAGATGTTACTATTTGAATAGCTTCAGTAAGGGTCCAGTATGTTTCCCCCTCAACCGAGAACGGGTTTTGGTTTATTATTCTGTGAATTTTTTCTTTTCCGTTTCAAGGTGCGTAGATTCAATAAATGCAATGTCCGTCCGCCGTACGCCGTCCGCCGTATCACGTGTACAGGCTTCATTTTTGGTCTAAAAAATTCGTTCTTAAGCACACATGCTCCATTTGGGCCCTAGTTGTGTCCCGAAACTTTTCAGCCCGATCGGAATATACCCAGGGGTGTTATGAGTGAAAATGTGTGTAAAAATAGGTACTTTTTGCGTTTTAGCAACATGTTAGTAAAATGAGCTTTTGTGGTATCGTTTTTCATGTTTTTGGGGACGAGAAGACCGAATATGAAGTCGATTTTGACCAAAGACGCGGAAATTGAGGTTTTACCATTGGCTCAGCTCCCAAAATTGTTTTTTTTTAGTCAAAAACCTGGAAAACTGTCTGAAATCACCATCAATGTGTATACTAACATTAGAAAAAGTGTAAACAGCTGAATCAAGACCATTAAATCGCACTACCAATGATCAAATATGATCTGGGGGGGAAAAAAAGTGTAGGTACCTATTTCATGTTTTGGGGGCCAAAATTGGTGGAAATCATCAGGAATAGCTAACTCAATCATTCCACATGAAAGAAACAATAAATTTAACTGCCAACAAGAATCTCTAGAACTCCAATAGAATAATAAACCCATGTGACCAGGACTTTGCAGCGTTTTTCGACGTGGCGGGTGTTTTGTGCGTTGGAGGGGGTTGGTGGGGGGGGGGGGGGTTCCCTGTTTTTTGCTTATATCTCATAAACTACTCAAAATTGTTTAGAATAAAAGTTGTATAGAATTAAATTCTGCGTCGAATGAGACCAAGAGCATATGTTTTGGACCACCCTTTGCCGAATTTAGGTGGTTAAAGGTGGACAGTTTTATTCAGCTACTGAAGTTTGGTTTTCACTATTAATATGGAAAGTATGATGTGTATAAATATGTAATATAATACATATTTTATGAAAACATGTTGTATGTATACAGCATATAATAAATATTTCCAGGAATGTTATGGTGCAATGTATTTTTGTATGAAATACATATTTCTACTTAACTATTTATAACTACAGTACCTACACGTGTTCAAAGGAAACAATGGCCCAAAAAAGATTTTGAATTACCTGTGGCTATATCCCTTGAACTGCAGAACAGGGAGATTGGTGGTTCAAAATAAAGTGGTACGAAATGTTTAAAGCTGCAAATATTACTCGTCGGTTTATAATTTACCTGTATAGTTGTCCCTTCTGCGTAGCATGTTTTCTGTGGTCGATACCTACTTCGGTGCTTCCTCTAGGAGCCCTAAATCGAGTACGGGAGCAGTCCAGGCAATAAATTTAACTTTCATAAATATGGGGTGAATTCAAGAATTATATCATCAGTTTTTTGTTAGTTATGAATCTTAACGTTTGTTGAAGTAACAAAAGTACCTACCTATCAAAAAAGTCCAAAATAACCATCATTCTTCATTATGAAATAATATCACGGAACAACCAACTCGATTTCATAGAGCCATGTTATGATCAGGTGGCAACGGGGGTGGTCCGATAAATTTGCTCTTGGACTCCTGTGACGCAGAATTTAATGCTCTACAACATTTATGTAGGCCATTTTTTTATTTATAGGGTATTTCAGGTGACATTAGGGGTAGTTTAGGAGGTATAAGCGAAAAAAGGGAAAGCACCCCTTCTGGGGGACACGTTTAACCCCCCGCCCCCCTCATCGCCCCACTTAACCCCGTCTTCGTCGGAGGGGAGAAATTTAAGGGGTTCATGCTGGACCGTAACTGAAGCTGTTCCAATCAAACTCTTTGCTTGGGTTTTTTGCTCGTCAAATGATAATTTCGCTGACCTATGTGTCCTGCCACTCGTGCAGTTCCTAAATTAACTCTGTTCATGGAACAGTCGATACACTATACGGCGAATACATTCGGGTATATATAAACGAATTCATTGAAATAATATATAGAATAGCTAATGATTGTCCTCGAAAGCTTTGAAACTGTTAGGTATATATACATGTACCTTTCCTAACTGAGACCCACTTCCTATTATGGCCTGTGAACTTTCAAGATGAATTCCGCTCTCCCCACTATAGCAAATGGAATTGTCTTGCATCTCGCCTCTTACCGGGACTTAGATTTACCGGAGGTGAGTGACGGGGCAGAGAGGGCGCCGAGAATCAGAGGATGAGGCGCTCGCTTCGCCTATACGTCAACACCTCCCATCATCATTTATGGATATTACCCACCGCGCAACGGAGGCAAATAAGTTTCACTCGATTGTTTCCTTCCTAGTAACAGAATTCGCAACTCTACTTGAAGTTGCAAGTATTTTTCCTGGTTGAGAGAAATCATTCTTATGCTTTGTTGGCATTAAAGCCGCAGTGCGCTGTTTTGTGTGTGAAGGTTTGTAGAGGACTGTATGCAGACTTACAATAATTTAGCGTGATTGTGGGTATAACCGATGGAACATTGAGGGTAAATGTCATGGATTTTAGTAAGAAATATTTTCAGTAGATGGCCGCACCGTCGGGGGCGATCCAGTATTATATTTTTCTCTTGAACGGGTTAGCCGATTTTCAATATGTAAAATGTTCTGTAATCGTTATAAGCAACCAACCTCAATTGGCGACATTCAGTCCTAAATTAATTTTTTTTCCTCCATGGAGTTCGTGTCGAAAAATAAGTACATCCTCCGAATGTAATTTCCACTCGCATTTTGCTTTTCAGACATCACGGAACATTTTTGGTTCAGTGGTCAATTCCTTATAAAGCCCATGAGCGACCGATGAAAATGTTCATCATGAGCTGAAAATTGGAGTTGGGTCACTAATAGTCCCATATCAAAATAATTGAAACAATGCTGTAAGTTTTGTTAGTGCATCGCGAAGGTTAATCCTTGTATAGCCCACAATTACCTACCTACCTTATAATCGTAGCAAAAAATTCAAATTTGGAGGTCGGATCTAGAATGAGACTGAAGGTTCCATGAGTTTCACCAAATTCGAACGGTAACATTTTGTTGAACATACGAAAATATAATAATAACCAATTCCTTATAACGCCCTTAACTTCTCGAAAAATGGTATCAGGTTTTTCGGTTAGGCATAATAATATATTATATGGGTTGGATAAAATTAATTGAAATCGTACTGTGAAGTTCGTCTGCGCAAACGAAAAATCCTTGGGACTCTCGTTATTTTAAATTCTTGATATTGTTATAACAAGACCTCCCCCCCATGCCCCCCGGCCCCCTCCCCCCCGTATTATTTTATTGTTATTGTAATAATTGCAACTTATTTTTGATGTACCTATATTCTTGTTATTATTATTCTATTAATATTTTTATTGCATTTGAATTCTTGTTATTGTTATTATATTGATATATTCTTTCTCAAGATATTTGTTATCGTCTGTCGTTGTCATTGATATTTCCTTAGGCGTCAGTTTTGAATCTTGAAACTGATAGTAGCATTGTGACAATATAATGTAGTTATGGATTGCAATTTAGCCTGAACCTTTTATTGGTCTTCCTTCATTTTATGGCGAGTTCATGCGGTTTGGTAGAATATGAGAACGCTGCAGATCATTTATTAGGTGTTGAATGGCTTATTGTGGAAACTCCAGTCGCAAAGCTTAGAAAATAATAATTTAGAAAATGAAATCATAATGTAACAAAATATGCCGTTCGGTTCAATAAAACTCGTATAATCAACAATAATCCTTTTTAGATAAAAAACGCCGAATTCTACAAAATCCAAAAATCACAACAACCGAAACTAAACAACATGTGATGAGTTGCCATCACATTACCCCCGTCTTCTTCACATCAGCGCGGGCCATGCGATTAACGTGAATGTACCTTTTCATTCGTCCAAGCTGTACTTGATAGAGCACGTCGTTTCAGTGATTTCAGTTTCGTGATTTCAGACAATTACCCAGGTTTTTGCCCCATAAAAATAGAATACTGGGAGCTGAACCTTCGTTACAACCTCAGTTCTTCTCTCATTGGCAACATCAACTTCATATTCAGTCTTCTCGCCCTAAAAAAACATGGAAAACGATACCTCGAAAACTCTTGTTCACCAAAACCTCGAAAAACCCTATTTTTACTCCCATTTTTCCCATTTAACACCCCGAGTGTATTCCGATCGTGCGGCCGAGCTTTGGAGCACAGCTAGGACCCAAATGCGTTCCCAAATCCGGACCCAAACTAACTGAGTGCGGAAGAACGACGATTTGACACCAAAATTTAGCGGAAATTTACGGCTGAAACTTTGATAGAACCACTATTCTTCGCTCGCTGGCCAAAATCGACTTCATATTCGGTGCCTCACAAGCTGTTGTTACTAAAACTCCAAAAAACCCTTTTTGACACCCATTTTTCGCCAATAACACCCTTGGGTATATTCCGATCGGGCCCAAATGGAGCTTGTGTGCGAAAGAACGAATTTTTGAGGCCGAAAATGAAGTACGAGTAGACAAATGGATGAAACAACGGACGGCGTACGCACCTTGAAACGTAAAAGAAATAATTTTCAGGAGGCGTTGTAAAAAATGTTCGCTGAGCAAATACATACCTAGGTGTATTATTCACAGAATAATAAACCAAAATTGGCTTGTACAAGAACAGTTTTGTTGATTTACCTATTTACCTATTTATGAAATTCTACTGAGGCAACTTTCATGAAAGTGGAACAGTAAACGTTTTCGTGTTCTAATCAAAATAAATATTTTTATTATCTTAGTTGTACATTTGTTATTCTCCATCAAACTGTTCATAAAACGAGCCTAACCTAAGTTGTCAGTCACAAACCGTTGTCTAAGGAATTCCAGCTTTTGTGTTCTCAGTTTACGAACTGTAGCCTCCAGAATAAAGAAAATGTGGCCCCCATTGACGACCACCCAGGTTTGTTAATTATTTTCATTTCGCATGGTTTTTTAACCAACTCCATGTTGCAAAGACCGTTTTCATGGGGGTCATTTTGCAAATGGCGACAGTGTAAAAATTTCATTAGGTAGTAGTAGTCTTCCTGTTCCCGCTAACTGTTGGAGTTTGGTGTTACTACTGTTGGGACGCTGTTGGTGTTTAATGAAATCTTTCAGGGCCAACATAGCGGGTGTTCCTAGTCAGAGTTGCAGAGTTGTCGCGCTTTTGTGGTTGCGACCGGGGTCGGGGGTTACGTCCTAGCTGGAGACTACTAGTGATCACTCCTCTGAATGAAACAAAAGCCCCAAGTTGGGTTTGTATTGAATGGATTGGAACGGTCGACTCTCATGAATTCGGACTGACGATAAACGTGAAAGGCTTTGAAAGAGAGTGGGCTGACCTTTGTACCCGTCATTACTTGGAGATGCTTCTACTTATGTCTGTTTCCATTAACTTACCCTTTTAGTGAGAATATTTCTGTTCCATGGGATGATTTTGGTATTATGAACCTTTATAATATGAGGGGGAAAACCTCAAAATGTATGCGAAAATGGAATTAAAAAATTTCTGTCCGTCCACCGTACTTGGTATTTTCCCATGTTACCGTGAACCAAAATTAATGAAATTTAGTTTGTAGGTCCCATTTGGCGTCTGCCCATTTGAGGTAGGTCCAATTGGGGTCCGCGAAGCTCGGCTTACTGTCAGTCACCTCTAAGGGGTGACAAATGGGGATTAACATTTCCAGGGCGCCGTTATCTCCATTTTTGTTTATTATTCTGTGAATAAAACACCTGTCTACTCGCTCAGCAAACAATTTTTATAACATCCCCTCAAAATTTTTTCTTTTACGTTTAAGGTTTAAGCGTAGATTAAGAAAATGCAATGCCCGTTCGCCGTACGCCGTATCATGCATATCGGCTTCATTTTCGTCCTTTCGCACAAAGGCTCCATTAATTTGATCCCTAGTCGTGTCCCGCGACTTTGCAGCCCGATCGGAATACACCCAGGGGTGTTATGGTTGAAAAATGGGTCTAAAAATAGGGGTTTTTGGTGTTTTAGTAAAATGAGCTTTTGAGGTAAGGTATGTTTTTCCATGTTTTTTTTAGGGCGAGAAGACCGAATGTGGGGTCGGTTTTGACAGAAGAGTGAAGAATTTTGGTTGTAACTTAACGAAGGTTCAACTCCAAATTTCATTTTTTTATGATTCGAAAACATAGGAAACTGTATGAAATTAGCATCAATTCTTATAATAACCCTAGAAAAAGTGTCAAGGGTGTATCAAGACAATTAAGTGGCACTATCGATGATAAAAGATGATCGGAAAAAAGGAGCATAATTTGTGTTTTGGGGGGCTAAAATCGGTGGAAACCATCAGAAATAACTGTTTCAATTATTGCACATGAATGAAACAATAAATGAAGAGCCAAAATTTCTATAGGTAAGTCTGATAGAATAATAAACCAATGAGAAAAGGACTGCAGCCCTGATATCGTTGTTAGGGAAGACCTGATTACAATCACACGTGGCTGTATGAAATCGAGTTGGTGAGTTCGTGATATTATTGCATTTGAAGAAGAGAGAGAGAAGAGAGAGAGAGAAGAAAGTATATTCACGAATAAACAAAAGAAAAAACAAAAATTTTACAAGCTTCGAAATATTTACAGGAATATTATTGTCTGGCATTAGGCAGAGCCCGTGTCGCCAGACAAGAGTAGAGCTCACTAATAAACATATTATGCTAGCAGTAAAATCAAATACAAAAAATAAAATAATAATACACTCTCGATTAAATCAGAAAAACGCCTACTTTGGTTGATGTCGCTACTGAAACTAATATAAAATAAATAAAATAGTAAGTTGTATAAGACGGCAGAACGGTGACATTTCAGGTTACATAAACACTACGCAGTAAACTGCAACAGTTCTCCAAGCCTAGATAGATAAGCCAAGAATAGATGAGTTTTTTATACACAGATCGAGAATATAAACTAGGTGATTTCATATGAATAGGAAGTGAATTATAAATAAGGTAAATCAAATAATGAGAACTTCTGGTGATGAGAGTTAAAGCGGGGCGTGGGTTTACGACTCTCTGTTCAAGAGTAAACCTAGTTGGGTATTGATGGGAGGTTAAAACGGAAATAATATCGGGTTTTCTATGAAAAAAGAGAAGAAGATTTTTTATGAAGAGTTGAGTTATAGTGAAAACCCTGGATTCTACGTGTAGCAAGTGCGAGGGAAAACGCGGAGGCTTCGCACACATAACCCTCAGTATGCCCCTGTGCAATCTATTTAGCTTCGCCATAACAGTACGTTCGCCATAAGAATGATGGCTATTTTGGGTTATGTTGGTAGGCACTTTAGTAACTTGAACAAACGTTATGCTTCATGAATAGGAACAAATAATAATTAATGATACAATTCTTGAATCCACCGCATATTTATGAAACTGTTATTGCCCTGCTGGCTCCAGTACTCGATTAAGCGCTTTCCTGCGGGAAGCACGAGGGTAGGTATTGATCCCAGAAAACTGTGATCTATGGAGAAGGGACATCTATTCAGGTAAATAAAAACCTTTGTGTCATAATTCTCAGCGTTTTAATTATTATAATCAAAAGGAAATAGGAGGACTACTCATCCGCTCATACCTGTTGAACTCTGAGTCAGTTTCAGATTGCTTCTGGCTTTATGATGCGACCGTCCTGTTGTAACTTGGTTTTGATGGTGGAGGGGGGGGGGGTTCACTCTGTACTTCGCGTTCAAGGTAGTTATTCTACCAATTTTGAGGGCATGGCGGTTGTTTGTCTCTACGTTGTCCAACATGTAACTTCTGCGCATAACTGTGATTTCCTTTCTTTTTTTTCCTCTTTGGTTTATTATTTTTATAAATGGATATAATATTTTCGTTGAGTCAAATGTGTGACATATTTGTAACTCTGTTCCAGGTATGTGTCTTGGTCGTCATCAGCATATCACCCATTCACGGTGCTGTGAGTAAAGATTTATAATGTTATTTTTGTTGAACATTATAATATTATTTTTGTTGAGTAAGGATTTATAATATTATTTATGTTGAACTTCAAAGTAATACTGATGTAAGTCGCTTATTCAAAATAACACTGATGTTCAATTTGAATATCCTGTACCTAATACTTTGTTTTATTGAGTAGTCTATGTCGGTAGGAACGGCGTTGCTTCGTCTGCCGAACTAAGTTTTTTTGTAGTCAAACATCATCTTACAAATCACCTCAAATGGATGGTTAATATCAATTTAAATCTCTGAGAGCACTAGTCTATTTGTCATCCCTTATTCGAAAGAGAAACTTGGGACCATTGAAACTTATGAGAAAGGTGAAAGTCTTTATGCTCCCGTACTTGTAGTGCCACTGGTTTCATTTTTTGTACGATTTACAAGTTCGGAGGTTCTGTGAGGGGATTTCTTATAACCTGTAGTACTTCCGTCCCTATGGAAACGCGAGGATAAGTCTGTCGTTTTCCCTTTTATCTTCTGTTGGCGGTTGATACACTAATTGAATGTGATAGACGACTGACTAATTTTCGGTGGACTGATAACACGCCCCGCAATTATGTGAAAGGATTTTTGTTACTTCTTGTGTATTCACTGAGGTGAGGCTCCGATGTAACTGCGCAGATTTTCACCAATCATCATTCATTGTTACATTCAGTCGTTATTATATTCTCTTTCGTTCTGTAACAATAATTGCAATGTTTTGACTGGGCATTTGAGTTATTGGGTACGTCTGTCTAAACGCAATCCAGCAAATTGGTCTCGGCTGTTTCTAAGAGGTGTTCAAGCATAGATCAATACTTAATAAGCGATGGCGTTGTGAGTGGGTGATGTAAACTAACTGGCCTGTATACGGTCTAGGGGACCCTAAGTTTCCCCAAAGTGGATTAGATTATAGGAAAAGATAATATATTATAGTTACAAGGCCCTGGCGTAGATTAGCCTCCCCATCCTCTTGTTCGGTCAGCAAGCGTGAAGGTTTGGGCGGGGGCTGTTTATCAAACCTGTAAAACTGACGTCTAATCTTGTCAACTAACCTTGCACTTGCCCACGTTATCTTCTATACTACACTACGCCTCCAGGGAAATGTATCTTTCTTCCCGCTGCCACCTATAATATTGTTGTTATTTGCTACTGAAAAGTGGCTGAATAAATTTACGGTAATTTAGATTTCGCATACCCGTGCTAATAGTTCCTGGCTGTGTAGACACAAGAATTCATACGTTGTCAACTTTTGCTGCCTTACTTACCTATGTACGATGCAGTTTTATTCAATTTATGAATAGTTTGTTCGGTAGGCAACTAAAATTAGCAGCAGCTTAAACATAGACGCCGTTTTCTATTTATACGTTGCGTTGCGGATGAAAACGAATTCCGCGTTGTATTACCCTATTCGTGAGTATAATGAGCCAAAATTGAAGATACCTATAGATAACTGTAAAGTTGTCGTCATGAAGGGTGACTATATAATCGAACGAAACTGCTCTACTCGTATCTTCCCTTCAACTTACTGCATTATCGAATATTCAGAAACCTTTTTCAAATTTGATAAATTCGGAACAATCTCTGTATCAAGTTTTTTGTTACTTATTTACCTCTCAGCTTTTTAAAAATTTATTTATTTTAAAAATGTTTTACGAATTGTTGGTGGCTCTCGCATGAACTGCATTTATAGTCACCAACTTGTCATTAGGATAATCATTACTGGAGGGGATGGTTTCTTCTTTTCAATGATAGATAGTATGCTTGTGATCCGCAGTTTGTTAATGACCGAATCCATTTGTCTGGCTCTATTTCTCTCTTTGAGCAAGCACTCTTGTGACGGGACAAATAGCGTTGTAAACTTCGTTGGTTTTCTCCCCATCACAGGAAGGACACTTCGTTGATGAACGTTACGGCCTCCACTTAGAGGAAACGATTATGAGCTCAAGAAAAACGGATTCGTCCTGAAAGTTAGATGGTTTAGATATAACCCTCGTTCAGAAGGTTCGGGAAAGGTCAGTGAAATTAAGGTAATGAGCCTGGAAAGAGAGAGATGTGAATGAAGAAGGTTCATCTGGTCTTCTGAGTGTTGTGGCAGTGAGAATTTTAGATGAAATACAAATATGACTAACCTCTTTACTAAACGAGTTGAAGGGATATGATATACAAGATGAAGATTATTTATCGTGTCATCTAGCTGTATTCACATTTACAAAAACCGCTTTTGTTGATGGCCTCCGTTTCAAGATATGTAGGATCCGAAAATGGATTAAAAATTTCTCTCCGTACGCCGTACTTCGCACTTTTCTTAGTTACCATGAACCCAAATTAATGAAATTTGGTTGTAGGTCCCATTTGGGGTCTAGTTGTTACGCAAAGCTCGGCGTTACTGTCATTCATCTCTAAGTGGTGAAAAATAGGGGTTAACGTTTTCAGAACGCCGCGCTGTTGCTCGAAAACTTCCAATAGAAGGGTGAGGTTTTTTTTACGTTTTTAGATTGCTCTCAAACTAAAGAATTTTTTGAGGCCACCGCGAGCTTTGTAAGTACGTCCAGCCGTTCGTTTGCACCGAAAACCTTCGTCAAGATGATCGTGAATGAAACGGTATAAATCCGGCCCAGATATCCGGATACAGATTATACAGATTGCTGTATGGACCGGATGGCTGTATTAAGTGGAGTTGGTTGTTCTGTGATATTATTTCATTTCACAAGAATGATGGCTCTTGTAGGTTTTGTTTATAGGTACTTTTGTAACTTGAACAAACCTTATGATTCATGAATAGCGACAAGTAGCTAATGATCGAATTGTTGAATCCGGCGGATTTTTATGGAACTGTAATGCTCGGGGAACTCTAGTAATCGATTTAGGGCTTTCCTGGGGGGGAGGTCGAGGGTAAGTATTGACCGCAGAAAACTGTTGTAATAATTTGCAGCATTTTTTCATTGTAAATGGATTCTGCAAGTTCGTCCCTGAAAGCAAATACTTGTTCAGAAACTCGCCTTCTTATTGGAATCCGGTCCGGGGCGGCCCCCTTTCCCTGTAGATAAGGTGCAGAGTTCATCTGTTCCTTAGGGCTTCCTGCTAGAAATTGGCAGGTGGCCCCGGGTGCCGCCAAAGGTGGGTTGGTCCGGGCCACACTTGGGTGTGGGTCTACTACCGCACGTATACGTTAGATAGTAAGCGCTGTACTGCTGGCGTACAGAAAGTGACTCCCCTCCCGCAACACAAAGCCTAGTTTTAAAGTGGGAGGGTAATTTTCCTGATAACAGCAAATTTTTCTGGTAAATGCCTTGTTGTGGAAAATAAAATCATCATTCAATCAATTCCCTAAATGTTCGTTCTTCCTTGTTCTGTTGACTGGCCTTCGACGGAAAAACAATGATATTCAAAGTGCGCGTATTTATTTATTTATTTAAAATGAAAGTAGATTCCTTCCTGACAATTTTGACACCATCCGCACTGTCGTACGATAGTTAGATCTTTTTCTATGATTTTTTTTTCAAAGTTGCAACCAATTCTGATGTCGCTGCACCCCTCTCGCCTGGGCGGGACCCCCCTGCACACTGTGACGTCAGAACTAGTTAGACTGGAAAATCATAGAAAAAGAACTACTTATCGTAGGTCAGTGCGAGTGGTGTCAAAGTTTTCACAATGGAATAAAGTTTCATAAACAAGTTATATGTTTTTATATTGTTTTTTTATGGAACTAGATTTCATTCTGAGAACGCTTTTGTACTTACCCCCTTATATTTTGTACACTCTTATCTTCCTCGTCTTTTGTGCTCGTAGTTACTGTATTGATTTCAAGTTATTGCATATGCTATACCATTTGGAGAAGTATTTGAGCACTCAATAGTAATTGAGAATAATGTGATATTTTATACTACTGTGGACCGTAAAATAAAATGGCTTATGCTGTGAAGTCCGCTGTCTATTAACCACTGCATTATACGCCAAAGTCAGTCTCATGAAGAGGATTGATGTAAATTGAATTGGTTGTTGGATTGAATGGATTCACTCTCCATTTGGATTCATGTAGTCTACTTGGATTTTTGGAAAGACCGTCTGAGCAAAATGGAGCAAATCAAGGTAAATGAGCTGTATTTACCTTGGTGCGTGTGGTGTTTTATACGTAGTACTCATTTGACCTAATATTTTCTCATTCACACAGACGAGGGACACCATGTGTGTTTGATATAGGAGGGGGCTACTGAAATGCGATGATTACTTCTGTGTTTTCAGAGGCAGCAGCTTCACTGACGCGTTCGCTTAACACCAGTTTAATGCTTGGAGCTCGTTGCCGTAAATTAGCGCTTCAACTGCGAACCCGCTACCTATTTTATCTCACTGCGTGCTCGTTCATTTCTCAAGAAACTAATATAGGTACAATTTTATATAAGTTAGATAGATCATCTCTACATTGAAACCCATTTCAAAATAAAAACAGAGTTATTGAAAGGTGGTCTATTTCCACTAGTACTCGAAAAATACACTGTTAGGTATAACGGTTTCGGTGACCAAGCCATCATCCGTACATCTTCAGGAATGACCAAGAAACAAATGATTCAGTAATTGATACAAGTAGAAAGTTTCGTATGAAGAGAGTAATTTATGTTTTAACGTGTTGCAGATCTTGTAGTTAACAGCCCGCAAGGATTAATGTTGGCAGAAGATGAAATTTGAATTTGGAGTGATTAACCTGTTTTTTCCGCTAGCATAGGTTCCCGTGGATTTTGTGGTTCACGAGTAGCGGCCTGCACGTTGGAAGATTAATGAGATAAAGGACTCTTGTTTCTCAGTCCCCCCCCCCTCCCCCCTCTCCACCTTTTTTTTTGTTAATGTTTCTCTTTACAACGACTTGTTTGTTAACAACCGCATGCCGTAAATTCGAAAGGGCATTAAAAAGACTCCAATCCGGTGTAACCCCATTTTCTTCCATCCCATCCCCGTCGAACCAACCGAAAACCATTTGTACAGGCTCACCCTCGCCTATTGTGACCTCAGCAACGGTGAGTTACTCTTTAGCGGGAGGGCCTATAACGTCGTGTACCATGTGCTACCGCCTCTCGGGCCCCCTAAACTAACACCGATGAATCGTCTCTGCCACTCTCAAGCACTGTGCTAATCCTGACGGCTACCGGTCGGTTGAACAAACGAAACCAAGCCCGTGAAACCCCTCTGTACGACTTCAGTTCGACATTGCAATTCCAAATTTTCCTGGTGACGATCTTAACATTCCAATGACCGCCTCATTGTCTTTAATATTAATATCCAATCGTCCTCTAATATATTAGCACAGATTGAACTATCCCTTTGCATCTTTCTCCTCTTAGTGCAAATTAACAAGATTGAAGGTTTACGTCTCCACTCACTTAACGTTGTGATTCACAGCCTCTTCAATCCTCTCCCTGAGAAAATTCCGTTTCATAGCCTGGAGTCGAACCCAGGCTCCCAGGGTTTACTATCTTTAGTTAACGCTTTTGACCGCTGGGTAAGACCACTCACCTCTAAATACAGCGCCAGATGAGGTGGGTCGAGGGATGAAGTAGAAAATTCCGATTCCACCCTAGTGTATTCAGTTTTTTTTTTAATTTTTATATTACCATCAAGTCACAAACACGACGTCGTAATGATTTTATGTAAACAAAATCAGAAACCAACTAAGTATGTCCATAGTTGGTTTATGACTCTGTTTACCTACTTTAGCTAATTGTTCAATAGTTTCACCCAACGGGAACGCTGATGCAAGAGTTTCGGATTTCTCTGCTATCATTTTACCCAACTTTTGGAAAAAATGCTTTGTTGCAATGGGCTCGAAACTTAGGTAATTCTTTGAGTAAGGAATATTTACCTGGAATTACCTGATCTTTTCCGGTATTAAATGTGCTCATACTAGCAATCGTAGCATTACTTCGACTATAAGCAATCACTCGGAATGACTTGGTTGAAGGTTCAGTTCAGTTCAACTATTCTCATTCATGATTGAAGTCGTTTGATACTTCGGACTTTTTTCATTTTGGTTTATTACATATTTTCAGTAATGAACCTTTAGAATCGAGTATGAAAAAAATAGCCCCCCCCCCCCTCCCCACTCAAAATTTTATGGTTTTCGTTTCAAGATACGCACGATCCGAAAATGGAATTAAAAAATATTAATGGTTTAATTACTGAGTCCCGCGCATTTTTATGAAATTTTAATTCCCGGGCCGGTTTCAGTCGTCGATTTTCGGCTTCCCTGGTGGTTTGGGGAGTGGTGGTGGTGGCGGTGGGGGCTCGAGGGTAGGTATTGACCACAGAAAACTGTTCTGCGGTCTACGCAGACGGGAGCTATACAAGTAATTAATAAACCGTTGTGTAATAATCTGCAGCATTTTATCTTTCTTTTGATAATTGCTCACATTCTACTCTAAATTTTCGTTTTCTTGGATATCCGGACTATAATGCTTTCGAATTTTACATGTATTTCAGGCACAACCTTCATCCACATAAAAATATACCTAAATGATGCAGTTCGGATTAAATATTTCAATTAACTTGATCATAATTTCGAGGACTGTTGATTGAAATTCAAGTGTATTATTTTTGTTCTGTTTCCTCGTTTTAAATATTATACGAGTAGTAGTTGCTTCTATTTAGCAGGTTGATAAGACGTTAAATTATGGGCAACTCGTTTGTGAGTGCATTTCTTATTGTAGGTACCTACTTACTTTCAGTTTCACCTGGTTCTAATCGGAATGGTGACAGTTACACTCTCCGCTCGATCGGCTGGTTATACTGGCCTGTTCTTTAATTTAGTACGATTTCACCCACCACAGTTAGTGGTTAATATTGGGGTTGTGATATAATGTTCGTAATTCGGTATAGAAGCCTCCTGCCAAAAATTCCGTTGCTTAGGACTGAGTGAGTGGGACTTTGAAGAACGATATGTGATAATATGCCTGATGAACCATCAAAGGAATTTGAAATGGTGGATGCCATTATGTTGTCCTCTTGTCCTTATGTTGAAGATTGTGATTAAAGCCCAAAATATCTTTTTCTTTCTTCAAATAATCCGACAGAAAAGGATTGACTGGAGGATGACCCTTTTGGGGATCAGAAGCTTGTGTCCTGAATACTTAATACCGGATCGGATCCTTTCTTGAAATAGGGAGGTTGGAAAGGAGACGGAAGGGATTGGCAGGGTTGGAGATGCCAATAGAAACGTGAAGAAGAGAACAGGGGAAAAAAAAATTACATTTTCTTATTAAACTCTGGATGTTAAATTCACTTACTGGTACTTGTCACGTCGACCCAGTTACCAGATATAGCTATAGACCTTTAGCTTATCTAGTTGAAAGTACGTTGTCAGATTAAAATTGTCGATTTAAATAATGAGTGAGAGATTTAATAAGGAATACTGAGTTCAGATTCACCCTAATCCGTAAGTTCGTGCATCAGTAGCCTTGGAAAAATACCTTGTTATGCTCTGTAGATGTTTCAAACAATGTCAACCATCCTCTGTTCAAGCCTAGCTCACAGAGTTGAGTAACGCCCAGATACAATATATTTGGAGTAGGTACCCATGGCTTCTGTTTATATTACTTTCCCATTTTAAATGAAAGAATTTTGCTAAGAATTTTGAAACCACCCGTAATGTAAGTAGGTTCTATACTAAGATTTGAGACCGCTCATAGAAAAAAAAATACTTCTTTTTGCTTTCAAAGTTTCGGCAAGAACTCGTCAATCAGTGGGAAAAGTGTACGGGCCCCGCGGACATCGACTTGTAACTCATTCGGGAAGTTCATTAGACGGCTTACGTGCATCAGTTTATTTTTTTGACGGTTAAAAGTCAATTTTGGAAACAAAAAAATTTAAAGGAGGACTCAAAATTTTTTCCTGGATATTCTAAAATGATTTCTCAGCCTCCTTTTTCTGGGCGGTATGGGGAGATTTATCTAATGGAATCCTAAATTTTATATAAACAAGGAAATCGAGAATGAAAATTCTTGATTCATCGAATAACCTTTTAATATGCTAATGAATTCAAATTTATTTCACCTATTTGACTTTTTTTCATAAAATGTTTACATTTTGAGCCCCGGTGATAACTTCGGTTAGTAACGTCATATGGGGGTAAGTAGTTTTCGGGTTTATTTCTGACCTTACTTCTTCGAGCAGAACCACAAATACGATGAAAATATATGGGCTACACCTCCAAAGTAACAGGAGAACATCAGTTGCCGAAATATTAAAAAAAAAAATTCGCACTTATGTCCGATTTTTTAGTACTTCGCCCCACTGCGCGCCAGGGCGGGATCTCCTTGCTCAGTATGGCGTCACTGCCGAAACTTTGAAATCTAATATTAAAAAACTATTCATAGTTGGAGAGTGCTGTTGGTCTCAAAATTCTTAGAATGGAACCTACTTTCATTCAAAAATACAAACAGAAGTCATAGGTTCTCCCCGTTTAACCAAGATCGACAGGGAGATAAAGTAGGCCAGTTGAATGAGACTAAAAAAATTGGCCTTTAGTCGAGATGTTTTAATTACTGAACTCATCACTACAGCGGCCATTTTCGCTCGCCCCTCCAAAAATTCAAAAGCAACCTTGGAAAAAGGCTCCGTTCGTTGACTAAGAGATAATCGAATTTTATAATATTCTTTTGACGATCTGTTGCCCTGGCGAACATCAAAGAAGGGATTTCCTGCTTCGCCTAATCGGAAAATGATTGGTCCGACGAGGAAAAAGTATTGGAAGAACTTTTTTAAATTCCGATTATTTTTCCTGTGCGGTTCTTCAATAAGTTCGAATGTATTTTGTCGCGTTTGTTTTTTTTTGGTTGAAATATTATCATACAAACTGTAAAATGACAGGCAGCCAAAAATGGCAGAGGCCTGATTGGACCAAAAAACATTTAGTAGGTACCTACGTTTGTTTGCTCCTTCGAACTGTGAAGACGAATGAATTGGAGCAGTGGAGTTGGGTTGGCGGCGAGGGACTTTTTGATTGAAAACCATTGATCGCCTCGTATTTGCGAGTGCGTTTCTGTACTCAGATTGGAAATATCTTCATATCGTTGTTGGCGGATTGATAGAAACTTTTCTTCTTTTTTCTTGTACCTAGAACATGATAAACCACCCTGGATGTAACGACAGTATTAGAAGTCTGGGAGTTCTCATGAAATTTGTCGTTAACTTTCTCCTTTCCTCAATGTAACTGCGGGAGCGGAGTAAAATAATATGGGGCTTCGCAACAAATAGTCACGTCACATGAAATATTGTCACAGGCTCATGGCGACCTTGGAACAATTTACTTTCAACCTGCTGCTAAATAACGATAAACAAAAACCTGCAGCTTATAATTCCACTGCGACAACAGGGGGTATTGAGTGTAGCCCGTTCTTCACCCTACTATTGTTCTCAGCGCCAGATACCGTAGTCCGAATTTCAACATGAGTTAAAATACCGTATTTCAACCTGCGAAAACTTAGAACCTACAAGGTCTGTACCGAAATGTTTGGTGAAGTATCAAAGGTTGGTGAAACCTATCGCTCGTGTCACGATGTCGGCTTCGGTAGTGCGTGTCCTCGATGATAATCTTCGAAAAATGTAAATTTTTAAAACAAAAGACTTAGGTAAATGGGAATGTACTGTGGATGTGCAGTAGGTAGGGTTGCCAGACGGTATATATATATATTTTTTTGAACGAGAAATAACGTTCAAGGATCGTTGAAACAACGAGAAATAACGTTCAAAAAACGTTCAAGGATCGTTCAAACAACGAGAAATAACGTTCAACAACGAGAAATAACGTTCAAAAAACGTTCAAGGATCGTTCAAACAACGAGAAATAACGTTCAAACAATGTTCAGGGATTGTTGAAACAACGAGAAATAACGCTCAAACAACGTTCAGGGAAAGTTCAAACAACGAGAAATAACGTTCAAAATGATAAACCGTTTTGCAGGGATTTGCAGCGTTTTTCAAATGAAATAATATCGCAGAACAACCAACTCGACTTCATACAGAGTGAAGAATTGAGGTTGTAACGAAGGTTAACCTCCCGAAATTCATTTTTTTATTAGTCAGAAACATGGGAAATTGTGTTAAATCACCATAAATTTGTATAATAACACTAGAAGTAGTATAAGCAGGAAGACAATTAAATGGTACTATAATTTATCAAAAATACTCTGATAAAAAAAGCCGAGCCTAATTCGTGTTTTTGGGGACCAAAATTGGTGGAAGCCATCAAAAATAGCCATTTCAATAATTGCACATGAAAGAAACAATAAATGAACAGCCAAAATTTCTGTACGTATGTCCAGTAGAATAATAAACCCATGTGACAAGGACTTTGCAGCGTTTTTTTCCATTGTAACTAAGAAAAGTGGCCAGTACGGCGTACGGCGGACAGACTTTTTATTGCATTTTCGGATTCTACATACCTACCTTGAAACGTAAACCATCAAATTTTGAGGGGAGGTTAGAAATTTGTTTTCTTGCTCGATTCCAATGGATCATTATTGAAAATAATAAACCAAAATTTACGCTTTTTAAGTGGGTTTACTAGCATGTAGGTTGAAAAATGGTCTGCACCGATCGGTGTTTTCCCTTTACATTCCATGATGCTGTGACAAGAGGGGATCGTAGCGAAATTTAAGTTAGCTGAATCGTAAGTTGTACGTTTTTCATTGTCACCATGAAGCTGTGTACATATTTTCCTATTGCGTCTTTTTTTTCCCTTGACTTTACCCCGCTTACTACGAAAGTTCCCATCGTGTATTGATTGATTTCTATGGTGGTATGCAATTCCCCAATTAGAAGTCATTGATATTGGTATAATATATGGAACATTGTTGATATCAGTTCTAGTGGAATCGTGTGTCAAATTCTACCCCCCCCCCCCTTCTCGCCCTCCTATTAAATGCTATTAATTTGATCTATATTGGGAGAAGCTTCGAGATGGTTGTGCCAGGCTCACAGCCGAGACTGTCAGGTCCCGATTCACGTCTCAAGTGGCAGCATTGGTTTGATCTCCTGCAGTATATGCCAGGTCAAGTATTCCACCCGCTCGCGGTTAAACGTCCCGTATTTCTCCTGACGTTGGGTTAACTAGAGAAATTCATAACTGACGCGTCAATTTCCAGTTGAATAAAGGATGGGCTTTACTACGCATATGGGTTGGTTGTTGTTGCATCGGGAATAGTTCTGTCCAAATCGGGGATTGGCTGGAATGTGAGATATTACACCCACTCTTCTGGGGTGTATATTATAATAATAGTGTACCAGAGTATTATTAGCCGCACCCAGTGGCGTAGCTAGGATTGTTTATTGGTTGGTGAGGGGGGGGGGGGGGGGGTACCGGAAATAGAAAATGTAAGATTTGACTTTACATTCAAACCTGAATGGGGGGGGGGGGGGGGCATGGCTGGATGTCGTACGCCCGGTTTCTCATCCAGGATTGCTTCCAGGTCTTAAGGACATCCCAGGAGGGTTTTGTCCTGCAGCAAAATTTTGCAGAGCAATATTCCCACTTTCAGCTAGACTTTGTCCAAATTCTCAACATGGTCGGAGTACATGAATCTCAAGAAACAATCACTTCTAGTTCGATATCTGAGATGGCAACCCTATTACCTACTGTTCGATTCCACCGTATTCCTATCAAACATGGACGCAAACACAGTTTTATGGCCCATGAACTTCTTTCCGTTGACTTCTACCGTTACTTCGGCTAGCTATTGGTTAACATGCAGCAGCCAGAAATTCAAAGGAAGTCTGCTGTCAGGTATGAAAATATTCCCGTTATACTTCAAGGGTCTGCCAATATGTATAATGCAGGTTATTTTCAAGTTGCCATCAAGGAGCAACCCTTTGATTGTATCCATCAACACAGCTGTTGTACTGAGGGAAGACTTATAACCCCGATCTTTACGTACACTATCAAATTTGATGACATTCTTAATGGTCTGGCATTTTACATTATGCCGGTTGATGATGGAGAGTTTGAAATCTACGTTGGTCTCAACCTTGTTGCAAGACACCAGGTATAGAAACACACACTCTTTGCATTCCGTATTAACTCCATGTGGGTAGAGCTGAAGTTGCCTGTTGGCCTTGATACCATCTGCTCCAACGGAAAATAATACAGGGGATTTAACTATAACAGAGCCGCTGATACTGGGGAAATTCTTTAGCGTCCAGGCGTAGCCACAGACACTGGACCTGCGCTGTCTCCCATGCTTCGTAATATATATTAATTGCTATGCTATTTTAACGCCGGGGGTCATGTGAAAAAAATGTCCTGTCACAATATCCTGTCACAAAAACGCGTCACGCAAAGAGGAATGTGATGAAGATGAGCACAAAGAGGAATGTGATAAAGATGAGCACAAAGAGGAATGTGATAAAGATGAGCACAAAGAGGAACGTGATAAAGATGAGCACAAAGAGGAATGTGATAAAGATGAGCACAAAGAGGAATGTGATAAAGAATTACCAACGTTATCTTTGTTACCTATGAATAACTAGTTACCTACATTTCATGGTAACGGGCGCCGCTTCATCGAGTTCATGAAAAATACTTTTGATTTAGAATTACATTCTAACCCGAACGTACCAACAACAAGAGGAGGATCGTGCATCGATGCGATATTTGCGCGACATATAGATAAAATAGACACCAAAAACTATGTCAGTTACTTTAGTTATCATAGACCAATGTTTTCAATAGCGACTAAAGAGCAAAAAGCTTTGTTGTTACCTCCTTCAGAAATAAATGTAAATAAATAACGTTTAAACAGAATCGTTTTATTTTTTTGTGTGTTGGTGGTGTGGGGGGAGGGGGGTAAATTGCATAGCAAATTCTCCTTTGTTATACGAAGTATAAGAACACATCCTTCGGGGGTGAGGAACGGCGCAGCCGTTCCGAGGGGGCGGAGCCCCCTTTGGGGGTCCAGGGGGCTTGCCCCCTGGCGAGGCCCGAAGGGCCGAGTTATATATATATATATATATATATATATATTACTTAGACGGTGTAAGGAATATCAGAAATTGACAGAAATAGTAGAAATTATTTGTATTAGAAATATTATAAGACGGTTAGTGGTTACGGCCACTGCACCAAATTTAGCAACAACGTAGTTTAAACAAAATGTGTTCGTCCACGTGATCTGTCCACCTGCTCAGCTCGCAGGAATTCCTTTTTTCCTGAAACCAGAAAAAATTGTAAAAGTTGTTGAGAAGTTTAGCATCTGGAGGACTGCACCTAAACTTTGTAAATAATGATTGATTCCTCACCATCCTTTACAATTTCTTACACTTTTCTATACCGTTAGTTATATTAATGCATATTGGTTTTCCTATGTAATGTATATCACACACTGTCTGCGTTGTTCGTCAGGCGATATGGTGATGGAGCCGAGTTAGGGGATTAAGCACGATAACTTCCGCGTCATACATAATATTACGATCCTAACAGGATGTTGTTGAAACCCGGCGATCCCGGTGAAGGTAATGGTTGGATTTTGAGGAAATCAAATTATTTTATGAAGTAACCGAGCGAGTGGTACACTTTGCTGTGGGTATTCGGCGGCGGCATGGCGTAGGAAGGTTAGATTTAATGCGAGAGGGCCGTGTGTGGTGGGAACAGATAACGGAGGAAAATTGGGAGGAGGAAGCGTAGCATTTCCGAACATTTCGGTTCATTAACTCCCGAGAGATGGAACAGATTAAAAGTCTATTATCCTAAGACCGTGTGAGGTCTCGAAGGTTCCGCTGATGTGAAAGTTTAAGTTTACCGTTAGGCAAAGCAGGGCCCTAAGAAGGAATAAGGGCTCTGAATCTGTGGAATGATGAATTATTTTGGTTCTTGGCATCACCGGTGGACTGTCATGATTGGAGTGATGATGTTCTACAGGTGGAAACTATTGGTGGTGAAGAGCCATAGGTATTGGTGATGTTCTACACAGTACGCGACATAGACGATACTGTATGATTGAAGTAATTATTATTACAATCATCCGAGACATTCGATATGAGTGTTATTTTCAGTAAAGGTTGGCATTCTTTATTGGATTTTTCTTTGGGAGTGTTGTAGAATTATTAATAATTAATAATCAAACTAATCGGAACTTCAATAGGTTTTATGGTGATTATGGCAAAATGATCCTCAACCATAATAGAAGTTTGGAAATTTAAGGAAATGGGAAGCTGTTAGGATCTGAAGAATGTGGTTAAAGAGCTTGTGTAGAGGACCCGCTTCACGCCTGTTATATACTCCCTTTCTAGTGGGATTGATGCCAAATCCTGCCAACCCTGGCTTTGCTTTCCATTACCGGGCCGAAATTAATACCCGTCTTCACCATATTGACGTATGGCCATGTCGTGTCGTGAGTAGGATAAATTCCAGAAGAATCCAAATCCCGTTTGTTTTACTACCTTGGTGTTGATCTTCATGCCAACGAATATTATTATTATTATTATGTCGAATACTTTCATTGAAGTTCTGTTTAGCATTTATTTAGTGGGCTAAAGCACATTCAGAATAATGGGTTCACCTTTCCCAAGCCAGTTCTAGATATAGGCGGATAAGAGAATGGATATGACCCATCGTAATTTTGTCTTCTTGCACTGCATTCAACTGTCTTATTTTGGCAATTATATTGAGATAAAACATTGGTAGGAAAGAAAGACATCAAAAGTTAATTGAACTGGAAGTTCACGCATATTCACCCTCGTTCATACATGCCTTGTTTATATGCGTTTTATGCCTTTTGGATGTTGAAGATGGCTATTATTTTTCCTCTACCGCCCTGCTATCGGGAACCTTACACATCACGTGTGAGCGGATTTACCAACCCTTCCAATCCATTTCCCTGTTCTTCCCTACTCCTGGCCGTCCCCACAACAACCCATCACCATCGCCCTCAAACCCTCGGTCTGAACACCCATTTCTTTCAACGATACACATTCATTTCAGGGGTGTTTTCAACGGCACAACTATGAGTCTCCGTGCAACACTACGATAGACACTAATGCTAGTGTGGAAGAGTGGTGCGATTGGAAATGAAAATTAGGCGGTGAAAGTTACGATTGTAATGGATAAATTTTATTTTGAACGAATTACACATAGGTATTCATCGAACTACGTGCTTATCTGTGCTTCGATCAGTATCACGGAAGGTTTTTTTTACGAGGGAAATAGTGGGAAAATCTTGACACATGGCTTCACCCGGGCGCATGAATAATGAAAGTCTCCTTTGCATCCATTGTACTTGACAAGGTACTCCTTCACAAGAGCGTCAGGGCACCGTTTACACTTCATACCGAACGTTAGATCGCTCGCAGGCAAAAACTTTAACCTTTTCACTCGCGATAACCAATACGACGATAACTAAGACGACGCAGGCGATGTTCATTCAGTGAGGGCCGGAACAAGACTGGCAAGACTAAGAGGTATCGTTTTCCATGTTTTTTAGGGCTTGACGATTGGATATGAAGTTGATTTTGGCCAAAAAGTGAAGAATCGAATTTTAACGAAGGTTCAGATCCAAAAGTTCATTTTTTATGATTCAAAAACCAAGGAAAGGGACAGAAATTACGATAAATTTGTATAATTACACCAGAATTAGTATCGGTAGGTGAATCAAGACAATTAAATAGCACTATCAATGATCAAAGATAATTTAAAAAAAAGAAGAAAAATAGGAGCCTAATTCGTGTTTTTGGGAGCAAAAATGGGTGGAAACCACTAAAACTAGCTATTTCAATTATTGAACAGGAAATAAACAATAAATAAACAACCAAATGTTCTGTAGTATGTCCATTAGAATATTAAACACGCGACAGGACTTCGCAGCGTTTTTGGAATCTACGGACCTTGAAACGTAAAAGAAAACGCTGCAAATCCCTGCACAACGGTTTATTATTTTGTACAGAATACCCTTCTCTTACAGATCACAGCTCTATGTATAGATAACCCGTCTATATAATATGTACTAGTCTAAACATATTATGTAGATAGCAGTACCGCCGTTGGTTAGTACCTAACCTCGTACTCGTTACTAGGTACCTACCTAAATCACGAGTTACATGTTGTTAAAATAATTCTGTCGATGACAAACATTACCTAAAATGGCAAAATGAAACGCAAATAATGAAGTTCTGAACTGAAATTGTTGATGTGGAGTGAAAAAACGCTGCAAATCCCTGCACAACGGTTTATTATTTTGTATAGAATACCCTTCTGTTACAGATCACAGCTCTATGTATAGATAACCCGTCTATATAATATGATATGTACTATTCTATTATATGCATATTATGTAGATCGCAGACCCTCCGTAGGTTAGTACCTAACCCCGTACTCGTTACTAGGTACCTACCTAAATCACGAGTTAAATGTTGCTAAAATAATTCTGCCGATGACAAACAGTACCTAACAAAAAGAAACACACATAATGAAGTTCTGAAAAGAAATTGTCGATGAGGAGTGAAAACAGTTGCAAAAGTACCTACCAACAAACTCCAGCCCCTTCTACGTAGATGGTATAATGAACCGTTGTACAATAATTTACCGTTGAGTAATGATTTACCGTAGTAATAATTTACCCATCAATAATACTTCAACGTTTGTTCAAGTTTCACTACCTACCAACAAACTCCAATAGAGCCATCATTTTTCAAATTAAATAATATCACAGAACAACCAACTCGACTTCATACTCCGCCAATATAATCAGGTGATCCCTAGCAATGATTGGCCGTATTCACAAATTCCTATTGTGGGCGCGTCTCTGGTTACGAGATTTGGTTTGGATTCTATACAATTTCATTCACACTGGAGTCGAAAATGCCTGTCGGTGCAAACTTCGGGGCCTTACTGTGAACGAACGGCTGGACGTACGATGCTCCGGATGGTCTTAAAAAACTCGCAAGTTCAAGAACTATTTAAAACCGTAAAAATATTTACGTAAAAAAAATGGTATAGGCGTTTTGAAAATTTCAACCCCTATTTTGAACCCCTTAGAGATGACTCACAGTAACGTCGAGCTTCGAGGACCAACTAGACGCCGAACGGAACCTATAACCCGAATTTCATCAATTTTTTTTCATGGTAACTAAGAAAAGTGGCCCGTACGGCGTACGGCGTACGGCGGACAGACAGAAATATTTTTATTGCAGTTTTGGATTCTACATACCTTGAAACGTAAACCATCAAATTTTGAGGGGGGGTAAGAATTTTTTTTTTTCATGCTCGATTCCAATGGTTCATTATTGAAAATAATAAACCAAAAATGTTGAGGGGGTGTTATAACAAATTTTTACTGAGCGAATACATAGGTGTGCTGTTCACAGAACAATAAACCAAAATGTGGTGCATGAACTTTTCATTTACCTGATTGTGATATTGCTGCTTGAGTACCTACCTATATTATGAGATTTTGTGAATAACTCAAGTTTTTGAAGTTTTAATGTTCCTGCCGACGCCAGTGGTTTAGCGCTTATTCCGAATACACCCCTTGTTCCGCTACTCAATAGACGTTATCCATGTTTTTTGTTGTTGAAAAACACTATTCAAAACACGTTTTTTGACTGATTTTTGGTAGGTATTGAGCGCTTGCCTACTGCCTAAAAGAAATTTTGTCCTGTAGAAAAGTTGTTAGGATTTGAATTCTTCGTTGAATCCCACCATTCCCAGCTCTTCGGATATGTTGTGGCATATATTTAGTAGCTTACATTCTCCTCAGGAGGACAAAACAAAATTATGACTGTATTATTCAATATTGAACTTCTCTTCGGTAGGTACCTGCGTTAAAAGTTCAAGCAGATCTACTTCAAAGTTACGGAAACAGTAGGTATGCAACAATAACAGCTTCTTCGCATCTTCGCTAAGTGGCAGGCTCTTCTTTTTAGGTACATTTTGACAAGTGTCACCTCCTCTTAATACAGATGTAAACTGATGAGAGGTGTCTCGTGAACACCCACTTGACTACAGAATACAAACGATGTCCCTACAGAGCCATCAGCAAATACGTTGGACCGAGTTGTCAAACTTTATCCATTCATGCAGGGGACGTGCCACGAACAGGGATTACAGCCAAAGTTGGCGGAAGGTGGTGATGATTTTATCAGGAACGTTACTTCATACTAGTACCTAAAATTTAAAATTAGGGCGAGAGCGAAGGCAGACGGAGCTTTTATTTTTGTATGCCACTGTGTTTCTCATCAAAATACGAGTACATTCGGTCATACTTCTTCAGCTTGAACACTGTACCTACTCATAAAATTTTTGGGTATATTTCCATCACACGAATGCAGAATAAAATAAAAATCAGAACTGAATGTGTACGGAACTTGTGAAAACTACCCATAGTTTTACCTATTTTCACAGTTCATTGTCCAAAGTTGAACTTCGGACAATAAACTGTCTTTAAAAAAATTTCCAATCGATAAACGGTTATTGTATTTGGATTCGACAAATAATTCACTATAAGAAACGGCTACTGAATCACCGAAACTCACTTTCTGAAAATTGAATTTTTCCGTCCTTGTGCTACCGTGCGACGTGCTCTAGTCATTGTACTTTGCTTTAAATATCGTACTAGGTACTACCTACCTATAAATTGTGGTTTATGATAATATCATATTATGATAATATCATATTATGATAATATCATATTACGATAATATCATAATATTATGATAATATCATATTATGATAATATCATATTATGAGAATATCATATTATGATAATACAATATTGTGATTTACCTACCTCTACCCCTTGGAATAGAACGACAATAGCGCTCAACTAGGAGGACCAAAACTAGATCCCAGTTGGGACCTAAATCCCAAATTTCATCAATTCAGGTTTCATAGTTTCAGATAAAAACAATGTACCTACCTATGGTGGACGGGACAGGTTTTTTTCGTTTCGATTTCCGGATTCTACGTTTCTTGAAGCGTAAAACGTCAAATTTTGAGTGGGGCTGAAAACATTTTTTTCTTGCTCGAGACTGAAAATTCGTTATTGAAAATAATAAACCAAAAGGACTGAAGAAATAGCATAGAAATTAGCTTTAGGAGCCACTCAGCTGATCACGGCCCTACGCTGCTTAAAGTGTAATTCCTAAGGACGCTAGTAACGTGATTCAATTTCCACTTGATGGTGCAACTTCTTGTGCCATTAAGTGACGCTCGTCCGTGACGTGACGTGACTCCAAAACAAATGGAAACGTCCTGTTAATCATTATAACATATTGACATTTTCATGTCTTTGCCCTGGCACATAGCACAAAGAGCAATCGATGATCTGAGACTAAGACGCGGAGTGCATTTCAAACGTAACCGATGGATTGATCTCAGTTTAAATTTCTCCCTTGAGAGGGAAAAACATTAAATCATGTTTAATGTTTTTCCCTCGCAAGGGAGAAATTAGATATAGTTTTTTAATGTCAAGAAAAAATGAAAGCCACAATTTCACTGAACTCTACAAGTATAATGTTGCATTTACTGTACTTATTATAGAACTCGCCATCAACATATGGTTGCTACAACAGAAGGTAGTAACTGTGTAGTAACCAATGAAAAACGTAGCTATTGACTCTTGTTTCTTTCGAGTGCGATATTCTTCATGGTTGCTACAACAGAAGGTAGTAACTGTGTAGTAACCAATGAAAAACGTTGCATATTTGCGTGTCGGAATTCACAGAATGACCCCCAGCCCTAAAACATTAAACATGTTAAAATTATTAAATGTAAGGTGTTTGATATAAATTTGTATGTAAGTATAAGAAATCAGTCTTTGAATAGGGTAATGAGAGGAAAAATGGCAATTAAATTGTATATTTATTTTGTTATAACATTCCCAACATTGATAATAATGACAATCGTGACAGAAATGAACCTGGAAGGGTAAAAATCGCGCAGGAAGCAAGTTACAAGGAGCATTTCGGGTGAAATCGGCCTAGTTCGGTAGACTGGCTCGATTCGGTCCCTAGACGCTCCTAAACTGTACACGGCTGAACCGAACACTTGGATGAGGAGCGGACAAGGCTAGTGCTATCCAACTCTTATCATCCTGTTAACGCCCTGATGATCCAGCGAGTTATCTCTTTGTTCATGTTATCAAAAATAATTGAGTACATACTGTCTTCTGGGAAGGGCCGATGCAATTCTCGTGTCAGAATCGCAAGTGAAACAAGAAACTCAACTATGAATATAGCGACTTTCTCCTGATTCTCATTCCCATTCTTTTATATGAGCATGTACTGAGAATGGGCTACAACACTAATTAGAAAATAATTTCATGTATACCAGTTTTGAGTATAACTCTCTCCCCACCAAGTGCCATTTCATCAAGATTTATGTTATCTATTCATATTTTTCCGTTTGCATGATCTTTAATTAGAAGGAAACGCCGAGAAACATCAATTATTTTACCCATTGTTTGAGGAAATGCATTTAGCTATCCTAGAAGCACTCCCTAATTACTCTGACTTGTAGTACCTTCCTGTAGTGAGATATATAAGTTTGGCAGCTATAGTTATGGGACGCTAGTCAGTTAATAATAGGGACTCTGCCTCTATTGATTGGAAGGGACTGTTAAAGTTGTAGGATACAAGGAGTCTGTTACAGTTGTATACGCGTTTGAACGGACTAGTTGGTATGTACACCGAGCTTTGAGTTACAAAACGATGGCTAACGTTAAACGTGTTCAGCTTACTAAATCACTTTCCGCCGACTAATCGTCTGTAGAGGTTCACAGATAATTTCATTACTAGTCAAATGTCGCTGGATTTGCATGTTGTAATCTTCATGGGAGAAGATCTCCTTTAGTCCTCTGACATGGGATTGATCAGGTAGGATACTTGAAGGTTGCCATTGTAATTAGATTCTTGAGGTGAATGTATCTACGACCTATGGTTCGTTTACATACATTGTTCCACGGTTTGGCAAGATTCCCCTTAATCATCGTTTGTTGATGAATCCGTCTGGAATTTCAAATTTGAATATGCTTAGTGAGGAGCAATGTTGTCCTTAACGGGGATGTATAAATAGGCGCATGTTTCTCATAGTTGTTTATGTTATGTTGACAACAGGGCCGTTATCGATAAATCTGTGTTCGCATTCTCGGTGGTCAGCAATGTAACAACGTAGTGTTTAATTAGTGATCGATAAAGTGACTAGTCACGATACTGGTACCTCTGTTATAGGCAGTTAGTTCCTGCCGTAGGATCATTTGAGTTGTTGGGAAGCCGATCTTCCGTGTGATACAACCCGTGAGAGCTATGTGTTATAGTTTCGAACACCCGCTGCCACTTGCCAAAACGTTGACTCGCTCATATGTCGAATTTCCCTATCATTTGAGTTGTTATATAACGTGGGAGGGCTATAATAATTATAAGTCAATGCATTCAATGTTTCTGGCTCTTCCTAACTATTATGTAGCATGGTTATTAGAGTAATTAATAGATATACATGGTGAGTAGCCTTGTTTCAAGTTCCAACTCGCAGAGATTCTCTTTTGGTGCAAGCTTCTTGCCAAGCCGCGCGCGGTCCAAACATCTGTTATAAATAATTTGGCATTCTGCGGGTGAAAATCAGTGACGGAAGTAGAGAAATAATTAGGTGAAAAACTGTTACAAATCCTCACGCGTGAACAAAGAACAACGATTTTGTACACCCATGCTACCAGTTATAATTATATAACCACCACAATCTTTTCTGAATTTGTTTACAGCTGTTAAAAGTTCGCTAGTTAGTGGTGGCAAAGCCCGAAATAATTTCTATCATGAAGGAAAATATTACACTGTTGATGTTGCCGTAAGGGGAAACGCAGAACCTACACCAGTTCAGGTTACGCAGTAACCAAAACAAGTCCTTGGATTTACTTCAGGGATTCCATCAAGGCTTCCATTCTGGGACGCCGAACTATCCGTGATATACCCGAGTCCGAAGCTAACTCTCACATAGAACGTCATTATACCATGACCCACCTTGCTACCGACGCTTTTCCACCAACCGGAAGTTGGAATAAATTGGATTTTAGTTGATGTCCCTATACGTCCGGCTTTAAAACCTCTTTTCCTACGAACTGAATCAAAGGATTTTCTCTCCCCCCCCCCCCCCTCCCACAAGGTATTTGCCAGGGTAGAACAGAGCAATTTGATGTGGGTGTGGGGCATTAGAAGCCATTCAATATTACAAATTATGGCTCTATTTATTTCATTCACTAATATAGTGGTGATAACTGATTACCTGAATAAGAAACATTTAACGAACAATCTCACTAAATTCAACATAATTCGTTTGTCATCAGAATGGATGGAGGCTTACCACAGAATGGAAGAGGGTATGCTTGTTGGGGGAATATGATTGAATTCACGATTTATGAGATATTTAGATTTCAAAACGCTGCAAACTATTAAACAACGGTTCATATTTTCCTGTGTAGATACCCCTTCTGCATAGATCACTGTTTTCTGTGGTCAACACCTACCCCCCTGTTCCTAAATCGAGTACTGAAGCTGACCGGGCAATTACAGTTTCATAAACTAATATATGCGATAGATTCAAGAATTCTATCATTAATTATTTGCTGTTCTTCATGAAGCATAATGTTTGTTCAAGTTACAAAAGTAGGTACCTAATAAATTATTAATAAAGTTCAAAATGACCATAATTTAAAAACGCTGCAAATCCCTGCACAACGGTTTATTATTTTGTACAGAATACCCTCCTGTTACATATCACAGGTCTCCGTATAGATAACCCTTCTATATAACATATTATATACTATTCTACACATATTATGTAGGTCGCGGACCCTCCGTAGGTTAGTACCTAACCCCGTACTCGTTACTAGGTACCTACCTAAACCGTTGTGTAATAATTTACCTGTATAGGTTCCCCTTCTACGGAGATAGAATAATGAACCGTTGTGTAATAATTTGCCCATCAATAATACTTCAACGGTTGTTCAAGTTGCAAAAGTATCTATCAACAAAATCCAGCCCCTTCTTGGTAGATGAGCCGTTGTGAATAATTTACCGTTGTGTAATAATTTACCGTGGTGTAATAATTTACCGTTGTGTAATAATTTACCGTTGTTTAATAATTTGCGGGTGTGTAATAATTTACCCATCAATAATACTTCAACGTTTGTTCAAGTTTCAGAAGTACCTACCAACAAAATCCAATAGTCCATCACTTGCCAAATGAAATAATATCGCAGAACAAACAACTCGACTTCATGCAGCCATCCTTGATTATAATCAGATGCTCCGTAGTTATGATATCCGGGCCGGATTTATACCGTTTGATTCACGATCCTGTTGACGAAGCTTTTTGGTGATCACGAACGGCTAGACGTGCGATGCTCCGGGTGGTGTCAAAATTTTTTTTAGCTCAAGACAAATTTAATAGCGTAAAAAAAACCATACACTTCTATCGGAAGTTTTCGAGCTACGGCGTTCTGAAAATTTCAACCCCTATTTTGAACCCCTTAGAGATGACTGACAATAACGTCGAGCTTCGAGGACCAACTAGACCCCGAACGGAACCCGAATTTCATCAATTTTGTTTCATGGTAACTAAGAAAAGTGGCCCGTACCGCGAACGGCGGACAGACATAAATATTTTTATTGCAGTTTTGGATTCTACATACCTTGAAACGTAAACCATCAAATTTTGAGGGGGGTAAGAATTTTTTTTTTTTTCCAGGCTCGATTCCAATGGTTCATTATTGAAAATAATAAACCAAAATGAAATAGGTAATATCACGGAACAACCAACTCTATTTTATACAGCCTTGTGTGATTATAATCATGCTGTCCCTAGCAACGATTTCTGGGCTGGGTGTATAAATACAGTTTCATTTACGATAATGTTGACAGGCTTTTCGGTGCTAACTTTTAGAGCCTTACTGTGAACGAATTGCTGGACGTCATAGCTTCAGTAAGGCTCTAAAAGTTTGAGATACATTTAATAACTTAAAGTGACAGTAACGCCATGTATCGTGGACCAACTAGACCCCAAATGGGAGTCACATGCCAAATTTCATTAATTTTAGTTTGGATAGCAACTAAGAAAAAACGAAGACGGCAGACGGACAGAAATGTTGGTTTATTATTTTCAATAATGAACCATCGGAATCGAGCATGAAGAAAAAAATGCTTACCCCCCCTCAAATGTTGATGCTTTACGATTAAAGGTATTTAGAATCCGAAAATGCAACAACAATATTTCTGTCTGTCCGCCGTACGCCGTATTGGCCACTTTTCTTACCACCACTGTAGTTACCATGAAAAAAATTGATGAAATTCGGGTTATAGGTTCCGTTCGGGATCTGGACTTCGGGTTCGGGACGCGAAGATCTGGACTTCTGAAGTCTAACGTGTACCGGACAACCCTTTTAGTTTACGGTATGTTCGCCCCCACAATTGATGCGAATTGGTTTATCTCCAGCAACTTCGCTGCATTCCTTGGTGGCATGATTTCCATCAAATTTGACGCATCGAGGCCGAAGCTGACACAAGTCCACATTCCTTACCTTAGTCCTTTTACCATGTCCCTACGAGTTGAGGCATTGTATAATGGTGCGTTTGGGCCTTGGAGGCTCAACTTTTACCATTGCCTGATATAGACGAACAATCTGAAAGATTTCCGAGTTCTTAGGATCGGGTTCCAGATCAACGAAGAATAACGGGAGAAGAATCTTGGTGACTGGGTGCAACACGGGGACAATTTGCCTATAAATTCATAGGTTTGTGTCCAAGCTTTTTGAGCTCTTCTATTAACATATTAACATCAGAAGATTGGTGAAATCCACGTGTAACCACTCGAAAAGCACGATCTGAGTTAGCTTGGTACGTGTAAAACAATGCCTTATCGTCATTAAGGTAGCGTACCATCTTCCTGTACCCATCGATTGTCTGGAAGATGAATTTCATTTATCTGCTGTGCAGACGTATTTTAATTCGCCCATTTCGAGAGGGCGGATAGCTTCCAAGAGTTTATTGATACCTGTGATATTGCGAACAAATACAGGAGGCAGCTTAGGAATGTTATCTTGATTAGAAGTCGAGCTTTGGTTTTGTGCCCCACTCATGTTGGGATTAGATAGAGGGTCGAACGAATTTGATAGCGTTATGTTTACATCTGGTTGTGCAGAGTTTCTTACGTTTCACAGGTCGAGGGGGTTCACCGAATTAGTTCCTCAAGGTCCATGACAGATTAAACAGTCTGCACCAGAACGTTCTATTGAACGTTTTTGAGCTAAGGCGTACCGAAAATTTCAACCCTTATTTTTCATCCCTTAGAGATGACAGTGACGTCGAGGTTCGAGAACCGACTACACCCCAAATGGGACCTACAAACCAAATTTCGTTAATTTTGGTACATGGTAACTAAGAAAAGTGCTAAGTACGGCGTACGGCGGGCAGACAGACATTTGTTTATTGCACTTTAGGATTCTATACACCTTGAAACATAAACCATCAAATTTTGAGGGGGTTAAACTTTTGGTTCGTTATTTTCAATAATGAACCATTGGAATCGAGAATGAAAACAAAACTTCTAACCCCCCTCAAAATTTGACGTTTCAAGGTATGTAGAATCCGAAAATGCAATAAAAACAATTTCTGTCTGTCCGCCGTACGCCGTACTGGCCACTTTTCTTAGTTACCATAAATAAAAATTGATGAAATTTGGGTTATAGGTTTCGTTCGGGGTCTAGTTGGTCCTCGAAGCTCGGCGTTACTGTCAGTCATCTCTAAGGGGTTGAAATTTTCAGAACGCCGTAGCTCGAAGGGTATGGTTTTCTTACGTTATTAAATCTGTCTTGAGCTAAACAATTTTTTGAGACCACCCGGAGCATTGTACGTCCAGCCGTTCGTGTGCACCAAAAAGCTTCATCAACTTTGAAGTACTGTTGATGGGTAAATTATTACACAATGGTAAATTATTACACAATTGCAAATTATTACACAACGGATAATTATTATTACATAACGGTAAATTATAACACAACGGTTCATCTACCGAGAAGGGGCTGGATTTTGTTGATCGGTACTTTTGCAACTTGAACAAACGTTGAAGTATTATTAATGGGTAAATTATTACACAAAGTTAAATTATTACACAACGGTAAATTATTACACAACTCTAAATTATTACACAACGGTTAATTATACTTGACCAGAGGGTAGGTACTGACAACAGAAAACAGTGATCTACGCAGCACGGGCATCTATTTCACTCCACATCAACAATTTTCCTTCAGAACATCATTATTTGCGTTTCTTTTTGTCATTATAGTTACTGTTTGTCATTGACAGAATTAGTTTACCAGTATTTTGGTTTATTATTTTCAATAATGAACCATTGGAATCGAGCATGAAAAAAAAAATTCTTACCCCCCCTCAAAATTTGATGGTTTACGTTTCAAGGTATGTAGAATCCAAAACTGCAATAAAAATATTTCTGTCTGTCCGCTGTAAGGGGTTCAAAATAGGGGTTGAAATTTTCAAAACGCCTATACCATTTTTTAACGTGAATATTTTTACGGTTTTAAATAGTTCTTGAACTTGCGAGTTTTTTAAGACCATCCGGAGCATCGTACGTCCAGCCGTTCGTTCACAGTAAGGCCCCGAAGTTTGCACCGACAGGCATTTTCGACTCCAGTGTGAATGAAATTGTATACAATTCAAACCAAATACGCGCCCACAATAGGAAATTTGGCGGAGATAAAATCATTGGTAGGGATCACCTGATTATATTGGCGGAGTATGAAGTCGAGTTGGTTGTTCTGTGATATTATTTAATTTGAAAAATGATGGCTCTTTTGGAGTTTGTTGGTAGGTAGTGAAACTTTAACAAACGTTGAAGTATTATTGATGGGTAAATTATTACTACGGTAAATCATTACTCAACGGTAAATTATTACACAGCGGTTCATTATACCATCTACGTAGAAGGGGCTGGAGTTTGTTGGTAGGTACTTTTGCAACTTTTTTCACTCCTCATCAACCATTTCTTTTCAGAACTTCATTATGTGTGTTTCTTTTTGTTAGGTACTGTTTGTCATCGGCAGAATTATTTTAGCAACATTTTACTCGTGATTTAGGTAGGTACCTAGTAACGAGTACGGGGTTAGGTACTAACCTAAGGAGGGTCTGCGATCTACATTATATGTATAGAATAGTACATAATCATAAATTATATAGACGGGTTATCTATACATAGAGCTGTGATCTGTAACAGAAGGGTATTCTATACAAAATAATAAACCGTTGTGCAGGGATTTGCAGCGTTTTTTAACTCGTGATTTAGGTAGGTACCTAGTAACGATTACGGGGTTAGGTACTAACCTACGGAGGGTCTGCGATCTACATAATATGTATAGACTAGTACATATTATATGGACGGGTTAATTATACAGAGAGCTGTGATCTGTAACAGAAGGGTATTCTTTACAAAATAATAAACCGTTGTGCAGGGATTTGCAGGGATTTTTTCATGCTCCATTCCAAAGGTTCATTATTGAAAATAATTACCCAAAATATACCTCTTTTGGATGTGGTATTCGGTATTTTTTCAATTTGAACAAACGTTTTCCTTCATGAATAACGAAAAAAAATTAATGTTTGAATATTATACAATCCCACACATTTTTACATTTTTATGAAACTGTAAATCCCTGGCCGGCTTCATTGTTCGATTTAGGGCTTTCCTTGTTTGGGTGGGGGGGGGGGGGGGGGGTACGAGTGTAGGTATTGACCCCAGAAAACAGCGATCTACGTAGAAGGGGTATCTCTATACATGAACATTATTACAAAACGGTTCATTACACAGTGGTTTCTTACACAGCGGTTTATTGCACAACGGTTTATTACACAGCGGTTTATTGTTCAACGTATGCTTCATTAATAAGAAGAAATAATTTGAATGAATGAGTTATTCCCACGCATTTTTGTGAAACTGCATTTCCCGGGCCTTGAGTACTCGATTTAGGGCTTTGCTGGGGTGAGCTCGAGGGTAGGTATTGAGCATAGAAAATAGTGATGTACGCGGATGGGGCATCTATACTGGTAAATAATAAACCGCTGTGTAATAATTTGCAGCGTTTTTGGATTCTTCCAAACCCGTCCAATACGTCCAAAACCGTCAAAAACGTTTAGGGGGGTTGAATAGTTTTTTCTTCTTTGCTCGATTCAAAAGGTCATCATCGAATGTAGTTATAGTTTAATATACCTAGTATATTACCGGATATCCTAAACCAGTCAGTAGGTTGGCTTAATTTCAAATGTCTCTGTACTTGGTCCAGCTGTGTAGAATGGAGTCTTAGTACAACTGTGGACAATAGAGTCCTTGTGGGCTTACCGTAGTTCGAAGTTAAGAAGGGCAATAAATCTCGCTCTTATTTATTCAGATTACATTCATGGATTCTTCGAAATACTCAATTCAAGAGAAAGAGAAGTGTGGTGGATATCACCTTCTGGTGGGAAAAGTACCGTTGGAAAGAAGTGGAGGCATCATAAAAAATGTGAAAGTTCACGCATCAGACATGTTTGAGAACAGTAAGTAAGCCTGACTAATGGAAAAGGGAAGCGTATCACGTTAAATCTGGCGGAGGAAACTGATGTATGGGATTGCAGATCACCAGGGTCAGTATTTCGAGTGGGTCTCACTTTCGGTTTCATAGATTATAATTCCGAGAGGAATGAGACTCAAGTGACGTGTTGCATTAAACATAGACATAAATCCCAAAGTGTTGGATTTTATGCCTGATTTTATTTCGTCCGCAAAATTAGAAATCTCAGTTTTATCGCATAGGAAATATTATTGACGAAAATGTACCTACGAGTAGATCTCACAGATGGGTGAATGGCCAATGTAGGTGGAAAAAAATTATTTTCTCAATGGTTGTATCCATTTGTGGTCCCGCGAAGAAATCGCTGTAAATTATTACACAACGGTTGGTTTCAAGATTCTCAGGATCTACTTTCATAAAAAAATAAATAAATACGCGCACATTCCTCATCGCTGTAACTGGAGGTCAACAGCTACGAGGTATCATCATTCCGATGGTCGATAATCCCATTGCTTTGTTCGTCAAACAGCTAGGACAATATTAAACTTGTCCAATCCGGTTGAAGACCGATTCTGGGAATTTTAAACTGTTGTTTCTTTTCATGAAAGTACTATCGAAATTTTCTCATGTTGGTTTATACCTACTTTATGAATGTACCCTGGTTAAGCAGGTAAAATCTGTATCGCTATGCATCATGGTTCATTGGTGACCTGTAAAGTGGGAGGAACCGTGCAGTAATCAGGAAGTGCTTTCTGCCACATCGGAAATTCCATTCCCCGAATAAGGCAACATTCCTTAACTTGACTAATTGATAACTACATCCAACTCTCTCAGCCCTCCTCTTCCATGGGGAGTAACTTGTTGACGAGTACAAGATTGTTCAGTGAAGCCGCATAACCTTGCAAACCAAGTCTTCTGTAAGTACTCAATCGTTGTTAGTTTATCGATCATTGAATAGGGATGATATTGACTCCTACTTTGACTATTATAGGTGGAGGGGGGTCGCGAGACAATATCTCAAGTTCATGATGGTCTTCCGTGAAGGGATATTTTCCATATTCCTCTCATAATATCTACATGATAAAGTTTTAATAACTTTGTGAATTTTATGGCATTCTTCCTTTAAAGAAGTCTAGCATTAAATTTATGGTCCTGGTGTATGTTGCAATTTGGCATTGAACTGATTCATGAGTTCTGACGGATCAGAATAAATATTGAAACGACGTAATGAGAATCTTCTCCTACGTGAATTATTTAACTTTTGATGTGCTCTTAACGGTCCTTGGTTGAATGATTTATACCACGTTTCAGCTCTCAGCCAAAGGGCATGACGCATGGAAAGTTAAAACTTCTTATAAAATTGAAATATTGGAATATATCATTGTTCGGTCATATCCATTGGCATTCTAATTGGCAATTGAATCCTGACATTCAGTTTAATCGTGTTCAATTTAATTCCACTTCATATTAAATTTTTGAAATCTAAGGAATGAACGAAAGAAAAAGAAACGCTGCAAATTATTACACAACGGTTTATTACTTACCGGCACAGATGCCCCTTCTGCGTAGATTATCGTTTTCTTTGGTCAGTACCCTCGAGCTCCCCACAGGAAAGCCCTAAATAGAGTACTGGAGCTGGGCCGGGAATTAAAGTTTCATACAAATGCGCGGGATTCAATAATTCAGTCATTAATTACTTGTAGTTATTCATGAGCAATAAGGTGAATAATAAACCGCTGTGTAATAATTTACCTGTATAGATGCCCCTTCTGCGAAGATAGTATAATAAACCGTTGTGTAATCATTTATCTTTGTGTAATAGGTAATTTACTGTTGTGTAATAATTTACTCAATAATACTTCAACGTTTTTTCAGGTTGCAAAAGTATCTTTCAACAAAATCCAAAAGATCCATCATTTTTCAAATGAAATAATATCCCAGAACAGCCAATTCGACTTCATGCAGCCATCCGTGATTATAATCATGTGCTCCCTAGCGATGATATCTGGGCCGGATTTATATCATATTATTAGAGATCATCTTGACGAAGCTTTTCGGTGCAAACGAACTGCTGGTCGTAAAATGCACTGGGTGGTCTAAAAAAATTCTTTAGTTCTAGATCAATTTAAAAACGTTAAAAAACCATACCCTTCTATAGAAAGAGCAATGGCGAGCTGAAAATTTCAACCCCTATTTTTCACCCCTTAGAGATGACTGACAGTAACGCCGAGCTCCGAGGACCAACTAGACCCCAAACGGGACCTACAAGCCGAATTGCATTCATTTTGGTTTATGGTAACTAAGATAAGTGCTAAGTACGGTGTACGGCGGACAGTCACAAATTTATTTATTGCATTTTCGGATTCCACATACCTTGAAACGTAAAACGTCAAATTTGGGCGTGGGTGGTGTGGTGGGGGGGGGGGGGGGGTTAAAATTTTCTTTCATGCTCGATTCCAAGGGTTCATTATTGAAAATAATAAACCAAAAGTCCGAAGAAAAAAACGCTGCAAATCCCTGCACAACGGTTTGTTATTTTGTACAGAATACCCTTCTGTTACAGATCAAAGCTCTCTGTATAGATAACCCGTCTATATAATATAATATGTACTATTCTATACATATTATGTAGATCGCAGATCCTCCGTAGGTTAGTACCTAACCCCGTACTCGTCACTACCTACCTACCTAAATCACGAGTTAAATGTTGCTAAAATAATTTCTTAGATGACAAACAGTAACTAAAATGCCAGAAAGAAACTCATATAATGAAGTTCTGAAGGAAATTGTTGATGTGGAGTGAAAAAACGCTGCAAATCCCATCACAACGGTTTATTATTTTGTACAGAATACCCTTCTGTTACAGGTCACAGCTCTCCGGATAGATAGCCCTTCTATATTATATAATATGTATTATTCCATATTATGTAGATCGCAGATCCTCCGTAGGTTAGTACCTAACCCCGTACTCGTTAATAGGTACCTACCTAAATCACGAGTTGAATGCTGCTAAAATAATTTTGTCGATGACAAACGGTAACTAAAATGGCAAAAAGAAACGCAAATAATGAAGTTCTGAAGGAACATTGTTGATGTGGAGTGAAATAGATGCCCTTTCTGCGTAGATCACTTTTTTCTGTGGTCAATACCTACGCTCGTGGTCAAGTACAATGAACCGTTGTGTAATAACTTGCCCATCAATAGTACTTCAACGGTTCTTCAAGTTGCAAAAGTACCTATCAACAAAATCCAGCCCTTCTAGGTAGATGAACCGTCGTGTAATAATTTTCCGTTGTGTAATAATTTACCATTGTGTAACAATATACCCATCAATAATACTTCAACGTTTGTTCAAGTTTCAGAAGTACCTACCAACAAAATCCAATAGTCCATGGTTCAATGAAATAATATCGCAGAACCACCAACTCGACTTCATACAGCCATCCTTGATTATAATCAGGTGCTCCCTAGTGATGATATCCGGGCCGGATTTATACCGTTTGATTCGCGATCGTGTTGACGAAGCTTTTTAGTGCACTCGAACGGCTGGTTGCTCCGGTCTGAAAAAATTGTTTAGCTCAAGACAAATTTAATAACGTAAACAAAACCATACCCTTCTATCGAATGTTTTCGAGCTACGGCGTTCTGAAAATTTTAACCCCTGTTGCAGGGTTAACCTTTAGAGATGACTGACAGTAACGCCGAGCTTCGAGGACTAACTATACCCCGAACGGAACCTATAACCCGAATTTCATGGTAACTAAGAAAAGAGCTCAGTACGGTGTACGGCGGACAGACAGAAATTTTCTCATTGCATTTTCGGATTCTACATACTTTGAAACGTAAACCATCCAAATTTGTGTTGGAGGGGGAGGGGGTTAGAATTTTTTTTTTTCATGCGTGATTCCAAAGGTTCATTATTGAAAATAATAAACCAGAAGTTGCAAAAGTACCTACCTACCTACCAGCAAACTCCAGCCCCTTCTACGTAGATGGTATAATGAACCGCTGGTGTAATAATTTACCAATGTGTAATAATTTACCATTTTGTAATAATTTACCCATCAATAATACATCAAAGTTTGTTCAAGTTTCACTACCTTTCAACAAATAAATTCCAAAAGAGCCATCAGTTTTCAAATGAAAATAATATCACAGAACAACCAACTCGACTTCATGCTCCGTGATTATAATCAGATGATCCTTAGCAATGATTTTATCTCGAGCCAATTCCCGATTTTTTAGCGGGTCCCTAGTGATGATATTAAGACTGTATGTACCTATACAATTTCATTCACCCTGCTGTTTAAATTGCCTGTCGGTGCAAACTTCTGGGCTTACTGTGAACGAACGGCTGGACGTACAATGCTCCGGGTGGTCTTAAAAATCCCCCAAGTTCGAGAACTGTTTAAAACCGTAAAATAATTCAAGGTAACGGCGTCCTGGATATTTCAACCCTATTTTTCACCCCTTAGAGATGACTGACGTTCACGGCCGAGCTTCGAAGGCCAACTAGAACCCAAATGGGACCTATAAACCGAGTTTCGTCCATTTTGGTTCATGGTAACTAAGAAAAGTGTTTCGTACGGCGGGCGGACGGAAATTTTTTATTGCATTTTCGGGTTGCACATACCTTGAAACGGAAACATTAAAATTTTGGCGGGGGGGGGGGGTGGCTGGGGGGGGTGGGGTTAAAACTTTTTCCATGCTCGATTCGAAAGGTTCATTATTGCAAATAATAAACCAATATGACATTATCATGTCCATCCAACATACGCTGTTTCATCGCTGGGGGCATAAAAGAGGTGACTTTGGGCTTGAACTGTAGAGACTCGACCCAGAGCGGATATAGGTAAAGTATCATATTAATTCAACAAAGCGTCGTAAATTGTGCAGCCCCTCGGTGCTCTTTCGCCTGTGCCGCTTAGAGGCGTTTTAACCTCCATCCCTCTACTGTGTGCCTACGCTTGTTTCTACCCGTCTTAAAATTCCTTCTCAGCGTACCCATCGCTCATCTTAGCAAATCCGTCCTTTACAAGGCAGTTCGATTAGAATTAATATTGTCAAAAAATATCTCAAGATTGAAAGGAAAATGAGAATATTTCCAATGAGCAGTGGAACTTCTCGAAGATAGTCTGTTTCACGAATGTAGATCCAGTTGTAAATCGTCTGTTTATTCTCGTCGTTCGTATATTCTCTCCTAGTCCCACTTCACAGTTTGAGTGTAATGTAGTTCAGTTTTTCTCTCGGTAAATAATCCCCATCTGCGTGGTACACTGTTCCATCTGTGTACCACACGGAGGAGGCGGAATGAAATCTAGGTATCCCCATTTACTAGCAACCTCGTTTGTTCCATACTAAAAGCAGTGCGTACTTAGTTATCAACTCCACCAATGACAGATTTTGTTCCAAACCTTCAACAAACAGTACGAGTAGTAGGTAGTTAGCTCCTCTGAGGAAACATCCTCTATTTGTTTGTGGTTTCATATCCGCTTCAATTGAGGCTGGTCTGAACTCTCCCTCAGCTCTAAAGTTTATCATGAACTTTTCAGATCGGAATTTATGTTCCGGCGGATTGTTGAGAGGAAATCCCGGTTAGGAAAACTAAACTTTCCTCCATTCGCATGCGGGCATGTGGGAACTGCTGGAGTGGAAGTTCTCCCATACTCAAGATGTCGCCAGTTTTTATATTTTATCGTATACAAATAAAATAGAACCGAGGTTTTACTGTTAGACTTACTGTCCGCACGTCCCGGAAGCCAGGAAATAGAAGTGGGCCAGGTTGCAGGTCCTGCTCCGCTCCTACGTAGCCATAAATTCGATGGCGATATTTTTTGATACCATACCCTTCTTTTCGTGGCGTTTAAAAATACTGTGGCAGGAATGCGGACCCAAGAAAAATAATTGTACTATCCTTTCTGGTCACTCGTTGTTCCAGGCGACTTGATGTTTTTTTCCGAGCATAGTAGAAAAACATCGCCGGCAAAAGGGATGTTCCACGAGAAAAATAAGTGTTTTGTTTCACAAGGATGGAGCATGGTAGAATGAGTACCTCAGTTACTACGTTCATTGTTGTTTATTTCAAGACATTATGTGCAGATTATGTTCGGGATTGACCTCTATTGGATTTCATTTATGATACTGTTGATTCCATGAAACAGATAAGTTTCATTCTTTTCTCCTTGTTGAGGAGTATTTGCGGTTCAGTATGAAATCCGTTTCGTTAGCTGTTCTTTAGAGTAAACTATGAACATAAATATTGTACAGGCAAATTTAGTCTCCTGTGAAACTTTTGCTGCGGTATGTCACAAGAAGATATTAAGAAACTCATTTTCTTCCCAGTGAACATCAACGGATTTTAATGTGTCTCACGCAGAGGTGTAATCTGATGTCCCATAATAAGTCAGTTCAAGTTCCATCCAGATAATGTTGAACAGAATCTTCCCCATTGGCTCATTTTTGCCTTTTAACCACTACTTCCTGCAGTACTACAACCCCTCTGCCCCTCTACCCTTTAATTGGATTCCCGAGTGAATCAGGTGATGTTTTCAGTCCCTGGTGAACCAGTGGTTTTCCGTACAGGGTGTCCGGGTGGATGTCCACAATTTTTCCTTTGGAAGCGGTTAGAAAAAAAATGCAATCGGTAACCCCCCTCGTGATTTTTGTTTTATTGTTTTCAGTATCAACTTTTGGAATCGGGCATGGAAAAAAGAGAAAAAAACCATGGAGCATGGCTATAAGAGCGGATTTTTAAAGAAATATTCGTGCCATTGTGTAGAAAGCTGATACAGCGAGTAACCATTCAACTTTAAGTAATTAAACACACACCCACGCACGCGCGCGCGCACATACACGCATTTTTGTTGAACTGTAGGGATGAATTCAGGATGATCTGAAACTAATTTGCCTATACAGTTTTTTCAAAAATTCATGTTCTTCTGAGCTTAAAGGCTCTACCGGTACCCACTTGTGGGTCGAAAAATGCTCAAACGCAACCAGCATTTGACCCATCCGTATAAATAACGTATCCACCTGGAAACCTGGATTGAACTTGCTCTTCAAATAATACTGAGATCCTCGAGATTCCTCAACCCCACCGACGTCAATAATGCTGAACCCTACGCTGTACTTAATGATGGATACATCAAACTGAAACGCTGGCAACATTCTGCTGGAGCTGACTACGTCCCAATATACAGGTGTCGAAGCAAAGCTAGCCACAAGAGGAGGGGAAAGTTAACTTATCCAGAAGTTACAAAGTAAATCGTGCTGATTGAGCCTATGCAGTTTATTGAGGAGATTGTCCGAGAGAGCACGAACACGAATCAAAAATTTGTCGGACAGCAAACAACAGCGCAGACACAGTGGAGGCTCGTTACATTCGTGTTGCATGATCACAATAGAAAATCGAAAGTCGAACGAATTGTGGATCTGTAGAATCTCAGTGCAACCACCAGATCTGCTTCCCAATGTAAATGCGTCACCTTTCTTAGCACATTGATATATTTCTCCGCTTTACGAACTGTACAGGCAATGTGAGCCTTCCACGACAACGTTTTGTCCAGATACATTCCCAGAAACCTGACAGTCTTTTCTATTTCAGTGAAATATTATTTCCTGTGCTATGGGACAGCCTGCGCTTGTGTGTTCTATTTTGTTCTCGAGTCACTTATGGTGATAGTTACAGTTCGTTGGTTCATGGAAGTTTGTCTGGGTGAGGTGGAGAATGGTTGTTTACTAGTCGACTCCACACTCCTTAGACCGAATCGATTCGGGCTCGTGTCAGAACTACTCATTGTAGTCTTTGACGTTTCTGTAGGTCTCGCTGTTTACAACGCTAGGAGTTCCCTTCTTTTGGAACTACGGGTTTTTGATGTTTGGTTTGCATATTTTGCCTGTAAGATGTGTCCATCAAAGTCGATATCTTGCTCTAGTTTTTCACTTTCAACCTATTTTGGTTTACTATATTCAATAATATACCTTTGGAGTCGAGCATGAAAAAAAAAAAAGTTAACCCCCCCCCCCCCCCCCCCCCCCCACCACCACCCAAATTTGATGTTTTACTTTTCAAGGTATGTGGAATCCGAAAATGCAATAAAAAAACTTCTGTATGTCCGCCGTACGCCGTACTTCGCACTTTTCTTAGTTATCATGAACTAAAATTAATGAAATTTGGTTTGTAGGTCCCGTTTGGGGTCTAGTTGTTCCGCGAAGCTCGGCATTATTGTCAGTCATCTCTAAGGGTTAACCCTGCAATAGGGGTTGAACATTTCAGAACGCCGTAGCTTGTGAAAACTTTCAATGGAAATGTAAGGTTTTTTTACGTTTTCAAATTGATCTTGAACTAGAGAATTTTTTGAGACCACCCCGAGCATTTTACAGCCAGCCGTTCGTTTGCATCGAAAAGCTTCGTCAACATGATGTTGAAACAACGGTATAAATCCGGCCTGGATATCATCGCTAGGGAGCACCTAATTATAATCACGGATGGCTTTATGAAGTAGAGTTGGATGTTCTGGGATATTATTCCATTTGAAAAATGATGGCTCTTTTGGATTTTGTTGATAGGTAGGTACTTTTGCAACTTGAATAAACGTTGAAGCATTACTTATTGGGTAGTATTATTACACATCGGTAAGTTATTACGCAACGCTTTATTATACGACAGTATAATAAAGTATAACATAGTATAATAAATAGTATAAACGCAGAAGAGGCGTCTATACAGGTAAATTTTTACCCAACGGTTTATTATTTACCTTCTGCTTCATGAAAAACTACAAATAAATAATGATAGAACTATTGAATCCCGCGCATTTGCATGCCACTTTAATTCCCGTGCATTCTCCAGTACTCCATTTAGGGCTTTCCTGGAGGAAGCTTGAGTGTATTGACCACAGAAAACATTAATCTACGCAGAAGGGGTACTACATAGGTAAATAATAAACTGTTGTGTAATAATTTGCAGCGTTTTATTTATTCATTTATTTAAAGCGTTTCCTGAAAATACTGCAGTGTTTCCGTGCAAATGCCGTTTTCCTCTGCCAAATACCCGTATGGAACCGCCATGATGAAATCTTGGAACGAACGCTAGATGTATCATGTATTGTATGTATGCTAGATGTATGTATCATACCCTTTCCTCACTAATCTATGATCCAACTGCTTACAGAAATATAATGCCGCTTCACAGTTCGTTGGTAGCAAATTTTATTTACCATAGTGATTAACTTGGCACGACCAGATTTCCAGGTGCCCATCGATTTCCCGTTTTTAGATCGATGTTTTGATCAAGCAGAAATGGAAATACGGTTCGCTGAACTGGATAGGCGTCTGTGTAATAGTGAAATATTAATTTAGGGAAACAGATCCTAGGTTTTCTGTAAAAACCTCCCTGATCCCTTCGCCCGGTCGTCTACCAATTGAAAGCAGTTTTTAAAACAACCGCACAAACGATGATGGTTTTATGTTTCAGGAGATTTAGTGGGGCTCCGTGGGAAAAGAATTGAAACGTACACAGAAATGAGAGGGAGCAGTTACTTTCTCCTGCCTCCACTGGATGTTCAAGGCCCTTTTTGCCTACCCCATTCCTCGCCCTTTCGAGTAGTTAACTGGCGATCGCAAAATAGGGGCACTTCCATTACTAGGTACTTACCCGACCGTTTCCCATCCTCGTTGTTAAAATCTCTCGCTGGAAGTGGGGAAGTAAAACTGAAACAAGCTCCAGTCAACGAGCGGAAATATATGAGGTAATGACCAATATAGGCATCCTTGCCAGAAAACGGTTTATCATATTTTCCTTTATAGAAGGGGTTCTGTATAGATTCCCCTTCTGCGAGCAACCTATTCGACGAAATCCAAAATATAAGTTCCCATCTTTCTTCAAATGAAATACTTAATATTAGGGTTAAACTAACTCGAATTCATAAAAACTTGCATGATTACTGTCAGATGTTCCTGTCACTGATAATATTATGGTCTGGAGCTGTGTAGGTACTGTATGACTCGCACTCTTGTTTGGTTCACTCGCACTCCACGGCCTTACTGTGAACCAACGGCTGGAGTGCAATGCTCCTTAAGTTCGGAATAAATTCAAAACGCTGCAAATTATTACTCAACGGTTTAATATTCGCCTGTATAAATGCCCCTTCGTTGTAGTTCACTGTTTTCTGTGGTCAATACCCACCCAAGAGCTCCTCCTAGGGAAGTCCTAAATCGAATACTGCAGCCGGCCGAAAAATTGCTGTTTCATAAATATGCGGTAGATTCAGTGAAAATTCTATCATTAATGATAATTAGGTTGTTATGAAGCACAGCGTTTGTTGAAGTTACAAAACTCAAAATCCTAAATAACGATCATTCTTCAAATGAAATGACAACAGAACACCTCGATGTTTACAGCCATGCGTGACTAGTCAGCTGTTCCCTAGCAATGGATGTATGCCGTTTCATTCACGATCTTGTTGACGAAGTTTTTCGGTGCAAAAACTCCAAGGCCTTACTGCGAACGAAAGGCTAGACGTACAATGTTGCGGGTAGTCTCAAAAAATTTTCAAGTTCCAAATCAATTTAAGAATGTTAAAGAATTCGGGATATCGGTGCCTTGGAATGAAGGGATGACAGACAGTAACGCCGAGCTTCCGTAGGCTTCCAACTAGGCCCCAGATGGGACCAACAAACCCGATTTCATTAATTTTCTTTCGAATCTTCACTAAGAAAAAACGAAGTGCATACGGCGGACGGACAGAAATTTTGTGATTCAATTTTCTTCGGATTCTACGTAGGTATACCTTGAAACGGAAACCACCGAATTGTTTTCTTTTTCTTTTTGTCTTGAGCTCGATTCCGAAGGTTCGCTATTGAAAATAATAAACTAAAACGTCAGAAAACCCTTTCTGTTGTTTCTAGCTTCGGGTCTAGAAATGTCGGATTTGGACCGCACGGGAGAAATCCAACGGTGTTACCACTTGACAGTTCCGACTAAACGGCCCTCCTCTGTACTGGGTTCACTCTTCGTGAGTCTTCCTGTAGTTTCGAAAATTACTCGTATATTATTTGGTAATTTCATTCATGAATCTTCCATCCAGTCTAATTTAAACCTGCGGTGGCGCTCCGGGCAGCTACGGCTGGATTCTGTCCATCCGATTTCATTGCTCTCTTTCGAGTAAAGTTAGTCTTCGCAAATTCGATGAGAGAAAATAATTCTCAAAAAGCTTTCACCCTCGACTGCATGAGATTAATTCGCCACGAACGAGCCTCGTTGGATCTATTACTGCACTCACAATCACTCTTGTGAAGAACGATTTATTTATTGAAGTACCAGACATTACTATTTTAGAGAGAGTTTCCGGGTTCTTACTATTGTATGAGATGGTTCTAAATAAATTGGCGTCATAATACACGGCTAATTGCAAATTTGTTTTTCTCAAATCCGCTTATATTATTAACAGAAAAGTAGAGTTGAGGCGGAGGAGCATCCATAGTTCGAGGCACCCCACCCTACTTTTGGGCAATATCCAAAGTTTATTTCTGCACCGCTACCAAGGATCCACACGTAGCGATATCCTACACAATCCCATTATGCTCGCAAACAAAGAATACCAATAATTAAAGACGATGCGGTTTCTATCAAGGTATTATAATATTAACCGTAACCTTGTTAACTATGTACCTAAATGCGTAACCGGTTTTGAACTTGTCATGACGGGTTTAAATTGAGCAATTTTGACTTTAAGGACCCAATGTCCCTTTCAATTTGGGGGGATGGGAGGGGGGAACCAAAAAAGTCATATGTATAATGTTATTATACATAAGAATTGTAAACATAGTTGTACCTTTATAACCTGTATTATATTATAATATAGGTACATACTTGTAGTTTTTTTCGCATAGCTTGAATTATGATAAACCAATAGTCAGGCTCAAATTAACGTACGATTGGAAATGGTTGGAATCTAACACTAATATTGTACAAGTTTCCGTAGTTTGCCGAAATTGAAATTTTCATTCGTGTCAGCGTTTATGATGCACTCCAACAGTTTTTATGGTGAAGACGCGATCGTTAAACTACTAATCGGAATTACAGCATGTCATATTCATACAATCAATCTCGTAACTTCGAACGGCCGTTGGCGACTGACCGAGTGGATAAATTGTAACAGTCTGTGGTGTTCTAGTTCCTTGTTAAAGATGAAAACAGAATGACTTCCAGGCGTTGATGAATTTTAGGTGTGTAAGAGATAGGGACTGGAACGATCAAATCGCAACATTACAATAGAGTCACGATAACGGTTGCATCGGCGACATTTTTATAGAACGCCTCATGTCTGCATAAAATCCTATACCTAGCTATTTTTTCCCGAACTAATGATGGTAACAGCTGTGTGTGATGAATTACCGTAAAGTTTACATAGGAATATCAAGTGTGTGACAGCTGCATGAGTTGAAATTTTAGGGCTTACGTTTCTGAGTAAGTCTGGCGGTGCATAAAAAGTTCTGAGGTACTTACTTCGTTAGATGAGCTAGCCCCTGGCATCGCCCCAGTTCAAATTGATATTGGTCAAAGAACATTGCTACATGAGAATTGAGACTGGCGAAATAAAATTGTAACGAATGAGATAGGACATAGGAATGAGAAACTGTTCAAAAACAGCGTTCCGAGTGGAATAATAAACGCAGGGAATAAGAGTAGAATCGCTGATGCTGAACGCGAACAGTAGCTTATAATAATAGCAGTCCATGGGTGTGTAGTGCGAGGAACAGATGGTAGACAGTTTGTGCAGTGAGGGTGCTGGGTTCGAAGTAAAGAAGACCGATGAGGGTACGATGTTTGAAGAAATTCCTTCATTTGGAGGCTCGGGACTAGCTCTCGTTCTTCCGCCTAAAACAGAATATACTGGACCCCCCGAAAAAGCGTCGAAAGAAAAACCATGTTTGAGGAAGGAAAAGGGAGAAAATACTGAACAGTACTCCGTGGCCTACATTTCGTAATTGTTCTTACGTCAGTCCTGTTAGCTCTTGAATCGTCGTTCAAATTTGAATAATCGTTGAACTTTCGATTGTCTCCCTCCTATTTTTAATGCATGGATGAATTCAGGCTTTTCGAAACTCCAGGTAAAGATGACCTGTTCTGGTTGAAATGGCTGTTCAAAATTCCATCATCATGATGGGGAGAGGGATTCCCCGCGAGGGAGTTAGCTCGATGACCTCACCAGGGAGGGCTACGTAACTTTTATTCTGCTTTTCATTTCGTTTTTCAGGCGTTAGGTCTTTGCAGAAGTAATTTTCACCTTGGTTAAAATACCACTCGGTTAATTACATTAAGTGAAAAACCTGATCCTCAAAATCACAGGAACAGAGGAAGGCTTCACAGAAAATAATAAATTCAAAGATGAATGTGAAACCATTGACGATGACTTTTCCGCATCACGGTAAAACCGTAAATATGTTATGGTTACGAGGTTCATGTTCATTTCTGTGCTTAATGAATAATTGTTGAAGTGCATATTAATGTCTCTGACTTTTTGAATATGGTAGTTGTGGATGTGGATGGTGTGTCCAAAAAAAAGTTGGTGAAATGAATTCTAAATTATTGATGGACAAATCGCTGAATGCCGCAAGCATCAGTTTTCCTCACATTAAACTGACAGTAGTTTGCGTGGGAAAATATAGATAAAAGTCGTCATGAAAATACTACGCTCGCTGTTGGGTGGTAACTTCTTTGGTGTGTTATAGTAGCTCTGTTTTATACCCCAGTCGCTGTCCTGCACACCAACTTGTCGCTCTCCCGTACTGTTTCTCGGTCCATCAGTGGTTTGGTTGCAGCGCCACATATTTTTTACATAGTTTCTTGCGTCACATTAATTTTTGACTGATCTCCATCCCGAGATCAATTTCATGTTAATTCGTTGGATAGGTTTGAAGGGAGCTGAAGTTTGATGTTTGATAGTCGAGTTGGAGGGTCTTTTTGGATTGATGGCGGTGTGTAAATTGATCACTCCTCTTTTGATCTCCCTATCATCACTCTTAGTACGGCATAAAAAAATCATAGGCTTGACCAGAACACGGTTAGAATGATTATAGTGCTTGTTTTTCAGATCGACATTCTTAGTTTCTTCAGCCTTACAGTTTGATGGTTACAACTTCTGCCAATTCCAAATCTTTAATTAAAAAAATGTTAAGATCCCGTGATTAGATTTTTTTCTTCCACACTCAAGTGAAGTAGAAGATGAATTAGCCCGTCCAGAGGAAGTTTACCAGCCTAATAATTATACAGAGGAGGACACAACGATGATGGGAAAAAGTTGGTTACAAATAATAAAATATCCTCTTCCGCCAGCTCTAAAAGACGGCTCCTGAGGTTCGCTTTAATATTGATCATCTTTATCCTCTTGGCCCGGCTACTGAATATTAATTACTAGATCCTCGGGGTATCCTCGCTCTGTCCGGTAGAATATCTAGTAGCAACTAATGAATATGCGCTAATTTATTACCATACTCAGATGAATAGGTATGCCGAATTTCCGCTTTGTGACAGCATAAGTATTCGCATTGGATTGGTAGTTATTATTCCATATTCCATTTGGATATAAAATATTTCTTGATTAATTGTCAGTTCACGTGGTGAAAAATGCCTGTGCCTAAACTATGCGGTTGTCTACATAATATGTCTACATACTATATTACTGCGTATCATCTACCTATATACTCGTCCAGCTAGATATACAAATATTTCGTCAGCTTAAAAATTGAATTCAATGATTGCTATAGTAGAAAGATTATTATGAATTGCTAAAGATTGCTAATTCGAAGAAAGTTATCGGTCCCTTGAAAAAATCGCGCCAATTTGAAGAAAACCAATGTATTTCAACCATTAATTTCTATGTATTCCCCTCGGTATTTCAAGAGTTTTCTCCCCGAGATAACCTTCAATAAGAAATCATAGATTTTTTTACCACCCGATTTTTTCCTCCTTTTACATTTCGATTTAGGAGGGAAAATCATAGATGAATTCGAAGTAATGAGGTCTCGACGACATAATAGGTATTTTGCTCTTGTTCGATTGTTGTATTACATTTTTTCCCCACCTTTTTTTCCCATGAAATATGGAATGAAGGACGTATCCTCCAAATATGTATGTATAATGTACATACCTGTATACCTATTGAAAAGTTCTGTAGTCCGGGGTGACGGCGATTCGCTAAAATTAAACGAAAAACGCTGCTAAGTCCCTCACACATGGGTTTATTATTCTATTGGATAAACCTGTACAGAAATGTTGGCTGTTCCTTAATTAATTTTTCTTTCATGTGCAATAATTGAAATATCTATTTTTGATGGTTTCCACCAATTTTGGCGCCCAAAAATACTAACTGGGCTCCAATTTTTTTCCCCAAAAAATTATCGTTGATCATATCGTGGGGTTAGTGCGAAAACTACCCAAGTCCACTTTTTCATTTTTGTGGAAAACACAAATTTAAATTTTGTGGTTGTCGGAAAAATCGAATGTATGGAATTATTTAATGTACTATGGTTCATAACATTCCTTACTATATACAATACTATATTCTGCAATACATTTGTTTAAACTTTGCTGTTACATGACATTATTACATGAAAAACGGTAGGTCCGGCTGGACTTGGGTACCTCACTTTCTCAAAATCTTTGACTTGGGTATTTTTTACCGTTCGTTGCAAAATATAGAAAAAAGCCAATGATTAAATTTTAAAACAAATAATAATAGTTTTTCATTAAAAAAATAGACAGAAAATATAAATATAATATTTTATTATCACAGATACATTTTTTCATATGACATATATACATATTATTTTATATCACAGATAAACTACTCAAATAACTTTTTCTTTATTATCGACTCAATCGTTACCCATTATTATCACAGAAAAATACTAAACCTAAAAAAAATCACAATTCTAATCATTTTATTTTATTCTATAATTACGTACATAAAATATTTTTCAAGAAAAATTCATTTTAATGGTTCATGGTAATAATAAAATCAATGAAATCAATAAAATCAGTTTTCAGTCAATACAATTTTCACTCAAAGTCCACATCTTCTTCGAAAAAATATTCTTCTTCTGTGGGTTCAGGGAGCCTTTCTCCTTCCTTCGAAATAGATGGAATTCCATTGTACCACGAATGGTATTCCTGAGGAATGGCAAGTGTTGTACACAGAAAAAGCTGTTCCTGGCTCTGATGCGTGAACCTCATTGTCAAAGACGTCTACTTCAATATTATCATTGGCGATATAATTATTTTCATTATCCAAAGAATACGATACACCTGTAGAAGTACTTACAACTGCATTATGAGGATGAAAGCCCGAATCACCTGCAGCAAAAGCCGTTCCTGGCTCAGACGCGTGAACCTCGTATAAGGAAGATCCGCTTCGTGCTTTGGCCAGTTGTAAGATCAGTTTTCCTCTACTTGTTATATTATTGTACTCTTCCATGATAAAATATTGAAACTAAACCACAAATAATAAAACTTGGAAGGCACTTCCTGAAAATCACTTCGGCTTCGGCACCACGAAAAAAATGATAAGAATAACCTAAATCACTCTCAGCTGTACAAATGTTTTACAAGTAAAAATACTCAAGTCCCACTTGGGGATCAGCTGATCAAAACCATTAAGAAGTAATACTACCCAAATCCCACTTGGTTACCATCCTGTTAAAATTACAAGAAGAAAAACTACCCAAGTCCACCTGATGGACATAGGTATTTCTGGCTCTTAGCAACACTGTAACTATTGGACTTGGGTAAACCATTTTTTTCAAATAGCGCTTAAATCGGTTGAAGAGGGACTTGGAGATTTTTTCGAGTGAAAGGTAGGTTGAAAACTGTTCCCTGGGTACTAATATCTAATTTTACAAAACAATTGGACTTGGGTAGTTTTCGCACTAACCCCACGATATTTAGTGGCATTTAATTGTCTTCGTTCACCTGTTGATACTACTTCTAGTGTTATTATACAAATTTATGGTGATTTCAGAAAATTTCCAAGGTTTTTGACTAATAAAAAATGAAATTTGGGAGCTGAACCTTTGTTAAAACCTCAATTCTTCACTCTTTGGTCAAAATCAACTTCACATTCGGTCTTCTCGCCCTAAAAAATATGGAAAACGATACCTCAAGCTCATGTTCACTACCCCCCCCCCCCCCCAACTTGAAAAACACTGTTTTTACGCAAATTTTCTCCCCATTACATCCCTGGGTGTATTCCGATTGGGCTGCCGAGCTTCGGAGCACAACTAGGGCCCAAATGGGGAACCAAACTGTATGCGGAAGGACGCATATTTTAGACCCAAATGTAAAGTAAATTTAAGGCTAAAACTTAGTAAGAACCTCAACTTTCCACTCTTTGGTCAAAATCGACTTCATATTCAGTCTCCTTGTCCTAGCAAACATTGAAAACGATTCCCACAAGCTCATGTTACTATAACACAGAAAACGCTACAAAGTCCTTTTCCCTTGGGTTTATTAGTCTGTTGGACATACCTACAGAAGTGCTAGAAATAAATTTATTGTTCCTTTCATGTGCAATAATATAAATAGCTGTTGTTGATGGTTTTCACCAGTTTTGGCCGACAATTAGGCTATTTTTGAAAAATTATCTTTCATCTTTGATAGTGCAATTTAATTGCCTTGATTCACCTGTTAATAATACTTGTAGTGTTAATATACAAGTTTATGGTGATTTCAGACAATTTCCCAGGTTTTTGACTAAAAAAAATGTTAGGGTGGGGGGGGGGGGGGGGTTGAACCTACGTTACAACCTCATTCCTTCTACGGTCAAACTCTATAACACCCTATGGTCAAAATCGACTTCATATCCGGTCTCCTCGTCCTAAAAAACATGGAAAAATGATACCTCAGAAGGTCTTGTTACTAAAACACCAAAAAACCCCGTTTTTACCCTCATTTGTCACCCGTAACACCCTTGGTTATATTCCAATTGGACTGCAAAGTTTCGGGACACAACTAGGGCCGAAATGGAGCCTGTGTGCGAAATAACGAATTTTTTAGACCGAAATTAAAGTAGACATGGATGATACGGCGGACGGCATACGGACATTGCATTTGGTTTATTATTCTGTTAGTATAACACCAATGTATTTGCTCAGCAAAAATTTGTATAACACCCCCTCAACATTTTTTCTTTTACGTTTCAAGCTGCGTAGATTGAGAAAATGTAATGTCCGTCCGCCGTACGCCTATCATGCATACCGTCTTCATTTTCGGTCTAAAAAATTCGTTCTTCCGCACACATGCTCCATTTGAGCCCTAGTTGTGTCCCGAAACTTTGGAACCAGACTGGAATATACCCAAGGGTTTCATGAGTGAAAAATGGGTATAAAATATCGTTTTCCATGTTTTTTTTTTGGGACGAGAAGACCGAATATGAAGTCGACTTTTACCAAAGAGTGGAAAATTGAGGTTCTAACGAAGGTTCAGACCCCAAAATTTATTTTTTATTCATCAAAACCCTGGGAAATTTTCTGAAATCACCATCAGTTTGTATAGTAACACTAGAAAAAGTGTCAATAGGTGAATCAAGACAATTAAATGGCACTATCAATGAAAAACACTGCAGATCCCTCCACAACGGTTTATTATTCTGTACAGAATATCCTACTGTTACAGATCACAGCTCTCTGTATAGGTAACCCGTCTATATAATATATAATATGTGTTATTCTATACATATTATGTAGATCGCAGAACCTCCGTAGGTTAGTGCCTAACCCCGTACTCGTTATTAGGTACCTACCTAAATCACGAGTTAAATGTTGATAAAATAATTCTGTCGATGACAAACAGTAACTAAAATGGCAAAAAGAAACGCAAATAATGAAGTTCTGGACGGAAATTATTGATATGGAGTGAAAAAAGTTGCAACAGTAGGCTCCCAAAATTAATTTTGTACGGGTCAAAAACCTGGGTAATTTCTGAAATCACCTAAATTTGTATAATAACACTAGAATTAGTATGATCAGGTGAATCAAGACAATTAAAGGACACTAGCAATGATCAAAGATAATGTGTAAAAAAAGGACCCCAATTTGTGTTTTTGGGGGACAAGATTGGTAGAATCCATCAAAAATAGGTACATTTCAATTATAACTCATGAAAGAAGCAATATAAATGAACATCCTTCATTTCTGTAAGTGTGTCCAATATGAATAATAAACGCATGTGACTAGGACTTAGCAGCGTTTTGGAATCGAAGCACCTTGACAAAAAAAAAAAAATTTGAGGGAGTGTTATAAAAAAAACGCTGCAAATCCGTGCACAACGGTTTATTATTTTGTACAGAATACCCTTCTGTTACAGACCCCAGCTCTCTGTATAGATAACCCATCTATATTACATAATATGTACTATTTTATACACAATATGCAGATCGCAGATCCTCCGTAGGTTAGTACCTAACCCCGTACTCGTTACTAGGTACCTATCTAAATCACGAGTTAAATGTTGCTAAAATAATTCTGTCGATGACAAGCAGTAACTAGAACGGCAAAAAGAAATAATGAAGTTCTGAAGGAAAATTGTTGATATGGAGTGAAATGGATGCCCCTTCTGCGTAGATCACTGTTTTCTGTGGTCAATGCCTACCTTCGTGTTCAAGTATAATGAACCGTTGTGTAATAACTTGCTCATCAATAATGCATACTATCCTCACTACATACTATAATATTATATACTATATAATATGCATACTATACTACATACTATAATATCCACATAGTATTCAAGGCCCCCCTCTAAGCTTCATTATGCCTTCCGTGGTTTTCTTCGGTTGTTAATTTTTTGAAGCACGTGCATGCCCATGTAATGAACTACTTCCGTGAACGAAGTCGCACGAATTTGGAGATTAGTCGAGATCTCTCCGTACTGTCGTTGGTTCGAAACCGTTGAACTTTCCTCCTTCTGTTCCGACCAGGTTCATTATAAGTTCTGGAGTTATTATTTCCTAGATACTCCTCCCCCTTTAGTCCGCCATCTGCTACATCCACCGGCTTCCACAAACCCCCAGGTCTTCCCTCGCCGATCCATTTCTGTTATTACGAGTATCATATTTATAGTTTTCTTGATAAAATGCGGAAGTGAGCCTGGTTGAGGAGTTTTCGTAGCTCAACTTGAACTCTGTATAATATCGTTCAAATTCATGGCGATAAGCATAGTTGTTTAATTAAAACCGAGCCGGTCGCAGCGACCCGGCGGTCCGTTATCGTCTGGGTCTCGGAGATAAGGTAGCTAGGGCGAGCAGCGGTTGATGCTAACAACAGCTGATCAAAATCCGGTTTTCTTCGTTTAATTAATCCCACCATCTTGAACAAACTTTAGACCATAACTGTGTCTTTTTATCACGCTAATTCTCAGTTGTTTTTATAATCTTATTTCGAATTTCCACATCCGTTTTTTAGTTCCTCTTTGTTTTTGATAGTTTACTCATTCGTAATTTCCTTAGTTGTCATGAACCAGAATTAATAAAATTTGGTGTGTAGGTCCCACTTGGGGGCCTAGTTAGTCCGCGAAGCTCGGCATTTCTATCATTCATCTCTAATGGGTGAAAAATAGGGGTTGAAATTTTCCGAACGACGTAGCTCGAAAACTCTCAATGCAAGCGTATGGTTTTTTTTAATTTTTGGTTTATTATTTTCAATAATGAACCTTTGGAATCGAGCATGAAAAAAAAAAGTTTAACCCCCTCCCCCTCAAAATTTGTGATGATTTACGTTTCGAGGTATGTAGATTCCGAAAATTCAATTAAAAAAACGCTGCAGATCCCTGCACAACGGTTTATTATTTTGTACAGAATACCCTTCTGTTACAGATCACAGCTCTCTGCATAGATAATCCGTCTATATTACATAATATGTACTATTCTATACACAATATGTAGATCGCAGATCCTCCGTAGGTTAGTACCTAACCCCTTACTCATTACTAGGTACCTACGTAAATCACGAGTTGAATGTTGCTAAAATTCTGTCGATGACAAACAGTACCTAAAATGGCGAAAACAAGCGCAAATAATTAAGTTCTGAAGGGAGATTGTTGATGTGGAGTGAAAAAAGTTGCAAAAGTACCTATCAACAAACTCCAAAACAGCCTTCATTTTTCAAATGAAATAATATCACGGAACAACCAACTCGACTTCATACAGCCATCCTTGATTATAATCAGGTGATCCCTAGCAATGATTTTATCTCGGGCCGATTCCCGATTGTTAGCGCGTCCCTAGTGATGACACGAGTTAAGTGTTGCTAAAATAATTCTGTCGATGAGAAACAATAAATAAAATGGCAAAAAGAAACGCAAATAATGAAGTTCTGAAGGAAAATTGTTGATGTGGAGTGAAATAGATGCCCCTTCTGCGTAGATCACTGTTTTCTGTGGTCAGTACCTACCCTCGTGGTCAATTATAATGAACCGTTGTGTAATAACTTGCCCATCAATAACACTTCAACGGATGTTCAAGTAGCAAATGTACCGATCAACAAAATCCAGCCCCTTCTAGGTGATGAACCGTTGTGTAATAATTCACCGTTGTGCAATAATTTACCGTTGTGTAATAATGTACCGTTGAGTAATAATTTGCCGTTGTGTAATACTTTACCATTGTGTAATAATTTACCCATCAGTAAAATCCAATAGTACTACTTATCAAATCAAGTCAGTACTTATCAGTAGTACTTATCAAATGAAATAATATCGGAGAACAACAAACTCGACTTCATACAGCCATCCTTGATTATAATCAGGTGCTCCCTAGTGATGATATCCCGGCCGGATTTATACCGTTTGATTCACGATCTTGTTGACGAAGCTTTGTGGTGCACACGAACGGCTGGACGTACAATGCTCAGGGTGGTCTCAAAAAATTGTTTAGCTCAAGACAAATTTAATAACGTAAAAAACCCATACCCTTCTATCTAAAGTTTTCGAGATACGGCGTTCTGAAAATTTGAGCAGAAGGAGCATCTACACAGGTAAATAATAAACCTTTGTGTAATAATTCGCAGCGTTTTTAAATTGATCTCGAACTAAAGAAACTTTGGAGACCACCAGGAGTATTGAGCGTCCAGCCGTTCGTTTGCACCGAATAGCTTCGTCAACATGATCGTGAATGAAACAGCATATCATTGCTATGGAACACATGATTATAATCGCGGATGGCTGAATGAAATCGAGTTAGTTGTTCCGTGTTATTATTTCATTTGAAGAATCTGTTTCGGATTTTGTTGATAGGTACCGACTTTTCTAACTTGAGCAAGGAACGGTATGCATCATTAATAGCAATAAATACCTAATTAATTATTGAATTGTAGAATCCATCGCATGTTAGTTATGAAACTGTAATCCCCCGGCCGGATCCAATACTCAATTTTCGGCTTCCTGGGGGGAGCTCGAGCGTGGGTATTGACCACGGATAACAGTGATTTACGCAGAAGGGGCATCTATATAGGTAAATATTAAACCGTTGTGTAATAATTTGCAGCGTTTTTAAATTTATTCATAAATTTTCGATTCCATCCGACCCATCCATTGCGGTTCAAGTATATCGTCTAAAGTGATGCACTAGCGCTCTAAGCAGGATTTGAGTTGAACTCCTCGACATTTTACCTGATACGTCATTTCTACCGGGAACTCAGAAATTCACATTTCACACTCGCTTTCTGCCTCGACTTTCCCGCAAGAACACCTTATTATGTGGTCAGTAAGTATTAATTTCCGTTACTGAACAGAATTTGGACAAATAGGAGAATTTGTAACCCACGAAAATTGCCCTTTGCGCGGAAAACATTCAATATGTTAATATTATTCTTGATATTACCTAGAGTTTTATAGTTATTAACCCCTGTTGTCTTGGCTTTGGTATATTTGTTCTGGTACTACACTAACAGGTGTGGCACTATAAGGAGTTCTTATCGAGTCCACACATCTAGGTGGCCCCCATCCCCACATTTCTGGGCATAAGCTCATTAACATCTTATGATATAGAATAATTCGCTCATGGGCCCGCTGAGACACCCGCTGGACACTAACTTGTCCTTGACATCCACCTACTGCTATGAATATTCTGTGATGATGTCGTTATCCCATCAGCGTTGTTTCAATTCTACTACCAATTATAGATTCCTCCAACATGCTGGAATCTAAAGTTTCTTCCTAGGAAAAATGCCGTTTCAAGCGCCCTTTAAATTATCAAAGTTCGGCGCGTTAGGAAAAGTGATTAAAAAAAAGTCATGGTAACTAAGTGCTCAGTATGGCGTACGGCGGACAGACAGAAATTTTTGTATTGCATTTTCGGATTCTACATACCTTGGAAACGTAAGCCATCAAATTTTTAGGGGGGTTAGCATTATTTTTTCATGCTCGATTCCAAAGGTTCATTATTGAAAATAATAAACCAAAAATTTGTTCTCTGCAGGCAATGAGCCAATAACGGCTACGCGCCTAATGTCTGGGAAAATTGAAACGTACCGATTTCGTTCATCTTTGGTAACGTTTCTTTAGAAAGCGAGTTTTTGTAGCATAAAACGTTTTTCACAAAACCACCCATCCTTTCCCATATTCGTACTAGCAGCCCATGCTGTTTCTTATACGCTAGCTATGGAATCTCTCGGTAATGGGAAACGGCACCTGAACTCCTATCGGGATAAAAGTCGCTTTGTTATCTGGGAAAACATCGGTGATGTTCCCACGCCTTATCGTTTGAGAGGGGAAAAAAAGTACCCCCTCGTCAGATTTATTCGATGTTTTAAATTATTGTAAGACCTGGCTATCAAATAATAAGAAAGCAGTTGCTGCTGATCAATATACCGGCACAGATAAATTTCGCTTTGGAAATTCTGCGGTGTGGGTAGATGTAAGTATTGAAGAATCACCAGACATCATGATAACCTATCGATGATGTATCCCCCCTACTCCTTTTACACCCAGGTAATCACTTTAGCGATAGTGAGTTATCTTGCTTCCTCACTACCGGATTCGTGATTGAATGAAAAACGACCCGGACACGAGACGGGTTGTTAGCTATCAATGGAGTGTTTTGAGCGGATGGAACCCAACCTGGGCGAGTGGACTGACTCACTTGGCGAGCAGAAAATGGGATATGAGTACAGTACCTGATAATGTACAATCAGTTTTCAAGGATATAAATTATACATTGTGGTCTGTAAGGTACTGTGGCCTCTCACTTGGATGAGTCAATAAAACGAGCAAGCGTTTCTAACATCCCATATCACATTGGTTCATACTAAATCACTGCGATGAAATCGTGAAAACCCATTTCATAGAATAAAAACGCTGCAAATCCCTGCACAACGGTTTATTATTTTGTATAGAATACCCTTCTGTTACAGATCACAGCTCTCTGTATAGATAACCCGTCTATATAATATGTTATGTACTATTCTATACATATTATGTAGATCGCAGACCCTCCGTAGGTTAGTACCTAACCCCGTACTCGTTACTAGGTACCTACCTAAATCACGAGTTACATGTTGCTAAAATAATTCTGCCGATGACAAACAGTACCTAACAAAAAGAAACACACATAATGAAGTTCTGAACAGAAATTGTTGATGAGGAGTGAAAAAAGTTGCAAAAGTACCTACCAACAACCTCCAGCCCCTTCTACGTAGATGGTATAATGAACCGTTGTGTAATAATTTACCGTTGAGTAATGATTTACCGTAGTAATAATTTACCGTTGAGTAATGATTTACCGTAGTAATAATTTACCCATCAATAATACTTCAACGTTTGTTCAAGTTTCACTACCTACCAACAAACTCCAAAAGAGCCATCATTTTTCAAATGAAATAATATCACAGAACAACCCACTCGACTTCATACTCCTCCAATATAATCAGGTGATCCCTAGCAATGATTTTATCTCCGCCAAATTTCCTATTGTGGGCGCGTCTCTGGTTACGAGATTTGGTTTGAATTGTAGGTATACAATTTCATTCACACTGGAGTCGAAAATGCCTCTAAGTGCAAACTTCGGGGCCTTACTGTGAACGAACGGCTGGACGTACGATGCTCCGGATGGTCTTAAAAAACTCGCAAGTTCAAGAACTATTTAAAACCGTAAAAATATTCACGTAAAAAAAATGGTATAGGCGTTTTGAAAATTTCAACCCCTATTTTGAACCCCTTAGAGATGACTCACAGTAACGTCGAGCTTCGAGGACCAACTAGACGCCGAACGGAACCTATAACCCGAATTTCATCAATTTTTTTTCATTGTAACTAAGAAAAGTGGCCCTTACGGCGTACGGCGTACGGCGGACAGACAGAAATATTTTTATTGCAGTTTTGGATTCTACATACCTACCTTGAAACGTAAACCATCAAATTTTGAGGGGGGGTAAGAATTTTTTTTTCATGCTCGATTCCAATGGTTCATTATTGAAAATAATAAACCAAAACGGAGTTATTGAAAGATTGTCTGTTTCCTCTAATACACGAAGAATACACTATTTTAAAATTTTCGGTGATCATACCATCGTCAGTAACAAACAACAACTGTAGGCACATTGGAGGGGAAAACCTTATAAATATTCCCAAAAAGTGAAAGGTGGTCGATTGGTTGTGAAGATGAAAGTAGAAGGGAACAAAGTGAAGGGGGTCGATTCTGACTGGCTATGGAAGTGATTGCCAAAACCTTAAAGGAAGGTAGAGGAGGGAGGTAGGTGTGGCAGAGGCCTCCATATATATAACTTATGTACAGCTCCCTTACGTGCATCAGCTTGCGACTGCCGAGATAACCATTTCAGCTGACATCAGCATCCAAAGGTTTTATACGGAGCCAGCCCTGCGCGGCAAGGCAGTTGGTGTTTGCGCTTCAGACCGTTAGGTTCATGTTGTCTATCTTTACTTTGTGTGCAAGAATAAAATAACTTTTTTTAAAAAGTCATTTCTGGAAGCACCTAATATATCTGGCGCAGTCGTTCCGGACAACTCAGCGGAATTCTTCGAGAGAACATCGACGAATTGGCTCGAGACGAACCACCCAACGGTCAAGCGAAACACCACTCCTCACAGAAGCCGCCTCCAGAGATCTTCGACTGAGAATGATCTACGCCGTTCTTCTGTGAGTTAAATTTAAGCTTTAATAATTTCGTAACCGGAGTCTTACAACGACACGCACTTGGGACTACCAAAATTATTAACTCAACGCCCTGCAACGACTCGCACTTGGGGCGCCGCTTGATCAAACTCCTCCAACGACTCGCACTTGGGAGAAACCTAACAATCAAAAACGAATTAAAATCATTCAATCTCCTTCAACGACGCGCACTTGGGAGAAACTTCAAGAAAAATTTCTTCATTTAAAAATCGGAATAATCATCTCCTCCAACGACTCGCACTTGGGAGCTATTTAAAGGCGAACATTTAAATACGCCGCCCTTCATCCGCATCTTATCTTCTCGCTCACCCGAGCTTGCTCAGCCCGCGACTCTTTCGCCCACACGATACTCACCCGACCTAATCTTCCTCCGTCGAGAACTCCGTCGACCTTCACTATCCTTAAGTCTTAGCAACTAATATTTCAAAATATCATTATCTTGTTTACTCTTTATGTTAGTTATAAGCTAACTCATTTCTCTTCCCCTGTACAGCAAAGCGTCAGATTGAATTTGTTTCAGCCGCTATTCACATCCTTTACAAAGCCGCGAATTAATTCGCCAAAATTCCAAAACTATATAAGAAATACCTTCACGCTAGGGTATTTCCTACATTTCAATCTCCTCTAACTGCCATCTCTGAGAACCAAATGGAAGACCCCCAACAAACAAGCTCCTCCAACGCCCACGCGGAACAATGGACCGCCGAAAGGATAATTGGCCAACAGCAAAATCAGATCGCGGAACTAACAGGGTTGGTAAAATCTTTAATGGTAAACCAAGTTATACCAGAGGGTAACCGCGCCACTCTTTCCAAGCACTATGTCGATATGATCCCCTTATTTGATGGCAGACTTGAAGCAGTCAAACCATTTTTAGAAATAACTCAAAAATTATACGACCAATTTTTTGACGAGACAGCCCCTGGGTCCTTTCACAATTTTGCCCTGATCTCTGCCATAAAATCTAAAATCATATCCCCCGCCGCGGAGTTCATCGCAGCTAGCGACTGCTCCACGTATAAAGAAATAAGGGACGCGATTATAGGAGGATTCGAAGACAAAAGGGACGGTCCTACGTTAACCCTACATCTGGCTCATTTCAGACAACAAGATCAGGAAGACCCTTTCAAATTCCACGATAGGGTACAAAAACATTTGAGACTCCTCATAGCCTATACTAGGACGCACGAGGAAGAACGCGACGCGAATGTCCTCATAAACCATTTCCAAAAGCTGGCGCTAAGAGTGTTTCTGATGCATCTAAAGGAACCCCTGGGAGCCAGCTTAAGAGCCAGGAACCCCGAGACACTAAGTCAGGCCGTTGGACTGATGACCAATGACTACCAAATGTTGTCGACGGGTACCAGAAAAATAGGACCTAACGTACCTCCAAACCTCCCCAGACCAACTTTCCAGCCAGGCCCACGACCAACGAATAATAATAACTTCAACCGAAATTTCAAACCTCAGAACTTTACACCTCAAGGCCCTAGACCACAGAATTTTGGTGGGAACCAAAAACCCAATTTTCCCTATCAGCCCACGAACCCTCAGTTAAAACAAAACCCTAAACCCGGACCAAGTGCTGGAACGAAACCCCCTTCAGGGAACTTCGCCCAGCGCCCCCAACAACGCCCCTGGCAACCCTGGCGCCCTTCGCCCCAGCGAGACCAGAACATCCAAGGGAACGCTAGACCCCAGTCTCACATGAGCTGGCAAACTACCCCCAACTATCACCAAATTTCCGATAACGTACCACAAGACCCCGATGAACACTATGAAAGCTCAGGAAACCCCGAAACATACCCAGAGACAGAAGAATACTACCAAGGAGAGTATGTTCAAGAGGACACTCCTGAACCAAATGTAGAAGCCCAAGAAAATTGTTTTTTAGAGGAGGCAAGCCTCGAAAACCCGAATACACCTTGATGAACTTAGAAAAAAAAACGATTCTTGAACTCCCTTACATCACGTGCCCAAAATCCAACCTCCGCTTCCTTATTGACACTGGCTCGACCAAATCCTACGTAAACTCCACCATAGCCGAACACCTCTTCTCAGACAAAATAAAATCTGACCCTTTCACTGTCAGAACTGCACACGGGTGTACAGATGGTCGCTTCACGACCATGATACCCCTTGGACCCTTGTTCGGGCGAAAAAATCTGAATCACAAGTTCAGGATCTTCGACTTCCACTCCAAATTTGACTGCCTGATTGGCCTAGACATAATAAAAAAATTATCCTGTTCCCTCGACTTCGTAAAAAACTTAATCACAACCGAACACGGGGCAATAAAATTGCAATATCTCGGGTCCGAATGTGCCGACCTCCACTTAATAGACGCACGAACGATCCAAAAGATCAAAGTTCGGGTTAACGTCGAAAAGGGAGAAGCATTAGTACCCTACACCAAAATCGGCAAAATGAAAATTCCCGAAAGCCTCGTCAAGGTCGAAAATTTCGAGACAACCGTAACCATTTCCAACCCCGAACAAAAAATTGCTAAATTCTCTCAAATTGCCCCTTTCAAAGTAGAAGCAATCCCACCGGCAAAACACACGGACGTCACGCAAGACTTACATCATTTCTGGGACGAAACTTTCAAATTTAACCTTCAAGATCTCAAAATCAACCACATGAACGAAGCCGAAAAGAGTGCCATCTCCAACCTGGTAAAAAAATTCCCCGACATTTTCAGTTACGAACACCAGCCACTAACTTACACAACCGCAATTCAACACCGCATCCTAACCCAACATGAAATGCCCATTTACACCAGGAACTACCGATTTCCCGAGGTCTATCGCAAGGAAGTTGACCGTCAAGTCCAAGAAATGTTAGACCAAGGAATCGTGACTCATTCCACCAGCCCTTACAACGCTCCAATCTTCCTCGTACCCAAAAAACCAATCCCAGGAAGCCCACCTGACGCTCCACCTCGTTGTCGTTTAGTCGTAGACTACCGCGCGCTAAACGAAGTCACTATCCCCGACAAATACCCACTGCCTCAAATATCTGAACCTTTGGATAAATTAGGCAGAAGCCAGTACTTTTCCGTAATCGACCTCCGAGCGGGTTTCCACCAGATACCCATGGAAGAAAGCTCCCAAACTAAAACAGCCTTCAGCACGCCCTCATATCATTTAGAGTTCAAACGCATGCCGTTTGGACTCCGCAATGCCCCCAGTACCTTTCAGAGATTAATGGACAACGTCATGCGTTCCGCTGGCCATTACTCGTGCGTTTATATGGACGACGTGATTGTGTTTAGTGTGTCCCTCGAGGAGCATATTAGACACCTCCACGAAGTCTTCAAGCGCCTCAGGAACGCCAATCTGAAGGTCCAACTGGCTAAATGCGATTTCTTTAGAAAGGAAGTTGCGTACCTTGGGCACATGATTACTGACCAAGGCGTTAAGCCCAACCCAGAAAAAATCGATTGCATCCTCAAATTTCCTATTCCTAAAACGTGCACCCAGATCAAATCCTTCCTTGGACTATTGGGCTATTACCGTAGATTCATTTCCGACTTTGCGGGAATCACCAAACCAATGACGCGCTGCCTGAAAAAAGGTTACAAGATTGACATTACAGACCCTGACTACATTGCCTGTTTCGAACGATGCAAGCAACTGCTGACTAACGAACCTATACTCAAATACCCTGACTTCAACAAAGAATTCCGACTAACCACCGATGCCTCTAACGTAGCTATCGGAGCCGTACTATCCCAAGTAACCGACGGACAAGACCTACCTATTGCGTACGCTAGCCGTACACTAAATGACACAGAGAGACGACTGTCCACAATAGAACGCGAACTACTAGCCGTAGTTTGGGGAATCCATCATTTTCGACCTTACCTATTCGGACGGCGATTCAAAGTGTTTAGTGACCACCAACCACTGCAATGGCTTCACTCCATCAAGGAACCTAGCTCAAAATTATTTAAATGGAAAACCCGTCTAGCAGCCTACGACTTTGAAATCCTATACAAGAAAGGCTCAGCGAACTCCAACGCAGACGCCCTGTCCAGGATAGAACTATTAAACCTTTCCGAAGACGAAAGGTCCTGTCCTGATGACCCCGACTTCGCCGTGGAAGATTTCTTTTCAGAACTCACTTCCGACGAAATAGAAATAGTCAATCGGCTCCCTCTCTTAGGTTCAAATTCAGTGGCAGTCAATCCTTCCGAAAGTGGTTCCGACCAAGATCAAACTATTCACTCGAATGCAATAGGTAACACGTCAACAACCATACCTATAAGAGATAGTCCGGTAAATAAACTTAGACATCAAATTATCGTCAAATCAGCCAACCTTCCCGTCGCAAATCCAGTCAGCATCAAAAAACTTTTCGATAATCGAAAGAGGATCACTGTACAAATTTCAAAGACGCAACCCGAACAAGACATAATCAAATTCATTAAGGAAAACCTTATGCCTAAAATTAAATACGGCATTTACTTCGAAGACGACCTCTACGAGACGTTCACTCGCGTCCTCATGAAAGTTTTCACCAACAGTCAACTCAGCCTCGCTAAATACACATCCCTCCTCACTGACGTATTTGAAACAGAGCAACAAACGGACATTATACGTACATACCACGAAGGCCTGACAAACCACCGCGGTATCGACGAAACACACAAACATCTCATACGGACTTACTACTGGCCCGATATGCGACAGTGCATACAAAGGTACATCAACAACTGCGAAGTGTGCGTACGTGCCAAGTACGACCGTGCCCCACTCAGACTAAAATATAACGTAACCCCTACAGCATCTAAACCCTTAGAAACCCTTTTTATTGACACAGTTACTTTTGATAAAACAAAATTTTTGACCGTCGTAGACCAGTTTTCTAAATTTGCGCAAGCCTATCCTCTAAAATCTTCAAACTCACTAGACATAATGGACGCCCTCCTAAACCATTGTACACATCACGGCATTCCTAAAACAATCTCCCTTGACAATGCCCCGGAATTTCAATCCTCAGTGATTAGAGAATTCGCCTTGTTACACGGAATTAACCTCCACTACGTGTCCTCCCAACATCCAGAATCGCAGGGAATCGATACGATAAATACCCCGTCACTTGTGAAATTCGTTAAATTGCCCTGGGATTCTAACCGAAAACCCTCAGCAGAAGTAAAACTAAAAAGCCTCAGACACCTTGTGTCCCCTTCAGTTCCCGTTCTCACAACCAAACAATTCGTTCTGCAGTATCTAACGCCAAGCATCTGGACCGTCGTACTTTACCTGATAATCATTGCAATCACATTTTATATAGTCACAGCTTACGCCGAATATAAAAGAGGAACGATGCCCATCCGTTGTAATGAGTAAACGAAGTAGTAATATAAAGCCCAATTGACGCCTAGCTACCACTTTTATGCTACTAGTCTTCTGTTATTCTCTGTAGTATTATTATGTTGTACTATTCTGTTGTATTTTTGTATTATTTTGTTGTATTATATTATTTCCACTATAGGGTTCTCACTGTATCTACTTACATTGTCCGATCTTATTGTATTGTACTTATCGTACTATTAATTGTTGTACTATCATTGTTGTACTATTAATCATGTTTCATAATACTCTTCCTAGCTAACCGACTGTAAATAGCGTCTTCCCCAAATTCAATCTTGGGGGGGAGTACTTATGTACAGCTCCCTTACGTGCATCAGCTTGCGACTGCCGAGATAACCATTTCAGCTGACATCAGCATCCAAAGGTTTTATAAGGAGCCAGCCCTGCGCGGCAAGGCAGTTGGTGTTTGCGCTTCAGACCGTTAGGTTCATGTTGTCTATCTTTACTTTGTGTGCAAGAATAAAATAACTTTTTTTAAAAAGTCATTTCTGGAAGCACCTAATATATCTTATATATATATATATATATATATATATATATATATATATATATATATATATATATATATATATATATATATATATATATATATATATATATATATCTGGATAGGCAACTGCCGTAGGGAGAACCACGGAAGGTAGAATAGTAATAATCTATTCTACCTACCGTGGGGAGCTCCACCGGCCGGCAAACCCTTGAGTGGCAAGAAGGGTGGTGAATGGTGCATAGAACTGAGGGACCCGACTCTTAGTAACATACTAATCCCTCCAAAGCAATTTTTGTAATACCCCAGGTATATATATAGTTATGTGGTCACGAATGAAGGGGATAACTATCAGAAAATGAATTGAACCGTACGTTTACCAGACAAACATGTTTTCTATCGAAATAGAAAGATGAATGTAAAAATTGCTGCGCAAACTCTTAGTGCGATTGTAGCTGATGCTTTGGAGTTTTTAAGCCGCAAAGGGCACCACATTTTCACTGGCTGTGGACCTACAGTAGAATTTATACGAATTATAGACAAATTGTTTGATTTTGGTTTATTATTTTCAATAATGAACCATTGGAATCGAGCATGACAAAAAAAATTCTTACCCCCCCTCAAAATTTGATGGTTTACGTTTCAAGGTATGTAGAATCCAAAACTGCAATAAAAATATTTCTGTCTGTCCGCCGTACGCCGTACACCGTACGCCGTACGCCGTACGGGCCACTTTTCTTAGTTACCATGAAAGAAAATTCATGAAATTCGGGTTATAGGTTCCGTTCGGCGTCTAGTTGGTCCTCGAAGCTCGACGTTACTGTGAGTCATCTCTAAGGGGTTCAAAATAGGGGTTGAAATTTTCAAAACGCCTATACCATTTTTTTACGTGAATACTTTTACGGTTTTAAATAGTTCTTGAACTTGCGAGTTTTTTAAGACCATCCGGAGCGTCGTACGTCCAGCCGTTCGTTCACTGTAAGGCCCCGAAGTTTGCACCGACAGGCATTTTCGACTCCAGTGTGAATGAAATTGTATACAATTCAAACCAAATCTCGTAACCAGAGACGCGCCCACAATAGGAAATTTGGAGGAGATGAAATCATTGCTAGGGATCACCTGATTATATTGGCGGAGTATGAAGTCGAGTTGGTTGTTCTGTGATATTATTTCATTTGAAAAATGATGGCTCTTTTGGAGATTGTTGGTAGGTAGTGAAACTTGAACAAACGTCGAAGTATTATTCATGGGTAAATTATTACTACGGTAAATCATTACTCAACGGTAAATTATTACACAACGGTTCATTATACCATCTACGTAGAAGGGGCTGGAGTTTGTTGGTAGGTACTTTCGCAACTTTTTTCACTCCTCATCAACAATTTCTTTTCAGAACTTCATTATGTGTGTTTCTTTTTGTTAGGTACTGTTTGTCATCGGCAGAATTATTTTAGCAACATTTAACTCGTGATTTAGGTAGGTACCTAGTAACGAGTACGGGGTTAGGTACTAACCTAAGGAGGGTCTGCGATCTACATAATATGTATAGAATAGTACATAATATCATATTTTATAGACGGGTTATCTATACATAGAGCTGTGATCTGTAACGGAAGGGTATTCTATACAAAATAATAAACCGTTTTGCAGGGATTTGCAGCGTTTTTTGAATAGTAGAGACCCATTACAATAAGTAGCTAAAATTACTTCACAAGAGGAGATGTTGTGTGAAGCTGTCAATTACTTATCATGTTTGAAAATTGATTACATACCCGTACTACGTCATCCCAGGAAAACATTTGCCGTAGGTTTTATATCCTGCAAACATTCCATTAGAAAATTGAGAGAAGCACTTCTAATTACTGGCTGTTTGACGTATTGTTATCATACAAGTTCTCCCAAGACCATTTAGAGCTTTTCTTTTTTAGCGAATTTTCAAAGAAAATGAAGCTATTGCAATGGCTTCGAAATTTAAATAATATAAATTTTTGGAAATTTTCTTCATAGAAATCCGTTTCAGACCATTCTAAAACGATTCCTGAAATTTAACACTTTTTTATATGTATATATATATTTATATATGTGTCACTCCAGACGATAACTCTCGATAGAATTGAGATAAACAGCTCAAATTTGCACAAAAAATCTATCTTGGCAATCGAAAGGCTAAGTTCGAAGATGGGCGAAATTGGCCTACTCTAAGGAGAGTTTTGGCGCATTTAAAGTGCGCAAAAATTACCCAAAAATCCCCAAAATGTTATTTTCCAACAAGTGACCCCTCATTTTAAAGGTTTTTGCACGCTGAACACGATGGTGGAATCGGATTTTAGATATCTTGATCCGTTCTCAAATTAGAGCATTTAAATTGCGCAAAAATTACCCAAAAATCCCCAAAATGTTATTTTCTAACAAGTGACCCCTCATTTTAAAGGTTTTTGCACGCTGAACACGATGGTGAAATCGGATTTTAGATATCTAAATCCGTTCTTAAATTAGAGCATTTAAAGTGCGCAAAAATTACCCAAAACTAGGATAATCTTTAAACTCTTACCCCCCCCCCCCCCCACCCCCTTAGAGTGGTCAGATTGAAAAATGTGAGAAGTATTAATTGAAGACGAGAGTTCGAAGCACAAAAGGGGGAGGCAAACGATTAGTACAACTCCTTGAATTTCCCATTTGACATATAATTGTTATGATACCTTCATAGATAGACAAGTACCGGCCCACGTATTACTAGAAGGAAGACGAAAGAAAAAATCTATTTCAAATTATTCAATTTAGGTACTAACAGTAGGAGGAAGAAGGTTAGGTAGGTATCTTATCAATTTATTATCAGTATCATACGAATATTTGATATTCAAAGGTAGGTAGGTACTTAACATGATAAAAATAATATCAATGAAGAAGGAAGGATCTACCTACCTAGTAGAGCAAATCTTGAACTGGTTTTAGATACCAGGCCTGAAATCGTAGTCAAGAGGAAAGGCCATTCAGAAGGAACAAGGAATCTACTCATAACAAACGGTAGAATCAGGATGGACAAAACGTACAAATTAAAATAAATACGAAGAGAATATACATAGAAAACCAAATTTTAGACCGAAGTTTTCCTTTATTCAAAACCATAGCCATTAATTCGAATATTTCTTTGAAAATTCGCTCATTAAGTCATGCTGCATGACTGGTTTTTCATGTTGAGAAGTGCCAGTGTCCGAAATGGTAACACTAATGTACAACAATTTAGTTGGGCTGTAAGGAAACTGACGTTCCCCAACAGCGTAAGGCCAAGCGAAAATGGCAATTGCATTGAGTTTAATTAGTTTAAGCCATCATCGGGCCAAAACAGATGGCAACTACTGACGCCACTAGCAATCTAGGAGTTAGAAAAAATTTGAATAAAATTACGTTATTTAATCATGTTCGTTTCAATTTGTTTGATTTAGTATTTAACCATGTTTAGTAGTAAGTATATCTATATTCTAGTAATATGTATATCAATCATCATATAATATTAATAGTAGCAGTACGTCTATGTAGTATGTTGTAGTAAAAACATGTCATATTAGGGTTGTCACAGCTAGGGTTTAATTTTGTCATTGTTCATTTTAATTTTACCTATTATACTAGTCGTGTTTTTCATGTTTGTAGTAAAGCACCTTCCTTAGAAAATACAAGGGCTTCTATTTTCTAAACCGTTATCTTGAAAGGAAGTAAAGAAATTGGAAAGAAAAACTGATTTGAGATTATATGCGGTAGTTTCACTCGATTTCGTTCGTTGTTTTTAACCCCATAACCAGTATTGAAACCCCTACGATTATCTATAATGATCAATAATTTATGTACAATTACAATTTCAAAAATGTATATTAATACGTCGACTCATTATGGTAACAGGCTCACGAGTCCTTTTTGCCCCTCAACGCACCGGGGCCCAGCCAGGGAACCCCAGAGCGGAGGCTCGTTCTTGGTCCCTTCCTCTACCATAGTTTAGACTGCATGGTTCAATAGGTACTTGATGTCCGTGTTGCGGATACGGACTTATCCCTTCATCTCAATCATGGAATCTGCTCGCTAAAATCATTGTCAAGAACTTTCGAACTGAATTCATCCCATTAGTTTTGATTTTTTGCCCCTCAATTTAGTTCGAAAAAGTCATTATATTTAAAACTATAGGGTCGTAGATTAAATTGGAAATATGCATAGCATACCTCTCCATCATCGTAATATCAATTACGTAACTACTCGTAACCTTGACTGTGCACTGAATTTATGCAATTCAGATGTTAAGGTCAATAATATTGGACCAATATTATTGACCATAATTAATATTGGTTGCATAATTTATCGAATGATCTGCTGACTCATACGCGAAGGGCTTACCCCTAGATTAATATCCGTAATTTGCTGCATTATCATCAATCTAACTTGCTGAGGTGAACGTTTCGCCGGGGGCAATAACATGCTTGGTTAACTCAGTTCCGGACCCGTGTCTGTATTAGACGGATCCATTGAAGAGTTTCAATTATACATACATACTTTGGTATGCTAATGTATATGCAAAAAATTATGGATAAAGAAAGTTTGGTGCCGATAGTAGTATACTGTGTTAGTAGTGCTATATTAATTTATAGACAATATTAATTTGTATAAATTAACTGATTTTCCTTTGACCCCCCAAACACAACCCTTTTGTATAAATTAAACCTTCAAGAAGCCCTCCTCTGCCGCAATCAGAAGTATTGATATCCAGTTTGCCCGCCAAAGTTTCATGCTCGCTGCTTCGCAACATGCTTCGCAGTCTAGCTCTTGGAGGTGCATGAATATAATAGAAAGCTGGAAATGTATTTCAACGCTGTTTGGCAGAGAGCTTATCGCTTGGAGAGATTTGAACTGTGCTTTCTATATGCACATCCAAGAGCGATCTACGAAGGACCGAGCTTGCTTCGCGGGTAAATTTTTACAACCGGGTTGTTTTTGGGGGATATCACATATTTCTGCATTGATAGTTTTATGCTAGTTTTATTATTCAGAATGTTATTGAAAGAATTATTAAATGTAAATTAAAAGTAAACAAATGCTCATAAAAATTGTTTTCCCCATTTTTTTAAATTATAATTTTTTTATAGTTTAGAAAAATAGGTTGTTTTGCAATTTAAATGCGTAGATCACAGTTTTCTGTGGTCAATACCCTCGAGCTCCCCCCCAGGAAAGCCCTAAATCGAGTACTCGAGCCGGCTCCGAAATTAACGTTTCCTACAAATGCGCGGGATTTAAAAATTCAATAATTAATTATCTGTAGTTATTCATGAAGCATAAGGCAAATAATAAACCGTGTGTAATAATTTACCTGTATACGTACCCCTTCTACTTAGATAGTGTATGAACCGTCGTGTAATAATTTACCGTTAATTAAGTGATAATTTGCCCATCAACAATACTTGAACGGTTGTTCATGTTGGAAAAGTACTTATCAACAAAATCCAGCCCCTTCTAGGTAGATGAACCGTTCTGTAATAATTTATCGTTGTGTAATAATTTACCGTTGTATAATAAGTTACCGTTGTGTAATAACTTGCCGTTGTGTGATAATTTACTACTGTGTAATAATTTACCCATCAATAATACCTACTTCAACGTTTGTTCAAGTTTCAGAAGTGCCTACCAAAAAATCCTATAGATTCATCATTTTTCAAATGAAATAATATCACAGAACAACCAACTCGACTTCATACAGCCATCGGTGATTTAATAAGGTGCTCCCTAGTGATGATAGCTGGGCCGGATTTATATCGTTTGATTCACGATCGTGTTGACGAAGCTTTTTGGTGCAAACAAACGGCTGGTCGTACAATGCTCCGAGTGGTCTCAAAAAATTCTTTAGTTCAAGATCAGTTTAAAAACATTAAAAAAACCGTACCCTTCTATCGAAAGTTTTCGAGCTACGGCGTTGTAAAAATCTCAACACCTATTTTTAACCCCTTAGAGATGACTGACAGTAGCGCCGAGCTTCGAAGACCAACTAGACCCCGAACGGAACCTATAACCCGAATTTCATCAATTTTTGTTCATGGTAACTAAGAAAAGTGCTAAGTACGGCGTGCGGCAGACAGAAAGAGTTTTTTAATGGCATTTTTGGATCCTACATACCTACCTTGAAACGTAAATCATCAAATTTTTAGGGTGGGGGGTTAGACTTTTTTTTTCATGATCGATTCCAAAGGTTCATTATTGAAAAGAATAAACCCAAAAATTTGTTTCAACACTTCTGAAAATTGTGTTTCAATTTTTCTCTCCTTTTTCAAAAATTGCTGCAGAAAAGTATAATTCGCGAATGCTACAGCGCTCCAAACATTTAAAAAAAACACGATAAAATTAGGTTGTTTGACCATAATTTGCAGCGTTTTCTAGCATTAATAACTGCTTCTACTGAACCGCTTGGTTTCAGATTTTGACCACTTCCTCATTGTTCCCTAGTGAATAAGAAGGCCAGATTTCAGCTCAAAATCCTCTCTGACTTACCAAAGGAAACTGCCACCCCCTGTGGCGACAAATGGGAGATGGAAAAAATTGCATAAAACGTACTTCCTTGGAGTCGAACGAATGTGTGTATAAATTCATCTCGATCCGTAATGTCTGTGAGGATGTAGGCCTGTTAAAATACGAGACGAACGAGAACGGGGAAAAAACGCTGCAAAGTCCTTGTCACATGGATTTATTATTCGATTAGACATACGTAAAGAAATGTTGGCTGTTCATTTTTGTTTCTTTCGTGTGAAATAATTGAAATAGCTATTTTGATGGTTTCCACCAATTTTGGCCCCCAAAACGCAAATCAGGTACCCTCCTTGTTTTTGTTTTTTTTTCCCCAAAATTATCTTTGATGATTGGTAGTGCCATTTAATTGTCTTGATCCACGTATTGACACTCTTTCTAGTGATGTTATACAAACTGATGGTGTTTTCAGACGATTTCCCAGGTTTTTGACTCATAACAAATCAGTTTTGGGAGCTTAAAATTTGGTAGAACCTCAATTTTCCACTCTTTGGTCAAAATCGACTTATATTCGGTCTTTTCGTCCCAAAAACATGGAAAGCGATATCTCAAAAGCTCATGTTACTAAAACACAAAAAGTACCTATTTTTATACACATTTTCACTCATAACACCCTTGGGTATATTCCGATCGGGCTGCAAAGATTTTTTTTTTTTGCTGAGCGAATGCATAGGTGTATTATTCACAGAATAATAAACCAAAACGGAAAAATAGAGATATCACACTTCTGTAACTCCGGTACCTGATTGTCCCGAGGGTTGAAATGTGGTAAACCCCCTCAGAAGCCCCCAGGTGCCTGAGTGAATTATGTGTGTTTGCGATGAGGGCTGGTGGGGGGACTACTTGTATATTCGTGTAAACAGTGTCCTTGGTCGCTTCGAGTTTTTCGGTTTTCTTGGCGGGCGGGACGACTCTCGGTAGAATGAAGTTAGAGGGGGGCTCAATCAGTTCAAACAAACATTTTCGACTAAATCGCGCATGTGCCTCTCTGTGTTGGAGAAAAAGAAGATTATTGAAGGTAATTAGAAAAGACAAGAGGAAGACAACGAGGAGGCCGAGGAAGAAGATGATTCCACTCCACGCCCTACAGTCACCCTGAAAGAAGCCCGCACCTGTCTGGAAGGGTTGAGGTCATATATTTCGTTGGAAGATAGACATGGGCTATTTCCTGCTATTCTGAAAATTGAAAACGTAATTGATTCGACCCGTTGGAACAACCTTACTCAGAAGAAAATTACGGATTATTTTTCCTGCTAAAGACTGAACTGAATAATTGACGAAATGTAATTCATACATAGAATGCAAATTTATTATTTTATATCTCTGTTTATTGTGAATTTCTCCCGTCAACCCTCTTGATATATAAAACTCTCGGTATAGAAAAACTCTTGTTAGTGTGACATTAATCTGTCGTCCTCTGGATTTCACTATATCGAGGTTCGGCTGTAGTAGGTGTATCTGGCCACTTTCAAAATTCGGTATCTTTTCAGTAGTAATTTTTCGGAAGCACAAGTCACGTTTTTGAAGCTTTACGTCGTTATTGTCTGTTTACCATTCTCTTTATTACAATATGTTAAAGTATGCTTTTACTTTCAGCGAGAGGCACCTGTTTCAGTTGTATGAAGTCTTATCGCAGATGTCGTTGAGGCTTGACGAGGGACATGTCAACCATTTTCACTTCGTCAGAGCAGGAGTAAAATATAAAAAACATGATGGCAGACATACATTGTGTATGAAAAGAGGTTGAAAATACTGCTCCACTTAGTATTGCAGTATTGTACCTCTAGAGTTACGATGTGATCTGGGACATAACGGTTAATAAAAATACGCTCACACTTTCACTCCTTGCTGCACTCTGGGAGTAACTGACGTGAAGTGGAAGGAAAGGATATTATGTTGTGGTCTAACTAGCCTCATAGAGCCACTGTCCATACCACAGAATTTTGCTCATAAGGTTGTAGGTAGGCTCTTGAATTATTCAATTCATAGTAAGATATGTAATATGTATTTAGTTTGTAGGTCCCATTTGGGGTCTAGTTGGTCCACGAAGCTCGGCATTGCTGTCAGTAATCTCTAAAGAGTAAAAAATAAGGGTTGACATTTTCAGAACGCCGTAGCATGAACACTTTCAATAGAAGGGTCTGGTTTTTTACGTTTTTAAATTGATCTTCAAGTAAAGAATTTTGTGAGACTAACGGAGCATTGTACGTCCAGCCGCTAGTTTGCACCGAAAAGCTTCGTCAACATGATCGTGAATCAAACGGTATAAATCCGGCCCAGATATCACTGCTAGTGAACAACAGATTATAATCACGGAAGGCTGTATGAAGTCGCGTTGGTTGTTCTATGGTAGTAGTTAATTTAGTTGTTAGGTACTTCTGCAACTTGAACAAACGTGATGCTTTTTGAATAACAACAAATAATTAATTATTGAATTATTGAATCCCGCGCATTTTTATGAAATAGTAATTCCCGGACTCGATTTAGGCTTCCCTTGCATAGAAAACAGTGATTTACGCAGGAGGGGCATCTGCATAGGCCAACAGTAAGCCGTCGTGTAATATTTGCAGCATTTTTTTATTCCCTTTTCTGATTCTAAATAAATTGAAACAGAAACCATCAGATTTTGAGGGGTTTAAAATTTTTTTCATGCTCGGTTGCAAAGGTTCCAAGTTTTTTAAATCATTTAATTTAAAAAAAATAGAAAAAACAGAGAAACATCGGTGGGGAAATGGTTTAAACGTCTGTAGTGCAGAAGTGGGCTAAGTAAATGGTGTCAGTGAGACAGTTGAACTGAATTATCTCCTCTCCATCCCTAGATAGAACATCGCAGCTAGTGTGGATCCATCAGGAGTTGGCGGCTTGCCATTTCAACCCCCTATTTCCATAGGTAACATGACACAAGGTTGTGCGCCCATAGCGACGTGTCTGTCAGGAATTCCTAGCGCGTTATGAGAAGTTGATGCGAATGAAATTTCCATTATAAGTGTTTCACTGTTTCAAATGATAATGGGCTGCTGAATATCAATTCCGTGTGCTCACATTCCCGCACCTTAAGGCTCTGAAGTTTTGAATCAGATTACCTACTAGTTAATTCTATGGTTGAGATATGAACCTATATTCATGTAATAGGGTTTAACTGTATTAATCAAATATTGGTTTCCGACGGCCATGTTAAAGTAAGTAGTTATCAGGACCCGTTTGCTTATTGGAATTGATGAAGTTCTACGATTACGTATTAAAAATAGATTGGATATTTGCATGTGGTCTCTACCTCAAATTGTTTTTCCTGACATACCAACTCGAAAGGGCTTCTGAATGGTTGGGAAGGAAATGATCAATTTTTATTCCTAAATTGTGAATGGTTTAAAATATTGTTGTCAACAATTTGTTTACTTCTTTGCCCGATTGAGTTTTGGTTCATTACTTGGTCGACTCTGTTTGAAAATCGTGCCTTCCGTCCATAGCACACACGGTATTCATCGTTGACTCACCGCTATAATTCTAGTTCCGGTCTTCCGCGAACCTCGAAACGTAACGTAGTACATTTTGAGATGTTTCTTGAGATGATTGTGTGGTATTGACACTCATTGGAATTGACTAACTTGAGCCTCTGAGGGCCTCTTTCACCAGCTATTTAACGACCTGATTAACTTTAACGGCCTCGGTTAATCGGACATCAGAGCGATTTTCCTTTCACCACCCCCAAGATAACCAAAACTTTAAGGAGAAGGGATAACGTGCCCGTTAAAGATTTCGTTAAAGTTAATTGGTGAACCCTCCACCAATTAAGAGGTTAACGGACGATTAGCAGCATGTATATAATGTATATTATATACATATTATAGTTCTTTCTATGTATATATTATGCTTTGAGTAGATGTACAATACATTTTTTTAAATAATGTATCTACTACCTAGTGAGTAGTTATTAGAGAGTTTTTGCAACACACTCGTGACGAAACGAAACGGAAAACGACACCGAAACGGAAATGGCGGTTAGGGCGACCAAAGTCAGATGCTAACCTTTTTCGGTTCAGTTTTCGTTCAGCTTTGGCGTCTACCGGCTGGTGAAGTCACGCTAACGTTATGTCAACCTCTCTTTCATCCATTTTACTCCATGGTTAATACAAATCTATGTCCACACATGGCGTCAAGTCTGCCAAGACGCCAAGAAGCAGCTGTGAATACGACGCTCAACATTTTTATTTTCCAAGGAAAACAGAAGAAGGTAGGTAGCGTTATACAGATGTAAGGTTAAATTACGTTTCATCATATCAACACGACGAAAGCTGACACCGCGAGATCCCGGTATTTTTCGTCGTCACGGTTCGTCAAACTTTTCGGTGTCTTAAGTGCGCATGCGCAGCACTGCTTTCGTTTCGTTCGTTTCGTCGTGAGTGTGTTGCAAAAACTCTCTAATACATTCCAACATACCTTCCCTATATGAGGTCAAATGAACGTGTTTATTTATTTTATTGGACCTACAGAAATGTTGGCTGTTCATTTATTGTTTATTTCATGTGCAATAATTAAAATAGCATTTTTTAAGGTTTCCACAAATTTTGAATAAACGAAAAACTTTTGAGGGGGTGTTATAAAAATGTTTTTGCTGAGCGAATACAAGTGTGTATTGTTCACAGAATAATAAATCAAAAGGAGAGGAAGTTATACTTAACAAGGAGCACCTCTGTCGTAGATAATAATGCTTATTTATTAACAGAACAAAATGATTGTATTTCAAAAAAGGAAGTACAGCAACCAAAATAACCTCACAACCGATACATCAAAACATCGTAACGAATAAGTTTTTCCTGTTCGCAGAAGTGGGGGCCCACGGTTTTCTAAGAGCATATTTTTTCCATTCCTGGAACAACCAAGACCACTTCAGAAATAGATACCTTGGATATAAAATACTAACTGAAAATTGAGATTGTATTGTTTCATATTATTTTCAAAAACGGCATAAAACAGCAGAAGCTGACAAATTTTGGGGTGCGCTGGCAAAGTAGTCACGTTAAGGTTAATATCAAGTTATATTTCCCTAAAATTGTGTATAATTGTGGTGGTACATGTACTATAAAGGATATTACATGTTAGTTTGCGTTCTGATTCTTGTCAGATCCTCCAGATAATACACGTACTTAGTACTTAGATACTACATGTAAGCATACATGAACACATTGCTCCAGTGCTTGGTAGGATATTGAAAAGAAACCTCTGAAATTTCACTTACGTTTTGTGCCGTGAAGTCCTATTTTGAGTTTGAGTTGAAAGGCGACGGCATTCGTATGTCATAGTCGGAAGTCGTTCGCGAGTACCTACAAAGTGTTTTGATTTTGATGTCGTTTCACCCGTTTACTGTCCCGATGAGGCATCGTTTCGTCGAAAACGGACACAAAAACCGTTGGCGGGCAACACTGCATCGTTAACTTAACGAATCCTTAACGCCGCCATCAAATTGACGCCGACATCAAACTGATGCCCTGATTAGTGTGGTGAAATGTAAATCTCTGACGCCCCGGTTAACCTGCATGTTCCCGTTACGATTTCGTTAGGTTAATCAGGGCCACTTTCACCAAACTGCCTCTAATGTCTGATTAACCTAACGAAATCGTAACGGGAACATGCAGGTTAACCGGGGCGTCAGAGATTTACATTTCACCACAGTAATCAGGGCATCAGTTTGATGTCGGCGTCAATTTGATGGCGGCGTTAAGGATTCGTTAAGTTAACGATGCAGTGTTGCCAGCCAACGGTTTTTGTGTCCGTTTTCGACGAAACGATGCCTCATCGGGGACAGTAAACGGGTGAAACGACATCAAAATCAAAACACTTTGTAGGTACTCGCGAACGACTTCCGACTATGACATACGAATGCCGTCGCCTTTCAACTCAAACTCAAAATAGGACCTCAGGGCACAAAACGTAAGTGAAATTTCAGAGGTTTCTTTTCAATATCCTACCAAGCACTGCTGGCAATGCGTTCATGTATGCTTACATGTAGTATCTAAGTACTAAGTACGTGTATTATCTGGAGGATCTGACAAGAATCAGAACGCAAACTAACATGTAATATCCTTTATAGTACATGTACCACCACAATTATACACAATTTTAGGGAAATATAACTTGATATTAACCTTAACGTGACCACTTTGCCAGCGCACCCCAAAATTGGTCAGCTTCTGCTGTGTAACTCTTATGCCGTTTTTGAAAATAATATGAAACAATACAATCTCAATTTTCAGTTGGTATTTTATATCCAAGGTATCTATTTCTGAAGTGGTCTTGGTTGTTCCAGGAATGGAAAAAATATGCTCCTAGAAAACCGTGGGCCCCCACTTCTGCGAACAGGAAAAACTTATTCGTTACGATGTTTTGATGTATCGGTTGTTAGTTTATTTTGGTTGCTGTACTTCCTTTTTTGAAATACAATACATTTTGTTCTGTTAATAAATAAGCATTATTATCTACGACAGAGGTGCTTCCGGTTAAGTATAACTTCCTCTCCTTTTGATTTATTATTCTGTGAACAATACACCTATGTATTCGCTCAGCAAAAACATTTTTATAACACCCCCTCAAAAGTTTTTCGTTTATTCAAAATTTGTGGAAACCTTAAAAAATGCTATTTTAATTATTGCACATGAAATAAACAATAAATGAACAGCCAACATTTCTGTAGGTCCAATAAAATAAATAAACACGTTCATTTGACCTCATATAGGGAAGGTATGTTGGAATGTAATAACTACTCACTAGGTAGTAGATACATTATTTAAAAAAATTTATTGTACATCTACTCAAAGCATAATATATACATAGAAAGCACTATAATATGTATATAATATACATTATATACACGCTGCTAATCGTCCGTTAACCTCTTAATTGGTGGAGGGTCCACCAATTAACTTTAACGAAATCTTTAACGGGCACGTTATCCCTTCTCCTTAAAGTTTTGGTTATCTTGGGGGTGGTGAAAGGAAAATCGCTCTGATGTCCGATTAACCAAGGCCGTTAACGTTAATCAGGTCGTTAAATAGCTGGTGAAAGAGGCCCTCAGACATTAGAGGCAGTTTGGTGAAAGTGGCCCTGAGTCTCTTGCACGCTTTTTAAAATAACTCTTCACCATTGTGTATAACGTCATGTTTTTACGTATTGCTTCCGAATCTACCAAGGTAGCGGGAAATTTGCCTTCACTTTTGAGACAAAAATTTTGTTTGCTTCCAAAATCAAAATTTCCACTGGCGTTTTACGCTTTTGAGCTTTTTGAAGAAAGTCGGTTCGTTGTCAGTCTGTCCGTCTGGGTCTCCCTAAACCCTTGTCACACCCATAACTTCTTCAGATCGAATCTGATTTTTCTGAAATTTTCAGAGATCATGCGGGTTGGGGCCTAGATGATCCGTCACAAATTTCAGAACGATCAGATCATTGTATGGCCAAAGTGCATAATATTATACGCAAACGCAATATCCGAGGTACACAATTCTCACAAATCAATGATCTAGTTTTGTTCAAATTCCATGGCTAGTGTAGCTATCTCCCATGTGGTGGCCCCTACAAACTTCAGAACAATCGGATCATTGGTTCAGCCACTGCGCATGCGCAAACGCAAAAACCGAGGTACACATTTCTCACGAATGACCCGATTTTGCCCAAACTCGATGGGTAATGTAGCTCTCATAATAAGTATATGGTCCATGAATTTCAGAACGATTGGATGATTGGTATGACCACTGTGCATGCGAAAGCACCAAATACGCAAACTTGAAATTCAAGTGCTCAATTTATAACGAATCAGTGGCTCGATTCTGCTCAAATTCGGTGAGTAGCTGGGAGTGTATCTCCCATAATATGGTCCCCTTTAAATCTCAGAACGATCGGACCATTGGTATGGTCACTGTGCATGCGAAAACACCAAATCCTAGGTAATAATTTTCCCACGAACCAAATCGCCCGATTTCACTCATATGGTGGGTATAATAGTAGTAGTGGGTTTATGTAGCTTTCAGTTGGTCCCTTACGTACTCGTATTTCATCACGATGGGTTGATTGTATAGCCACTGCTTATGCGCAAACCTTAAACCCAGTTGTCTATATAATTTCCTTTTCTTTTCGCTCTTACGTTATCGTGGTGCAAGATCACTAGGTTAGGGACAGAGGAGAGATTTTAACGGAACGTATTAAACTGTTATGTTTATGAATTTATGGTGTAAGAAAATTGGAAATCGCAAGTTCAAGCTACGAGATTTTTGACCAACTCCAAAATGAATTTCGAGGAGAACATAGTTTACGTCAGCAACAACCGAACATGTGAATTTTGAGCCAGGAAGTTAAAGTTGTAGTGCAACACAACTACAAGTGTGTTAGTGACAGTGTTATCGATAGAAGGAGGCTATATTAAACTTGGCAGAGGTTTTTTGGTTTATTATTTTCAATAATGAACCTTTGGGATCGAGCACAAAAAAAAAGTTTAACCCCCCTCAACATTTGATGGTTTCCGTTTCAAGGTATGTAGAATCCGAAAATGCAATAAAAAAACGCTGCAAATTATCACACAAAGGTTTATTATTTACCTGTATGTATGCCCCTTCTGGGTAGATCACTTGTTTTCTGTGGTCAATACCCTCGAGCTCCCCCCAGGAAAGCCCTACTAAATCGAGTGCTGGAGCCGGCCCAGGAATTAAAGTTTCCTACAAATGCACGGGATTCAATAATTCAATCATTAATTATTTTTTAGTTATTCATGAAGCATAAGGCAAATAATAAACCGTTGTGTAATCATTTACCTGTATTACACAATGGTAAATTATTATATACCGGTAAATCATTACACAACGGTTCATTACACCATCTACGTAGAAGGGGCTGGCTGGAGTTTGTTGGTAGGTACGTTTGCAACTTTTTTCACTCCACATCAACAATTTTCCTTCAGCACTTCATTAATTTGCGTTTCTCTTTGCCATTCTAGTTACTGTGTGTCATCGACAGAATTATTTTAGCAACATTCAACTCGTGATTTAGGTAGGTACCTAGTAACGAGTACGGGGTTAGGTACTAACCTACGGAGGGTCTGTGATCTACATAATATAATAGAATAGTAGATATATTATGTACAAGGGTTATCTATAAGGAGAGCTATGATCTATAACAGGAGGGTATTCTGTACAAAATAATAAACCTTTGTGCAGGGATTTGCTGCGTTTTTTATTGCATTTTCGAATCCTACATACCTTGAAACATAAAACATCAAATTTTGAGGGGGTGGGTTAGAATTTCATGCTCGATTGCAAAGGTTCATTATTGAATATAATAAACCAAAATGATGGCTCTTGTGGAGTTTGTTGATAGGTAGTGAAACTTGAACAAACGTTGAAGTATTATTGATGGGTAAATTTTTACACAACGGCAAATTATTACACAACGGTAAATTATTGCACAACGGGTCATTATACCATCTACGTAGAAGGGGCTGGAGTTTGTTGGTATGTACTTTTGCAACTTGAACAACCGTTGAAGTATTATTGATGGGTAAACGCAACGGTAAATTATTACTCAATGGTAAATTATTGCACAACGGTTCATTATACTATCTACGTGGAAGGGGCACCTATACAGATAAATTATTAAACAACGGTTTATTATTTGCCTTATGCTTCATGAATAACTACAAAATAATTAATGACTGAATTATTGAATCCCGCGCATTTGTAGGAAACTTTAATTCCGGGGCCGGCTCCAGTACTCGATTTGGTGCTTTCCTGGGGGGAGCTCGAGGGTATTGACCACAGAAAATAGTGATCTACGCAGAAGGGGCAGCTATAGAGGTAAATAAAAACCTTTGTGTAGTAATTTGCAGCGTTTTTTTACGCGTCACGTACAAAAACAACGTCACAGCGAGTCACTGGCTTTGTGGTGGTAAATTCGTACGTTCTTATACGAATTTACGTACTAACGCCTTTTTCTTCAGAATCCTCATTGCCTTTTTTCGACGGATAAATAATTTTCCTTTCCGAGAGGGGTCTCATCAAGTATAACCCAAGGTATAATTCTTCTGAGAGGCACCTCTGACATGCCCTTCATTAGTGTTTCTCTCCCTTCAGGACTCTGGATCCTGTTGGTAGGTGCTATTTTGAATAATTCCACTCCTCCCTTACCTGTCGTTCTCTATGGCTATACCAGGTTCGCATGCTTGATTCTTCTCATTACTCTTGACCTGTTTGATCTTGACCACTCTTTCCCGCGTCCATTTGAAAACTTGAACTAACATTCCTATGGTTTAATTGGACAGCCGAGTTGTTTTGAAAGCACTTGAGGTTGTAAATCAGAAACATCATTAGATGAAACAATAATTTCCAAAAGGAGAAAACCCATAATTTGTGGTCCAACTGGTCCGCGATGCTCGGCATTACTGTCAATCTAAAGGGTGAAAAATAGGCATTGCCATTTCCCAACGTTTATAAATTAAAGTCGAACTTCGGAATTTTTGAGGCGACCCGGAGCATTGCACGTCCAGCCGTTCGTTCACAGTAAGGCTCTTTAGTTTGCATCGAAAAGCTTTGTCAAAATGAATGTGAACGAAACATGCATCCAGCTTAGGTATCATTCTTGGGAATACGTGATTATAATCACACATGGCTGTATGAAATCGAGTTGGTTGTTCTGAGATATTATTCCATTTGAATAATGATGGGCTATATTTTGGGTTTTGCTGATAGGCACTTTATTAACTTGAGCAAACGGTACCTACGCACCGCATATTTAAGAAACTATAATTGCCCGGCTGGCTCCCGTACTTGATTTAGGACTTTTCGTGATAGGGGGGGGGGGGGGGGGGGCACCAGGGTAGGTACGTATTGACCACAAAAAACAGGATAACATCCTCGTAATTATTATTTTAGAAATTTGTTTGATAGCACTAGGTCTTCAGTGAAGCAAGTTGTAAGGGGTATGTTATGGTTGACAAAAGCGGTTTATATTATTTTTAAATGAAAGTAGGCTCCATTCTATGAATTTCGAGACCAGCCGCACTCTCCTGCAATGAATAGTTCTTTTTTCATGTCTTCAAAGATTCCCGCACTTCATTCGTCAGTGCACCCCTCTCGCCTGGATGGAACCGACGTGCGAAGTGTGCCGTAGGAAGTTTTGGAATCTTTGGAAAATCATAGAAAAAGAACTAATTGTAGTAGGAGGTGCGGTTGGTCTCAAAATTCTTAGAATGGAACCTACCTTCATTTAAAAAAATAAAATTAATACAGGAGCATAAATATAGCCCATCCCGTGGAGCAGAATCCCTATTGTTAAAAGGAAGAACATGAAGAAGAAGAAAAATATTTTATTGAAAAGAAAAACACATCTTCAAATAGGTAATTGAAAAAGTAACAAAACTATATAATAAACCAAATTACGGCATGGCTTGCGGCCGTCTGCCGGAGGTTTGGATGTTAGAAAAACCTCGAAAAAAGCAATGACCTAATTTTATATTGAGTCTGCTCTGCATTCCTATAAAATAACTTCTATTATGTTGCATCAACCAAGAAACAGCCAGAGAGATGGGACGTAAACGTAGCAACTTTTTCAATAAGCACTGCCCATTTGTACACCAAGCACATATCCTGGAAGAGCAGCTGATCCAAAAGCATCCTCAAAAGTTGAACCGGTACACCAGAAAACATCTGTATCGCCAGGCAAATTTAATTCATTTTCATCTATTGATAAATGGAGCATTCATTTCCTCTAACTCTTTTTCAAAGGGGTCCGATTGTGTGAACACAGTTCTTGGTACAGACTTGTGTCTTAATTTTGATGAAATCAATGATTGATCCAGAAAATTATTCCATTACTAGAATTGGTACCATTGTACAGAATACAAGTATACCTTTCTTTGTATTTTGAAATGGATAATTCCTCTATTTGAACCTCACCACCCACTTGCACTGTGCCCATGTAGGGTATGGGATGGTGGTTAGACATCACTGACATCCCGTCGGTTCTAGCTCGTCATGAAACAGCGCTTTAGAATGAGACACATTGGCTGGTAGCCTTTCCCTTCTCCAAGTGGTTTCCGATTAGCTGATTAACGGTCATGGTTCTCAGTGAAAGGAAGGTGCAGGTAGAATTGCAGTATGTTTAATTTATTGAAACGGCAACTGTTGCAATCATTCAGAGTTACTAGTACACCGATGCCTGTCCCTGTAAATCTGTGTAAAGAATTGTAATCACCCACTCCTCCTAGGCCGTTTTTAATCTTATCAGTTATCCTTTACGTTAATGATGGTAAATCAGTGCCATATAATCTGTTTTAATTGTAATGTTAGTATCTGTTCGTGTACGGCGGGGGGGGGGGGGGGGTAATTCAAATGTACGAACAGATTCGCATACAGCTCATACCTGCTTACTGTGACCCCCTTAATAATTGATTAATTATTACTTACCTATGTAATATTTGATTGTCTATGTGAATTTGATGAGATAGGCCAAGCAAGGTGGGGCATTGTTTCCCACTCTCTGACATGAATATAATGGTGAAATGATAGTATTTAACACCTGGTATGTCCCGCTAATGTAAAATGGTGATTTAATATGCCTATGGTTGAAGAATGAGGGAAAACAGGTTCGAAATTAGAGCATTTTTTGTAACTCTATTGTATAATTATTGTTACGGTGTCTATGAATATATAATATAGCTCTATTACTTGAATTGTCCAAAAACCGGCAGTGGGAGAAGGAGTAAATGCTTTTTAATTTATTTCCAAACACAGCAGAAGAAGGACAGAACGTTGTCCTGGTCGCTAACTTCTAACAACTGTACAACGATTATCCTACTATCCAGCTCCCGTGTTCCGTACCTGCTTCGTAATTAATGAGCTGTGAGTATTTTGCAAGTGAAATAGAAACATTAACTTACATTTGCGCGTTTATCGCGTCTCGGTCTTTGATCCAGAATAATTATACCAGCTCTTTTCTCTTACCTTCCGGATAATACCAAGGCTAAAGCTTGGTAGGCATAAATCATAACAAGCACAAGTAAATGTCTTCCAGAACAATGAATGAGGTTGGGGCGTTTGTTTAGTCTTGTGTGAATAAAGAAAGATGAACTTTACGGAATCTTCCTGAGCAAATATGTCAACTGCTAAATTATTATCCTGTTTCTCAACTCAACAGTGGGTGGGTATTTATGTTTAAAAACACTGCAACTCCCTGCACTACTGTTTATTATTTTGTACAGAATACCCTTCTATTACAGATCACAGCTCTCTGTGTACATAACCCGTCTATATATAATATGTACTACTCTATACATATTATGTGAATCGCAGACCCTCCGTAGGTTAGTAGCCTAACCCCGTACTCGTTAGTAGGTACCTACCTAAATCACGAGTTAAATGTTGCTAAAATAATTTTGTCAATGACAAACAGTAGGTACCTAACTAAAACGGCAAAAAGAAACGCAAATAATGAAGTTCTAAAGGAAAATTGTTGGTGTGGAGTGAAATAGATGCCCCTTCTGCGTAGATCACTGTTTTCTGTGGTCAATACCTATAACGAACCGTTGTGTAATAACTTGCCCATCAATAATAATTCAACGGTTTTTCAAGTTGCAAAAGTACCGATCAACAAAATCCAGCCCCTTCTTGGTAGATGAACCGTTGTGTAATAATTTGCTGTTGTGTCATAATTTACCAATGTGTAATAATTTACCCATCAATAATACTTCAACGTTTGTTCAAGTTTCACAAATACCTACCAACAAAATCCAATAGTCCATCACTTATCAAATGAAATAATATCGCAGAACAACCAACTCGACTTCATACAGCCATCCATGATTATAATCAGGTGCTCCCTAGTGATGATATCCCGGCCGGATTTATACCGTTTGATTCACGATCGTGTAGAAGAAGCTTTTTGGTGCACACGAACGGCTGGACGTACAATGCTCCGGGTGGTCTCAAAAAATTGTTTAGCTCAAGACAAATTCAATAAAGTAAAAAAAAACCATACCCTTTTATCGAAAGTTTTCGAGATACGGCGTTACTGTCAGAGATGACTGACAGTAACGCCGAGCTTCGATGACCAACTAGACCCCGAACGGAACCTATAACCCGAATTTCATCAATTTTGTTTCACTGTAACTAAGAAAAGTGGCCAGTACGGCGTACGGCGGACAGACAGAAATATTTTTATTGCATATTCGGATTCTACATACCTTGAAACGTAAACCACCAAATTTGGGGGGGGGGGGGGGGGTTAGAATTTTTTTTTTCATGCTCGTTTCCAATGGTTCATCATTGAAAATAATAAACCAAAATATGGGTCTTGCATATCAACAACAAACTGTTTTCAGTGGTACCTAACGGACAAGAACAGAGAAAGAAGAAAGAAATGTTTTAAACTGTAATTCACAAAATGTTATTCCCGAATCATCAGCTGCTCCTCTTCATTGATGCACCTATTATGCATTTCACATGCTGCTGTAGTGATAGCTTTTCGGTAGTTTTCCAGCGTAGTTATTATTATCAGGAACCCAATTGATACAATTGGTGATGCATGAAGTTGGTTTTCAATAGATTGTTACTGCGAAACGCACGAGGAACTCATATGTTAGTCGTATACTGGTTTTTGATGATTTGGTCCGGTGAACAGTTTCGATTCTCTTAATTCTGCTTTTGATACGCTGATCTGTTCCAGGACTGCTTATAATGGTGGTTCATTCCAATTCCAATGAAGATATAGGCATAGTAGTACGAGGTTGATTAGATGTAACCTTAATCACTTGCGGCGGAGTAGTGGAAATCCATAGCAAAAAACTACAGGATAAAAATAGAAATAGTCTATTTCCACGTCAAACTAACAAACTGTAGACTGGTTCCGGTTGTTACATCATCATCAGTACACGATAGAACCTATTTTTATCTTGTAGTTTTGGTTTATTATTTTCAATAATGAACCATTGGAATCGAGCATGAAAAAAAAAATTCTTACCCCCCCTCAAAATTTGATGGTTTACGTTTCAAGGTATGTAGAATCCAAAACTGCAATAAAAATATTTCTGTCTGTCCGCCGTACGCCGTACGCCGTACGCCGTACGGGCCACTTTTCTTAGTTACCATGAAAAAAAATTGATGAAATTCGGGTTATAGGTTCCGTTCGGCGTCTAGTTGGTCCTCGAAGCTCGACGTTACTGTGAGTCATCTCTAAGGGGTTCAAAATAGGGGTTGAAATTTTCAAAACGCCTATACCATTTTTTTACGTGAATATTTTTACGGTTTTAAATAGTTCTTGAACTTGCGAGTTTTTTAAGACCATCCGGAGCATCGTACGTCCAGCCGTTCGTTCACAGTAAGGCCCCAAAGTTTGCACCGACAGGCATTTTCGACTCCAGTGTGAATGAAATTGTATACAATTCAAACCAAATCTCGTAACCAGAGACGCGCCCACAATAGGAATTTGTGAATACGGCCAATCATTGGTAGGGATCACCTGATTATATTGGCGGAGTATGAAGTCGAGTTGGTTGTTCTTTGATATTATTTCGCTTGAAAAATGATGGCTCTTTTGGAGTTTGTTGGTAGGTAGTGAAACTTGAACAAACGTTGAAGTATTATTGATGGGTAAATTATTACTACGGTAAATCATTACTCAACGGTAAATTATTACACAACGGTTCATTATACCATCTACGTAGAAGGGGCTGGAGTTTGTTGGTAGGTACTTTTGCAACTTTTTTCACTCCTCATCAACAATTTCTTTTCAGAACTTCATTATGTGTGTTTCTTTTTGTTAGGTACTGTTTGTCATCGGCAGAATTATTTTAGCAACATTTAACTCGTGATTTAGGTAGGTACCTAGTAACGAGTACGGGGTTAGGTACTAACCTACGGAGGGTCTGCGATCTACATAATATGTATATAATAGAATAGTACATATCATATTATATAGAAGGGTTATCTATACATAGAGCTGTGATCTGTAACAGGAGGGTATTCTATACAAAATAATAAACCGTTGTGCAGGGATTTGCAGCGTTTTTGATTAAATTTGTATGAGGTGTCTTATATTCTTGTTGTCAACGGTGCAATGGAGGAGGATCGCTGCTCAGGTCGTGGTATTCCTCCTATATGAAGGCCAGTTGTGAAGTTTTGAAGGGGTGATGAAGTGGATATGAAAGGCTCACCAGTAGTCCCTTGCAGTGAAACCGAAACGACCTTTCAGTATACTCGAGAACTGGAGTATAGGCGTGCCCCTCTCCACAAGCTTTTAATCTCGAATACGACCATAATATCAATGAAGGCCATTTACAGAGGGCTCTGCCATTATTCAGCACTCTGTTCCAAGATGATTCTAAGCGCGTTGATGAGGTCGGTGTTAGTACTGGTGCTCCCTGAAACCGGCCTGCTCCTTCCTCAGTCGAGCCACCACTGTCAGATTGATACTCTTGAGGAAAGACGATTCAGCTCCTAGCTCAATGTGGGCAGCAGCGTGACGCCTCGCTAGTTCGTGCATTCAGACCTGTCCCCTTTTTTGGAATCTTGACGATTAGTCCGCTCTTCCACTCGGTTGGCACATTTTCCTCCTCCCACGTTTTCAAAAGCCAACGCTCATGCATCGACCTTCAGGATATCGGTTGGAATGCCGTCAATGCGAGGAGCTTTTTAATTTCGCCGAGGACCGCGGTAATCTCATAAATGGTAGGAGGGGGTAATCTTATCGATTACCCCCAGGGCTGGCAGGCGTAAATGTGGTTCTTCGGCGTATGTGCATTTTCCGTTCAGTTCTTCCTTAAAGTTTTCTTCCCAGCGCTTTAGCTGGTCAGCACTGTTGCTTTTCATTGGTCGGGTACTTGGAATCCCTTTTGGTTTATTATTTTCAATACCTAATGAACCTTCGGAATCGAGCATAAAAATTTGTTTTAACCCCCCCTCAAAATTTGATGGTTTCCGTTTCAAGGTACGTAGAATCCGAAACGCACTTTTTTTAGTTACCATGAACCAAAATTAACGAAATTTGGTGCGTAGGTCCCGTTTTGGGTCTAGGTGGTCCTCGAAGCTCGGTGTTACTGACACTCCTCTCTAAGGGGTGGAAAATGGAGTTTGAAATCTCCAGGACGCCGTTACCTCGAATTTTTTCAAGTTTTCAAATATTTCTGGTCTTGGGAATTTTTCAAGACCACCCGGAGCATTTTACGTCCAGCCGTTCGTTCGCAGTAAGGCCTCGAACTTTGCACCGACAGGCTTCTTCAACAGGAGGGTGAATCAAATGGTATACATTCAGTCCAGATATCATCTATGCTAGGGACGCGGTAACATTTGGGAATTGGACCGAGATAATAATTATTGCTAGGAGGCACCTGATTATATTCACGGAGTGTGAAATCGAGTTGGTTGTTCTGTGATATTATTTCATTTGAAAAACGCTGCAAATTATTACACAAAGGTTTATTATTTACCTGTGTAGATGCCCCTTCTGCGTAGATCACTGTTTTCTGTGGTCAAATCCCTCGAGCCCCCCCCCCCCCCCCCCCCCAGGAAATCCCTAAATCGAGTACTGGAGGCGGCCCCTGAATTAAAGTTTCCTAAAAAGTCGCGGGATTCAATAATTCAATCATTAATTATTTGTAGTTATTCATGAAGCATAAGGCAAATAATAAACCGTTGTGTAATAATTTACCCTCATAGATGCTCCTTCTACGTAGATTCTGTAATGAACCGTTGTGTAATAATTTGCCGATCAATAATACTTCAACGATTACCAAGTTGCAAAAGTACCTATCAACAAAATCCAGCCCCCTCTACTTGGATGGTGTAATGAACCGTTGTGTAATAATTTACCATTGTCTAAAGAAAAATTAGGTTTATTTATTTTTATTTTTTTTGTAAACGAATTGGGGTTGAAGAAAAAGGCTCACTCAGCTGATTATGGAAGGCTCTCACCTTGCCATTCATACCCACCAGTCCTACAGATGCTGCACTGCGAATTTCATCATCGCAGGTCAAAACGAGTGAAATTAGCCTTAGGGCTCACTCAGCTGATTTGGGAGGGCCCATACCTCCTCTTTCTTCAGAGGCTCCGTTTCGAATTTCATCCTTGCAGGTCATCTACCTGCAATAAGAGTGCATTGCGTAGGAATAAGCATGATAAGTAGGATGATGACCTGACAGGACGAAATACGAAATGGAGCCTCTGTAGGACTGGTGAGTAGGAATGATGAGGTGAGTTATCATTCATTATTTTCCTGTCAAACAGAAACCACGTTATCTACGGGAGAGATATGTACTGAAGCCGCTCCGGAAATTCGGAAACTGGGAAGTTCATAAATTCTGTCACTAAAGCCCACGGCCGTATTAGTTAGAATAAATCGGTTCCCGTCAGATCACCGAAGTTGAGATACCTCAAGCGTGGTTCGTACTTGGATGGGTGACCGCCGTGACATGTGGTGACACTTCCAAGTGTGACCCATGTAGCTGTTGGGCGAACCCCTCTCCACTCAAGGGGGCGAGGCAATTAGTAGCCATGTGAAGAGCGAAATGATCAGACCGAACTCTGATCCTCTCATTGGACAGCTGATCACGTCCGCGACGCTGGCAGGGCAGTCGGACGAAAAGCCTCAGCCTGGAATGGCTGTTTACTTTACTTATCTTGACTTCCTGTAACTAAATCCCTATACAGATGAATTAAAGCTACGGACGCACAGGCACTCTAACACTGATTACACATCAAAAGATCTGGTTGTACGTCGCTTGGTCTGTGGCCTCATTCAGCTACTTATTACTCCAGTAACTACCATATTTCAGTAATCGCCTTCAGTTCTGCTGGAGTTGAGTAAACAACTACCTTGGTTTCTAGGACATCAGGTGTATGGAAACCAATATTGTTTGTCGTTAGCGCGTTACACTTCTTGCCTTAGGATTGGTAGGAAATTTTAGATTGTCCCCCAGACCTCTTCCGGAAAGTATGGTAATATTACTTCTTACACTAGCGGAAATAACCCTTTAGATTTAATACCATAATAACATAAGTTTTCAGTGCTACGATTAGAACCCATACCCACTCGCTCCGGTACATTCTCGTCCGCACTTTACACGGTCAAGTAGGCGGTAGAGTAGAAGAAAAAGCACTTTATTCCTATGCACTTGATTTATTTTTATTATAAGAAGCACTTTAATTTTAATTGCATTAAATAAAAATGAGTAGCGTAGGATATTCTACAACTACTCTACTTGTGTAAACGTTTTCAGTACAGTTCACTCTATTGAGTAGTAAATGGCCGAGTTAAGACTAAACCCGGTGGTACAGTTGCCCTACTCTACGACCTCCAACTGCCAGCATTTGAACTCTACTATTCACTCGACTGGCGCGTGAACTATCCTCGAGATCTGAATAGTAGAAGGTATGATTAGGCGGTAGAGTGGTCGGTAGAGTGGTCGGTGCAGTAGAAGGCATTCTACTATACAGCCAACTCGACTCGTGACAATCCCTACCATTCGGGTCCGTTCAAAACTACAGCTACTCACCACTTGATCTACTCACCCCACTAATCTATATTTTGACTTAAGGACCGATACAGGATGTTTTCATCTGTTTAAAGGTGCGAGCTTGCGAGCATCCAGACCAGTTGTCTGTTCAGACAGAAAAATAGCGCAAAAATAGATTAATATGTGAATTCAAGCCAGGTATGGACTGGTGGCGATTGCCGCACATTTTTATGTCATAGTGATCGTCACTGGTAGCTATTGACATGATTGTAGTCTTGTAAATGGGGCTTTAGGGTCTGCAGTTAGAGCAGGCAAGGGTTCACACCCTCACCGATATCCGAGCTTTGGAGCTCGCTAAACATACTGAGTGTTGTTCCACTAGCTCCACTGGCGGATGCTGCGCTTTAGGAGCCAAAATTTACGTAGCTATGCAGGCAATTGAATTGACGAGGTGAATGCCTTTTTGTTATTGGAAAAATTGCGATACTTTACCAAATGTCACAGTAGGTACTTTTCACTTCTAGTTATACACGTAGAAAAACTCCAGGGTTTGGAATAAATTTCGTAAAATCAACATAATTATGAAGGGAGGGGGGGGGGGGGTGACTTTTTTTGTCCACAAAAAAATTATTTGAGTAACAAGAATGTTCGGGCAACAAATTGTTGAAATGCTCAATTTCATGGCATTAAAACAAGAGGAAAACGTCCAATATTGTGGTACATTGGTTGAAAATGGGACCCTGCTACTTACTGGAACTGTTTCGTTTACGTGGTTATGCAGCGAGAATGAAGGACATGTTGTGCAGTCAGCGTTTTAATTTATTGCGGTCAGATCAATCATTCACGAGTCATACATAATAAAGTGGTTCGAAGGTTGTGTCCACAGACCATAATCCCAGAATTATGATCAGATCGCGATGAATGTTGTCAACGAACATACAAAGAGGTACTGACTACTTACACTCTTGGGACCTCATCCTGAAAGGTTCATCATCATTTCGTTGGTTTTTGTCGTACATTATTCATGTGGCGCGACTTTTCTCCCTCAGTCGCTATTATCAAACTGTCTGGCCCTTTTTCATTCCTTCAAAGCTCCTCTTCCCGCGGTTCGCCTTCCTTCTCGCAAACCAGTTCTCACCTCTCTCGAAGTAATACCTCGGTGTCGTGGATCGCGATTAGTTTACATTTAACATAAATTATTTTCCTGTATTAGAGATCATTCTGGCTTCAGTTTACCGCCGTTGAGTTAGCGTTCGTTTCCGGGTCGCTATCAGGTGACATTTAGACCAGATGATAGCGAGAAGAAAAGGGTTGAATTTTTCATGAATGAATTCAACTGTATTGTAAGAGCTCATGAGAAGAATATAATTATTTAGTTCAGTTGAAAGATTGAGTATTTATTTGTTAGACTGAATAACGAGACAGTCGGGGAAATTCACGACACTTGGTACCTCATCGCACACTGCTTGGAGGATTATTATCGACTGTTATTATCAATCATATCAATTGATATGATTGTTAATAACAGTCGAATGTGAAATCATTGGATTATACAACTACAGGGTGATTCCTTATATTATTATGTCCGAAGAAATAAATTTAGTGAAACTTCACGTCAAACGGAGAAGAATGGCGAAACACGGGGTTCCGAACCTCGTAAATTAGCGGAAAAATCGATTTTTGAAGTTTATTCATCAGAAACCCGTTATTTCACACGAACAACCGATTTTATGCTCTATTTACTCACATTTTTCTATTTTGGACCCCATTTTAGGAAATGTTGTTAAATTTTACGTTATATTCGACCATCAGCATTTCCTAGAGCTCTCAATAATAAGTGCTCAGACTTAAGTCAGCTCATGTAATTTATTTTATTTTGATTTATTATTTTCATTAATGGACTCGAGCATGGAAAAAAAGTTGTAACTCCCACTTAAATGTGATGGTTTCTGTTTAAGGTACGTAGAGTCCGAAAATGGAATTTAACAAAAATTGCAGTCCTTATGCCGTACTTCGCACTTTTCTTAGTTACCATAAGGAAATATGGTTTGTAGGTTCCTTTTCCCCCATAAGGACTGCCACAAGGTCACCTGGAGATCAGCAGACCACATTACCCAGAACCAAACTGACCACCTAGCCATATCCCGAAAGTTCCATGGTCGCTTCACGATGTTCGGATTAAAAGAGGAGCAGATGTTGGCAGTGACCACCATTTAATTGTCGCCAAAGTCAGGATGAAGATTGTGTCTGTTGGCATTAAATTCGAGTCTCAGAAGATGAAATACGACAACAGCAGACTCAAAGTTCCTGCAAAATATAAGAGTTCCAACTTGAACTGAAAAATCGCTTTGAAGCGCTAGTCAGACTCAATTGATGAAAACTGGCAGGTAGTAAAGGAGGTTTTCCAGGCAGCCAGTGAGAAAGTCATAGGATTTGTTGAGAAAAGGAAGAAGGGCTGGATGTCGGAAAGGACTTGGAATCTATTCAGGCAGAGGAAGGAGGCAAGGCAAAGCTAAACCAAAGCAGAACGGGCAACAAAACATTCTGAGAAGAACCGAATGGTGAAACGGAGTGCAAGGGGTCACAGAAACTATTTAGAGGAAATTGCGAAGAAAGCACAAGAAGCAGCTGCAATAAACGATATGAAGGAGCTGTTCAACATGACCAAGCTGCTGGCAAAAAAGAAATTTAATATTCAAATCGGCCTGTGAGGGCCAAGGAGGGCAAACTCCTGACGGAAAGAAGGAACGGGAGGAACTCCTCCGGATGGAAGGAGCATTTTGCTGAGCTCATTAATCGCAATGTGCACCCTCAACACCAGACCCCTCCATAAGCGTTGATGCTCCAAGCAGACAGGAGATCCTATCTGCAGTTAAGTGCGGAAAACATGGCAAAGCTCCTGGCCTAGATAACATCCTTCCCGAGGTTCTGACGAGTGGGCACCAAACAACTGTAGACCTCCTCCACCCGCTCTTCCAAAAGATTGGGGTGGAGGAGAGGGTTCCCAAGGAATGGAAAGAGGGGATGGTGATACAGTTGCCAAGAAAGGATGATCTTACAGAATGTAATAGTTGGAGAGGGATCACTCTTCTTTGGTGTCCTTCAAAGGTTCTCTGCTGGATCGTCCTGAACCGTATAACGGACAGCGTCAAGAAGAAGTTGAGGAAAGAGAAGGCTGAGTTTCGAAGAGAACGTAGCTGTGTTGACCTCATAAGCACTATCCGTATCATTGTTGAGCAGAGCTTTGAGTTACAAAGTATGTTGTTTGCGATGTTGTTGGACTTCGGAAAAGCGTTCGACTCAATTAGCCAAGACTTCTTGTGGAAGACGCTGAAGGAATATGGGATTCCAACGAAGTTGATCAACATAATCAAGGACCTTTATGACGGATATGAATGCAGAGTCATGCACAACAACAACCTGACAGGCCCTATAAAAGTAAATATAGGGGTGAAGCAGGGATGCTTGCTCTCCCCTATCCTGTTCACGCTGGTGCTTGACAAAATCATGCGAACAGCGATAGGGAATAGGAAACGAGGAATCCAATGGGACTTGAGGGAATGGTTGGATGACCTTGATTTTGCAGACGCTGTGTACCTTCTCGCACAGAGGTTCCACGACATGGAGGCAAAGCTCCCAGGGTCTCATTGAGGCTGGAAGACATGCTGGTCTGAAGATTAACGGCTCCAAAACAAAAGAAATGCGGCTCAGTACCACAAATGACCTCCCCCTGGCTGTGGGAGACAACCTGGTGGAAAGGGTGGATCGTTTCACCTACCTACGATGTATTGTTTCCACCCAAGGTGGAACAGAAGAGGACGTCAGAGCCCGCATAAGAATGTCAAACATCGCCTTGGTCCAGCTTTACCCACTGTGGAAAAACCGTACCATCTCCGAAAAGGTGAAAGTCTGCATCTTCAATGCGAACGTCAAGTCCGTGCTACTGTACGGCAGTGGAACGTGGAAGATGACGAAGAAGCTAAACAAGCAACTCCAGGTGTTCTTGAGCCACTGCTTGAGACGAATTGTTAGGGTCTTCTGGCCGGCCACAATCTCAAATAGCGACCTGTGGAGACGGACGAAGCAAAAGCCTGTAGAGCTCTAGATCAGAGAGCGTAAGTGGGGGTGGATTGGACACACTCTGCGCAAGCAGGACGAGTCCATTGAAAAAAGAGCCCTGAATTGGAACCCCCAAGGCGCGCGGAAAGCTGGGCGACCCAGGAGGACATGGCGTAGTACAATCGAGGAAGAAATGAGAGATGTCGGCAAAACATGGAACGAAGTCGTTCGGTTAAGCTAGAATCGAGGAAGGTGGTGGATTCTCGTCCAGGCCCTATGCTCCCTAGGAGTTAAAGGAACGAAGAAGATATAACACAGTGTTTATGCCGATTTGGTCCTATGGAATTCAACTATGGGGCTAAACAGCCAAAACAAATGTACAAATAATTCAAACGTTTCAAAATAAAGTGCTCAGAATTATTGTAAATGCTCCCTGGTACATTCGAAACGACGACGACCTTCACAGAGACTTACGCGTGGAGAGCGTCACAGATGTCGTTAAAAAAAACAGCACGACGTTACGAGAACCGACTTCACGTGTACTCAAATATAGAACCTCTTCAGCTACTGGACAATTCACAACAAGTTCGGCGTCTGAAAAGAACCAAACCCCTGGATCTTGGATGCTGACGTAGTAGCCTAAAAACTAGTGTGGTGCCTGCTTGTGAACATTCACCATAAAAAGATATTTGAAGTAAATAACTAGATGGTTACTTGTAAAATTATATTTGTGTAACTAGTTGGTATATAAAATAAACCAAAATAAACGCTTGAAAAAGAAGGAAAAAAAAACCATGATTGTGAATGAAACTGTATAAATCGGGCATAGATAATTATATTGGTGGGGAACACCTGATTATAATCACGGGTTGCTGTATGAAGTCGAGTTGGTTGTTCTGTGATATTATTTCATTTGAAGAATGATGACTCTCGAATTTTGTTGATAGGTGCTCTTGGATTTTTTTAATAGGTGCTTTTGCAGCTTGAACGAACGTTATGCTTCATGAATAACAACAAATAATTAGTAATTGAATGATTGGATCACGCGCATTTTTATGAAACTGTAATTCCCGGGCCGGCTCCAGTTATCGATTTAGGGCTTTCCTGGGAGGAGCACGCAGAAGGGGCATAATATGTACAGGTAATAAATGTGTAATGTTGTGTAATAATGTGCAGGCAGTGGTGTAAATCGTAGAAAAAGAAGTAATAATCATAGAACAGTGCGGTTGGTGTCCAAGTTATCAGAATGGAATCTAGTTTCATTAAAAAATAATGTTTATAAACCGCTTTTTTGACCATGCGCATACCCCTTTTGGTGAAAACTCTGAATCAGCAGGTGTATAGACAATGCCTCTAGCTTCGCAAATATCCTCAAAACTTCTCCCGAATCTCAGCTTTCCATCTCTGTATTCAATTTTATTTCTGCAGTGACATTTAGGGGAGAAAATGGAGTGTGAATCTCAGAAAAACCGTCGAATTTTCGTAAAAACCAAGGGTTTTTGCATGACACAAGCCCCCTCAAAACTTGAGGGGTTAGGTGTCGACTTCCACATAATGTTCTCCGCTGAATCGAATGGCGGCACTCCCAAGCCTCCCAGCCGTAGTACAAATTGGTTTTAGTTCCTTTGTGCTCAAGTTTAAATGTTGAATACACGCGGGGATTTCATCTTGTGGAAGTCAGGTTTTGAGGGAGTCATGTTCCATGCAAATTAAACCCTTAATTCCTGCGAAAATACGATGTTACTTGAGATTCACTCCCCATTTTCTCCCCTAAATGTCACTGTAGAAATGAAGTCGAGTGCACTCTTCGAAAGGTGGGAGAAGGGGAAAAATGTTTTGCATTTCCTATTTTTCCCATAGGTATATGATAGGTTCCGCTAATCAACTCGTGCAATCAGTTTTGTGTGGCCTTAGTAATTCTCATCTCTTTTATCGATTAATCGAGTGAACGACCAACCAGACAAAGGGGTCCCCTGTGTGGAACGGAGAATAATAAGGGTCCGATTCGCAGCGGAGAGCCATTCGGTTGTTGTTTTCAGAATCGCTGTACGCATGGGACTGCCTCCCTGTTTTTCAAGAAAATCGATCACTTCATGCAAAATCCCAGCCACACTGTTCTTCCCAGCATTCACTATACTTGACATATATCGTGAAAAAAGAAAAGTATTTGTCTCGCTACACGCAGAAAAAAACAAGATGCAAATTATTACACAACGGTTCATTATTTTCCTATCTAGATGCCCCTTAGGCGTAGATCACTGTTTTCTGTGGTTAATGCCTACCTTCTTGCTTCCTCCAGGAAAGCCCTAAAGCGAGTACTTAAGCCGGCAGTGCAATTACGGTTTCATAAAATAATGCGCGGTGGATTCAAGAGTTTTATGTATAATTATTTGTCGTTATGCGTGAAGCATAACTTGAAGTTTACAAAAATTTGAAAGGATGGAAAGGGTGGAAAGGAGGGGTTGGAAGGAGGAGGGGTTCCTTCGCGTCGTCAGAAGAACTGTTCCTAAAAATCGGGTTTGTAAGAAATCGTGTACCTGCCTCGGAATCGTGTTCGCGCATGCGCAGTGGCCGTACTAATGATCCGATCGTTCTGTAATTCGTAGACAATCTAGAAGCTGCGCCCCAACTACCCATCGAATGTGAACAAATCGGGCCATTAATTCGCAAGACATTTTTGTACCTCTGATTCGCGTTTGCGCATGCGCAGTGGCTGCACGATTGATCGAATCGTTATGTATTTCATTGGGAACCATCTGAGGCCCGAATTCGCATGATCATTAACATTTCAGCAATGTCGGATTCGAATTGAGGTAAGTACGGCAAGGATTGGCGGACAGTTTTCCCTAAAATACGGGTGCCAGGAGGCTATAGTAGGTAGTGTGTGCTCAGGGCCGTAAGGTTCTCTCTACTCTTCCTCTCTCGATTTGGAACGTTGACTGATGGGTGATTGACCAAGCCTGTATGTGATTTATGGATTGCATGTAATTTATTGACTGAATGCGGTTGGTATATGAATGGAAGCTGACTGAATCCTTTGACATTTTTGAACCGGAGCTGTGATAACAATATTGCAAGGATTTGCGTCTGCCGGAGGTGGCAGGTACAGAGGACCTTCTGTGAATTACATATAGAAGAAAACAAACAGTAGTCAGCAATCATTGGAAACAGGTCTGGATACAGTTAGTCAAAAGAAGAACACAGCACGACACCCAGACGGACAGACACACACCGAACTAAATGTGTTCCTCGGTCATGGTCGGTTCCAAAGGTTCATTACTGAAAATAGTTAACCCAAAGTCTGTTCTCCCTGTCAAAACTAACGTACACAGCATTACCTGGTGAGTAAGTTGTATGCCTCGGTTTCCATTCAGTCACGTGCCACTAATTATTTCTATAGTGAATGAAACCTTTGTGGAAACAATCCCATGTCAGTTCCATTACCTGTGAATAAACATTGGGGCAGTTAACAAAATACTTAAAATAGCGTTTGCCGCTTATCTACCTGGAGGATGGAAAAAACCCTCTGTATTCGAAATGGCTTTGGACACGAGGCCTTGGCCCGAAAGGAATTTTCTACCAGGAATTATTTCCGGTGCAAATTAAAGCGAAGGAGTTAGATAGGGAGGACCAGTTTAACAAAGGTGATAACATAACTAACTTTAATCTCCCTGGTCGATACAGAATTCCAAATTCTTTACCGCTTCTTTCTCATTTCAATTAATTCCTCTTCACGTTATGCTCCATTTCCATCTCTATTCTATTTCGTTAATTCAGAAAAGAACTGGTAGGCTGCCGATTTGTATTCAAATTTTTTCTTCTTGAACTGCCGAGTTTATTGCGGATTTTTGGAAAAAATACGCTAATGCAATTGGTCCAAAACTGTTTGCATTTTTATCGTTACAGATATAGCAATACTTATTACCTATATGTAAATCAGAATAAATTTGTCAGATAATAATATTGTTATTGTTTTTTGATTTTAGACAAAATATTGTTATTTTTTATTTATTTTAGACCCTTGAGAAAGATGGAGTAAACCATCGAAATGTCGGGAAAAACCTCGTTTTTATTCCATGACCGATAAACAACAGCAAATCATGTCTTTCCATGTCGTGCCTTTCCTGATTGCCATGAGATGATATAGCACCGAATTTTGCCAGAATGTTTGTAGTGGCCAACGAAATGATGAGTTCGAAGGTAGGCTATATGCGGAAACAAAAACGATGTTGGGGGGGGGGGGGGGGGGGGGGGGTTCTGTTTTTGTGGGTCGAAAATCGCAAAAATCGTCAAAATTAGCTTATTAATTAGGTACACACTTTGGATATATCTACTCTTATGGTCATGCTTTATGACTGGAACTTCATTTCGTGGAATTTATTGGTATTGGTAATCAAGGCGAATGGCATGACTTGTCAACGGTTTGTTTTAGAAAAATTAAATTTTAGATACGCCTAACTTGAAAGAAAGTTTCTAAATTCGCATTTTCATTGGTATTTACTTAGTCGCTAGATGGTCTGCAGTTTCTCTTCCCTCAAGAACTTGATGACATCATTACATGTGCATGTGGTCTAGACTTTTAGTACTAAGTTTGGTCAGTTCTCTTAGTTAATTAGTGGTTAGTCCTTGTCGCGATATGACGCTATACCTACTATTCATAAATTGAGGTTTTCAGAGAAAGGAATGGTTAGAAATTTACATAGGAACAATTTCGGATTTACTTGGAATCAGCCCAAAATATTCCGTAGGAAAAGCTATTCCGGGATACAGGCATTGCGATGTTTCAAAGGTATTAATTAAATTCACCTCCGTTTTCCCTTACTACGGCGAAGGATCGTATAGGGTGAACGTAGATCGAGGTCATTAATGTCACAAACAACCCTGGTTCCCTGCCTGAAGGGGAATCCTATCGATTAGTAAATACTTCTTTAAACCTCAATTGGAGCTATATAACTCTCCAAGGACGTTCATCGATGCTATTCTCTCGCTGAGTAGTGACGCCTTCCCTTGATGTTGACCACGTCCATTCCAAATCAAGCACGTCCTCGTGTGTTGTGTTGCAATTGTCGTGATGATGAGCTAGAATCATTCAGTGTGAAATAAGTAGTGTTTTTGTTTGCAGAAAAAAATACTTCTCAGGAGAATTGATCGTTCTATTCGAGTGACATGTGGTAGAGAAGGATGGAGCAAGCGGTTCAGTGCGTAATGCCAAAAGACCTCTGCTTTTTCCACGAAAATAATCAACGAAGACATATCGCCACTTTCCTCCGTTCTTCTCCCATGTTCTGTATAAGACGTGATCTATCGTCACGTATTGACAGCCTTTCGTTTTTTCAACGTTTCTGAAATATGGGTTGCCACTTCCGAATCCTTCCCGCCAGAAGCAGAATTGAAAGTTTCTATACCAACATACATTTGGTAGATGAACATAAATACATATGTACTGTCTCTAACTTTGTTGCATAATCGTTGGTCCCGGTGAATATAGATTGTAATATGTATCTATACATATAATAAAACAGTGTCTGTTTGTTTGTTTGTCTGTTTGTTTATTTGTCTCGGCATCAATTGAGAACGGCTGAATGTAGAAAGTTGCGGCTGGTACCATTTGACGCAGAATTTATCTGGGAAGGTTTATGAAAAATCCGCATTTGAATCTGTCCATCCGTTGAAACGTTATGAATGAAATACTACTAAAAAACGTGTTATAATCACTTCTATGAGGACGTTTATGCTTATAATAACTTTGAACGGTTGGACGTAAATCCGATTGTAATTAGATTCTGGATTCAGCTCGACGAGTACATTCAAGTGGTACTTCAATCAGGATGTTAGTGGGTGGGGGGTACAGGTTATGAGAGGGGGGGGGGGGTCTACAGAAATTTCAAAACTACTTGACCAATTGGAGTGCAACTTTGGGAATTTGTTGTGTGAACATTGAGGAATGTTTCTAACCAGGTAGGGAGGGTTCATAGGATTCGGGGGGGGGGGGGGTTAAAGGCAGTTAGGGTTGGCATTGGGGAAGGTTTCTGATCAGTTGAGGAGGGGGGGATAGAGGCATATTAAAATACATGACCGTTGGCTTCTACCGTTGCGAAGCGCGGGTACACAGCTAGTGTATGTATATATATATATAATATATATTAATTGCTATGCAATTTTAACGCCGGGGGTCATGTGAAAAAAATGTCCTGTCACAATATCCTGTCACAAAAACGCGTCACGCAAAGAGGAATGTGATGAAGATGAGCACAAAGAGGAATGTGATAAAGATGAGCACAAAGAGGAATGTGATAAAGATGAGCACAAAGAGGAACGTGATAAAGATGAGCATAAAGAGGAATGTGATAAAGATGAGCACAAAGAGGAATGTGATAAAGAATTACCAACGTTGTGTGTTGGTGGTGTGGGGGGGGGGGGGGGGGGGGTAAATTGCATAGCAAATTCTCCTTTGTTATACGAAGTATAAGAACACATCCTTCGGGGGTGAGGAACGGCGGAGCCCCCTTTGGGGGTCTAGGGGGCTTGCCCCCTGGCGAGGCCCGAAGGGCCGAGTATATATATATATATATATATATATATATATATATATATATATATATATATATATATATAAACATATTATTTTGTAATATATATGTATTATTCATATGCATTAGTATATTATATATGTATAACATGTATACATGTACACGTACATGTACATACATATGTCATAATATGTATTATATTATCCCTACAAACTATGTATGGGCCAGTGGGGGAAAATATATCGGTACATAATCTTATCCCATACTGTATTCCAATATGTATACCCGTCTAATGAAGACCCTTTTGACCATTAGGCGTGTCGGAGCCACGCCTACCTCTATACCTTAGTCGAGGGTTGAGACGTTGAGCTTCTAATCAGTTATTTATCAGTCAAGTATTCATTTCATAGGTCAGTATATATTATGTGTACGTATCTATGTAACTTATTTGGGATTACATACGAGTTCCAAACTAGGCGAATTACTCATTTCTACAGTTCTGTGGTAGCTTGATTCTTGAGTTTCCAAATCTGAATCCTTACTATTTTTGTTTAAATTGAACCACGTGTTTCAATCATCATCAATATTCCACTTAATACGATTCTTGCGTCCACCAGTAGAATGAATGGTGCTGGTGGATGGTGGGGGTGAAATCTACGGTGCTTGGCTGTACTTATTGTGCAATCCGTTCTGAGGAAAATACCTTGTTATGCTTTGGTATAAATAAATTTTCACAGTCAAAAATCTTCACATAGGTTTCAATAATGACAGACTTCTGATAAGCTGGAGGTGTGGCCGAGTTTAGATTATATTGTTATTATCAATGAAGAACTTAATCTCTATCTTTCCTTGGGAAGTCGGAATAATAAAATCCATGTCATTCCACTGATCAAGTTTGCATGCCTTATCCACTCGATGTAAGAACCGATGATAACGTTAGATCCTCTAACGTTGTGAGGAATGAGTACCTATCCATCACAAAATCATATCAGAAATGAAACCGAAAGGAAACAGTGTCAATAGACACTAATGTACACACTAGACTAATGTACAAGAATGTTGGTGAAAAATGATAGAGATGATGAAAGTTGTACGGCCTCTGCGATTCCGTGCTTCCGTTCTCAACTAATAGGGAACGGGATCAGCCTCAACACTGATAGTAACCACCGTCCAGATTTGATGGTGGTCGCAACTTCATCTCATCCCGTGCATCGCAGAAAAAAAAGGAAAAAAATAAATAAAAATATATATATATATATACATATACATATACATATACATATTTTTAAAATCACTTTCTATCGAATTTTGTAGGTATTTATTCCCCCTTTGCTTCACTATGCCGGACCTTCCAATGTTGTTGTAAAGGGTGATAGGTCCTACCTACTTTTTTAAAACTATATTCCGTATAGTAAATCTATCCGTCCCCTCATTTATTCCACTTATTTTGCGTGCACTCGCACAATAAATCACGATCCCGAACATTTACGATTCCTTCGGAAATGAAAACTGAAGTTTCCCAATGTGTTCCGAGATAAATGGGCCGCATTTCGTATGTATTCCCGTCCGAATGTAAGCAATAATTCAGTTTTCTGTTCGCTTTCCACCCCACATAAAATCAGATTTTTTCTCGAAGTATGAAAAAAGGGTTCCCTGAATCTGTCTGGTTGCTGTGTTATTGACTTTGTCTTCCTTTCCACCTCTTGACGGAACTCCGTTTTCCATGTATCTCCATTACATATATGTGTATCCAGATCGGTAATTCTATTTATTCTTTAGACTGGAGACCCGATGTTGATCTGTTGGTACTTGAACTTTTCGTCTACAACAATAATTGATATACACCAGCTGAATAACTTAATTTCTGATCACGACCTTGTTTTAAAGTTTTCTTTCCTCTCCTTACGGTACTTGATATATTCCTAACTCATTAGCGTGTTAAATGGATAACTCGGGTTTTCACATTCACCATTAGTAAGTTAACCTTAATTTAGTTGCCAGGAATGGTATCCGAAACTGACTTGAGCACACTTGTCTTACGGTTGGTCCACGACAACCACCGTCGTAGATCGATTTATACCTCAATATAATAGGTTTTTGAGGTTGATGAGCTAATTTAATTTTGAGGTCAAAAGTGCAATTCCACTCCCGCCCGCGTACCATGTGCCCATTCAAAATTTTCAAAAACAAACGGTTTTTCGTGATACTCCCGAGAAGACTATCAGGAGTCATGACGGATGAAGTGAAAATTGAGCTATGTTATATACAATGAGCAAAGCATGATATTATATACTATGGTGCATGGCTCGTCACGGCGTCATTGTCATGCAATGTGTCATCTTTGACTCCTAAGATGACTGAGGTAAGAGCTTGTGGACCGATTCGTGAGCACATTCACCACTTCTTTTGGAATGGTTATTGACAACATCGCTAATCTACCATGCTAAATGACTTTACCATATTTTATGTAGTTAGCGATGATCCCACATCTTATATTTAGAACAACAGGTACACTGATAAGCTGAAGATCTGAACAAAAAACATTAAAAACTGTTGGAAATTAGGACGATTTTTGGTTCGTTATTGTCACTAATGAACCTTGGAATCGAGCATGAAAATGTTTTACCCCCCTCCCCCCTCCAAAATTTGATGGTTTCCGTTTCAAGGTATGCAGAATCCGAAATGGTAAAAAATCCGTCCGCCGTACCTTTTTTTTCTTAGTTACCATGACCCAAAATTGATTTACGTAGGTACCATCTGGGGGTCTTGTTTTGGTCCGCGAAGCTCGGCGTTACTGTCAACCATCTCTAAATTTCCAGGGTGCCGTTATCTCGACTTTCTGTACGTATTTGAATTGATCTAGAACTTGGGACCACCCGGACATTGTACGTCGAGCCGTTCGTTCACCGTAAGGCCGCGAAGTTGGCACCGAAAAGCTTCATCAACATGATCATGAATGGAATGGTATACATCTAGCCCAGAAATCATTGCTAGGGAATACCTGATTATAATCACGCATGGCTGATGGCTGTATGAAATACAGTTGGTTGTACCGTGATATTATTTCATTTGAGGAATGATGGTTATTTTGGAATTTGTTGAGGTGTACCTTCTTTGTAGAGTGAAATGTTATGCTTCATGTATAAATGGAAATAATTATTTATAGAATTTTTGAATCCGCCACTTATTCATGAAACTGCGGCTGCAGTACTCGATTTAGGGTCCACTGGAAACAGTGATCCACGCAGAAGGGTCGTTTGTGCAGGTAAATAATAAATAGTTTGCAGCGTTTTTTATTTTATCCACCACGAAATCCTACTTCATCAGCTTTCATTGGAAGAACCTTTCTACAACGTGGTAGTCGACCTCCATTACACGTTTCCCTCTGAAGTAGGACTTCTCTATGTCGGTTCCTATTCCCTTAATTGGGGAGTGGTCGTTCCTGATTCAGTTGAGACCCTGAGGGATCCGAACAAATACTCCACCCTGTCATGTGTCGCTTGTTCAGAGGGGTCTGAAGACCCGAATATCCTTTTTGGGAAATTGGATGATTGAAAAACTTTTCCCTTCTCGAGACTAGGCGATAATGATATAAGTCCCATCGTCTCGCTTCGTCAGGTTCCATCTCAGAGATGAAAAACGCTGCAAATCCCTGCACAACGGTTTATTATTTTGTACAGAATACCCTCCTGTTACAGATCACAGGTCTCCGTATAGATAACCCTTCGATATAACATATGTACTATTCTACACATATTATGTAGATCGCGGACCCTCCGTAGGTTAGTACCTAACCCCGTACTCGTTACTAGGTACCTACCTAAACCGTTGTGTAATAATTTACCTGTATAGGTTCCCCTTCTACGGACATAGAATAATGAACCGTTGTGTAACAATTTGCCCATCAATAATACCTGAACGGTTGTTCAAGTTGCGAAAGTATCTATCAAAGAAATCCAGCCCCTTCTTGGTAATAGATGAGCCGCTGTGTAATAATTTACCGTTGTGTAATAATTTACCGTGGTGTAATAATTTACCGTTGTGTAATGATTTACCGTTGTGTAGTACTTTGCCGTTGTGTAATAATTTGCCATTGTGTAATAATTTACCCATCAATAATACTTCAACGGTTGTTCAAGTTGCAAAAGTACCTATAAACAAAATCCAGCCCCTTCTGGGTAGATGAGCCGTTGTGTAATAATTTATAATTGTGTAATAATTTACCGTGGTGTAATAATTTACCCATAAATAATACTTCAACGGTTGTTCAAGTTGCGAAAGTACCTATCAACAAAATCCAGCCCCTTCTTGGTAGATGTGCCGTTGTGTAATAATTTACCGGTGTAATAATTTACCGTGGTGTAATAATTTACCGTTGTGTAATGATTTACCGTTGAGTAATAATTTGCCGTTGTGTAATAATTTGCCACTGTGTAATAATTTATCCATCAATAATACTTCAACGTTTGTTCAGGTTTCAGAAGTACCTACCAACAAAATCCAATAGTCCATCACTTGTCAAATGAAATAATATCGTAGAACAAACAACTCGACTTCATACAGCCATCCTCGATTATAATCAGGTGCTCCTTAGTGATGAAATCCTGGCCGGATTTATACCGTTTGATTTACGATCGTGTTGACGAAGCTTTTTGGTGCACACGAACGGCTGGACGTACAGTGCTCCGGGTGGTCTCAAAAAATTGTTTAGCACAATACAAATTTAATATCGTAAAAAAAACCAAACCCTTCAATCGAAAGTTTTTGAGATACGGCGTTCTGAAAATTGCAAACTATATTTTGAACCCTTCAGAGATGACAGATGACTGACAGTAACGGCGAGCTTCGAGGACCAACTAGACCCCGAACGGAACCTATAACCCGAATTTCATCAATTTTTTTTCATGGTAACTAAGAAAAGTGGCCCGTACGGCGTACGGCGGACAGACAGAAATATTTTTATTGCAGTTTTGGATTCTACATACCTTGAAACGTAAACCATCAAATTTTGAGGGGGGTAAGAATTTTTTTTTTCTTGCTCGATTCCAATGGTTCATTATTGAAAATAATAAACCAAAAGCCAGTTGATTTTCTGAATTTATTGACTTTGGGGCGCATTATGAGAACGCTTAGATAGGTAGTATACTGCTTGAGAACGCATCTGTTTACATGACGACTTTCTGAACTTTCCGAAATAAATTTACTATCCGAATCTGTCTCACAATGCCTCGGTATCCGAGCGCTCTCTTAATTTGATTAAAATAACTAGTCTTTCTAGAAATGCCAGCTTCGTAATTACAGTGATTCAGTCACAGGAATCACATAAAACTAGTACGGGCATAAGCCACGCCCCCTAATTTCGAAATGAATTGTGCAGCTGCTTTCACTCGTGGAAGTTAGTATTATGAACAACATGTTTGTACTCGAACATTCATTCCATCTGGAGATGATTTTATAATCATGTGAGAAACGGTGGAGAAACTTTCCTCTCCATAAATTATTATGAACTCGTTACTTAGTCTTGAAGTTTACCAGCTCTGCACAGCTCTTCACTGAAGTTCCACGGAACTCCAGGCAAGTGTTATGAATCAATTTCTTGTCTGAGCTCCTTTTCTAAATCCAGCGAACCAGTGAGCTCCCGATATTCTCATGTTATTGACCTCCGTTGGTGTTACAGCACCCAGCTATCAGAGTGAAAAAGAACACCCGTTCAAATCACGAATGATTATGAAATCGATCCTCACTGAGCCCGAGCCAGTTCATATTCATGTTCAATTTCAAAAGATTTAGTAACAGAAAATTATAATTATTATGTTCTGAAGAGCAACAGTACTTAGTTATTTTTTGAGGTTCAGCTGAAACAGGTGAAGTGAGCAGTATTTTCAGTTTGACGTTCTAACCAGAGTCTGTTGTCATTTTATGTGCTGATGAGATCTGATTACCCCCGACGCTTTCACCTCATTCAATAATCGGAGAATAACGTATTTTACTTTTGGGGGTCGCAACCGCATCATTAATCTTGGAAGCTGAGAGAGACAGAGAAGTCCATTATTTATAGTCATCCGGTTTCACGCAAGTCCTTTTCTACGCCGCGAAACTCTTGTCCCGTGAAAACCACCGGATCTCTTTTACTTGTCTTGTCGGCAAAACAACCGGCTTCGGTGGCCCGTGGGATGATACGGGCACTGTCCTGGCGAAAATCTCGTACCCTTGAAGGGTGGTTGCCCCGATATTCCGCCTGGCCGACGCTTTTAAGCCCGTGTAAACTGTCCGAGTTGCCCCTGGGTGACCCTTAACTCTGCTGTACCGCATGGATAGAATTTACATGTAAATTGAATCTCACTCTACTGTCTTCCGTGAAATTCCGCGAGGAAGAAAAACAAGTTGAATTACGTTATCCATTTAATATGCACATCTGTTAATGCAGCCCATAGGAACCTTCCCGTCTCTATAAACTCGTTTTCTTCAGCTGCAGTTCACACTCTCTTTAATTTTTATTTGTTCATTTCTTAATACCTGCTTAATACCTTTTTTTACCTACTGAAGGTAGTTACACTAAAGGGTTCTGAAGATATACCCTTCCATAAACTGTCGTAAGAGACTGCAATGGTGTGATATCTAAGATTTGTAGGTACTACTACTATAGTGTGGTTGGTCGTTGGTGTCAGTCATTCGTAAAATTGTCGGTTTCAATTTGTGCTCTCTCCCTCTCTCGTTGTTTTAATTTTCCTTATCTTAGATCGTGATTTCATAATAGTTGAAATGCTTTTAATTATTACACAACGATTCGTTATTGTCCTGCCCTGTATAGATACCCCTTTCTGCGTCTAGATCACTGTTTTCTGTGGTCAGTATTTGCCCTCCTGCTACCCCCAGAAAAGCCCTAAATCGAGAACTGTAGCCGGCCGGGCATTTTCAGATTCGTAAATATGCAGTGGAATCAAAACTTCAATCCATGATTATTTGTTGTTGGGCATGAAGCATAACGTGTAGTTTTAAAAAGTTGAAAGAAATTCCTCCGCGTAGTTCGCAGGAAAAAAGTTCCTGAAAGTGTCTCAATCAAGGCATAGGTTTGTGAGAAACTGGATACCTCCGATTTCGCGTTTGCGTGTGATTATACCAATGATGCGAGCATTTTGAAATTCATAGGGGACCATCTATAAGCTGCATACCAACTACCCACCGAATGTTATTAATATCGGGCCGTTTATTCGTGAGAAATTGAGTACCTCGGATTCGCGTTTTCGCATTCGCAGCGGTATCAAAAGTTGAGTTCCTTGTTCCAAGAGAAATTTTTCGTGTCTACGATAAGAAGATGGTAATGTCTGATTTTTTTAAATGTATTTACTCGATAGAAATAGAAGATCTGGTAAGGTATTATTTAGTAACGAGAGAAATTCTCGAGTCTGCTGCTCCTCATGAAATATGTGGCTCAACAGGGAAATTCACGAACCTATCAGTGATCGAATTCCCAACTTCCACTTTATTCGAGCACATAGTATTTCTCGAAACAATCGAGTTTTGATGAGTTCTATGTGGGATCGAACTTCGCCTACTGTAATAATTTATAACCTTGGGCGTTTCAAGGGTATTACTACCATACATTATACAATGCTACCTCCTCTATGTCAAATACATAAAGGTAATAGGTATTACCGTCTAGCTGGGGGTTACCCGTACGTGGATAAGATAACGTGTTAATTCAGTACCTCGACAGAGATTAACATTTACTTAACTATTTTCCTCTAAGAACCTGTCAATCAGTAACGTAGCACCGACTTTTCTTCACGACCCTACACCAAATCGTTACCATACCTTAACCGTATGAAACTGGCTGTGTTAATCGGCAAGTACCAATGGTTCGAAATGGAATAATATTCATTTCCATTATTATTATCCAAAATAGTAATGGATAATTGTGGGATGGATAATATCCATGAATATTATGGATATTGTCCAAAATATTCATGGAACCTATGTTCGCGTAGTCTTATTCCAATCAGACCGCTAAGACCATGCAGGCTACGGTTTGGTTTTTGATTTGACAATTTGACTTGCTCTCACCGAAAAACCACAAATTCTTATGCCCTTAGAATTTAACCTGAATAGTCTTAGGACCTTCCCCATGTTTCTTCCAAATGTGAACGTCAGGGTAGGTGTTTTATTACTACTACTATTAGTAAGTTTTCCTTCTCCTTTATCCTTCCCTACCGGACCCTTATTGTTTTTTTCCGTTTTTCCTCCGTCCACCTCCAACCTCCCATTCTGGGCCCGAAAACAGGCCCAGGGGTTATTTTTGGATTTCCGATGGTCGCACATTTCAAGTGGTATTACCCTCCATATTCGGAAGTGTCATTCAATTTGGTTGAGCCTGTGGCGAGACAAACAATATACTGCCAGAGAAAAAGTTTGATAATGTAAAAATATTGAAATTAGTTTCAAATATCATAGTTAAAACAAAAAAGAAACGGAGATTTTAATATAACTGTTGATTGTGGGGCTCTGTAATGTTATGAACACATGACGTTACAAGTAATTTTGAGATGAATTGGCAATGTTTTCAAAGTGGGCTGACAAGACTATGAACGGTTTCACCTCCCAAAACCTTCCTTTCAACCCATTTTGGCTCTGATCCCAATGTCCCAGCCTCCAGAAAATAGCATTCGAGTTGGCAGAAAACACTTTCGTAATCAGCTTGGTTGTTTTGGGTGTTAGAACACTGGATATTGTCATAACGTCGGTGGCTTAATTCATCTAGCCCACCTCATTTTGAAATCTACCAAAGGAAAAGGATCGTTTATTAACACAGGTACTGCGGTAGGTCCTCCCTTGCTGTACCACTACTGTAGGTTGCCTGCTACAGCTGGTGACTACCACCGTAGATTATGTATACTGAGTAGGAGAAGTTGGACAGCAATTTATTAATTTATCATTAATTTATTAATAATTGCCCCTTACTGGTAATCAATAAGAATAAGAGTTACTCGCAAGTTACCGTTAAATTCTTCACGAACGGAGCCCGCTATTTGATGGGAATTCAAAGAAATGTTCAATGTTCGATTATAGCAGCATCTTTTCACTCAAACCCGCCAAGCAGCTTCCAAAAAACCCTTGGTTCTCTCAAAACCTCTTACTGTTATGATTCCCTTGGTTCTGTTATGATTATTCCTATAATACTACGGGTCAATTATGGTACTATGCTTTTGTATTGGTTACATGTATTTACAGATTGTTTCGAACTGTATTTCATTGTTTCAGCAGCTTTTTTATTCCTATAATACTGTGGGTCAGTTATGGTACTATGGTTTTGGATTGGTTGGTGATGGTTTTGGATTGGTATTTACGGATTAGAATGATTAGATTGTCCTAGTGAAAAGGTGGAAAACTGTTTCTTTTCAACCGATATTAATGCCAGCAACACACCAGCTGAATAGAAAATGATGCTTTTAATTAATATCTGAATTTATGTATTCCTTTTCTTGAGTGAATGAAGTGTGGGCTGATGAATAAAGCCTCTTCCCAACAGGAATTAGAAAGGCTATGTGAAGTGAAATTAATCAGTGCTATCCCTATCCTGCTGGATTGTGTCGACTAGATGTGAAAATGAGTCGAACGCCCTTCTACCGAAATTGCAAGCGTGGGGTGTCTGTGAACTTTGACGGATTGAGATTTTATTAATTGGTATGATGACTAGAATATAACATTCATAGGTAGATGAATATGATGACTAGAGAGAAAAAACAATGAAAGATGAACATCTACGATAATTATATATTTTAATGAAATATGAATATCTACCTGTATAACCTCTTTTTTCAACTGCGATAATGTTCAAGCGAGTTTCTTTAGTCAAAGTAACATAATTTTACCCATTTATTGAGGAGGATGGTTGTTAAAAATAAAAGTAGCTTCCAGCCTGCCCCCTCCCCCCACAAGGTAATCAGGTCTTTCTAAATCGACCTTTCTGAAAGGGCGAAAGGAAGCTTCAACCGACTAGTTTGGAAAGGGCTTCAATAGAATGAACGAAATAGAATGAACGTAGTGGAATGAAAGGTGGAATAATGAAGAAGTGAGTGGTGAAGCGACCATTGAAAAGCTGTGACAAAAGCATTGAGGTACTTATATTAGTTCTGCTATGATTTGATTATATAAATTATAATTATATAATTGGGCGGCCATTTTCTGGTGTTCCCCCTGGTAATAAATGAGTATACTTCAGTTCAGGTGCAGGTGTTAACTGAATGGTAAATAGTCCCTACGATAATTTTGGTTTATTATTTTCAATACCTAATGAACCATTGGAATCGAGCATGAAAAAAAAAAATGCTTACCCCCCCTTAAAATTTGGTGGTTTACGTTTCAAGGTATGTAGAATCCAAAACTGCAATAAAAATATTTCTGTCTGTCCGCCGTACGCCGTACGCCGTACGGGCCACTTTTCTTAGTTACCATGAAAGAAAATTGATGAAATTCGGGTTATAGGTTCCGTTCGGGGTCTAGTTGGTCCCCGAAGCTCGACGTTACTGTCAGACATCTCTAAGGGGTTCAAAATAGGGGTTGAAATTTTCAAAACGCCTATACCATTTTTTTACGTGAATATTTTTACGGTTTTAAATAGTTCTTGAACTTGCGAGTTTTTTAAGACCATCCGGAGCGTCGTACGTCCAGCCGTTCGTTCACAGTAAGGCCCCGAAGTTTGCACCGACAGGCATTTTCGACTCCAGTGTGAATGAAATTGTATACAATTCAAACCAAATCTCGTAACCAGAGACGCGCCCACAATAGGAAATTTGGCGGAGATGAAATCATTGCTAGGGATCACCTGATTATATTGGCGGAGTATGAAGTGGAGTTGGTTGTTCTGTGATATTATTTCATTTGAAAAATGATGGCTCTTTTGGAGTTTGTTGGTAGGTAGTGAAACTTGAACAAACGTTGAAGTATTATTGATGGGTAAATTATTACTACGGTAAATCATTACTCAACGGTAAATTATTACACAACGGTTCATTATACCATCTACGTAGAAGGGGCTGGAGTTTGTTGGTAGGTACTTTCGCAACTTTTTTCACTCCTCATCAACAATTTCTTTTCAGAACTTCATTATGTGTGTTTCTTTTTTTTAGGTACTGTTTGTCATCGGCAGAATTATTTTAGCAACATTTAACTCGTGATTTAGGTAGGTACCTAGTAACGTGTACGGGGTTAGGTACTAACCTACGGAGGGTCTGCGATCTACATAATATGTATAGAATAGTACATATCATATTATATTATAGACGGGTTATCTATACATAGAGCTGTGATCTGTAACGGAAGGGTATTCTATACAAAATAATAAACCGTTGTGCAGGGATTTGCAGCGTTTTTCTTTCCGGGGAGAGCTCAAAAAAGTACGAAGATGTGCGATTTTGGAATAACACCGCTGAAATTGTTATCCTTCAAGTTAAATAATATCTCGGAACAGCCAACTCGATTTCATACAGCCATGCATGATTATAATAGGTGTTCCCTGTGCTGGATGTATTCAGTTTCATTCACGATCATGTTGACGAAGCTTTTCCGTGCAAACGAACGGCTGGACGTACAATGCTCCAGGTGGTCTCAAAAAATGCTCTAATTCGAGATCAATTTAAAAACCTGAAAAACTATACCCTTCTATTGATATCTTTCGAGACACGGCGATCGGGAAATTTCAACCCTATTTTTCACCACTTAGAGATGATTGACAGAGCGCCATCTTCGTGGACCAACTAGACCACAAATGGGACCTACAAACCAAATTTAATTACTTTTGGTTCGTGGTAACTAAGGAAAGTGCGAAGTACGAAGTATGGCGGACGGACAGATTCCATTTTTGGATTCTACGTTCCCTGAAACAGAAACCATCAAATTTGCGGGAGGTTGATTTTATTTCGTGAGGAAGAATGTAGGTTAATTTGGATATGTTGATAGGTACCTTTGTAACTTGAACAAGTATCGTTTGATCTCAGTCCGTCCGTCTGTGTGTCTGCAAATCCTTGCCTTGCCACACGCATAACTTCCTCAATTCGAATCCGATATTGTTGAAATTGTCAGAAATCACGGAGGATGGGTGGGCCCCAGATAGTCCTGTTTGAATTAAAGAAGATTAGATCATTGTCACGGCCCCTGGGCATCCGCACACAAGATTCCGAGGTACTCAATTTCTGGCGAATAGTTGGCCCGGTTTTGTTCAAATCCCGTGGGGTAGTTGGGGTGTTGCTTATAATTGTCCCTTTTGAATTTCAAAACTCGGATCATCGGTACCGCCACTGCGCATGCGCAAATTCGGTGGGTCTTTGGGTTGTAGATGCTTGATGGTCCCATATGAATTTCAAAACGCTCGGATAATTGGAATGACCGCTGCGCATACCCACCTGCCAAATTTAGGTACTCAATATTTCACGAACCTAAGCCTTGATTTTTATGAAATTTTCAGGAGCTTCTTTCAAATTACACGGAGGAGTTTTCGTTCAACTTTTCAAAAACTACAATTTATGCTTCAAGAATAGCAATAAATAATAATTGATTATAATTCTTGAATCCACCGCATATTATTTATGAAACTGTGATTGCCCGGCTGGCTCCGATGTTCGATTTAGGATACCATAGAAAACAGTGATCTACGCAGAAGGGGCATCTATACGGCACATAATAAACCGTTGTGTAATAATCTGCTGTGTTTTTAATTTGATTCCGAACTAGAAGACTTTTTTGACCACACCGAGAATATTGTGGATCCAGCTGTTCGTTCACGTAAGGCCCTTATTATTCACACTCATGTGAATAATAAGAGCCAAACCCCCGTAAGGGTATTTGGTCTAGATGGTTGTGAACTGTAGACCAAATACCGCTCATTTGTGGGGAACAGCTAATTATAAGGAATCGCCCGTGGCTTCATCAAATCGAGTTTATTGTTCCGTGATATTGTTTCATTTGAAGAAATATCTAAATTGGGTGAGAATTCGTGAATATTTGATCGGGAATCAGTTGATGAACATTGAGTCATTATGAATTTTACTGTGAATCTTGCTTTAATTTTACGGGTCGCGTTTGTGATGTTTTCCAATCTATAGAATGTCCGCGGTGAGGCAGGTACCAGGCCAACCTGTGTCAAGGTGCCACTGTTAGTTTGTGGCCGGTTGTAATTATGATTTCGGTGTTCCGAGACCCATCTGGTGGCGCGTTCATGGAACATGAACAGTTTCTATCGCCTTGCGGGGGAGTGTTCAACCATTTTCAACCTCCCCCCAATGGAAGGGTGTGGCTTGAAGGCGGATTTTAGTTCCCATAACGTCTCACAGAGTTCTCTCCTTGTTACTGGCTCACACTCGTTCATCTCACCGGTTGAGAGAGCAACATACCCTGAGAGAACGATTTCTAACAAGAGGCTTCTAAAATAAATTCCTCGGTCGCGTTATAGTTCATTTCCGGCGATCTGAACGTAATATTGTCAATTTGAATGGGAAGGTACTTTGGTATCCATCCAGGTACAAGTATGTTAAATAGCCCCGCCAATATCGATTGTATCGATTATCTCAAATACATCGATCCTTGTGGTATCGATGACGTGTATCAGACAAGACGGTGGGTGTACAAGAAGTTTAGTTCCCATTCCGCCGCTCGCATTGTCAAGCGATCTGGATGCTCGCTAGCGCTCGCATCTCAAAAAAGATAAACAATCCCAGAAACTATCCCGTGAATGAGCAGGTTGTTTGGGACTTCTGAAAAGATGGTACAAGTATGTTATAGTCACTCTTATTTTTTGGTGTCCTTACAATGGTCTTCCCGTATTCATTTTGAAAGTTGATATCGGCACCCGGGATGTAGGCATTGGGACGCCATATTGAGCCGTCATCGATACCACAAGGATCGATGTATTTGAGATAATCGATACAATCGATATTGGCGGGGCTATAACATACTTGTACCTCCATCCAGATTTTCTCGTTGGTACCGTCTTCGCTAACCCTAGTATATTTAAAAAAAAAAAATGGGCAATCTTAAACTTATTGGGTAATTATAGGTATTCAAGTATGACGCTATTCGGTTAATTCGGTATGCATCAAATATGGGCATACGTAACAAATTTTTTGCCGAGTAACACCTCGGTTTGTTGATTTTCCAACGCTGAACACGATGGTGAAGTCAGAATTGCGATATCTCATTCCGTTATCAGATTAGAGCAGACGAACCAGGAAGAACATCTCAAGAAATAACCACGTTCCTTCATCTTCAAAGTGCTCCAGTTTGAGAACGGAATGGGATATCGCAATTCTGATTTCACCATCGTGTTCAGCGTACAAAAACCTTTAAAATGAGGTGTCACTTGTCAGACTGTTTCATTTTGGGAATTTATGGGTAATTTCCCCCCCCCCCCCAAAACTCCCCCTTAGAGTGACCCGATTCTGCCCATCTACAAACTTAGCCTGTCGATTGCCAAGACAGATTTTTCGTGCAAATTTGAACTTTTTATCTCAATTCTTTCGAGAGTTATCGTCTGGAATGATATATATATATATATATATATATATATATATATATATATATATATATATATATATATATAATTTTTGGTGTCTTTCGGCAGTGAATTCAGGATGGTCTGAAACGGATTTTGGTATAAAAATCTTTCGGAAACTCGAGTTTTAAAAATTTTGGACCGAGAACAATAGCTTCCTTTTCTTCGAAAATTCGCTAAAACAAATCATATAAGCAAATCTTGTTAGAGGATCATGTTACTTATTCATTAGCATACTGGATTTACCCTACCCAACAAATGGGTTCATTGTTTGATCCGTTACTTGTCGATCGAACTTTTCTTAAAATCCAAGATTAATGATGATACTTATTTTTCGGCTCCTCACTGTTTCGCCCATTTCCCTTCTCTGCTTGCAATATGTTCGGGTTAATTAAGCGCCTACATGTTTTACTTTTATAGGTCACATATAAAAGTAAAATAACTCTCCTGTAAAAGTAAAATACGTAGGCAATGTAACTGAAATCATACCTATGCTATGAAAGTACAAATTCAGAATACTTACATTGAACATCAGTGTAAAGGCCAACGCCAAGTTATTTAAATTTACTGTGGAGTGATAGGGTAGAAATTTCGGTGGAAGCACGACAACCATCTTCCGCTTGCTGCCAGAACCACCCACCCTCCTTCGATCCGAACTAGCGGTATAGTTGCTTGTCCTCCCGCTAGAATTCACGACCTTTGTTGGTTTACCCCTCTCGACCGATCTTGGTTATGGCCCCAATAACTCCGCTGCCGAAGGCTATAGTGTGTAATAATAAACGAATTTACTAGGAAGTACAATGATGTTGAGATAACCTTGGACTGGTCATTTTGGAAGCGCCTTCGGGAGCGGAGTTATTCGGGTGCCACTCTAATATACGCCTGACATCCCGTTTTCTTGACTAATATGCGCCTGACATATCCTTTTCTTTTCTAATACGCGCCCTACGTTATCAAATTTGTGTTCACACTAGAAATGAAATTAGGGATGATTTGAAAGACTCACCTGTCATAAAAGTAAGTAGTTGTCTGCTCGTATGAAGCGTCGTTTAAGGTTGGGGAGGGTTCTACGTCCTGTAGACTTCTCCTACGTCGTGCAGAAATGGGAGAAAATGTTGGAGAAAATTCTCCAACAGCATTCGTCCAGATGCGACTGTAGCATTTCCTTACGTGTCCCACGTTTCTTTTTTAACAAATTTTTTTTTTTTTTTTTTTTCATCTAACCACGATCGTTCGATGCCTTGGGTGTGCGCGTTGGTAAGAGGGTCAACGTAATTTTGTTGGTGGATCACCGTGGAATGCATGAAACCTAGTGCATTTAAATTTCTGTTTGCCGCCCATTCATCGGAGTGTATTACTGATCCTGACTCGCATTCCCGTTGAATAATTGGAGCAAGGGCGTCTCTATCTCGATGCTTGACGTAGAAATAGCGGCAATCGTTGCCTCGTTTAAGGCCGAACACCCACGGATACCGTGGATTCTGTTGTTTTCAACTTTCTCTTCATCCTCGGATTCAGGTCGTCTAACGCCCTGTAGGAGTCTCCCTCGGTTATATTTCCGTCGGCCAGCGAATCTAGCTTCATCTATTTGAATTGGATTTCCGACGGTACCCACCATTTTACCTTTTTTCGAAATCACACCCGTGCCGACCTCACGACACATGTTGTACCAGTCACAAAAGCTTTGGGTTGTTCGACCAGTCACGGCCGTGGTAGAAGCGTATGGCAAATCCAACGCAAAACATAGCGCTAGTTCGAGAATTTGAAACACTTTCAACTTTGAATATCACCCTCTGATGTCTGAATAGTGTAAGAAACGATTTCCTTGGCGCACCGACCGCATGGTTTGGCAACTTCTCGTAGTGAATTTTCAAAATAGAACAAAAATTTTCAAAAAGTACTCGCCTCCACGAGCTCTCTTTCTGCCTTGTTTCATGTCTCCTCCACAGCGATGGTATGGCTGAGCTTCGGCATCGTCTAATAGACTTAAACCCCTCAAAAATCCCACCGTGGAGCCTTCGCCTTTCCCGTCAGTTGAATAAAAGTCGCGGAAACATCATCATCGTCATGGTCAAGACCCGAATAAATACTGCCCGCTTTACTCAACGTTCACTTGAAGGAGCGAGCTTATTTACGTGAACTTTGATAAACTACTCAAATCTGTTCTCAAACACAACAGGATAATAATGACAATAATCCAAGTGCAAAGGTGCACGTAAGGAACGTGCCGGCCGCGTCAGGGGCACGGTGGCCCATATTAGAGTAGCACCTTTATTGGGGCTATAGCCAAAAATGTTCAGTCCAAGGTTTTTTCAAAATCATTGTACCTACTTGCTGGTAAATTCGTTTATTCTCAGGTTACAAGGACTGATTATTTATCGGGTAGGTTTTCTAAAGTAATCCCTCGTGTATAATATTTCATATTCGTTATGATTATGTATTATTGATTATGATTGCATTAAATGCGTAAGATTTGTATGGTTTTGGTTTATTATTTTCAATAATGAACCATTGGAATCGAGCAAGAAAAAAAAATTCTTACCCCCCCCCCCCCCAAAATTTGATGGTTTACGTTTCAAGGCATGTAGAATCCAAAACTGCAATAAAAATATTTCTGTCTGTCCGCCGTACGCCGTACGGGCCACTTTTCTTAGTTACCATGAAACAAAATCCGGGGGTCGGGGTCTAGTTGGTCCTCGAAGCTCGACGTTACTGTCAGTCATCTCTAAGGGGTTCAAAATAGGGGTTGAAATTTTCAGAACGCCGTAGCTCGAAAACTTCCGATAGAAGGGTATGGTTTTTTTTACGTTATTAAATTTGCCTTGAGCTAAACAATTTTTTCAGACCACCCGGAGCATCGTACGTCCAGCCGTTCGTGTGCACCAAAAAGCTTCGTCAACACGATCGTGAATCAAACGGTATAAATCCGGCCCGGATATCATAACTACGGAGCACCTGATTATAATCGAAGATGGCTGTATGAAGTCGAGTTGTTTGTTCTACGATATTATTTCATTTGATAAGTGATGGACTATTGGATTTTGTTGGTAGGTACTTCTGAAACTTGAACAAACGTTGAAGTATTATTGATGGGTAAATTATTACACAATGGCAAATTATTACACACCGGCAAATTATTACACAGTGGTAAATTATCACACAACGGTAAATTATTACGCCACGGTAAATTATTACACAACGGTAAATTATTACACAACGGCTCATCGAGCCAGAAGGGGCTAGATTTTGTTGATAGGTACTTTTGCAACTTGAACAACCGTTGAAGTATTATTGATGGGTAAATTGTTACACAATGGCAAATTATTACACAACGGCAAATTATTACACAACGGTAAATTATTACACAACGGCTCATCTACCAAGAAGGGGCTGGATTTTGTTGATAGATACTTTTGCAACTTGAACAACCATTGAAGCAAATTATTACACAACGGTTCATTATTCTATCTCCGTAGAAGGGGAACCTATACAGGTAAATTATTCCACAACGGTTTAGGTAGGTACCTAGTAACGAGTACGGGGTTAGGTACTAACCTACGGAGGGTCCGCGATCTACATAATATGTATAGAATATTACATATATGTTATATAGAAGGGTTATCTATACGGAGACCTGTGATCTGTAACAGGAGGCTATTCTGTACAAAATAATAAACCGTTGTGCAGGGATTTGCAGCGTTTTGGTTTATTTTCAATGATGGATGGCCCTTTGAAATCGAGCATGGAGAATGAAAAAAAAGGAAGAAGATTCCCCCCCCCCCTCCCCACAATTTTATGGTTTCCGTTTCAAGGTACCTACGTAGAATTCTGTCCGTCCACCGTACTACCCGGTACTTTTCTTAATAGTGAACCAAAGTTTAACAATCAACCTACCTGGTGGGACAGGTTGATTATGATTATATTACGTAGGGACGAGATTTGTTAATAACTGGCAGCAGCTCTTGTCTGCGCTTAGAGCAACCTAGTTTGAAGGTGAAAAAGGCGAAGTTTTTGTCTATTATGTTGGCAGCCTGGCCCTCGCCGGCCCCTGGGCTGCTCCGCCCGTGGCCGCCATTCAGTTTGAAGGGAATCCCTGGTGGGTGGCTGGGGCTGGGAACGGTTTTCCGCCCCCAAGGCGTGACAACGCCCTGCCGCCCCGCAGCAAAAAACCGGGTGGGACGTGATTAACAAATCTCGTCACTACCTAATATAATCATAACCAACCTGTCCTATCAGGTAGGTTGATTGTTAAATTATATTTCGGTAGGTAGAGATTTGTTAATAACTGGCAGCTGTTAGAAGGACCCATCCACCAGGCCTCCGAGCTCCCCGGGCCCAGCCCGCCTAAGGCACAAGGTCTCCCTCTAAGAAAAATTCTAGTAGGGACGACCGTGCGGGGGTGGGGGCGCCCCGTAGGCGTGTGTGCCACCGGGGCGAAACCCCTTAACTCCTCCATCCTCCTGATCGTCCTCCCACCGTTGGAAGTTATGATCGCCGTATGTCACCTGCCCCGCATTGTAAATCAAAACGAGGTATAGCCGCCTGTGGTCTTACATCCCCATAGGGTACATCAAAACGGAACATTGCCACGAGAGGTTCAATCCTGGGACAACAGTCCCCATAAACGCTGTGACATAGAGTAGTATATGTAAAACCAAACTCCACTGGCATGTAAAAAAAGGGTATATAATTGAACTGTTAAGTTGAAAAGACGAGATATAGCCACCTGTGGTATTACCAGCCCCGCAGGGTAAATCAAAGCGAGACGTGGCCACCTGTGGTGTAATCCTGGGACAATAAACCCCACAAACGCTGTGACATTAAAAAGTGACGTATTTAAACCCCACTCCAGTGATATGTATTCTGACGCAAGAGAGATATATGTAATATATGCTACTAATCCACTGAAATAGGCAAGATTGAACGATAAGGTTGACTTGCTGTTACCGCTGGCTGGCGACCATTGAAGCTGAATCCATCAACTGACGCATCTGACACATAGGTAAGACTGAGAGCGTGAGGTCGAACACCTGTCCCTCAAAGCCAACGGTCTAAATAGAAAACCAAATGAATCATTAAAATCAGGTAAACTGAATTAGGTAAGGCTGAATTAGGTAAGACTGAGCGATGAAGTTCCACAGAAACCGAACAATGAAGTTAAAGAAAAAAAAAGCCATCAAAGCCCAAGGGCTAGATAGACATCAACAAAAATACTTAACACCTCTAAGATAACCAACAGTTGACCTGGTGTCAAGGGAGGCCGGCGGTCGAGGTCGACGAGGCCTCTCCAATGAGTCCTGTGGGCAGATCGGTCTGTACTACACCTGACAAAACATCTTGCAACACGCCGACTATCCGGCTGCTGTGAAAATGACATCCGGACTCTAACCCATTCAACCGCCAACAGGCTGAAGAAACAGCCAAGAAGGCTATAAAAACATTTGTCGATGTTTAATAAATAAAATTAAAATAAAATAAAAAATTGCATGCCCTATATCAAGCAAAAGTACTGTAATTCACTTGCTATATGTCCCCTCAATAAACACGACTTGAGTCCAACTGGCTGTCGAGACTATGAAGTGAACACCCGAAGCCCACGGACTGAACACCTATCCCAATGAACCCATAGGAAAATTGGTAAAATTGTAATTCTCGTAAATTGTAATTGTTGTTATGGATCCTTCGTAGGGAGAATTATTACTCAGGATACATACATACTTATTTCACTCTTTTTATTCGTTCACTCCTTTACACTAACCTACCACGCTGACACCTAACTATCGGAGTGCGCGGGGAAGACGAATGGGAAGCAACGAGGCACCTGCGGATGTCAAATTCGTTGACCCCTCTCCTACGTCACGGCTCCACGTGTTTAGCTAATCAGCACAGCTGATTAGCTCCCCGGATACGGCTGGCGGTAAATAAGAAATACCGCGCCCGCTACATCAGTCCGCCCGCCAGAAGAAGCCAGTCCCTGGCTGTCCAGACAGCCCTTCATGGATGAGTTGTCCTGCGTTAGGCGCCATGCTGGGCAAGATACGGCCGGTCGCTGGAGTCTCTGATGCCCATCGCCACCAGGACCACTTTGCTCATCACTGGGATGTCTTCCTGTTACAAAAAGGCCCACGAGACCATCCAGGTGGTTTCTCTGCACACTGAGAAGTAGCCACTGGTGAGTCCATGGGCGTTTAGCAGGACTTAGCCTTTTTGGAAGACTAAGAGTTCAGTGAACGTAGTAGCGCTGACGAAAAACTTCACTACAAGGTCTGCACTAGTCCCTTGGAGGTAACCAGCTAGCTGGAGGGTTCTGGTTTCCTTGACGTAGTACGAGGTGTCCAGGACTCCGTCGTGGTTGTGGTCAGCTTGCAACGTGGACCTACTGATGGTGATGAGAGGGGTCCGCTAACAAACAAAAAAGGTGATAGAAATTTTGAGTTGTACATATAGCCGAAACGGATTGTAATGGGAGTAGCCCGACATGACTTCCTAGCCTATACAGCGCGGTGGTGCGAAATTCGTTAGCTTAACGTACTGCAAATAGCTGTATGTATACAGTTTTTGATAATCTAATCAATAAATAATTTGACCCATAGTTGGTGTTCTTACTTATTGTTAATTTTTAGCGTTACATTTGTCGCAAAACGTACCTACATACTAATTGATACTTTGTGGTAGAAACGCAGTTCACAGTAACAGTTTATAGTTAGGCATTCACAAGGGGAAAAACGAACTGAACTTAGTAAACTTGCAACTACTGAGCATTTCAGTTCTAGGCCATATACTTCTAGGCTATGGCTCCCGCACTAATTGAAAAGCGTTTGGAAACGAGAATGCACCATTTGGACACACGTATGGAAAACACTTGCACCAAGGGAAGGATAGGGCGACCGTAGGATTACGATAAGCTCACACAACACAAAATCACACACAGAAAACACAGGTACGAATTTGGCATGCTTTTTACACGGCTATAATCTACTATACACATAATCCGGTATGGCACCTCTACACACACACACACACACACACACACACACACACACACACACACACACACACACACACACACACACACACACACACACACACACACACACACACACACACACACACACACACAGACAGATATATATATATATATATATATATATATATATATATATATATATATATATATATATATAACAGGACTGCTGAAAGTTTTCCAGAAGTAAAACTTTCAAAGGAAAATAAAGGACTTTCATTGTCATAAAACCTGAATTGTTGGTAAACCAAAAAAGTCCCTAAATATATATATATATATATATATATATATATATATATATATATATATATATATATATATATATTGGTTCTTTTTTAGGGACTTTTTTGGTTATATATATATATATATATATATATATATATATATTGGTTCTTTTTTAGGGACTTTTTTGGTTTACCAACAATTCAGGTTTTATGACAATGAAAGTCCTTTATTTTCCTTTGAAAGTTTTACTTCTGGAAAGCTTTCAGCAATCCTCTGACTGCCATTCTCAGTCCTAAAACAACAGAATGGGAAAAGACTCTATCTTTCTCTAAGTCTTTTCCCATTCTGTTGTTTTAGGATTGAGAATGGCAGTCAGAGGACTGCCGAAAGCTTTCCAGAAGTAAAACTTTCAAAGGAAAATAAAGGACTTTCATTGTCATAAAACCTGAATTGTTATATATATATATATATATATATATATATATATATATATATATATATTTGTTTATAACTTCGGACACAAAAAGAGGACACAGAGAAAGAAACTTACACTACGTCTGAACGTTTCGCACTCAGCGTCGTCGGCAGACTCAATATATATATATATATATATATATATATATATATATATATATATATACAGTGATTGGATAGGCATACAACCACCCTTCCCGTCTATGGGAGTATCATCCCTTGGTGATACATGGTTGGGTATGATAAGGGGCCCTTGGACGTAAATCTCTTCCACTCACCCATGGTACCCAGTGACATGAGTTTCATGCTCTACCGTCCCCCCTTGACATATTACCATCTCCTGGTGGTAGTTGTCTGGAATACCCCTGATGGGCTAACCTCTGTGTATAGAGGTCGCTACCCCTTTGCAGGGTAATCACGTACGAGTTATGACCGTTGAATATATGTACAATAACTAATGTCTAACTTATTATACGTTTATTTAGTCTTATTGTAATCATCCCCTCTTATTTTCTAATAAAAAAAGCTTGGAAAGTTTTGTTTGTTTACCGGTGGGCTTACTTTGTGATCCTCCTTACCACATAGAGGGAAGGTTAGTTGTATGGGTTGACGAAATCGTACCTGTCCTGTGGCATGCTACTGTATTTAACTGAGCGCCCCCTGATGGGCTCACCCTTTTGTTACTGCTGGGTGGAGCTGTCCTGAGTCATTAGGTAGTTGTAATTCGGGTGAGATTTTCAAATTCCTGGCGAAACAAATAATAAGTTATATCTTTGAGGGTAAATACGAAAACAAATAGCAAATCTGCTGGTCAAACTCCGCGGAGGAATTCTCTTTAAAATTTTTCTAAACTCCACCTTATGCTTCATGCATAACAAAAAATAAATTTTTATAGGTCGAATTCCTGAATACACCGCATATTCATGAAACTGTAATTGCTTTGGCCGGCTCCGAACTCGACTTAGGGCTTTCATGGGGGGAGCTCGAGGGTGGGTATTGACCACAGAAAACTCCTGCCGTATAATATTATTATCAAGTAGGTACCGGAACGACGTTCGTATATTATTATTATATTATTACCGGAACTACATCCGTGAGGCGCAAATTATACCAGGTAAGTGAAGGCCTGGGAGACGGCCACTTTTTGACCAGCTGTACTTTTTTGTCTGTGAGCAAGTATTGTACATCTTGATGTTAGGATGTGTAGTTTGTTTTCTTTTTGCCAGTAAACGATTTTATTATTATTATTATTATTATTATTATTATTTGGGTGGTCAACACCCGTGGGGGGTAAAAAGTGCACGGGGTGACTCAAGGGCCTATTCCCACCCGCAAGTGCGTGTGGAGGGCTCAGTGGTCGGGCATAATAGCCTCCCCCAAAAACTCCCTCACCAGGCTACACGAAGCAATCAGCACGGCCTTCTGCATGTCCTCGTAAAGTCCACCGGGCAACCCAAGGATCCTCAAACTTTTAATGGAGTTTCTTGGGTATCACCCCGGTGGCAGACAAGGCCACGGGAACGATCCGTTACCACCTCCTGTTCCCACATCGTCCTTATCTCGTTAGCAAGGGATAAATACTTATTTACCTTCTCCCTGTGCTTGGCTTCGAGGTTTGATGTGAGAGGTACAGAGATGTCAATTAGGTAGGTCGTTCCCTCCGCCTTGTGCACAAGGACAATATCAGGCCGGCGCGCGGTGATTGGCAGATCGGTCGGTAGCTCCTTGTCCTGATACATCTTGTAATTTTCATTCGCCAAGTACCTGACTGGCTCATACTGGAAGTAGCGCGTCCTGTCCTGAACAAGAGCGTGCTTTAAGGCCAGCTCTTGATGGACTACGCGCCACCATGTTGTGTCTATACAGGTACTTGGTGGGAGCAAGGGCCGGGCAACCCACCAGGACGTGGTCTATTGTCTCACAAGTGGCTCGACAAATGCGACACACGTCCTGTACTCCAGCTTGCCGAATGATGTACTCCCGGTAGTTGCGGGTCGCCACGACCTGGTCCTGTACGGCGATCATGAACCCTTCGGTTTCGACATACAGGGAACCAGTCACCAACCATCTGCAAGAGGCAGAGCTGTCGACAGTGGGGGACAGGAGCTGTGCGCGGAATCGCCCATGCAGCTCCTTTGCTTCCCAGGCCTCACCTTTGGCCACATCCTCAACCACATTCCCAAGAGGCTCAGCATTGGGCACGCACAGACTGAGGGGGGTAATGCCCTCGTCCACCTGACAAACTGCGTTTGCAATGTGGCTGATGGTAACGCGACCAAGAAAGTACTCCCGAAGCAAGCGTACTCCCGAGGGAATCCCCGACCCCCAACACTGCGTGGAAGCGTGACTCTCTCAACTGCCGACTTGGGGTGATGAGCCCCACCATTGTTATTACCCTGCCCCATTATTATTATTATTATTATTATTATTACGTAGCTGTATTTCCTTTGTCATTTATGGATATTATAATCATTTGTTACAACTTCAGTTTGATTTCTAATTTGCATAGCGGGGGCTAAACGGACATTAGTGAGGTGGTTAGTGATGAATTTGTGCTACTCCCACAGGATGCCGTTTCGCCTGGAGATTATCCGCCCAGCTCGATAAGAGAGGGGAATGGTGTCGTACTATCATTAGTGGTATAACTTTACCACAACATTGTCGATGGCCCCCGTCTGACCGTTCGAAAAAGAAATCTTATGCTAATCGCTGGTTGTTTTTACGGATGGTTCAGGTTATACTATTCAGATTATGTACTGTTGTATACTATATGTATACCATTCAGGTTATATTACCTATCAAGTTAGGTGAGCAAGTAGATACTTAAGCTGCGCGCAGAATTATTTGATGTGTTGTTTCGCTTACCTCTCTTCCAGTCAATCAGTATTTCCCAACGTAGGTACTTACCCATCTAACTTATTTTGGTTTAGTATTTTCAACGATGAACCTTTAGAATCGAGCATGTAGGGGAGAAAAAATAAATAAATAAAATAAAAAACCTTAGATTTTGCGTCTGCCGTACCTCGCATTAACTCGGCGTTACTGTCAGTCATTTTTGGGGTGAAACAATGTGTTTATGACGTTTTTTAATTGATTCTGAATTTCGGGATGTTTTCAGACCAGCCGTCCGTTCACAGTAAGGCCATAAAGTTTGAACCGAAAAGCTTGGTCAGCTTGAATGTGAATCATACGGTATACATAAATAGCTCAGAAGTTCATTATTGATAGGGATCTGCTGATTATAATCACTCATGTACCAATATTCGGTACCGCAGGTTATTTTGGATTTTGTTGATAGGAACTTTTCCCCGTATTTATTGATTGGTACGAGTTGGTGGTTCACGGTCTTACGGATCATCCAAATTAGGTGAATAATTGGGATTATTAAGTATTTAGGTTCGTTGATAGGTACGAGTTGGTGGTTCACGGTCTTACGGATCATCCAAATTAGGTGAAAAATTGGGATTATTAAGTATTTAGGTTCGGCAACCATCAGAATGTCAAAAATAACGGGATGGGGGGCCGAAGTTGCAGGGTGTTACAGGAGATTCACAGCTTTCTTGGGAGAAGCGCGAGGGTAGTTGACGGAAGAAAACAATTATTTACGCAGGAGTATCTATACAATAAAATAATTATTAACTGTTGTAATGATTTGCGTAAGTAGTTTTTTCTTATCGTTGCCTCAATGTTAGATTAATCAGTAATGTTTTCCTCAACTACTTGTACTCCCGGACATTATGTTCGCCGTTTGGAACACGACAGTACTACCGCGTGAAGAGAAATCGAAGACATTGTGTAGGGTGGGTATTAAATGGCCGGGGAAAGTTGGGCAGACTCCCCAAGGACCGATGGTGAATATTTCACTTTCAATCTACATGAAGAATAGAAGTATTGTGAAGGGAGTTAGGATCACAATGCATTTAGAATGAAAATGTATATTTTTCAATTCTCCACTCCCACCTTTTGATACGCAATAAGTAACGTCGGTTCCGGAATAGTAATTGAAATGGATCGCCTTTTAATCTTTCGGAATTCATTTGTTACGATGTGCCTTGAAGTGTTCTCCGGCTCGGTGCCTATTGATGAAAATTCAGATTTTTTTCTCTGATTATATCCGCAGTTGTTCTGCGTTGGAGAATTAGAGCAAATTATTTCAAAATGCCAACTTTCCTTGTATTTTAATGTATATAACTATTCACGTACTTATTCTGTCTCAATGGCTGTTATCGTTCTATCAGTAATCAATTTGGCTTGTCAGTGGGGGAATGTGGGTGAAAATGGCGAAAGTGCATGGTTTGGATACCAGGATCATGCCGAAACTGAGTGGGTTTGTATACAAGTGAAAGGCGCACAAAACCGAAAGGTAATGGGTTTGGGGAAACTACGAGTAGGAAATCCACTGATCGCTTGAGTATGATGAAAATGTATACCACCTGCAATATATCCATTATGAGATGAACGTACGGAATAAAATGTGGGTAACCGTAAGTACACAATCGCTCAAGTTTGTTTCTTTCGTTCCATTCAATTTCAGTTTCTCACTTAATAGTGTTTTGTTTTAACGTCCAGGTTATTTACTTATTTATTTATTTTGTTGAGGACGGGCAAGCCAAATTACACGGATAAATACAGCTTGGAAAAACAAACGAGAAAATAATATTATTCAACACATTGGAGCAAACAAATTTAAAATAAATTACAATAAATCGATTTCACAAACTTGGTGAGGAGGCTATGATTGATTTAAATTTCGTTGCAGAGTCGTTAAAGAAGTCGTAGTCTGGGTATAGATTCAGAAGCAGGTTGGCGGACAGGTTATGGCTTATGTTCTAATGATTGAACGTGTTTCGATCTGTTTTAATGGAATTCGATAGCACTTTTCTGTTTAAAACGTTCTAGAAACGAGGAGAGAGCCGATGAAGGTTATGTAACAAAACAATCATTATCTCTAGATCTTCTGTCGTAGTGCTCGTAGCGCTGATATTTTTCCATCGTTGAAATCATTGGGGAAAAACAAATCCCCCTACTTGGCCCGTACTGCGGATCTCCGACCGTGTAGCTACGTTGAATCGGATACCGTCATTGCTCCCCATTGTGGATCCGATAACTGTCCTTTTGTCGCCCTCTGTGGTGCCCTTCCATTTGTTTCGAAAGAGTTTCTCATCAGTAGAGATAAGAGCCTGCATTCTTTGAGGATGAGAGGTTCTTTTTTGTTTTCACCGGCAATGGAGGTTATGATATTTTTATTGTAAGTTAGTTTCTCCCAAATGATTTCGCAATGGTTCGATTAATGCCTTCACAGTTACGTCCAGACGGTTGTGGTGGGAGTGACCTGTGAAATACTCCCTAGCAAGTTTCTGTGTTCATGACTGGATTTCTCCCCGATCCCTCCACCATTTGTATGCACTGTACTCCCATTAATGTAAACACTCGAAATTTTTATCAGTCACAAATTCAAACTAAAATTACTTGCCAAAGTAAAATTTACTGTTGCTTGTTGTTATTGATACGCTGATATTGAATTGGAGAGGCACGTTTCTACTAAAGTTCGTTTTACGGATGTTCTAGTCGATTCTCATCCTGCTTATTAATGGGCAGTGGGAATTTAGTTTCCTACGATTCCGGAAAACCAAGTCCGTTTAGTGACAACAGGGGATTGGGTTTCAGGAGGTCAGATTCAAATTTTGGAAAATATGTTCCATGGGGACAGCAAATTATGTGTTGCTTTAGTGACCATATATATGTAGGTCCGACGATGTAAGAGTGTACGCACGTAATCTCCAGCTCGAGAGCTCTTCCGACATGATAGTTGATTTATTCGTTTCCTGTTATCCCAGTAATTTATTTGATGTGGTCTGATATAGTGGTTATGTGGTGGTGGTGTGGTGTGTCATGTGCAAATCCCGTTCCTTCTGAGTGAAAATTGTATCCAAAATAATCTCTTTCAATTCCTGTTGTATATTGGTTTGATGGTTGAAGTTCATATTATGTGCTTGTATTGAACTCAGATTCCTTCCTGGGATCGGGGTCATGCTAAGTAAGTAGATGAAATTTCGGCACAGCCATCCTCCAAATATGTTAATGTCTTCGATCGTATTAGGACCACATGCCTTCCACGCACCAGCCTATATCTGTAGATAGGTTTGTATTCTCTTACATTCTCATGTGGCTTTGCTATTTAGTGAACATTAACCTTAATTCGTGGTGGGAGCAAATTTGACTCTGACTTCTTTTCCAGAACATCATAATATGAGTAATCTTTTCACTTAACGGCCAGTGTCATTTGGGGGCAAAAGTTCCAACGTAACTTTTCTGATTCTGATATATGAAATATCGATTTGTGTTCTGATCTGATGAAACATTGGGTCGCAGTCTTCAACCAAACTTACCTAAATGTTTTTAATTATTGAACAGCATCGTTTACTGGTTTATATTTATGTAAGTAACGTTTACGTAGGTGCCACTGCTTATTGCGATTTAGGAGTGTAATAGTATTTTAGTAATCTACCTAAGTGCCGTTTGACTAAACATAACCTAACTGATCATGTATTAGGGTAAAACTCAGAGTAGGTAACTTGTGTATCGAGTGTCGATCTACCGAACATGTGGAATGAAAGGAAACGTTACGAACTGAATCACTCGGGATGAAATCGTGGAAACCCAACAAAACAAAAAACGCTGCCAAGTCCTTGTCACAAGGGTTTATTATTCTATTGGACATATGTACCTACAGAAATGTTGGCTGTTCCTTTATTGTTTCTTTCACGTGCAATAATTGAAAGAGCTATTTCTGATGGTTTGCACCAATTTTGGCCCCCCAAAAACACGAATTACGCTCCTTCTTTTTCTTCTTTCTTCAAATTATCCTTGATCATTGATAGTGCTATTTAATTGTCTTGATTCACCTGTTGACAATTTTTCTAGTTTTATTATACAAATTGGTTTTTCCTAGGGTTTTGACTAATAAAAAATGAATTTTGGGAGCTGAACCATCGTTAGAACCTCAATTTCTCACTCTTCGGTAAAAAATCGACTTCATATTTGGTCTTCTCGTCCCAAAAAACATGGAAAACGGTACCTCAAAAGTTCATGTTGCTAAAACACAAAAAATACCGATTTTTATGCCCATTTTAACTCATAACACCCTCGGGTATATTCCGGTCGGCCTGCAAAGTTTCGGGACACAACTAGGGCCCGAATGAAGCATGTGTGCGAAAGAACGAATTTTTTAGACCGAAAATGAAGCCGGTATGCATGATACGGCATACGGCGTACGGCGGACGGACATTGCTTTTCTGAATCTACGCACCTTGAAACGTAAAAGAAAAAATGTTGAGGGGGCGTTATAAACATTTTTTGTTTGGCGAATACATAATTGTATTATTTACAGAATAGTAAACCAAAATAGATATTGAAAGATAGTATATTTCTAGTAACGCGCAAAAAATACTGTTATACCTACCGGTTTCGGTGATAAAGCCATCGTCAGTCAGTAACATCATTTTTCAATAACTTCCTTTCATTTTTTGTTGTTGTTGTAAGAATCCTTCCAAAAACTGATCAGTCCTGAACGAATAAATTGTATTTGTTCAGTGCGCTTAGCCATCATCATCTGATATTTTTTAGAAGATGATCCTTACATCTTGTTTTGATTTTGCTCTTAAAATTTCGTATTTTCAATTACTCTTTTGCGTTCCCTCTACATACAGCGCTAGGGTGTCAGTGATTTTCCGCTTGCAGTCAATTATATAATTTTTTCGTTTCAATATTCTAGTTATGGGTTTACCATATCTGATTATCAAGATAATATCTCCTGACAGGCAAAACAGCACGGTGAATGTAGAGTAACTCTTGTTTCTCATGTGGATTGTAATTTTTTTGTCATAAGGAAAAGGTCCAGTTTCTACATCATTTTTGTGCATCCGTCTCAAGTTGGGTGAGTGCTGAATGATAGGAATAGCCATGGTTCCCGTCATTCGCATTGACTGGATAATGTCCCAGCAACAACTATAGATAAAACGCGTGTTTTTTAAAAGTTTGTCTAGTGTCATATACAATTCTGCATGCTTGTTAGATTTTGATTGATTCTCATATTGGTATTAACGCCAGGCCTGCAAACATCCTCCGTGAGTTTCAGCTGATGGATTCGCGGGAGGAAAAGTCCACGGGTAGGTATACTTGTATGACAGCCTGAGACAGTAAATCATTGAAAAGGGGAAGGGTGATTGGACACGTTGAGTCATGGGCGGGTTAGCATCACAGAAGGGTTTGGACTTGTTGAGGCAAACAAGGCTCCTCAGCCTCCTCCCTACTGCTAGCATGTTTTCCTTTCCGTCCGCCGTCTAGAGATGATTCCAATATGTGTATCATATTGCAGAAAACCAACACAACCATAGAATTCCACTTTCCTACTCCCCTCTCCTTTTCTATACCCTCATTCCCTCGACTTCATCACGAAATCACGTTTTGTTATGTATTCGTTTTAACATCGGCATCAGAAATTTAGTTTCACTGGTGCGTACATGTAAGCTAATTGTTGGTATAAATTGACATTTAATCTTTTTCTGAAGTCATATTCAACACCGTCTTGAATTAGTGTGTTTGATGCCATCATCACCTCATTTCACCATTTCACCTCCTCCGATAATATTTTTCAACTCCAGTCCAACCTCTCTTAATTGTAGGCCTGTCGGAATCTGCCTTTGAAACAAACATTCGTAGTGATTATGATCTAACATTTCACGAACCCACTTACAGAGCCGTTACTGTATTAATGTTGATGTGTACTCGAGTTTTCACTTTCGTAATACTTAACACTTCATGAATGATTCATGATTCGGTATCCGCGGGTTCCGAAATGAATGATGACGGTTTAATTCACCACCTTCGTAGCCTCTTTCACGAATGTGTAACAGCTAACTTGCTTTGTCAGTGGGATGAAGACGAATTATTGTCGCCTTCTAGAGACGTAAACGTTCTATGAGATTGATAGCTTGTGCGCCTTTGTGTTTCTGTGGAACTTCATCGCTTAGTACATCCATAAACATCTTCCTATAACAAGATGCGAATCCCAGGAGTTGTCCCATATAATGAAATCTTTCGATACGTTCAGGTAGAAGCGAATCTCTAACATAGGCATTTGGGGATTTACGTCGTAATACATGTATTGTGTGCTATTTCTAATTACTCCGGAATCGATATGCTCAATACATACATACATAATGTATCTCCGCTTCACGGGTTAAGCACTCGCTTCACATTACAATTGCGAACAAAAATTATAATTTTATTTTAAAAACGCTGCAAATCCCTGCACAACGGTTATTGTGTACGGAATACCCTTCTGTTACAGATCACAGCTCACTGTATAGATAACCCGTCTATATAATATAATATGTACTATTCTATACATCTTATGTAGATGACAGAACCTCCGTAGGTTAGTACCTAACACCGTACTCGTTACTAGGTGCCTACCTAAATCGCGAGTTAAATGTTGCTAAAATAATTCTGTCGATGACAACCAGTACTTAAAATGGCAAAAAGAAAAGCAAATAATGAAGTTCTCAAGTGAAATTGTTGATGTGGAGTGAAAAAAGTTGCAACCGTACCTACCAACCAACTCCAGCCCCTTCTACGTAGATGGTATAATGAACCGTTGTGTAATAATTTACCATCGTGTAATAATTTACCATTGTGTAATAATTTACCCATCAATAATACTTCAACGTTTGTTCAAGTTTCACTACCTACCAACAAACTCCAAAAGAGCCATCATTTTCCAAATGAAATAATATCACAGAACAACGAACTCGACTTCATACTCTATGAATATAATCAGGTGATCCCTAGCAATGATTTTATCTCGGGCCAGTTCCCAATTGTTAGCGCGCCCCTGGTGATGAAATTTGGGTTAGATGTATACAATTCGAATTCATTCACCCTTCTGTTGAAATACATAAATCACGAGTTAAATGTTGCTAAAATAATTTTGTTGATGGCAAACAGTAACTAAAATGGCAAAAAGAAACGCAAATAATGAACTTCTGAAGGAAAATTGTTGATGTGGAGTGAAATAGACGCCCCTTCTGCGTAAATCACTGTTTTCTCTGGTCAATACCTACCCTTGTGGTCAAGTATAATGAACCGTTGTGTAATAACTTGCCCATCAATAATACTTCAACGATTGTTCAAGTTGCAAAAGTACCGATCAACAAAATCCAGCCCGTTCTAGGTAGATGAACCGTTGTTTAATAAGTTACCATTGTGTAATAATTTACCCATCAGTAATACTTTAACGTTTGTTCAAATTTCAGAAGTACCTACCAACAAAATCCAATAGTCCATCACTTATCAAATGAAATAATATCGCAGAACAACCGACTAGACTTCATACAGCCATCCGGAAGGCAACAATTCGGAGATCCTTGATAATCCATTCCAGATAAATGAACTAAGGAGGGTTCTGTTGAGATGTAAAGATAATAAAGACAAATTTAATAACGTAAAAAAACGATACCTTTCTATCGAATGTTTTCGAGATTCGGCGTTCTGAATATTTCAACACCTATTTTGATCCCCTTAGAGATGACTGACAGTAACGCCGAGCTTTGAGGACCAACTAGACCCCGAACGGAACCTATAACCTGAGTTTGTGTGGTTGTGATAGTTATCCAGTTTCCCTTCCTCGATCTTCACGCAGAAAATATTTGAACGACTTGATGTCACTCAGCGGACTGTTGAGTTGTTCCGGTTAAGAGAAACATTAATAATAAACACCACCTGTCTCTCTATGAATTTGTATATTCACAATTAATTATACGTAGCTATGGATGCTGTCTCATTTTTTTCTGCATAGCTAGTTTGAATTATAACTTTTTTCTGGGCAAGACTGAATGTTGCGTTAGGAAACTGACCCGTCTGAAAAGGTCTCAGTGGCCATGAGTTATTCACCGGTTTCCTAATCGAAGTAATTCCAAACTTGAGATCGACTTCTCCGGCTCAACCCTTCTATTCTCATTTATGAAGTTAGTACTAAATTCATATGAGACCCCCTGGGCGTGAAACCGCCGGAAGTAGTTTTCTCCGATAACGCTTCTAACATTCAATATGCAACAACACTCGAGAGCTTCTACAACGTCAGTTTGTTGTAGTTACGTACGTCCGTTTTGTGCTTCATGCATTGTAGTCTTGACTTCGCGCTTGAACAGTAGCGGCTCTAGTATTTGTATTGGTGGGGGGGGGGGGGGGGGTTTGAAAGATTCCTAACCCAAAACGGGTTTTTTATGTATATTTTGGTCTGTACACAACAGTTATTTTACTCTGTTTATATAGTGTAGGTATAAGTAAGATAATAAAGACAGTTACAGGTCAAGATATATTAATACAGTAGGTAGAAACTCCTTTGTGTGCCAAAGGATACTCCAACATGTATGCTGTGTCCATTATCGAAACCACTCAAACGATTTGTTGGTTATTTAAACAAAGTGCTGAGACAGCCAGATAGATTCACTCTTACCACTGCTCCAACAAAAATTGAACTACTGGGTGGCGCAATGGGGCAGTTTGACACATCATATAATAAGATTTTAGTGGGGTGGCTAAGCTAACCTACCAGTCTAACTCATTACAGCGAATCATTAACAGTGATTTCAGGGAAGAATTGCATCTCAGAGCAAATTCCATCGATTTCCTTCTCCTCTTCAAGGAACTCACTGTTGGCACTGGGGTATCAATCGAGGGGATAAGATAGATAAATAAGATTTCTCCTTACATTATCCAGATAGTTGAAATAATTTTTACGGCAAGCTATTAGGTATGTAGTTCATAACTTTACTAGTAATAGTCAAAGGTAATTATTAACTCATGTTCCTTGTGCAGTTCGCGATGTCCTAGGAGAGTGTCCAGTCTTGCGACATTTCCGAACGGCATCTCGTAGTAGGTAGGAAACCTGAACGCTGAACCACTCTGAAGTAGGAAGTAGGATTCTATCTAAACGGGGCGAATGGGAACGCGTTAGCTCGATTTTTAAGAGCAACTACAGGCTACAGGTAATATCTTGTGTCGGAATTTAATAATTAAATGATAATAGTTGAAATTTTATAACTAGATAATAAATTAAAACTATAATTAATAAGATACCTACCTACTAGTTTTCAGGAAGTAACGTAGACTGATGGTATCAATTTGTATTTACCTATTCGTTGTAGATTCTATTCTACGATTCTGTTTCCTCTCTGATTTATTTCATGACACTTTCTGTTGTTATATCGTTAAACTTGTTGTTTTTTTAATATGAAATATCTAACTCCTTTCTAATAAGGCGGACCTCTGTTTACGCTAATACCTATTCTTCCAAAAAACTCCGTAACCCTGTAAATAATAATTAGCGTGTGATTTTACGTGATGCCTCCTACGGAATATGAAGTCACTTCAATAGGAGAATGAAAAATATTCAACTTGTCACTGTCGACACCATGGGACCCCATCAGACTATTGCTGAGTGACGGTAGTGCCTGATGTTATTCGCTACGTGATGTCATTCAAGTAGCACAAACGTCTCTTGGACCATTGTTATTCAGGGGAGAGACATTTCTGGCTGGAGACACGGGTTCGAGATTAATGTAGCCATTCCTCAAAGAATGACTTCACCTAATTCCAGCTTACACTGAGATACGTTCGGAAAAACTTACCTGTTCGAGGAGAGGGGAAACTGCTTCTCTTGCACACCCATTTTACGCCTGTCCGAAATTTAGGTTGTGGGGAGAAACGTGACAGACCAGAAACGGCGAGACCACAAACTACTGAGTCATTCTTGAGTTGTTCATCATTATTATGGTCATCAGACGGAAAATAGGGTTAGAATGCAAAAAACTATCATTACAAAGCAATATCTAAAATCCCATCTAAATCTAAATGTAAAACTTAAATCTAAAAATCTAATTCTAGAAAATGTAAATGTAAAACCTCATAATTTGAGGAGGTGGGTGTTCTTTTCTACGTATTTCTACACGCGAAATCGAATTTTGGATTTCTTGGGTGTTACCTACTTAGATTTTGCGGCATCATTCTTGGCACAAATCGCCATACAGCCAATTCCGATGGACTAACGAGTTCACTACCACAGACATGGAAACAGCAACAGTTCCTTCAGGCAACCACAAAAATCTAATATCAGACAATTCTGATAATCGACTTTACCTGAGAATGGTGCCGAGAGATTTCTTAAAGGTCCAGCCAAAAACTATATACAATAATATATGAAAATTAAGGTTGAATAATAATTACATTAGTGGTTCACCCATGTTAAAGGACATGAGCATACCCTTTTAAATGAAAATGATCATGGCCATCTGTTGTGAGATTGATGAGAACAGATAATGGTGGCCCTTGTCACATCATGTCAACGATTCTTCGCCTCGATTTCCTTTTCCTGAACCCTTTGATATCCACACCGAATAGAGATGGCGATAACCCTGTTCCAGCATTTTATTATAACGTTATCAAAACGGCTTTACCGTAGTTATTGCATTCGATAGCTTTATACATGTTTTTGTTGAATTGAAGCATAATGCTGCTAAAAAAACTCATTAGAATCTATATGACACAGAACCAAAAAGTTGTGCTGTCTCTATTATGTTCTTTTTTTGGTACCTGTGTCAAACGATATGGTCTGCTGGGATCCGCCTCTTTTTGTAGGCTACTGCGACTTCCCTCACGACAGTGGCGGCAAAGATATTTCGATTCCCCAACAGACTAATGCCTTCTATGTTTTCTATATATGAATGGCCAAAGTGATAACTCTCCTCCAGCCTCAATTGTCATAGTAGGTACCTAGCTGTGTTGTCTAGGCAGAATATTAAAGTTATCGTTTAGGGTTTGATATTTTGAACGAAATATTGGAAACGGTAAAGTAATAGCCATTTTAGGCGTGGGCTCTACGTCGACTACCATGATGCGGATGTAATCAGCTATCCTTCAGGAGAGGATCAGTATTCAGTGGAATCAGATGATTATGCGATAGAGGGCCGCTGCATTCTTTTGAAAAACGGGTTGTCATATTCGCATCTCATGGAGGCAAGAAAAATAGAAAGGGTTGTTTTTCCTGAACAGATGAAGCGATGCCCCTAAAAAAACCTTGGGGCAACTGGAAGAAGATATACACGTTATCGCTGGGGTTGTACATGAGAGAGAAACGGAAAATGAACGAGTGAAATAGACAAGTTGGTTCCGAATGATAAGAGTAGCAAAGTGTTTGGATTTTAATGGCAATGAGTTTATCTGAAACGGTGGGTTGTTTGTGGCGGGGGGGGGGGGGTAAACTACGTGACTTGGCTGAACGGCTTTTTGAACGTGGGAAATCGTAACTCCCGCAGTTTGCAACTCCACGACCCACCGGGGAAAGGATTTTAGGCTAGGACAGACTGCATCCCGATACTCTTCCAACACCAGAGATACGTGATATCACTAACAAAAGAAGAATCTAAACCAACCGGTATTTTGCAAAAACAAACAGAATTTAACCATGGTTCCGCAATTGCTCATTTTTTCCTCTAAATTTGCTTATGTGCTGTTTGTTGATGAGAAAATCGAATCGGTTCACCGGAATAGCATAAATTTGTTTAGTTTTCAAGATTACATGTAAAGGGGCAACGACGTCTTCGCCGCTCCTTCTTCCTCCTTGCTGCAGCATAGCAGAACAGACAGTGAACAGAGGTTCTCGGGCAGTAGTATCTATGTCACAGCTCACCTCAACGTCGTGGATTATATAAAACCATATACATAAAACCATTATACATATAAAGGCGGCATTATTTTCAATAATGAACCATTGGAATCGAGCATGAAAAAAAAAAATTCTTACCCCCCCTCAAAATTTGATGGTTTACGTTTCAAGGTATGTAGAATACAAAACTGCAATACAAATATTTCTGTCTGTCCGCCGTACGCCGTACGGGCCACTTTTCTTAGTTACCATGAAAACAAATTGATGAAATTCGGGTTATAGGTTCCGTTCGGGGTCTAGTTGGTCCTCGAAGCTCGACGTTACTGTCAGTCATCTCTAAGGGGTTCAAAATAGGTGTTGAAATTTTCAAAACGCCTATACCTTTTTTTACGTGAATCTTTTTACGGTTTTAAATAGTTCTTGAACTTACGAGTTTTTTAAGACCACCCGGAGCACCGTACGTCCAGCCGTTCGTTCACAGTAAGGCCCCGAAATTTGCACCGACAGGCATTTTCGACTCCAGTGTGAATGATATTTAGAGAGTTCCTAAAGACTAAAGTCGGGAAGATGTGTTCGGATTTATCTCAACTGCGCATGCGCGTCGCCCAAGTTCAAACTTATTTCCTTAAGTTCGACTTATTCGGCCTTATACATAAGGCGCGTTATCTCCCAGGGCACAAACTTTAGGAATCGTCTTTAACCTTACTCAGGGGTAACAGTGCACAGCTTTTTGCCGCGTTTTGTCGTTTTTTTTTAACGCGTCATGTGTCGTCGGTCCTCGCCATCGCCAGCGTCTTTCAAAGAATTTGCTAGATTGTTGCGATATCAACTTAGGATAAAAAAGTGAGTATACCTACCTATGCTATGTAATGGAATGGATTTCGCGTTGTGCTAAGTTAAGTGACGTTACTTTTTAATTCACTCCTACCCCCACCACTTCTGTCAAACCGGACTTATTGGTTAGCATCCAAAGGCTGCTCGCCTTAGATGTGGCCAAAAGATATGGCCGTTCCCTAATGAACTTATCTCTTAAGAACTCTCTATTGTATACAACAGACGAAATCTCGTCACCAGGGACGCGCCGATTTTACTGGTGGGGTACCTCAGTGGTCGAGTTCGTTGTTCTGTGATATTATTTCATTTGAAAACGACACCGAAACGGAAATGGCGGATAGGGCGACCGAAGTCAGATGCTAACCTTTTTCGGTTCAGTTTTCGTTCAGCTTTGGCGTCTACCGGCTGGTGGAGTCACGCTAACGTTATGTCAACCTCTCTTTCATCCATTTTACTCCATGGTTAATACAAATCTATGTCCACACATGGCGTCAAGTCTGCCAAGACGCCAAGAAGCAGCTGTGAATACGACGCTCGACATTTTTATTTTCCAAGGAAAACAGAAGAAGGTAGGTAGCGTTATACAGATGTAAGGTTAAATTACGTTTCGTCATCTCAACACGACGAAAGCTGACACTGCGAGATCCCGGTATTTTTCGTCGTCACGGTTCGTCAAACTTTTCGGTGTCTTAAGTGCGCATGCGCAGCACTGCTTTCGTTTCGTTCGTTTCGTCGTGAGTGTGTTGCAAAAACTCTCTATTATTTCATTTGAAAAATGATGTGCGTTTCTTTTTGTTAGGTACTTACTGTTTGCAATCGATAGAATTATTTTAGCAACATTTACCTCGTGATTTAGGTAGGCACCTAGTAACGAGTACGGGGTTAGGTATTAACCTACGGAGGGTGTGCAATCCAGTTGGATTTTGTTGATAGGTACTTTTGCAACTTGAACAACCGATGAAGTATTATTGATGGGTAAATTATTACACAATGGCAAATTATTACACAACGGCTCATCTACCCAGAAGGTGCTGGATTTTGTTGATAGGTACTTTTGCAACTTGAACAACCGTTGAAGTATTATTGATGGGTAAATTATTACGTAATGGCAAAGTATTGCACAACGACAAATTATTACACAACGGCAAATTATTACACAACGGTAAATTATTACACCACGGTAAATTATTACACAACGGCTAATCTACCAAGAAGGGGCTGGATTTTGTACAAAATAATAAACCGTTGTGCAGGGATTTGCAGCGTTTTTAATTAAAAATTAACTGCTCATGTCTCGTCCAAATGATAAATATGTACCTACCATCTCATCTCAGTGTCTACTTTTAAATAAAAACGCTGCAAATTATTAACAACGGTTTATTATTTACCTGTATAGATGCACCTTCTATGTACTGCTTTGTGCTACGTGCACTGTTTTGTGTGGTCAGTACCTACCCTCGAGATTCCCCCGGGAAAGCCCTAAAACGGGTACTGGAGCCGGCCCGTGAATTACAGATTCATAAAAGTGCGCAGGATCCAATGATTTTATCATTAATTATTTTTTGTTATTCATGAAGCATAACATTTGTTCAAGTTACAGAAGTACCTATCAACAAAATCCAAAAGAGCCATCATTCTTCAAATGAAATAATATCACAGAACAACCGACTCGACATCATACAGCCATCGGTGGTTATAATCAGGTGTTCCCTAGCAATGATATCTGGGCCGGATTTATACCGTTTCATTCAAGTTTCAAGATCATAATGATAAGCTTTTCGGTGCAAACGAACGGCTAGTCATAAAATGAATGCTCTGGGTGGTCTCAAAAAATTTTCTAGTTTAACTTCAGTTTGAAAACGTAAAAAAACCATACCCTTCTATTGAAAGTTTCGAGCTACGGCGTTCTAAAAAATTTCAACCTATATTTTTCACCCCTTAGAGACGACTGATAGTAACGCTGAGCTTCGCGGACCAGCTAGACCCCAAATGGGACCTGAAAACCAAATTTCATCAATTTTGATTCACGGTAGCGAATAAAAGTGCGAAATACGGCGTACGGCTGACGGACAGACATTTTTGTTTATTATTTCCAATAATAAACCTTTCAAATCGAGCATGAAATTTTTTTTACCCCGTTTCAAGGTATGTAGAATCCGCAAATGATATTAGAAAAATTTCTGTCCGTCCGCCTTGCGCCGTACTTCGCACTTTTCACAGTTATCAAGAACCAAAATTAATGAAATTTGGTTTGCAGGTCCCATTTGGGTCAAGGTGTTCCGCGAAGCTCGGTGTCACTATCAGTCATCTTTGTGAAAAATGGGGGTTGGCATTTTCAGAACGCCGTTGCTCAAAACTGTCAATAGACGGGTACGGTGTTTAAAACGTTTTCAGATTGATTTCAAACTGAAGAATTTTTTGACCCGGAGTATTCTACGACAAGCCGTTCGTTCGTACCGAAAAGCTTCGTCAACATGATCGCGAATAAAACGGTATAAATCCGGCCTAGATATCGTTGCTCGGGAACAACTGGCTATAATCACAAATGGTTGTATGAAGTCGAGTTTGGTTGTTCTGTGATATTTCATTTGAAGAATGATGCCTCTTTTGGATTTTGTTGATAGGTAGTTTGGTAACTTGATCAAACGTTGTGCTTCATGAATAACAACAAATAAATAATGGTAAGTTTGAATCGTGCCTTCTTTATGAAACTGTAATTCCCGGGCCCGCAGACATTGGCCACAGAAAACAGTGATACACGGGCATCTATACAGGTAAATAATAAACTCTTGTGTAATGACTTCCAGCGTTTTAAATTCCATTTTCGGATTCTTCATACCTTGAAACGGAAACCATCAAATTTCAAGGGTAGGGATGATTTTCTTTTTCTCATGCTCGATTCCAACGGTTTGTTATTTAAAATAATAAACCAAAAAACGCAGCAAAGTCCTTGGCACATGGGTTTATTATTCTATTGGGCATACCTGCAGAAATGTTGGTGTTTCATTTACTGTTTCTTTCATTTGCGACAATTTAAATAGCTATTTTTGATGGTTTCGTCCAATTTCGGTCCCCCAAAAACACGAATTAGGCTTCTATTTTTGATAAGTTCTTTCTTTTAAGCTATTTTTCAACCGTAGTACCTACCTCTGGATGTATTCCGATCGGGCAGCCGAGCTTTGGAGCACAACTAGGGCCCAAATGGAGCCTGTGTGCGAAAGATGGACGATTTTAGACCATATTTTAAGGTAAATTTAAGGCTGAAACTGAGAACTTCAGTTCTTCGCTTGTTGGTAAAAAGCGACTTCGTATTCGGTCTCCTCGCCCTAAAAAAATGGAAAAATACTTCAAAAGCTCATGTTACTAGAACACAAAAAAACCGTCTTATATTCCGGGTCGGGTATATTCCGATCGGGCTGCAAAGTTTCGGGACACAACTAGGGCCCAAATGGAGTCCTGCCGAAGAACGAATTTTTTAGACCGAACATAAAGTAGATATGGATGATATGTCGGGCGGACACCGCAGTTTAGGAATCTACGGAAACGTAAAACATTTTGAGGGAGTGTTTAAAAAAATATTTTCTGAGCTAATACGTACCTAGATGTATTATTCACTGAATAGTAAACCAAAATTGAAGTCGACTATAATAAATTGTAGTTCAACGGTTAAATTGAACTATGTCGTAAGATTTACTTGAGCACTAAACGAGAATACGACTTGTCATAATAGGGAGTGACCCACGGTACCTAGAAGACCTTCTTCTCTTCTAGGTACCGTGGAGGGACCCATTACAATAGTTTATTCTTCGAAAATTCGCTAAAAATGTTTTATTTTCTGTGTTGCAGGTAAATACAGCGTAGTCTGTTCATGGTATCAATTTAAAAGTAAGTGAACATATCTATCTTCACATTTCATTGGCTCGTCAAACTTATGTCCCACTCGCCTCAACTCACAATATTCTTCCAATACCATACATGCTGTATGTTATGTTATTCTGCACTGATTTTGAACCGAGTTATCAGCAGCTGTAGATGATGTAGTGATTGGTGCTCATAGTATGAATGATTTATCTAAATATTCTAAAACCAAATGCTTATAAGCATGGGTTCTGAATACATTTCGTCCGAGATCATCTATCGGTTGAACATCTTTTCCCTCCCAACTTGAGGATTAGTGAGGATACATAGCTATGAATCAATAAACTTCCTTCTTGGCTTGGGTTATTAAACTCAACATTATGCAGCATTACAACGTGTAGTTTAATGAGGTTTACTCCAATTTATTATGCATATCTTTCTATCTCCAAATAAGGCTCGTCTTAAAATTATATGAATAGGTACCTATCAACTCTTTAAGAATGGAATTTTCATATTTTTAATGAAACAGTTATCGCATCTTGTTCTCACCAATCTCAATAGTAATTGAAAAACCTAAATTTTTCAATTAGGTTTTTCAATCTCTTTGAAATAATCAGGTTCTTCTCCGATGAGAGCATTCGGGATGGGTATCTATCTGGAATAAACTTATTTTATACTCGTTACTTCTGCGGTTACCATTTACGGTTTCAGGTTTGAAGTGTCGTATATTAATGGTGTTTTACCACCATAAAAACAGATTTTTAAAAACAAAACAGTTCGGGATCAACTAGTTTTCGGCCGTCTGTATATAATTGTTCATCATATTTGTTTACTGACGGGGCTAAGGAAAAATTCTAAGTTCATATCCTACCGAATTGGGGTCCGCATGCCTTATATCAAAGTTCCATAGATTTCCTTTGATAGAAAGACACTTCGAAAGAGTGGCAAATTTTTTGTGTAGGGGCTCGAAATTACCCCTTTCAGTTTCGACTGTTTGCAGAAGTTTTTAATTGAGTGCATACTCTATAAAACTGATTTGCAGGCAAACCAAACATAACGAACTCTTGATCCTTCAATATATAGGTATGCATACAGTGAGAGGAAAATCGTGTATCCACCAGAATCGATGGGGTTAATACAAAGCAGTAATGAGTTATATTCATCTATTTTATTGTGTCCAGTTCCTTCAATAGACTTGAACTATGGGTTGCCTCTTACCGTCACTTACTGCCGACTCAGCTGTACGTTTACTTATGTACGTATGCTCGGAGATAGGGACCATGCAGTTGTAACTACAGCTAAAATCAGGAGTTATCAATGTTAGTTAACAGAAATTTCGTTTATGATGCCAACAGAGAGCTGTCAGACGTCTCCTTCTCTCCCTTGGTATGTAGTGTGCCTCGTAGGTTTTTCACTGGAAATCTGCCCATGTCAGCCTCGGTGTGCTGGGTTTCCGCGGTTTCCACCCCTCGACTACCCCCTCGCATCACCGACGCCAGCGCTCACCTCCCACAGTACCCAGTTCTTCCCGCGCTCTCGCACCGAAAGCATCTAACCCAACTCGCCGATGCGTAATCTTCTTTTCATTAAAAGATAGGAAAAATTGATCCTTTAAATGCTGTCCTCGAGTTCGGTTTCCAATTTCTGTTATCTACCGTACATTTCCTAATATGTTCAGATGATAGCACATGTTCATGTGAAAATGCGGGCACCACTCTGCGCTGGATTCGATGTTTTTATCTCAAATTACAAGTGAATTATGTGAACATACTCAACTCAATGGTCGACCCATTCAAGGTCTTATGGGTGTTAACCAACAGTTCTTACTTGGGTAAGCTATTATCCAATATTACCTACGAGCTCTTATATCATCTTACTCTGTTACTTTCGTTTCCTTCGAACTATTTGGTTTTTGATCGGGAGGTAGGGTAGTTGTAATTGTTTGCGTAACGCATATTCGATTTACCATTTAAAATACCCCCCCCCCCCCCCCCAGTATTCTTTAAAATAATGAATTCCATACATCATGAACCCTTTTGCTTGGGCATTAGAAGAAAATTTCGATTTGTTTGAATTTCCAAAAATTTATAGGAAATGGTTGTCGACATTGATGTTGCTGTTGGAATCTAGTCATGAATGTAGTCATCTACGACCTGCGAGTAATGATAACCCCAAGCAACCAAGGTATCTCAGCAACGAATGTCAGTAATAGAAAGATTATTGGATGACATGACACTATGGAATCATGATGTTATAGTTTATAAAAGTATTGTAGAGTTCCTCAAGTAGGTAATTACGTTTCCTTCTCATTAGGTATCTTAACATGATATTATAAAACGAATGGCAGAGTCTAACAACGACAAATACAACGCGAGATACCTGCAAAAGTCGGTGACATACTTGACAAGTAAAATTAATTATTGCGCTATAATTGGCCTTAATTATTACGCTATAATACTGATAAAATGTCCCCCTTATAAGGTCGTACAAATTGTTTTTAATAACTAATAATCGTTGTAAATAGAAATCCTAATTGCAAATGCAGTAAAATGATCCCCTTTCTACCTCATACCAACTGAAAAACATTTCATGTCCCTGGCGTAGGTGATGTTAATCACATGGAACTCGATTCCATGAGGCATCAGATTAGGTACATTCGTAGATGGTTGCTTATCTACTCGAATCTAGCAAAAAGTTGGTTTTCTTAAAAGTTGTAAGCCCTACATTCCGTTTCTCTCAGCTGATTGTCGATAGGGCCGAGTCTCTATTTCACCCTCAATCTGAATGGAATTTAATCATCTTAGTCTAATAATCTTCGAGAAAAGCCCCAGACGGTGCGTCGCTCAGTGATTACAGATTCGTTCATTAATCTAGCTGTTCGGAAGTCTGGATGTTCGATAGCTTTTATCATAATAAATACCGATGGTGTCATTTCCTTACTGATTTTTGATGTACCATTAAAAAGTTAAATGAAATTCTCAATCTTCTTCCGTTCATATACGATTATTCGAGTATGTCGTATGATGAAAACACATTAGGTCCCTACCTACCACTATACTGCCCTGTCAAGTAAAAACGCTTAATCTCCATAATTATCGAAATCCCACAATCCCTACTTATCAATTTACGCTGCAAGGGGTTGACATTTTTATGGATCGAATAGGAAATATGCTCAGTAATGGGGAACAATGCTTTATGTGTGCGTTAGTGAAATGAGAACACCTCAACCCTCTGTTTGAAACAGCTCATCTAGCTTTTTGGTTTTTAATTGCTGATGAAAAATGCATCAAAATTATAAAGCCCTTTCTCTATAGGTCACTGTTTTCTGTGGTCAATACCTATCTTGTGATAACTCCAGGAAAGCCTCAATCGAGTACTGGAGCTGACCGGGCTATTTCCTGAGTTCGAGTCAATTTAAAAACGTTAAAAAAAAAAGCTGCAAAGTCCTTGTCACATGGGTTTATTATTCTATTGGACATACGTACAGAAATGTTAGCTGTCATTTATTGTTTCTTTCATGTGCAGTAATTTGGGTAGACATTTTTGGTGGTTTTTACCAATTTTGGCCCTCAAAAACACGAAACTACTTGACAAACTCTCTTCGATCATTGATAGTCCCATTTAATTGTCTTGATTCACCGGTTGAAACTACTTCTAGAGTTATTATACAAGTTTATGGTGATTTCAGACAATTTCCCAGGTGTTTGACTCATAAAAAATGAATTTTGGGAGCGTCAAAATCAACTTCATATTCGGTCATCTGGCCCTAAAAAAACGTGGAAAATAGGTAATACCTCACAAGCTCATGTTCACTAAAACCTCAAAAAACCTTTTTTACATTTTACACCCTTTTTTCACCCGAGACACCCCTGGGTGTATTCCGATCGAGCTGCCGAGCTTCGGAGCACAACTAAGACGCAAATGTGTTCCTAAATGGGGACCGAACTGTATGCGGAAGAACAACTATTTCTAGACCAAATGTTAGCGTAAATTTAAGGCTAAAACTTCCAAAGTGCGAAGCATGACACGTATTCCATTTTCGGATTCTTCCTACCTTGAAAAGGAAACCATAAAATTCCGGGAGAGGGGGGGAGGTCGTTTTACCTTTAAATACTCGATTCTAGAGGTTCATTATTGAAAATAATATACCAAATGTAGACTATTATTATTTAACTAGCAGGAAAACCCGTTGTACTAAATACGGCGGGCTCTAGATCGGTCGTTACATTATAGTTTTCTTCCTGACATCGAAGAGAAACCCCGGAAAATTCGCAGTAGATAATGACAGTTTCACTCATTTTTCATAGTCACGAACCTGTTTCATATTTCTCTATAATAATGTTCATTGTAAATATATGAAAACTGTGGGTCCACTAGTACTCAGAGCAATCATTAGCTGGACGATGAATCTCACCCCTTCCCAGGAGGTGAAATCTTAACGCCGCTTGTCAGCCACTCCATTCTCAGGATTGGACACACACTTTCATGGTATTTATTATGAATCACATGGGACATTAAGAAACATGAGGGAAACCACCTAGGTATCACCTATACGCGATTATTGTTATTCTGATGGTGAACTCACGGTCGTCGAATAAACGCTGAACGGCATGTCCCAAAAAAATAGTTTTAGTACGGTTAAAACATCCGTGAAAATTTCTTTCCGACAGGACCCATATTATTCTGGCTTTGGGTTGAAAGGGATCCGCGAAATGGGCTCGACCGTAGCAGCTAAAATCGCGAACCCGGACGCCGTCGTTCGGACGGCCAGGAATACGATCAAAGAGAAAGTCTGGAGCATGGAGCGATTGCCTATAAACTGGTACGGAACTCGCTGATCACGGTGAGACCACCCTCATAAAATCCACTTAGCCGTTTGGCCCTGATGGCGACACGCGCGCGCGCGCGCGCGCGCACACACACACACACACAGAGCCGCACATTCGCGCGCGCACGCACAATAGGATTGTTGTGAAAAATCATGTTTTACGTGTGTACCAATAGGATTCCCTTCAATCTGTGGGGTACACGCTGGAAGTAAGTTTATTTATTAGAGTGTATCAGGTTAGTAAGTTACAATGAGGTTGAACAAAATTGAATCAAACATCAACAGGTCTCAATAATAAATAATAGAACTATAACAATAGTAAATTATAACACACTTGGTTGGTAGTTTTTGCCTGAGCTGTTTCCTCCGTTTCCAGTTTCATCGGTTTGCAACATTACTGTTTACTCTCATAATAAATAAATTACGGCTATTGATTCATGTCTGTTTTCGCTTTAATGTTTAGTAGAGTGGCTGGTTTCTAATCCCCCAGCGTTGTGTAATAATTGCACATGATTATTTATTTACTGTCGCATTCCCCATGCGTATGTATGTGTAGGAAACTCTCGTTACTAGGTTGAATATAGATACATAATTACTAAGGGTAATATAGATACATAAGTACTAGGGATACTAATACGTAAAAGGACGCTCCGGCAAAAATGATTATTCCTTTTAATTTCAATGTCGAACAACGTATCACATTACTTCGCCTGGGAGGCCAAAAGCTGCTCGCCAAACAGCGTTGAAAGAAATTTCAAGGTTTGAAGGAACAGGTTTCTATGTACATCTCCGACAGTGGTGTTTCTGTACGCTGCCCATCCGAGAGAAGCTGTTCATGCTCGGGAAAGGCATCTCGGTTTCCCACATCCGAAGAAAACGGCTGAGCTTCTTCAAAACAAAATTATTCAGTCAACATGCGTGTATTTGTGCAGGAAGCTTCAGGTAATTTCCGCCATCAAACGGGCAGTTTCAAGGGATTAACCCGATATTTTACAGCCCTCGCACGATACAGCGCGGCTATGAAGCATTTTACTGCATGAGGGAATCTTATGGGTCGTGAAAAGCCACGAATGTGCTAGCTTTTCTTATTCAGAACTAATGTTAGCTTTTTGGGCTCTGAATCTGGTCCTGTTTCGTGCAAAGCCATTCTTGAAGTTTTCTAGAATGTGAAGATGCGTGTAGGCAAAAAATGCTTGATGTTGATCTTGCATGAAAATTCAGATAACGTTGAATCGATTTTGTGTGTATAATGCGTCGGTGTTTACAATCAGAACCTAGCATGCAAGATCATCTGTGAGCTTTTCACTGTTAAAGTTGAGGAGAATAAGAATAGTCTGAAATTGAAGGTGTTTTGGTCAACTAATTGAGGTAATTTCAGTCGATAATATTGGGAGAAGAGAGTACCTAATTATTAGGTTCGCCTCTCAGAAGCGGTCGAGATGTTATATTTTTGTCACTTGTTAAGAAATTTCAGTATTTTGATCAATGAAACCCGTTTTCTTTCATTTTCGATCGTTCTGAACTCGAATCTGATGAATTCTAGGATCTTCACATAGCTGGTAGTATGTATGTGTGTACGCAAACATTTGAAATGCTCGTAACGACCCAGAAACTGTCAAAATGAGCTGAAGTTTTGACCTTGTCTCATATCAATTTCATAAGTATCCCTCTTTAGAAATGTATTCCAGATACAGCGTTTTGTGAAGATTCCGTTTGTAGCTGAAAGAGAACGATTTGAAAATGCTGAAATAGCCCGTTTTGTTTTATTATTTACAGTGTTGACCATTGAAATGGAACATCAAGAAAAAAATTAGAAAAAAAACCTCCTAAAAATTTGTTGGTTTTCATTTCAAGGTACGCAGAATCCGAAAATGTAATAAAAAACTCCGCAAATTATTACACAGCGGTTGTGATTTACCAGTATAGATTCCTCTTCTGCGTGGATCACTGTTTTCAGTGGTAAATATACCTACCCTCGTGCTCCTCCAGGAAAGCCCTGAATCGAGTACTGGAGCCGGCCGGGCAATTACAGTTTCATAAATATGCGGTGTATTCAAGAACTCTATTATTAATTACTTGTTGTTAGTCATGAAGCATAATAAAGTTGTTTCAAGTTACAAAAGTAGGTAGGGCCTTTCAACTAAATCCAAAATAACCATCATTCTTCAAATGAAATAATATCACGGAGCAACTAACTCGATTTTCATTTGCAGCCATGCGTGATTATAATCAGGTGTTCCCTAGCAATGATATGTGGGGTGGGTGTATTCCGTTTCATTCACTATCATGTTGACAAAGCTTTCCGGTGCAAACGAAGGGGTGGACGTACAACGCTCCGCAAAAAACGCTCAGGTACGAGGTCAATAAAAAAATGGAAAAAACCTTACTCCCCCTTCTATTGAAAGTTTTCTATTTATGACGTTCGGGAAATCTCAACCTCTATTTTTCATCCCTTAGAGATGACTTACAGTAACGCCGACCAACCAGACCAAAAATGGGACCTACAAACAAAATTTCATTAATTTTGGTTCATGGAAACTAAGGAGAGTATGGCCTACGGCGGACGCCCAGTAATTTTTTAATTCCATTTTCGGATTCCGCGTACCCTCAAACAACGGAAACCACCAAATGTTGAGGGTCCCGCCGTTCGTTCGCAGTAAGGCCCTGAAGTTTGCACTGAAAAGCTTTGTCGATATGACCGTGAATGATCCTGCCCAATTATATTATCATTCCTAGGGAAACACCTGATTATAATCACGCATAGTTTGAATGAAATCGAGTTGGTTGTTCCGTGTTATTTCATTTAAAGAATGGTGGCTATTTTACATTAAGTTGATAGGTACTATTTAACTTGAACGAATGTTATTCTTCAAGAATGGCAATAAATAATTATTTATGATATTATTCTTGAATCCAGTGCATATTTAAGAAATAGTAATTGCCCGGCTGGCTCCAGTTCTCAATTCAGGGCTTTCCTGGGGGAAGTACCAGGGTAGGTATTGACCACAGAAAACATGATATAGCAAAACGGACCGGAAAATAATAAACCGTTGTGTACTAATTTCCGACGTTTTTAATCCGGAACATGCTCATCGCTGCGAAAAGTAATAGGAAAAAGTACCAAACAAGTCGGTTCGGCCATGAGGGTGGAACATACATACAGGCATTTAACTTTATTTATGAAAGAAGTAAGAATCAATATTATATACCAGTCATAAAGGCAACTAGCACTCCTAACTTGAGTTTGTAAATTATTCATGCACTCACGATGAGTATGTCGTCGATGAATGGCGGAGGTCGCGTATAAAAAAATATACGTGAAACAGCAAAAACAGTTTTAGTTATGTGTTTGGTTCGTTTTGCTGTTGGAACCTCCATACTTAAATCACTGCTAACTAGAAACAATAAATTCAAAAGTAGCTGTCAGGGAATACTGTGCAGCTCTGCTGTAGGTGTTTTTTCAAGTCCATATGAAGGGCATTTAGAGATGCAGCTTTAATGTAGTGGAAGAAAATAATGGTCAAACTGTATTGTACCTCTTTTAGGTTATATCGCTCGTATAACGGTCGACTACATTCAAAGGAACGGGATACACGTCGCTTCGGGCGGAACCCGCATTCGACTAGGATTTAAGAGGTAGAAAACGGTCATCAGGAATACAACTGTAAGTTCTGTATCGTTCTCAAAATAGCCCTTTTCATGTAGGTATTGCTGTACCTGTCCACCATTTACGTTTGCTTGCACACTCTCATTTGCACCGATCATGTCAACAGTTGAAGAGTGCAATAGTATCTACCCCGCAATGTTGAACATAAAATTATGGTTCGATCGGGCGTGTGCATGGCTTATATATGGCATATATATGGATCCTAAACCTACGTTTAATATTTTTGTTTAGGAACTAGGTTTATATATATATATATATATATATATATATATATATATATATATATATCGTCCCCTTTATGCCAAAACCATGAATGTGCAATTTAGTAGTTTCGAGAAAAATAAAAAAAAACGGATTTTAAATTTTGTTTGAATTCTACAGAATGTAGTTTGTTGTTTGAGATAGGTACTTTTATTCCACTTTCTGGTCATAGACCTGCTAATAATTGACAAAAAAAATTTTACGACCATAGCCCCTCTTCCCTTCACTTTATAGCACATTCGTGGTTTTGGCATACCAGATTTAAAATGAATATTTCACTTTCATGGTTTTGGCAGATCAAATTTCATCATGAAAACTATGTTATTATCACAATATTCAGTGAATGGTAAGCAAAATTTTTGCATGCTTTAGCAAAGCTAACATGTCTCCTGTAGACACTCGTAGTGAGCATTTTATATGCTTCGTGGAGCATATAAAGTCCTTTGGGTCCTTGCTTTGCTTGCTTCAAATCGTGTATGGAGAAACTTTATAATGATCCACGAAGCATATGAAATGCTCACTACGAGTCTGTGCAGGAGACATGTTATTAGCTTTGCTGCAGCATGGAAGAAACAGCAGGTTTGTTTTTCGCGCCAGAAATGCGTTAGATACCTACGGTCGGGCGTCGCGGCAGTACGACTCGAATCGAACGACTGTACATCAAACGCTGAAATTCCCAGAAATGAAAAAAAAAAAAATGAAAGGGTATCGAACCCCACAGTCCTGAGGAGGCTCAATGTCAAATTTCAGCTTCGTAGGATGAGGAGGAGAGAAATAAGCCTAAGGGCTAACTCAGCTGATGGGGGAGGGACCCCACCTTTTCATCGTACCCCACAGTCCTAAGGAGGCTCCCTGCCAAATTTCAGCTTCCTAGGATGAGGAGGAGAGATATTAGCCTAAGGGCTCACTCACTCAGCTGATCGGGGAGGCACCCCATCGTGGAGGCTCCCTGTCAAATTTCAGCTTTCTAGGATGAGAAGGAGAGATATTAGCCCAAGGGCTCACTCAGCTGATCGTGAAGGGACCAAAGTCATCTTGTCGTTCGTACCCCGCAGTCCTAAGGAGGCTCCCTGTCAAATTTCAGCTTCAGAGGATGAGGAGGAGAGAAATTAGCCACAGGTCTCATCACTCAGCTGGTCCGGGGGGGGGGGGGACCTCATCTTGTGAATAGTACCCAGCAGTCCTAAGGAGGCTCCCTGTCAAATTTCAGCTTCAGAGGATGAGGAGGAGAGAAATTAGCCACAGGTCTCATCACTCAGCTGGTCCGGGGGGGGGGGAGGGGGGGACCTCATCTTGTGAATAGTACCCAGCAGTCCTAAGGAGGCTCCCTGTCAAATTTCAGCTTCCTAGGATGAGGAGGAGAGACATTACCCTAAGGGCTCACTCAACTTTTTCACCCCTTAGATGACTGACAGTAACGCCGAGCTTCGCGAACCAGCTAGACCCCAAATGAGACTACAAACCAAATTTCATCAATTTTGGTTCTTGGTAACTAAGGAAAGTGCGAAGTACGGTGTACGGCGGACAGACAGACTTTTTTATTGCATTTTCGGATTCTACATACCTTGAAACGGAAACCATCAAATTTTGAGGGGGGGTTAAAATGTTTTTCATGCTCGATTCCGAAGGTTCATTATTGAAAATAATAAACCAACAATCAAACTGAGTAAGAATGGAGAAAAAGGTTAAAATGAAATGTACGCTAAGTTGGGTGTCTCATTTCGAAGGGCAGCTGGTAAAAAACAAAAAAACACAGATGACTTGGTTGTAGAGGCCGAAAAAACAGACGCCTGGGTTGCGGAGAGGCCAAAAACACGGTGACCTATTAAAAACTGACGCATAGAAAGAGCGGTTTCGATAAATTGGTTTCATGCTAAAATGATGAATGTGACACATTCATTGTTATGGGAACGGATAGTTCTCCAGTAAATTATCCCAAAATGATGAATGTGCAAGTAGCACCACATTCATGGTTTTGGCATACCAAGGAAACGTACTAATCACATTCATGGATCGAGTTCAACGCAATTAAGCCTTAAAATGAACATCTAACCATTTCAAGGGATTTTTAATTTATGTAGAGGCGGTCAGTACCTATCCTAGGTGATGTCAAACTCAAAATTCGATTTTTGGCACATTCATGGTTTTGGCATAAAGGGGACGATATATATATATATGGATACGTGAAATCTGATGAAAATTGCGACGTGGGGGTTCGTTACCCCTGAAATTGAAAACTTGAAAAAGAAATCTCTGCTCATGGCTGGAAGCAACAAATAAGAATTTTTCATGTTAGACGATTTTTAGAGTTTATACCGGCTATTTACATCCCAACGTCGGCGCGGCACAATTTTAATGAACAACTAACTAGCCGCACAAAGTCGATTGTATGAAGAATCATTAAGATAGGACTGGTCAGGAGCGGATTTGTTAGTGGTTGTTTTTGTGAGCCCAATAAAATTTGATTACATTAAGGCTCCCATCATCTTGACATTTTTACCTTCTGAGGAGCGTCCATGGCGTTTTACATTTTATTTCACACGACTCTTCGTTGCAATGACTACGACTGTTTGAAATACCTGGGATTGTCAATATACCAACTCTGTTGCTAAATAACATTACATCGGTGTGTTATTCAAACACTACACAGGGTTCAAATGAAGCAAAATGCAATTTCATCTCACACTATTTCGAGCTACCCCTTCCTATCAAATCTCCATACTATCCCTCAATCTTGACACAGTTATCGCAAAAGGCCCGCCCACCACCGTGAAATGCCCGGCGGATAAATTATCCCCAGTAGTTCTCGTAATTAATCAACTTGTACCTTGCAAGTAGTATTATCGTTGTGTAAGTTGATTGTTTTTCACTGAAAGGTTCACTATCATAATAATATTGTGATTATCGGTAACCAGTGACAAGTTTCAGTTTCGTTCTTGCAATTACAAAGGGTGTCTTATTTATATCGATAGGTAAGCTTGAGAATTGAGATCGTTGCATGACGCAGTCGGTAGGACCCGAAACTGCGCTCTCCGTTTCACGTAAGTAAGTGAACCTTAGGTAATTTTCTTATGACTAACGTAGCGTTACGAAGTTTCGGTTATCGCGGGACTGAACGTTGTGACATCGTAAAAACTCATGAATGTATTACGTATATTTGGAATGACAGTTCAGTTCATTTCAGTCGAAAAGAAAAGTTGATCAGAAAAAGATAACACTGAACATCACCGGATTATAGTATCTTTCATGAAAGAATAGTAAAATTGATATTTGCTCTTTTCATGTTGCTAGTTTCTCATTTCATTTCATCCACTACGTAATTTTTTTCAAAATTTTCATGATCTGATTAGCCAAAATCAAGAACATAGCTCTCGACAGTGGACTATTACAACTCGTAGGTATTTTCCTCCTGAACTGGATTTTTATTGTATACACGAAGTACCAGAACTTAAATTGAATTGTATTCTGCATTGGTCCGTATATTCTGATGATTACCCAGAAAATTTCTCTTTTTATCTGGCTACATCTGAAGTGAGTTGGTTGTTGCCCGGCTATTTCGCTGCTAGGGGTTCCCCACATTCTGCTCTCCGGTGGTTTCTATACCACAGGGGGCCTCGTCGTATTTTTCAGTTACTTCACCTCTTTTCCCGGTACATCGAAAGAGGTGAACCTGCGACTGCGTTATCTATCAGGCCCTCCCTTTCCTCGCACTTTCTCGTATGTTTCCACAAACCATGGCACTGACAGCTAAGCCCAAACGGATCCACAATCGGTTCTCCACCAGAACAAGAGGAACTTCCGATGGTAGCACGAATAAATTTCGTTCTCCCAAAGCAAGATTTGGTTTTCTGGACATGCTTGAGTCCTTCATTCATCTCTATTCCTACTGTAGCAACTAAGAAAGATAACCATATGAGAAAAAGTGTAAAGGCTTAACCATTATCTCGTTCCAAGTCGTGTTGTCTTCTCCGCTCTTTCTAGTTTGAAATCTGATTGATACTTCGCTTTGAATCTGAACTTTCCTATGCCCAGAGAGAGAGTGAGAGAGTGAGAAAGCATATTTTATTTGAACATTATTGACAACAATAAACGAAGAGAAAATTATATTACTTACAAGTAACGTCTCAGGGAGCCGTCTGCCGGAGAGAGCATTATTAAAAAAACGCTGCAAATTATTACACAACGGTGTAATATTTAGCTGTATAGATGCCCCTTCTGCGTAGGTCACTGGTTTCTGTGGTCAGTACCCTCCAGGAAAGCCCTAAATGGAGTTCTGCAGCCGGCCCGGGAATTACAGTTTCATACACACGCGCGGGATTCAATAATTCAATCATTAATTATTTTTAGTTATTCATGAAGCACAAGGCAAATAATACACCGTTGTGTGTGCAATAATTTACCTGTATAGATCCCCCTTCTGCGTAGATAGTGTGATAAACCGTTGTGTAATAATTTACCCAATAATACTTCAACGTCTGTTCAAGTTGCAAAAGTACCTACCAATAAAATCCAAAAGATACATCATTTTTCAAATTGAATAATATCACGGAACAAACAACTCGACTTCTTACAGCCATCCGTGATTATAATCAGGTGCTCCCTAGCAATGATATCTGGGCTGAATGTATGCAATTTGATTCATCCTGCTGTTGACGAAGCCTGTCGGTGCAAACTTCGGGGCCTTACTGTGAACGAACGGCTGGACCTACAATGCTCCGGGTGGTTTCAAAAAACTCCTAAGTTCAAGAACTATTTAAAACCTTAAAAAAATTCGCACGCAAAAAACACGCGCGCGCGCGCGCGTGTGTGTGTGTGTGTGTGTGTGTGTGTGTGTGTGTGTGTGTGTGTGTGTGTGTGTGTGTGTGTGTGTGTGTGTGTGTGTGTGTGTGTGTGTGTGTGGTATCCACCCCAAAAAACTACCCTACTAATTCAGGTTCTTGCGCTAATAGGAATTCCATTGTTCTGGGGTAATCGAATTTAAAATGGTATAGCTGAAAGTCGAAAGGACAATCAGCCTAGAGCGCATGTCAAATAGATATGTGGTCAGGATCCCTACCAATCCTCGGAAAAAGTACACGTAGAACGTAAAACGTAGAATCCGAGTGGTTTGATGGACAATGATGACTTCCAGTCATATTAGCTAGGGTGTCCTGGGTATAATCAGTTGAGAATCATTTGGTTTTGATCAGTTACCATCTTTCATATCTTTCGATAAGAACGATTTACATAGTTATGCCGTTCATCCTTAATTTGTACTCATAGGCTCAATACTTCAGCTTTTAAAAGCAGCCCAGTGGGCTCCAGTGCTTCGGATTCGAATTCATTTGTTCACTCCAAGGGGGCTTAGACTGGAGCCTAGCCAAGCACATTAGCTACGATTAGGCCTGCATGCGAAGCCTAATGAATCATTATCTTCTGTTATCATCATCGATTAATTATATCCCTATTCCCATAAGTTTCGGGATAACTTATTGAATGTCAGTTTTAATATTCGTAATCGAAGTGCAGCACAATATAAACATTCGTTCTGAAGACTTTAAAAAAGTGATATTGTTCTCTAATCGCTGTACATATGTCATCATACTGATGGAAGCAGAAAACACTTCTGCTGTACTGTGACGTTATGTTCCGCCCTAACATTTGTTTGCATAATGTGATCTGGTTCGACTGAAAAAAAAAACTCATTCGTTCTGTGGATTAACCTTTTACAACATCCGGGAATGGGAGCGATCTTGCCTGGCGTAGGTTGCCTCCAGAGTTTTTTCGTTTGGTAGTTAACTAAGCCAATTAGGGATCCGATTAATCTTTGCGACATCGAAAATTCTATCGTGTTACCGAATGCTAATGAAAGTCATAATTTTCTGACATCTATGCTTTCATTTCCTTACACACTCCCTCTGTATTTCTTGTTTATGCTAATACCCAGTATAAATCAGTCGGTAGATGGGGAAATTCAGCCTGAATCCCTCGGGCGGTCCATTAAAATCGGTGTCACCTCAAGTTATTGGCAATGGCAATCAACGTGAAGGAAATTGTCAAATGTTTTCAGCTATCAAACACAAACTGATGCCTAGCGGTCACAGACGACGTTAAATTATAATAAAATTATAATCTTCATCCTATTAGTTCCTTGACTGCGAACGTTGTCAGTTGATAGAGAATACCCATGTGTCAGGTGTTGATGATACTTCCATTATCGTTTATTCAATTTAAGAATAAGTGAAACGAGCTGTTACAAAAGCAGTGAAGAAAACATCAGCCGGGAACACCTACCTTGAAAGCGAGAAGGGGCAAGAACCTTTGCTGAATCCTCTCCAACAGAATCGTGCGACTCGTAGAACGGGGGGAACACAGGGCAACAGAACTCGCATATTCCATTATTAGGAGTATGAAGTACTGATACAAACGCGCGATGGCCTCGATCGAAGTAAAGTCTCGCGTGCACCTTTTGACAAAACCTAAAGCCCTCAGGGCTTTCAAAACTCCTCGCAGATCGTTAAACTTGAGCTTCGCATTCGGGTGTACTAAAGATGACAAGTCACTAGCAGTCTGGCAAGAGGAACACCTTTCTACTGTAGGATGCACTTAGCCCGATTCAGAGCAAGGTGATGAATATGATTGTAATAAAAGTAGGTAAGTTGTGTTTAATTTTTGAAAACTTTCAATCCAAGAACAGAACCGATGTATTATGTGGCGGTAGATGAGAATCTCGTCCATAATGGACCAGGGCTCTTCTCGATCTTTTGAGCATTTCGTTATCATATAACCAGTGTCTTACCATGGGGAAGTCACATTCCTCCGCCCACCCTTTATTGAGCTGTGGGGGAACGGGAAACTATGCTTTATGGGCGGCTGGTTTCACTCCTTCTCTAATGACAATTATCTAGAAATATAGCAGTTCTCTTAAACGTGGCCAAATTAAGATCTCAATCTCTGGCGCGAACCATATGGCTAAAAACCTTCAATGAACATCGTGCGAACTGATTCATGCTTTGTCGTCGTAGTAAACAAACGAAATGGGTTGACTGCCAAAAGGTGTACAAATCACTCCGGATGCGTTTTTTCAGAGTAATGAAAACGTTTTGTTCTCCGTTTACCCTATACGTTCACTCCGGATATATGTTCTTCCATGCTCTGGAAGAACATATCTGTGTGCTACCCCATTTTTATTTACTTGTTTTCCGCGGCAAAAAACCCTCATTTATTAAGCGGAACGGAACATAATATACGAGCATCTATCCTATAGCGGTTGGAAAAAAGTATCAGTAAATCGATCGTGAAGTCAGTTCAACGTAGCCCAAACTGTTTTTCTCGTACAAATTGAACAAACATAAGACTAGTCAGCGAAATTCAGGTCACAGTGAGTATATATACGTTATATTTCAACTTAAAAGTTTGCCCCGAGTCCTAACGAACCCTGCTGTGGGAGAATCGATGGAGTAGGTACTGCAGGTATTAGCGGGGCCACGAGTTTTAAACAGTGAAAAGTTAACTTAGTAGCAACTTGGAAGTTACGAGGAACGACCTGTAATCCTTTCATTATCTCAAAGATTCGGGAGACCTCTAAAACCTTTTTTATACCTCTACTTCCTTGTTGGATAGTTCACTATTGCAGGTTTCCTGAGTCATTTACAGTTCCAGGTTAAGGTTAACCATGACTACCTACATTCTAATATGACGAAGGTATTGAGTAACTTAATTTTAACCTTTATTCTCCTCTCCGAGAATAGTAACTAGTATTGATTCCTGAACAATCCAAATTGTGCAGAAAGTAGCTAAACCGTTATTGTTGAAATGGGCTTTGGCGTGTTGGGCCTTTATTCCGGTTATCCGTTCCTTCCAAGTTAATGAGTGCTTGTTCGTTTGAAAATATAAAACACCATTATAAAACAGTGACTCAATCGATCAATTAGTTCTTTAATCTAATTGCACTTTTTTCCTCCTCTCCTGCTGCCACATTCTATTCCCATGTAGTGGTCTTTGGGTTCACTGAGAAGAAAGAAATTTGTTGGCTTTTCTCGGAGAGTCGTATCGTTTTCGAAGGATCAGCGCAAGTTTTGTTTATCAGAAAAACATACTCTTTTTTTTCCTTTTTTTTCTTTCTCTTCCGCCTCTTCTACTTCACGACCTCTCTCGCTATAAAGGGTTCCGAATGGGCACTGGAGCGGATGAGGGAAGTTCAGTGTTATTGTTTGGATGCCTTAACTTAATCGCATCTGACCTAAGTCGTTGACTCGAGTTGGTCACCATTTGTTGTAGTTTGTCGAAGCTGAAAATTTATTTAATCGCACTTGTCTCTAGTCGACAACATGGAGACAGTGCCATAACTGTCTGCAATGCTGACCGGCATTGTTAGTCAAACCTAGTTACTTGAATTACGGGCGCACCTATTTCCTGATCGTTCTTTCGTTAACTATTTTGGTTAATGAACTTTTGGAATCGAGCATGAAAAAAATTTACCCCTCCCCCCCCCCCCCCCCTTAAAACTTGATGGTTCGCATTTCAAGGTACGTAGAATACGAAAATGGAATAGTAAAAATTATGTCCGTGCGCTGCGTCCGCCGAACCAGGCACTCTTCGTAGTTACCGTGAACCCAAATTGATGAAACTTGGTTTGTAGGTCATTTGGGGTCTAGTTGGTCCGTGAAGCTCTTCGTTATTGTCGGTCTTCTCTTCTCTACGGGGTGAAAAATAGGGGAAGAAATGTTCACTAACATCCTAGCTCGAAGACTCAATAGAAGGGTATGTGTTATTTTGTACGTTTGTGGATTTTTACGTTTGACCTTGAGGTTTGATTTTTGTTTGATATTTCTAGACCACCCGGATAGGACCAGTCGTTCGTTTGCACCGAAAAGCTTCATCATCATGATCAAAAAACAAAAATATTGGATGACGGAGTCTCAACAGTCGCTCATGGGTACTTGGAGTGACTTAGACAAAACAAATACTAAGAATTTATGATTTAAGTCATGGAATACTAAAATTGATGCCTTAAAACTTACCTAAACCAAATCATAATAAAGAAAGAGTTATATTTTGTGTGTAGTATAATGCTTTTGTACTTATTATATTAATGTAATTGATCTAATTAAAGAAATCCAACCATTTTATTGTTACTTTGTAAACCTTATCGTTTGTATTTACCAAATACACTTCTATAAATAGTTGAAAGATGATTGGTTAAGGGGGGGGGGGGGGTTGAGCGAAGGGTAGTTAAGAAGAGGTGAGTTTGTAAGGATAATGGGGAGGATGAGTTGAGAGATCGCCTCGAAAATTTGGAAAGGTCCATGCATCAGGTAATGAGAGAGAGGGGTGGGAAGGTAGCGGTGGTCCTATAGATGTGTATAGAGTTACTTTAAGTGATGGACTAAAAATAATCTAAACTCGCTAGGTGTGAAAGGTGATGAGATACGTCCGTTGCTTAAAGTATGGAAAAAAGATGATTCTGCTGTATTTTACCTTAGCTCGTGCCCTACAATGGTATAATGCAGTATGTAGACGTTCTAGAAACAAGGAAATAGCTTTTTGGGTTGATTTAGGTTCGATGAGCTATTAGGTCGATCTACTCGTCTATCATGAGGAATGTAAATGTGTCAGGAGATTTTATTTTACAAATCTTACATCGATAGGAGTAGAGGTGATCGTTCTCACTTACTGACCTCACTACAATCGGAGATTATGAATCTAAACTCACTAGGTATATGAAGTGTGATGAGAAACATCTGTTGCTTAAAGGATGTAAAAGAGATGATTCTGCTATATTATGTTTTAGTCTATCCAAAACAGGTGTCGAGGGGGGGTCTTTGTTGTTAGGCGGGTGGAGGGGAATCGCATAGTGAAAGGCGCGCTGCTAGTAGTTTAGTTCTTAGGTGTACGTTACTTCTTAAATATCCTCGTATGCTCATGCTGCCTAAAAATTTGTTTGTCTTGAAAATGTTTTATAGTTTATGGATATAACTACGTACCTACTCACAGAACTACTGTTACGATCATTTTCAATTGGGTATAATAAATTAATTCCCCGGATTACGACATTTAGGTTTACCATTGGGAGATTTCTCTTCTTCTTGTCGCCGGAGGATGTTAGCAAGTTAGCCCGATTGGACTGTAACGCTAGTTAGCGCATGCGCAAACATAGAAGAAGTTAGCTGAATCATTGCCGGTTGGTAAGAGCCCAGACGCTTCTATGAACATATTTTCGGAATCTGACCCTAACTATAATCTGTAAATATCTATCTATTATGTTATGCTTATGACTCAATGAATATAATTCTATTCGAACAAATGCTGAAATTCCCTCGCACTGATTTTAATGAAACCGACTGCTTGCTATAATTTGAACATTTCATCTGCGCTTGCGTGGATGTCAATACCTTGAAAACATCATTGGAATGCTACACATTTCATGGTGTATGAACGCTTGGGATAAATCACCAGATTAGAGTGGATCTGCTTTATAAAGTTGTCTTGCACATTTTCGGTCACGAAGCAAGAAGGTTGAATGTTATGTGCGAATTCAAAACAGGTCTGTTGGGTTACTGCATTAACCATTGAATAATCGAGTTTCAAGTTAGCATCAGTGTTTTTCTGGCAGTGCTGTCCTACATGCTAAAGTATATTCACCCAAGCGTGTGGTACTTAACGGATCTACGCTTCCACCATCATATTCGCTTCATGGACACATCCCGTCTATCAAATGATAATTACCTTCCAACCCACCCCGGTCGCGAAGAGTTTTGATAACTAGAGTTATGCCGACTACCTCTCGGATATTTACATTAGGAATGCCATGATATGGGTATGCGACCGCATGTCAATAATGTTGAAGCTCCTGAGAGGTAAGCTATGTGACATCCCACATATGAACTCACTTGCTAATACCGCGTTCTGTTGTAGCTTGTAGAAGTAGTTTTCTCGCCCTTATAATTAACATATGAGCGGTTTGTTTGCCACTTCTTTCAGGGTGAAGCTTCATTGATGCTTCAAATACACCGAAATTAAATATCATCCTTCGTCCTGTAAATTTCCATAAATAGATGGCAAATATTCAATATAAACGCCAGAAAATAAGTGGCATTTGGTGCTGGTGGTTTTCTATAGCAACTAATAATCATTGACGATTTTCGTTCAGTAGCTTTTCAAATGGTTTTCTTTTGGTAACAGCGAGTGGGAAGGGATGCATGTTATTTTCTAATACTTTGAAGCTTACGAACCCACACGATTCAGTAAGCTCCCATTTGATAAATTATGCAATATTTTCATCGTTGACCTAACACCATTGACAGATCAACTCCCACATACCCTTGAATTCCCGTTCTTTTTCGATATCTTGTTAATCGGAAAACAACGAATGCAAATGATAATAAATCCACTAGCTAATTATTCTGCCGATGAGATTTATGAAAACAAACGTTAGCAATATTTTAAGGATATAAAATTACACTTAAATCCATTCATCATTTCTAGTTGCTATAAAAACCCCATAGCGGAGCACTACTTCCGTTTGATCAAAACTAGTTTCATATTATATTGCTCAATAGTGGAAGGGGGCGATCGAAACTGCAAACTATCGACCGGAGAAAAAGAAATGATTATGATTATAAAAACGCTCAGAGACCTTGTCACATGGGTTTATTATTTTATTGAACATACCTACAGACATGTTAGCTGTTCATTTATTGTTTCTCAAAAACACGAATTAGGCTCCTTTTTTTTACAAATTATAGTCCCATTTAATTATCTCGATTCACCTGTTGCTAATAGTTCTAGTGTTATTATACAAATTTATGTGGTTTCAGACAATAACCCTGGTTTTTGACCCATAAAAAATGAATGTTGGGAGGTGAACCTTCATTACAACCTCAGTTCTTCACTCTTGTCAAAATCAACTTCATAGTCGATCTCCTCGCCCTAATAAACATAGAAAACGATACCTCACAAGCCTATGTTCACTAAAACCTGAAAAAACCCTTGAAGACGCCTATTTTTACACCCGTTTTTCACCCATGACACATCTGGGTGAATTCCGATCGGGCTGCCGAGCTTCGTAGCACAACTAGGACCCAAATTATTTCCCAAATGGGGACCCTAACTGTGAGAGGAAGAGTGACGATTTTAGACAAATATTTAACGTAAATTTAACGTAAATATTTAACGTAAAACCTCAATTTTCCTCTCAATGGTCAAAATCGACTTCATGTTCGGTCTCCTCGTCCTAAAAAAAACTGGAAGGCGATGGATGCATCACAAGCTCATTTTAATGAAACACCAAAAAACCCTATTTTTACGCCCATTTTTCACCCATAACACCCTTTGGTATATTCCGATTGGGCTGCACATTTTTGGGACACAACTAGGGCCCAAATGGGGATTGTGTGCTAACGAACGATTTTTTAAGACCAAAAATGACGTACATATGTATGATTCGGCGGACGGACATTACGTTTTTGGAATCTACGCACAATGAAGCGTAAAAGAGAAAACTTTTGAGGGTGTTTTATGTAAAATTTTTGCTGAGCCAATACATAGGTGTGTTATTCCCAGAATAATAAACCGAAAATCATTTGAAATATCAACGTAATAATATAATGACCATAATTAATAAAAATTACGGTATAGTTTAGCCGATTCTTCTTTGTTTTCCAAGTTTTACGAAAAAATTGCAAATGATTACACAATGGGTGATTATTTCAAATATAGGTGCCCCGTCTGCGTAGATCACTGTTTTCTGTGATCAATACTTACTCTCGTGCTCCCCCCCCCCCCCCCCCAGGAAAGTCTTAGATTCAAAGAAGAAAAAAAAAGGTTCCATTCATGCAGTATGACTGTGAGGGCGAAGTATCAAAGAAATATTCGTACTATTGTGTAAATGCTGCAAATTATTACACAGCGGTTTATTATTTGCCTGTACAGATGCCCCTTCTGCGTAGATCATTGTTTTCTGGGGTTAGTACCTACCCTCGAGGTCCCCCAGGAAATTCTAAATTGATTACCTACTAGAGCCAGCCCGGGAAATCCAGTTTCATAAAAATGCGCTGGATTGAATAATTCAATCATTAGTTATTTGTTGTTATTCATGAAGCATAACGTTCGTTCAAGTTGCAAATAATGTACCTATCAACCAATAAAATTCAAAAAAACCATTATTCAACCATTATTCAAATGAAATAATATCACAGAACAAGCAACTTGACTTCATGCGGCCATCGGTGATTGATTATAATCAGGTGTTGGCTAGCAATGATATCTAAGACGGATTTATACCGTTTCATTCACGATCATATTGACAAAGCTTTTCGGTGTAAACGAACAGCTAGTCATAAAATGCTCCGGGTGGTCACAAAAAATGCTTTTGTTCGAGATCAATTTGAAAACGTAAAAAAACCATACCCTTCTATTGAACGTCTTCAAGCTACGGCGTTCTGCAAATCTCCACTCCTATTTTTCACCCTTTAACGGGACCTACATACCATGTAGGGTACCCTACAACCCATGTTTATTAGTTTATTTGGAAAAGGGCGGGCGAGCCAGTTGTATATAAGAGAACAAGTCGTGGTATAATAATAATGCTAATGAATTATGATGATGATAATGAGTAGTAGTAAGTGTTACCATTCATGGGTTCATGGTAACTAAGAAGAGTACGAATTACGACGGACGGACAGAAATCTTGGTTTATTATTTTCAATAATAAACCTTTGGAATCGAGCATGAAGCAAAAAAAAAATTGATGTTTTTCGTTCCGAGGTACGTAGAATCCGGAAAGAAAAATTTCTGTCCGTACGCCGTACTTCGCACTTTTGTTAGTTACCATGAACCAAAATTAATGAAATCTGGTTTGTAGATCTCATTCGGGGTCTACCTAGTTGGTCCGCGAAGCTCGGCGTTACTGTCAGTCATCTCTAAGGGTTGAAAAATAGGGGTTGGATTTTCAGAACGCCGTAGCTCGAAAACTTTCAATAGAAGGGTTTGGTTTTTTTTACGTTTTTAAATTGATCTTGAACTACAGCATTTTTTGAAACCACCCGGAGCATGAACGACCAGCCGTTCGTTTGCGCTGAAAAGCGTCGCCAACATGATCGTGAATGGAACGGTATATATATTATATCCGGCCCACATATCATTGCTGGGGAACACATGATTATAATCACTAATGGCTGTATGAAGTGGAGTTGGTTGTTCTGTGATATAATTCTATTTGAAAAATGATGGCTCTTATTGGTTTTGTTGGTAGGTACTTCTGATATTTGAGCAAACGTTATGCTTCATGAATGACGACAAACAATTAATTATTAAATTATTTAATCCCGCGCATTTTTATCAAATTTAATTTCCGGGCTAGCTCCAGTACTCGATTTAGTGCCTCCCTGGGAGGAGGCGCTAATGAACCGTTGTGTAATAATTTGCATCGCTTTTGATTCCATTTTCGGATTCTACTCACCCTGAAACGGAAACCGTCATATTTTGTTGGTGTGCGTAAGGGGGGGGGGGGGTAATTTTTTTCCCATGCAATAGATCCCTAAGGTTCGTTATTGAGAATAATAAACCAGAATTAAGCCTTTGAGCATTTAGATAGCCCTGTGCAGCACAAGTGATGGTGTGATCGTCAGACTTTGTTACGATACAACATCGTACACCCTTCGCACAAGTTTGTCATGTTACGGCCATTCAAAGGCTTTTGACGTAATAGCAGCAACCCATCACCATTATCCTCCCTCATTCTCGCCTTTCAGTGTTCGTACCTACGACTCTTGTTTCGGATTTTCCCACGAGAACACCATGAAATCGGTATCTCGATTTCTGCCAAAAGGACACTGTTGTGTTACAAGTTACAATGATAAGTATTTTGTGAGCCTCCGATCCTTCTTCCAGAGTAAAGAATTGTTAGTGAACGGGGTAAGCCCAACAGCCCTATCAGGTGGAATAAACCGATTCCCGTGAGGTCACCGAAGCTGAGTGGTTAGTACCGTAATGGGTGACCGTCGTGACAGGTGGTAGCACGTCCAAGTATGAACCATGTAGCTGGGCGAACTCCTGTCCACTCAAGGGGGTGAGGCGATGAGTAGCCGAGTAAAAAGCGACATGATAGGTGCGACCACGTCCGCGACGTTGGCAGGGCGCAGGGCAGTCGGACGAAAAGCCAGCCTGGAATTTACTTACTTAGGACTTTACTTTACCGAGCGGGGTAAGCCTTTTGGATCGTACATTAGACGCGGTTAGTTGCCACGTTAGAGTCGAGTTGTCAAAGAGGGTGTTGCCAAACCACCTCTTATTATATCCCTGTTTCGCTGGACTATTTTTCACAGCTTTTTTTTTCGGTCAACACTTAGCTATTGAGCTCTGTTCAAAGAGCTATACTATATTTTAATGGTTTAAAGTTATCTTGGCCTACTTTTTTTTACGGTCTGGGGCTTGTGTTGTGAGCAAGGCTTGCCTTGTTCGAAAACATGGATGGGCACCGAATTTTGTAGAATCGCTCTTAATCAGTATGGTATTATTATTTCGCACATAGTGAAGAATAACGTAAGGGAGAGCGGGGCAAGTTGTCATGGTTACCATGGCTGATTTTGAGGTGTGATGAAAAGCTACACATCACAGATGATTTGTTGTGGTACGTACAACCTGTTTTGTTTTTTCAATGCATAGTGCAGAAATAATAACGGTATTCCTGTGTTTTTTTTGGAATTATACCATATCAGAGGCTAGCTGTCAATACCTATGGCTGTCACATGTGGCTGTCACTGAACAAAATGAATAATTCTTTAAGTCCTTAGTAAAAACTCACCATAAATTAACAAATAAACTCAAGCAAATTATTTGAAAATTGAACATATTTGAACAATTGAGCAATTGTTGAATTGAACAAATAAACCCTAATAAATTATTGGAACAATGGATTATTAATGAGTAATTTGAAGAAGATACGGTATCCATTAAGAATATAATTTATACCTCCTTCACAGATCGTTTGATTCAGTATTTTTTGCCTCGTACATGAAAAAGACTGCCCCTCATCAATGGTTATTGAGAAGGAAAACACGGTGCATTTATATTTTGATGAAAGCCATGTCAACCCTCTAGATGTTAACAACTTCCCCACAATTCAGTTCTTTCCAATCGTTTTTTTCGGGTCGGACAGCAAAAGCGAACGTTGCTGTCGGAATTTAATGCTCATTGCCACGGTATCGAGGACTCGAGGAGAGTAGTATGAAAATACACTTCGACAAGAAAAAATGTGTTGGGGTTAGTTTGTTGTCAGTTGACATCTTACTCCTCTAACGATTTGAGAGCTTGCCCCGCACAAGCCCTACGAGCTAAACCATAATGACTGTCCCTCACAACAGGAAAACAAGAAAGTCAATGACAATACATCATAAACAGGGAAACTTGCTGAATCCATAATGCATTTTTAGATTTTGAGTTAGCGGAATCAGAAAATTGGTCTAGGCGATGGTTCCTCTTCCTCTCCAAAGTTCTTGATTCCCTTCCAATGAGGCGAACCAAACTGCTACTACAAACCAGAGGAATGCAACAATAATCTGAATATATACTTGATTTTAATATATGATTTTATGACATCTTACCTCACCTGTCAACATGCCCGGTTCTTCCTTTTTTCCATTTTGGTTTATTATTTTCAATAATGAACCTTTGGAATCAAGCATGAAAAAAAAAAAAAAAATCTAACCCCCCTCAAAATTTGATGGATTACGTTTCCATGTATGTAGAATCCGAAAATGCAATAAAACAATTTCTGTCCGTACGCCGCACGGAGCACATTTCTTAGTTACCATGAGAAATAAATTGATGAAATTCGGGTTATAAGTTCCGTTCGGGGTCTAGTTGGTCCTCGAAGCTCGGCGTTACTGTCAGTCATCTCTAAGGGGTTCAAAATAGGGGTTGAAAATTTCAGAACGCCGTAGCTCGAATACTTTTGATAGAAGGGTATGGTTTTTTTTTACGTTATTAAATTTGTGTTGAGGAACAATTCTTTGAGACCACCCGGAGTCCAGCCGTTCGTGTGCACCAAAAATCGTCGTCAACACGGTCGTGAATCAAACGGTATAAATCCGGCCCGGATATCATCACTAGGGAGCTCCTGATTATAATCAAGGATGGCTGTATGAAGTCGAGTTGGTTGTTCTGCGATATTATTTCATTTGATAAGTGATGGACTATTGGATTTTGTTGGTAGGTACTTCCGAAACTTGAACAAACGTTGGAGTATTATTGAAGGGTAAATTATTACACAATGGTAAATTATAACGCAACGGCAATTTGTTACACAACGGTAAATTATTTCAGAACGGTAAGTTATTACACAACGGTTCATCTACGTAGAAGGGGCTGGATTTTGTTGATAGGTACTTGTAGTGATGTAGGAAGCAACAGACGAGGCCGGAAGATTGATTGAGAATGGTTGTATATTTAGTGGCCCCTGGCTCTTTTATATTCCCCTGACATGATCAGAGGGGGGTCGGGGGGTCCCCACTCTGAGGTACTTCATGTTGGCACAAAACATGAGTTGTGGAGGAGCAGCCGATCACAACACTGCTCCCCCCAGAATTTAAGTAAAAAATGAGTTAAATTTTCGTTGTTTCGCTGTGGCGGGTGCCGGGCGTGGGAGGTGCGTGTGCTGGTTGTGGTCGTTCCGTGGTGGCTGTCCAGGTGGTTGCGTGGGTCGTTGTCGTGGGGCGGTGGCATAGAGTGCGTAGTGTTGGCGGGCGAGGCTCGGGCTCCGGGCGTGGTTTGGCGGGAGCGGCGGTTGCCGTGGACGCTGTAGTGGTGAATTTATGGCCATCGTTGTGTGGTGGGGGGCGTTTGGCGGTGTTGCGGTGGGTCCCGTGTTGTACGTAGGTGGGGGTGCCGGCTTACATCTGTCGATTGATACCGATGGCGTGCGGCGATCGTCCGTTAGGTATGTGACTGTTTTCCCGTCGTTGGTTAGCACTTGATGGGGGCCGGTGTAGGGTGGCTCTAGTTTACCCCGTGGTGTGTCAACGCGGACGTACACATGGGTCGCTGTGCGCATGGTAGTAGGCATATAAGACTGTGTGTAGTGGCGGTAGGACTCGTTCGTGCGGAGGGGTACAGTTGTCGGTGGCGGTTGAGTGAACAGATCCCCTGGGAGGCGAGGTGTGGCCGAAAAGTGGAGTTGGGCCGGCGAGTAGCCGTCGTGGCCCGGGCGGTTTCTTAGGCCGAGGAGGAGGCCGCTGAGGTGTGTGGCCCAAGTGCGGGACGTGGCTGTTGCGATTATTGCGTCCTTCAGGACGCGATGCAGTCGCTCTACTAGGCCGTTCGCTTGGGGGTGGTAGGTGTTCGTGTGATGAACCTCCGTGCCCATGGATGTGCAATATTTGTGAAAATCGGTTGAGAGGGGTGCGCATTCGAACCAGCCGGTGGCGCGGTCGATCATCGACAGTATGTATTTTTTTGTTGCCGACGGTGGTAGTGGGCCGAAGAGGTCGATGTGTACGTGTTCGAGCGGCGCTGCGTCGGGAAATTCGCCGAGGGGGGCCCTGATGTGGCGTGTCGTTTTTGCTCGGTTGCAGCTCGGGCAGGCGCGGGTGAATAGCCTGATTGATGAGGTCATATTTGGCCAGTAGTATCGAGCGCGGATGAGGGCGGTGGTTGCCTTAATCCCCGGGTGTGTCATCCCGTGTAGGTGGCGAAAAACTGCGAGGCGTAGCGGCGTGGGGATGTAGAGGCGGGGCGAGGCGTCGGTGTTGTCACACATGATATCGTGGCCTTGGATTCGGTGTGCCGTGAGAGCCATGGTGGCGAGGTGGTCATCGGCGGCCTGTGCGTCGGCGAGTTGTTGGATCGTGAAGGGGGTACTATGACCCGTGACGGCGTGGGCCGTGGTTGTGTTGGCCATTGGTGGTAGGCGAGAGAGGTAGTCGGCGACGAGGTTCGTTGGGCCCTCGGCGTACCGGATGTCCTTAGTAAATTCGGAGATGAATCGAAGGTGCCGAAGTCTCGTTGGCGGGGCCGTATTTGACTGAGTCGCTAGGGAGGTCGTTAGGGGCTTGTGGTCCGTATAGACTGTCAGTGGGCGCCCTTCGATTTGTTGGCGAAAATGCACTATGGCGAGGTATATAGCCAACAGTTCGCGGTCAAATGCACTGTAGTTACGTTGAGCCGGGTTGAGGGTGCGTGAGAAAAAACCCAGCGGGCGTAGGTGCGATTTGTCGATGAAGTGCAGCGCTGCGCCGACGGCGAAATCCGATGAGTCAGTGTGTAGGACGAGTGGTTGGGTCGGGGCCGGATGGGCGAGTGTTACGGAGCTTTCGAGTAAGCGTTTTGCGCGGTCGAATGCGTCAGCTGCGTCGGTGGTCCACGTGAGCGTGCGGTTGTTTTCTTCGCATCGGGTGGTATCATTTCCACTAGGGGGCGAAGAGTAGGTGCGGCTCGTGGTAAGGCTCGGTGATAGAAATTGATGAGGCCGAGGAATGTTCGAAGCTCGTGGACGGTGTTGGGTCGAGGGAATTTCTTGATGAGGGCCGTGCGTTCCGGTAGGGGTGTGATCCCGTCGGCTGAAACGTTATGGCCGAGAAATTTGACTGAGGGTCGAGCGAGCTGGCATTTGGCTGTATTTATTTGTAGGCCGTATTTAGCGAGGGTCTCGAGGAGCGTGCGTACTTGGGTGTAGTGTTCAGACGGGGTGGCCGAGGCGACCAGTATGTCATCGAGGTAACAGTACACGAAAGGTAGGTTGCATAGGACGTGGTCCATGTAGCGTTGCCACGTTTGCGCTGCGTTTCGTAAGCCGAAATTCATTCGCTTGAATTGGTAGGCGCCGAAGGGTGTCAGGATCGTTGTTTTTGGCACGTCGCGCTCGCTGATTTTGCAGTGGAAAAATGCGCGGGCGAGGTCGAATGTGCTGTACACGGTAGTCCCGTACAGGGCTGTTGTGAAGTCGTGTAGGTGTGGGATGGTGTAGCGATCCGGTATGGTTAATCGATTCAGCGCTCTGTAGTCACCGACGGGGCGAATGTCACCGTCGGGTTTCGAGACGATGTGGAGTGGGCTAGACCAGGGCGCTTCCGAAGGATCGATGACCCCCGCCGCTAATAATTCGCCGAAATGGGCCTTTGCTTTCGCGTAAAGGTCCGGTGATAATCGGCGAAGTTTCGCATGACACGGGGGTCCCTTCGTGACGATGTGATGATCGACAGGGGCGTCACATGGTGTGTCGGAAGGTTTGTAGCCATCGAGGAGGGCTTGAAATCGAGGCTCGTTCGCTGTCGTCGTGCAGATTGACTGGCTTGGAGGTACTAGTTCTACTGTTCCGGTGATGTACCGCTGGGTGGCCGCGTTGATGAGTCGGGCGTTGGGTAGGTCAACGAGTAGGCCGTGGTACGTCAAAAAATCGGAGCCGAGGTTCGGTGTCGATACGTCGGCGACTGTGAAGGTCCACTCGTACGGAGGAAGATCCGGTAGGTGTACAGAGGCGGAGTGGGTTCCGTACATCTTGATCTCGGTGCCGTTTGCGGCATGTAAAGCGCTTGGACGTGTGGTTTTTCGACGTAGCAGGGTGTTCGGGACGATCGAGACGACGGAGCCGGTATCTACTAGGAAGTGTAGGGCGGTTCGCTTGCATCTGATGAAGAGCCGAGATGTTGGTGGGTTGGGCACGGCCGTTACGGCTGGTCGGGCCGTGCGTTGGCGTTTCCCGACGGTTTCGTGCGCCAGCTGCAGGGGCTGCGGCATGTCTGCGCTCGGGGGCCCCATGTGCGATGGTAGAAACATAAGGTGGGCGTCGGGCGGCGTGTCTTCGTTGTCGTCTGTTGTGTATCACTTCAACCTCTTCGGAGACAGTAGCCACCCGAGGTGGCGGGGCGAAGGGTAGGAGGTGACCGGCGAGCGCAGCGAGTTTCATAATGTCGGGTTCGTCACGCGCCGTTATGTGTAGGCGAATGCTCTCTGGGAGGGCGCGGAGAAAAAGCTGTCGGACGAGTGGTGTCGGTGTGTCAGCCGGGAGTGCTCGGGTGAGTCGGCGAGCGAGGGCCGACGGTAGCTCGTCGTCGGAGGCCGGTTGGAGTAGGGCGGTGAGCCGGGAACCATCTGAAGGTGCGTGTGTAGCTAAAAGGCGGGTTTTCAATGTCTGGTAGCTGTTTGCGTTCGAGGGGTTGAGGTCGGCGCAGATATCCGCTTGTCGGGGCTCGAGTGCGAGGAATGCTCGGGCGAACTTCGCATGTGGCGTCGTGAGGCCTTTGTGTGCGAGTATGATCTCGAGTTGTGCGAACCAGACGTGCGGAAATGCGGGGTCGAACGGCTGGAGCTTGAGAATCGATGGCGTACTCGCTTCGGGTGTTGTTTTCGGTTTCAGCTCCGTCATCTTCGTTTTCTTGGAAGGTGCCAGTCCGTTGACGTTGAGGTGTCAGCAGGAAGTGTGCTAGGCGCCGGCGTCCGTTTCCTTATATAAGGATCGGAGATGGTGGGGCGAAGTAGCGGGAGGCGCTGCGATAGCCGTCGAGGCGGGCGTCGAAGTGGGGCGCCGCTGTGGCTTCGGTGGGGGCCGCGCGTGGTGGGGCGCGTTGATGCGTAGGCGGTGCTACGACGCAGTCAAACGGCGGGCGCTGAGCGGCGTTGTCGACGTCGGGGTCACCAGTGTAGTGATTGAGAATGGTTGTATATTTAGTGGCCCCTGGCTCTTTTATATTCCCCTGACATGATCAGAGGGGGGTCGGGGGGTCCCCACTCTGAGGTACTTCATGTTGGCACAATACATGAGTTGTGGAGGAGCAGCCGATCACAACAGTACTTTTGCAACTTGAACAACCGTTGAAGTATTATTGATGGGCAACTTATTAGACAACGGTTCATTATACTTGACCATGATGGTAGGTATTCACCACAGAAAACAGTGATCTATGCAGAAGGGACATCTATTTCACTCCACTTCAACAATTTTCCTTCAGAACTCCATTATTTGCGTTTCTTTTTGCCATTTTAGTTACTGTTTGTCATCGAAAAAATTATTTTAGCAACATTTAACTCGTGATTTAGGTAGGTGCCTAGTAACGAGTACGGGGTTAGGTACTAACCTAAGGAGGGTCTGCGATCTACATAATATGTATAGAATAGTACATATTATATTATATAGACGGGTTACCTATACAGAGAGCTGTGATCTGTAACAGAAGGGTATTCTGTACAAAATAGTAAACCGTTGTGCAGGGATTTGCAGCGTTTTTTCTTTTGAAATATTAGTATATACCTGCTTATTTTGATGCAATGTGTAAATTTATTTGTAAAATTAGAAATGTTTGACGAATTGATGTCCTCACTGGTGGCAAGCGCTGGATATAATTTGGCAATACACGTTTGTAATTAAACAAATATCGGGGAGACTCAAGTATCTACTTCTGTCATTTATTTTTCTATTGTTTTTGTTTTCTCCTTTTACTAACAAAGTTGGTTTGGCTAAACGACCATTTTATTCAATCCATGCCTTTTTCAAAGTAGGTACCCAATAGTTCCTTTCCTTTGGCCCTAAATCTGGGGGCTGCTCCATTCGTTATCTGTTTTCTTCCTTGCTATTCTCAGCAGATACCTTGGGCGTTCCGGTCGCAGGACTTCCGGAATGATCGGTGGGAGGGCTTGAGGGTTTTCCCGCGTCCGCTTTATCGAGTGAAAGTGATCGAATCATGCTCTCACTGAAGCACCTGGTTCTCCATTCAGCATTTTTGAGATTCAAATCCTCTCGTCTTGTTTGCCCATCCGTGGGGCCCAATCGTAACGCACAAGGATTCGTAGCTCATCACCTAGGGTTAGGCTTTAGTCAAAGTTGCAATGTGTTAGTCTTCATTACTGCTTCGTTCATTGTAGAAATAGTTGGATCCCAATCTCTGCAAGAGCTTGAATCGTCTATGTTGTTCACAGTTATGAGGGCAATTAAAGTAGTTTAGACTTGCAGCACGAAGTATCATGGTACTGCGTTCCTTAGGAAGGACAGTTACTACGACTCAATTCCTATAAATTTTCACAAAGTAACATGAACGTTGGGAAAAACGCGCTCGTTCCCAAATGTCATTACAAGGGGAAAAGTTGATCCGCTACTCGTTTAATCACAAAGGACCGAGAAATATAGTCTCATCCATTTAATGTCTTCCTTTAATTTGTAACCCCTCTCGGAGAGGTAAAATAGGATTCAGGGGATTAAGGAGGATCTCCAAGCTTGAGACAAACCTCCCCATGATAAATCCGGTTTTTCCGAACTAGGGCTTGAAAGTTGAAATAGGCGATTGTTGGTAAACTTAAGGAAATGAAAATGGTACTTTTCCACTCCTTAATACTTGCTTAAACAAATGTTTGGATGGTGTTGAGTCTTGCAAATCATAAGTAGCTAATTCGTCAACGAAACTAAATCGGACCAACAAGAGCATAGTATTTCTGAAGATGCTTGCGAAAAATTTAGAGAAACCAGTGATGTAGGTACTTCCTCTGTGGTATACCAGTGATGTACTTTTACCAATGATCAATTTTTTCAGTGATGTACCAGTGATGAAACAGTGATGTACTTTTTCTGTGATAGATGATTGATGATCATCTAACGATCTACAACCTGCGTGCGGAATATATGGAAACCATAATAGAGAGAAAATTCCTGATTCGCAAGTTTAGCGAATTTTGAATGAGAAAATCCGCAGTTCCGAAAAAGAAAATCAAAAGTTCTAGCGGTGGCTGTTCTCGAGTCGTTTGTTTTTCCGGTGGAGATGGGGTCGTTTGGTGGAAGCTTAATCGATATTTCTTCTTAACCGGTGATAATATCGCTGGTCTAGAGGTGGGGACTCGAGAGTCCACCGTCATTCTCCTCACACGCTGTCACAAAGTATATACACTGCCAAGGTGATGGCACAGGAGCTTCCTCGTCACGATCAGAGTGACCCATTATGAAATAGAACAGACTCGGAAGCAAAATAACATAACATTACATTACATTACATAACATTACATAACATTACATAACATTACATAACATTACATAACATTACATAACATTACATAACATAACATTACATTACATTACATAACATTACATAACGTGAAATATACATATTACATAACATTACATAACATTACATGAAATATACATATTACATAACATTACATTACATAACATTACATGAAATATACATATTACATAACATTACGTCCATAATACATTACGTCCATTAAACATAATTGCGAAAGTTATGCGTGTTTGAAGAATTTCACGTTGGCGCATGCGCAGGGCGAACCGCTGGCTCTATCATGTTGAAATTTATATGGGACCTCAATGGGCCCTACCCGCTTAATCCCTGAGAATTGCATTGAAATTGGGTGAAATCTTTGGTTACTACGGCTGTAACAAGGAAATTGAATCTATTTCACGCCAGCGCATGCGCAGAGCGCACCGAGGGTCCGATCATGCTGAAATTCATACTGGAACTCACTAGGCCTTGTCCAAACAACCCTTGAAAATTTGAGCGAAATTGAATCAAAATTGTGAAAGTTATGCGTGTTTGTTGAATTTAACGTTAGCGCATGCGCAGGGCGTACCGCTGGATCAATCATGTTGAAATTTGTATGGGACCTCAAGGGGCCTTATCCGCACCATCCCTCAAAATTTGAGCTGAATCAATTCAAAATTGTGGAAGTTATGGCTGTAACAAGGAAATGCGGACAGACTCACAGACTCACAGACCCACAGACCGACAGACACGGGACCAAATTTGTTCAGTAGGCTTTGAAACGCAAAATGCAAGTGGAAATTTTGATTTCTGATACAAAAATTTTTTGGCTCACGAAAGTGAACACAAGGCTTCCGCTGCTTCGCAGACTCGGAAGCAATACATGCATTTTGGAAAAATTTTCGAATCTTTTCTGTTGCTGAGCATTCTGAATCCATCCCAGCATATAAAAAATGATATTTGTATGTATTTATGTAAGTGTGTACGTCATATAATTGATTCTTCTGTGTGTTTATGTATGTGTGAAGTTCATTTTTGGTATCTTCTTTCCTTGGCTACGAGATGGAAAATTCAAAGTTAGTAAAAATGGCTAAAAACCACCCAAGATTGATATAAAATAACCAAAAGTTGTATAGAATAGTAACTCAAGACAGGAAAAGACTGGTTTGGTAATTCAGTACCTAGTTAAAAATATCGTTCACAAAAAGGGGAATCAAATTCGAGTTTCTGGGGGTAAAAATCGCCCGCCAAAAGAAGTTTAGAGTCACCTACTGTGAAAATTCGCTCATATGGTCAAGCTGCCTGACCGTACAGGTTTACTCATTTCATGCCAAGTTCACCCGCAAACGCAACAAAATTTTGAAGATACTCGTACGTTGAATGTTACGTGGTCATTCTTGTTAGTATTACTAGGTGATTATTTAACACTCATGCATCAACAAAACTATGAATTAGAACTATGTCATGTTAACTCGGCTAAACCTTTCTTTGCATAGCCTTTATGAATGTCCTGCACCATAGAGTTGAAGGTAATGTCGGAGAAGTGAAGAGGTCGATGCATACATTCGTCAGGCGTGTCCGGGCGGTGGTGGGGGGGTAAAGGTACGTGTTGCGAATCTACCAGGATCGTTACGATTCAGCGTGGTATATAATTACGCCTTCGGCCCGTAGTACCCATAGTCCGTGCGAGAGGGAATCAGATGTTATGCACATATTTATTGACCTAATGCCTCTTGTATCACTTTATAATAGTCAGAAAGCCCGTTGTATTGAATGCAACGGGCATAAGCAGCCGAAAAGCTATATATTTTTAATAGTTTCTTGCATCCTCCAGTTTTTCATGAGCAAGTGATGAAACCTCATGTAAGTATATTCGATAAGCCGAGTGGCCCGGAATAACACTTAGGATGTATGCAGCAACATGGGGGAATCAATGTCGGATATATTCCCGAAAGCCAACACTTGGCATCCGTATCGCAAGATTAAAAATTAAAATTTCCCGACAATTTAATTTTTTCTAAGATGCCCGCTAATCGCCCCGGAAGCAAGAATAACAAAATACAATGCAAACCTCGTAGGTTGAAAAGGGGAGATATTAACCTCAGAGCTCACTCAGCTGAACAGGGCAGGAACCAACTTCTTCATTCTTACCGAGCCGTCCCACATTAGCGCCATTCAAAATTTGAGCTTCGTGGGTAAAGGAATGAAATTACCCTTAGAGCTCAATCAGTTGATAAGGAGAAGAACCCACTTAGTCATCCTACCCAGCAGTCCCACAGAAGCTTCATTCAACATTTGAGCCATATTGGATGAAAAGGAAAGAAATTGGTCTCACAGCTCATTCAGCTATCAGGGCAGGGACCCACTTTGTCATTCTTACCCAGCAGTCCCACAGAAGTTGCGATCTAAATTTTAGCATCGTGGGTTGAGAAGGGACAAAACCAGCCTCAGATATCATTCAACTGATCAGGGCAGGGACCCGCTTTGTCATCCTTACCCAGCAGTGATACAGAAGTTCTGTTCCAAATTTCAGCCTCGTAAGTTGAAGAGGAAAGAAATTAGTCTCAGACCTTACTCAGCTGATCAGGGCAAGGGACCCACTTTGTTTTTCTAACTCAGCAATCCCACAGAAGCTACATTCCAAATTTGAGCCTCGTGGTTTTATACGGAATTAAATAAATTAGCCTCAAAGTTCAGTGAGTGAGCCTCCTAAGCTGCTCAGCTGACCCACTTTGTCAGTCCTGCCCAGCAATCCCAAGGAAGCTCAACTCGAAATTTGTGACTCGTGGGTTGAAAGGAAAGAAACCATCAGAGCTCACTCAGCTGATCAGGGCATGGACCCACTTTGTCCTGCTAACCCTGCAGTCCCATAGCTACTCTGCGAAGTCGTAGAGACCAAACAATCCCGTCGCAAAGGATAGCCTCGTTTACGACGAAGGACGACGTTTCGAAGATTTGGACTTAGCCTATTGCACCCGCCGATGTTTTCTTGAGCCGTCTGGCCCTGATTGACACACACACGTTGCGTTTTGTATAATAGGATTTCGTTGGATTTCACAATATTGTATCCAATGTGATATTGTAATGGGATAAAAATAACGAACAAAATGAGGAAGAGTGGATTTACTAGATTTACCTGGATGTTTCGCTTATGAGCGTTTTAAACAGACTCATTAAAACAGGATTAGGATGTACTATAATAGCACAAGGTCAATTCGCTATGTTGTATTATTGTAGTGAGAATCCGAGTTAGATCCTCTGTGAAGTGTGTATCAATAATACCTACATCTTGTTTTAGATTTCAAAAGCAAATCAGAAACCGAGGATGAAACACGCGAACGAAGGGATGAAAAATGAAATAGAGCTGGAAGAAAGGAAATAGAATATATTGAAGGCTAGAGGAAATGAGATACTTCTGACAATGGATGAGCAAGGCCCAAATACAAATCTAAAATGCCTTCCATTGCCTCACAGTTCTGTAGGATTTAACTTACCAGTCGAGGTTTCTGTTTGGATATTCATGAAGATGAGGGAAGAACAGATTTTGTAGGACTCCTTCTGAATAATTTGATGAAACTCTTCATGATGCCAGGTGCTTGATGATAATGTCAGATATAGGTACAACTGTCGTTCAGGCCGCTGTGAATCCGACATCATTCGCCAATATGCCCAATACCTACTGTGTAACACCGATGTACATACACTAATAAGAAATATGGTCCTATTATAACCTTTCTTACAATCGAAACATTTGCATTTGTTTTCAATGAACGTTTTTCAATTTTCAGATAGGGTTTTCATCGGTCCTTGGGGTCATAAGAAGCCCTATTGAGTTCACGCGTGCTTTCGTTTCTCGGATTCGAAGCTCAGTACATTCTTATAATTTTCCCATGGTCTTTTATTTCTGTTTGTAAACGGGACCTGGGTGCCCTAGTGATATTTCTTCGTGATCAAAATCGCTGAAGTCAAAACTTCTTTTTTCGCGTCAGAGTTATCAATCATATTCCTTCCCCTTGGAACTGTCAGAGATTAAGCAGAAAGCCTTCCGAGGGGAACGGAGGAGCAGCTTCGATTACCTTCACCGGTTTCGGGATATCACCTGAGGTGGAATTGATGTTGGGGAATAACAATCGACTCGAATTAAAGGAAGCACCTGCGCCCCGCTATTGGTTTATTGTTCTCAGTAATGAACCTTTGGAATCAAGCATGAAAAAAATTTATGCCCACACCCCCCAAACAAAATTTTATGGTTTCCGTTTCAAGGTACCTATGTAGAATCCGACAATGCAATAAAAAACGCTGCAAATTAATGCACAGCGGTTTATTATTTCTCTGCATAGATGCCTCTTCTGGTAGATCACTGTTTCCTTGGTCAATACCTACTCTCGAACTCCTCCCAGGAAACCCCTAAATCGTGTGTTGGAGCCGGCCCGGGAATTACAGTTTCATAAAAATGCGCGGGATTCAATAATTCAGTCATTAATTATTTGTTGTTATTCATGAAGCATGATGTTCGTTCAAGTTGCAAAAGTACCTGTCAACGCAATCGAAAAGAGCCATCATTTTTCAAACGAAATAATATCGCAGAACAACCAGCTCGACTTCGTACAGCCATCCGTGGTTATAATCAGGCCCCTAGCAATGATATCTGGGCTGGATTTATACCGTTCGTTTCACGATCATGTTGACGAAGCTTTTCGGTGCAAGCGAACGGCTGGGCGTACAATGCTTCGGGTGGTCTAAAAAATTCACTAGTTTAAGATCGTTTTAAAAACGTTAAAAAAAACTGTGCCCTTCTATTGAAAGTTTTCGAGCAACGGCGTTCTGAAAATTTCAACTCCTATTTTTCACCCCTTAGAGATGACTGACATTAACGCCGAGATTCGCGGACCCACTAGACCCCAAACGGGACCTACAAACCAAATATCATCAATTTTGGTTCAAGTTAACTAAGGAATGTGCGAAGTACGGCGGACGGACAGAAATTATTGAAAATAATAAACCGAAATTTCTCTCCGTACGCCGTACATCGCACTTTTCTTAGTTACCACGAACCAAAATTAACAAAATTTGGTTTGTAGGTTCCGTTTGGAGTCTAGTTGGTCCGCGAAGCTCGGCGTTACTGCCACTCACCTCTAAAGGGTCAAAAATAGGGGTTGCAATTGTCAGAACGCCGTAGCTCGAAAACTTTCAATAGAAGTGTATGGTTTTGGTTTGTTATTTTCAATACCTTATGAACTTTTGGAATCGAGCATGAAAAAAAATGTTGCACCCTCAAAATTTTATGGTTTACGTTTCAAGGTACGTAGAATCCGAAAATGCAATAAAATCAGTAAACTGATGACGAGTATCTACACTGCATGCAGATACATCTGATCATGGATATGTCTGTTTGTAGCAGTAAGGGAGAAATAAAGTAATTTGCATAGAGTGATTGATGATTAAAGTCGTGAAAAAAAGTAAACTACACTGACAAAATATTATTTTTATTCATTCTAACGATATGCACTACATGTAGGGATTGATACATCACTAATGCTGAGTAAAGTTGTGGTATGAAAAATATGAAATGTAATTCCTAGTTTGTATATACTAGATGTGGCGTGTGAAAAAAGCATCAATACGCGTGTTACTCCTTGTTGTTGAAATTTCTGGATTGTTATTCAGTTCAAGGTTGAATGTTTCCTTCATAAACTCAAGAAACTTCACACGGTCACCGCTCTTGAGATCAATATTCAAAACTCCACATAGAATTATTGGAATAAAATGGTATTCATTTTCTCTGACAAACTCAAATATGCCATCATATTCAGTTCTTGGCACCAAATTACGGCTTCATACAGTGAATAGCATTAGCTTCAGGTGCCACTCAGCTGATCCGGGTCCTGGGCAGTGTCAAGTTAAAGTCCTAAGGAGCCCACATACCAAATTACAGCTTCATAGAGTAAATTGCATAGAAATTAGCTGTAGGAGCAACTCAGCTGATCTGGGGCCTGGGCAGTGTCAAGTTAAAGTCCTAAGGATTGTAGATTGTAGATTGTATTTGGGATCGCTCAGGAGTGGGGGTTGGTTGCCCCAAAGCACGGAAGCCTATTGGCTTATTGTACTTTTCCTGAGTGTCCCAGTTTAATCAAATAACCCCAGGCCCCTGGTGAGGGTTGTTAGGTTTTTGATTATATTTTCGCTGGGAAATTCCCTCATTGGGGTTGGGGCCCCAAAGAGGTTGTACCTGCGCTGGGCGAGTGCTGGGCACTCAAATATTATGTGGGATACTTTTTCTTCTGCCTCCTCACATAATCTGCACTGGGTTGTTGATTGTGTAACCCCTATGCGACTTAGATGGAAGCGCAGGGGGAGGAAGCCGGTTAAGAGGCCGACTGTTTGCCTCAGCTCTCTGCGGTTTAATCTGAGAAGCTCCTTAGTAGCATTGGAGTTGGGTCTAGCCATCATCCGCTTACTATGAGCATGTCCATCTATACGTGACCATCTTTTGGTGGTCTGAGTGCGGACCCACCGGTTGATGGCCCCTCTGATGGTGGTTTTTGATAGGCCGACCGCCGGTTCTGGGCCAGTGAAGGGTGTTTGAGAGCCCTTTCTGGCGAGAGAATCGGCGTTTTCATTGCCTGTGATTCCTCTATGGCCTGGCACCCACTCCAGAGTAACTCTGTTGTGTTTCGCCAGGGCGTTGAGAGTTTGCATACAGTCCCAGACCACTCTGGATGAGACAGTGGGGGCTGTGAGTGCTTTTATCGATGCTTGGCTGTCCGAGAGTATGCGGGTGTGGGATCCACGATGTCCCCTCCTCAAGCTCTCAGAGGCGGCAGCATCAATTGCCAATATTTCTGCCTGGAAAACGGAGGTGTAATTCCCTAGTGGGGTGGAAAATTCCCACCTGGGTCCTGCTCCGTACACTCCAGCACCAGTACCTGCATCCATTTTTGATCCATCTGTGTACCAGATTATATCGTTGGAGCAGCATTTTTTCCAGCCATGCCCCGCCCACATCAGCACGGATGCATATGGGCGTGGTTGAGGTAGGATTTTTGGCATAACATCTGCCACCATGTCGAGCAGTGGTTCTTGTATAGCCTTTAGTATGTTGGTGTGACCTGGGTGGGGTGTATCCCGCCAGGTACCATTCCATTTCAGCCTCAGGGAGGCCATTGCGGCCTCCCCTTTAATGTAGATGTCTATTGGGGGTAGGCCCAGTAGAATCTCCATGGCTGCAGTGGGTGTACCATGCATAGCGCCTGTGATGGTTAGACAGGCCAGTCGCTGTACACTGGTGAGGGTTTGGCAGGCCCCTACCTGACTGACCTTTGGCCACCACACTGCGCAGCAGTACGTAAGAATGGGTCGAACTATCGCGGAGTAGATCCAGTGGACCATCCGCGGCTGTAGGCCCCATGTTTTTCCGCATGTGCGTTTTGCGCACATAAGGGCTCCCTTGCCCCTATTTGCTATGTATTCAAGGTGTTTGTTCCAGGTGAGTGTTGCATCCAGGTAGACGCCCAGGTACTTCACCCCACGCTGAAACGGTACCCTTGAATTGTAAAACTGGGGTTCTGAGAGACCTCTCAGATTCCTCTTTCTTGTGAATTGAACCAGCGTGGTTTTATTTGGGTTTACTTTTAAGCCCTCTGTGCCACACCAGTCTTCCACTGCTTTCAGAGCTGATTGTGTCAGATCTGAGACTGTGCCGACAAAGGGACCCCTAACTAGGATCACCACATCGTCAGCATAGCCCTGTACGTAGAGGCCTTGACTGCTGAGTTTCTCCAGCAGAGAGTCCACAACAAGGTCCCACAGAAGGGGGGACAGTACCCCGCCCTGCGGGCAACCCCTTGCCACAGACATCTCCACGGACTCCCCAAGGAGCTCTGCCTCTACTGTTCTGCTTGTCAGCATGGTTTTGATCCACCTACACAGGGTGTCGTTTGTTCCATGCTGGCGCGCTGAGTTTATAATTGAGTCTATAGAGGTGTTGTCAAAGGCGCCCTCTATATCCAGAAATACACCAATGGCAAGTTCCTTAGCTGCTAGCACCGATTCCACCCGTGATATCAGGTGGTGCAGTGCTGCCTCACAGGATCTGCCCGGTTGATAGGCAAACTGATTGGTGTGTAGAGGCCTCTCTGAGAGAGAGGTTTCCCTCAGATACCTGTCAACCAATTTTTCTAATGTCTTCAGGATGAAGGACGTTAGACAGATGGGTCTGAAAGCCTTTGCCTGGTTGTACCAAGGTTTCCCTGGCTTAGGCAGAAAGATGACCCTTGCTTTGCTCCATCTTTGGGGTATTGTACCTGTTGCCAGGCAAGCCCTAAAGAGAGCACTCAGTATCCTGGTTACCCCATGGCCCCCCTCCTGAAGCAGTTTGGGGATAATGCCATCTGGGCCAGGCGATTTGTATGGGCTAAAGGTGCTGATGGCCCACTTGATTCGTTCCATGGAGGCTACACCCTTTGCCACTTCCCAGTCTGCTCTGGTCGCTCTCCTACCCTGAGCCCCGGTTGGTGGGTGAGGTGAAGGTCCCTGAACGTCGGTCACCACTGAGCCAGGGAAGTGAGTCTCCAGTAAGAGTACTAGAGTGTCCCCAGCTGTTGTGGTGTAGCTTCCATCTGGTTTAACTAATGTGCCAATTGGATTGATAGGAGCCTTAGATAGGACTCTTTGGAGTCTTGCACATTCTGAGGTGTTTTCCACCTCTTCACAGAACTTCCTCCACGTGTCCCGTTTTGATTTCTTTATAAGGCTCCTGAGTTGGGCTAACTTGGTCTTGTAAGCATCCCAGTTGCCCGTCTTTTGCGCCCTATTATATAGTTTGCGTGTTTCACGCCTTACGACCTCTATCTCCCTGTTCCACCAGGGAACCCCGGTGGTTGAGAGTTTAGTTGTCATAGGGGTGTGATTGTTGAATGAGGTGAGTAGCGCCTCTTCCAGTTCTCCCGCTACTGCCTCGATATCGTCTATGTTGTGCAACTTGGTTCGAGTCCCTCTCAACCAGCCCTCCACTTCCTCCCTCTATGCCTCCCAGTTCGTCTTCCGTGGATTGCGGTAAGATTGCTGTGTTTTACCCACGCCTTGGATTTCCACAACAATGTACCTATGATCCGAGTAGGAGGGGATATCGGATACGAACCATTTCCTTATTCTCTGATCTAGTGGAGGGGTAATAATGGTAATGTCAAGGACCTCTTCCCTGTTGGTGGTGACAAATGTTGGTTTGTTTCCCCGGTTTGCTACGTATAAAGTCCTAAGGAGCCTACATACCAAATTACAGCTTCATAGAGTGAATTGCATAGAAATTAGCTGTAGGAGCAACTCAGCTGTTCCGGGGCCTGGGCAGTGTCTAGAGTCCTAAGGAGCCTACATACTAAATTACAGCTTCATACAGTGAATATCATAGAAATTAGCTTCAGGAGCCACTCAGCTGATCCCGGCCCTATGCTGCTTAAAGTGTAAGTCCTAAGGAGGCGACATGCCAAATTTCAAGTCTCTACCACCACGAGAATTGCGCCAAAAACGTTCACAGTATTCAGTAACTTCAGTAAACTGTATAAATGAAACTGAGTAAGAAATGATAACAATCAAAAATGTGATAAGAGCGCTAGTGTCACGTATTTCCTAGTATTAACAGCGTCATTCGGTCGTGTTGGAAATCGTTTATAGAACCTATGCATTCATGTTTCTGCCAAACGAAAATTTTGTTTATAGTTCGATCAAATTAGTTTAGGAATGTAGCCAGGTGCCTAAGGAGGGGGAAGTTTGTAGCTTGAGATGTGTACATTTTTCACATAAATCAAGAGCTTTCCAACGAGTGGCGAACGATTTCTGTGCGATGAAAATTGCGGAAGTTACATTTACATACCAACGGGTTGGTTGTACGTGAAAATCGACCGAAATAGAAACGTTGCATTTTTTTGTGTGTCGCAAAATTTTGCAAGACCCCAGGACTATTAAGATTTATTAAATTTTAAGACATATCCATGTCAAAAAATTTCTGTCCGTACGCCGTACTTCGCTTTTTTCTTAGTTACCATGAACCAAAATTAATGACATTTGTATTGTAGACCCTGTATGGGTCTAGTTGGTCCTCGAAGCTCGGCGTTACTGTCGGTCATCTCTAAAGGGTGAAAAATAGGGGTTGACATTTTCAGAACGCCGTAGCTCGAAAACTAAATGGAAGAGAAGGTATATTTTTTTTAACGTTTTTAAATTGATCTTGAACTAATTAATTTTTTTGACACCACCCGGAGCATTGTACGATCAGCCGTTCGTTTGCATCGAAAACCTTCGTCAACACGATCGTGAATCAAACGGTATAAATCGGGCCCAGATATCATCGCTAGGGAGTACCTGATTATAATCAAGGATGGCTGTATGATGTCGAGTTGATTGTTCTGTGATATTATTTAATTTGAAAAATGATGGATGTTGTGGATTTTGTTGATAGGTACTTTTGCAACTTGTTTAAATTGTTGTTGAACTAAACAATTTTTTGAGACCACCCGGAGCATTTTACGACCAGCCGTTCGTTTGCTTCGAAAAGCTTCGTCAACACGAGTAACTTTAAAGTTATGAACCCGGCCCAGGTACCATTTCAGGGATTGCCTGATTATTATCACGGATGGCTGTTTGAAGTCGGTTTGGGTATTTCATATGAAAAACGCTGCAAATTATTACACAAAGGTTTATTATTTACGTGTATAGATGACCCTTCTGCGTAGATCACTGTTTTCTGTGGTCAATACCCCCGAGCTCCACCCCCCCAGTTCCCAGGAAAGGCCTAAATGGAGTACTGGAGCCAGCCCGGGAAATGAAGTTTCATATAAATACGCGGGAATCAATAATTCAGTCGTTAATTATTTGTAGTTATTCATGAAGCATAAGGTGAATAACCATATAAGGTTATTAAGGGTATAGGGGTTGAAATATCCACGACGCCGTTATCTCGAATTCTTTTACGGCTTTAAATAGTTCTCGAACTATTTAGTTCGAGGGAGTTTTTTAAGGCCACCCGGAGCATTGTACGTCCAGCCGTTCGTTCACAGTAAGCAGCAGCGGTGCGTGGGCTCTGAAAATGGTGGGCCACCAAACCGCAACACAAATCAACAGATTTTTCTATAAAATACCTGTAAATGCTTTCCTACTGTGGATTCTTCCTATGAGAAATGGGTAGATTTTAATCAACCGCAGCTCTTAGCAAGTCAGAATGTAAGCACTGTGTTCACAGTAGTTCTGACCAGTACACGGGATTACCAGAAGCTAAAAGTTCTATAGCTTCATACGAGGAGGTGGCCGCGGGGCAATCCCACCCACCCACCCACTCCCAAATATAAAATATGTACAAAAATGTGTGAAGACAACGGTAAAAAATATGAGTAATGTCGTCGTTAGGTAGCTAACCACCACCACCACTTTCAGAGCACACAAGAAAGAGATCACGAATGATCACGGGTGATTTGTTTTATAAAGTATTTGCTGAATAAAAACGCTGCAAATCCCTGCACAACGGTTTATTATTTTGTACAGAATACCCTTCTGTTACAGATCACAGCTCCCTGTATCTGTATAGATAACCCGTCTATATAATATGTGCTATTCTATACATATTATGTAGATCGCAGGCCCTCCGTAGGCTTTACTAGGTACCTACCTAAATGACGAGTTAAATGTTGCTAAAATAATTCTGTTGATGACAAACAGTAACTAAAATGGCGAAAAGAGACGAAAATAATGAAGTTCTGAAGAAAAATTGTTGATGTGGAGTGAAAGATGCCCCTTCTGCGTAGATCTCTGTTTTCTGTTTTCAGTACCTACCCTCTGGTCAAGTATAATGAACCGACGTGTAATAACTAGCCCATCAATAATACTTCAACGGTTGGTCGAGTTGTATTGCAAAAGTACCGATCTACAAAATCCAGCCCCTTCTTAGTAGATGAACCGTTGTGTAATAATTTACCGTTGTGTAATAAATTACCGTTGTGTAATAAATTATCGTTGTGTAATAATTTGCCGTTGTGTAATAATTTACCGTAGTGTAATAATTTACCAACAATAATACTTCAAAGTTTGTTCAAGTTTAACAAGTACCCACCAAGTAAATCCAATTAGTCCATCACTTATCAAATGAAATAATATCGCACAACCAACTCGACTTCATACAGCCATCCTTGATTATAATCAGGTGCTCCTTAGTGATGAAATCCCGGCCGGACTTATACCGTTTGATTCACGACCGTGTTGACGAAGCATTTTGGTACACACGAACGGCTGGACGTACAGTGCTCCGGGTGGTCTCAAAAAATTGTTTAGCTCAAGACAAATTTAATATCGTTAGAAAAAACCTTCAATCGAAAGTTTTCGAGCTACGGCGTTCTGAAAATTTCAACCCCTATTTTGAACCTCTTAGATGTGACTGTCAGTAACGCCGAGCTTCGAGGACTAACTAGACCCCGAACGGAACCTATAACCGGAATTTCATCAGTTTTGTTTCATGGTAACTAAGAAAAGGCTGACAGACAGAAATATTTTTATTGCAGTTTCGGATTCTACGTACCTTGAAACGTAAACCATCAAATTTTGTGGGGGGGGGGGGGGGAGGCATGAATTTTTTTTTTTTTCATGCTCGATTCCAATGGTTCATTATTGAAAATAGGTAATAAACCGAAATGATGGATCTTTTGGATTTCGTCAATAGGACCTTTTGGAACTTTATGCTTCATGAATAACAACAAATGATGATTATGATTGATGATGGTTGACGTGATTCCCTCACAGAAACCACTCCTGTAATATTACGAGAGATTTAACCAAATATACGCGGAGAACGTTGATTTGGTCAACACCGAGGTTTTCCCCCAACCGCCAACTGCCTCGGGTCTTATGGGCCGATTTTGGATAGGGCACGCGTGAATAAGTCCCTATAAAAACAGCCATTCTGGCCCAGCTCTTCATTCGATGGTCCGACTCCGGACTTAGGACTTCTCTCTCGACCCTTTCTCTCTCCTTTCCCTTGCACCTGCTGTGGTGAAAACCGTGAGATGCACTCCCGGTATCTGCTGTGGTGAAAACCGCGGGATTCGTCCTTCTCCACTAACATCTGCTGTGTTAAAGACCGCGGGCCGCCTTCCTCTCCACTAGTACGTGCTGTGGTGAATACCGCGGGGTACTAGCTACCTCATCCCGACGGCTGCTGTGGTGAAAACCGCGGGGCGTTGGTGAAAAGACTCCGAAGGAGCACCTCCTTCCTCATCCACATTCATCCGATCTCATCCACCTTCATCCGTCATGTTGTGAGCATCCAGCACACACCCGCTCACAACAATGATTAATGATGACGATGATTCAGTTATTGAATCCCCCGCATTTTTGTGAAATCTGGTTACCGGGCCAGCTCCAGTACTCGAATTAGGCCTTTCCTGGGTGAGCGCGAGGGTAGGTGCACAGAAAATAGTGAACTAAGAGGTCTTTCCTGGTAAATTATTACACAACGGTTTCTTACGCAACAGTTTTTTACACAACGGTTTATTATGTACCTTATGCTTCTGTAACAACAAATAATTAATTATTGAATTATTGAATCCCGCTTATTTTTATGAAACTTTTCCCGGGCTGGCTGTACTCTACTTGATTTATGGCTTTCCGGGTGGGGCAGCTCGAGGGTAGGTACTGACCACAGAAAACAGTGATCCACGCAGAAAGTGAATATATACATGTATTACACAACGGTTTATTATTTTCCTTATGCTTCATGAATAACAACGATTAATTAATATGAGAGTATAGAGATTGAGTTATTGAATCCCGCGAATTTTTCGAAATTTTAATTCCCGGGCCGGCTCTAGTACTCGATTTAGGGCTTTCCTGGGGGGAGCTGGTGGGTAGGTATTGACCACAGAAAATAGTGATCAACACAGAAGGGCACATCTATGCAAGTAAATTATTACACAACGGTTTGTTATTCACCTTACGCTCCATGAATAACTACAGATAATTAATGATAGAGTTATTGAATCCCGCGAATCTTCACGAAACTTCAATGCCCTGTCCGGCTCAGTATACTCGATTTATCTACGCAGAAAGGGCATCTTCTATACAGGTAAATAATAAGTCGTTGTTTAATTATTTTCAGCGTTATTTTATCTGCTTTCTTGAGAGTTGACGCCTGTTTACTTCAGTATCTATCAGTAACCTACTGTAGTATTTGCCTGTCAACCATCGGTGCCACCGAAGCGTTGGGAGTATGCGCGTGAGCGTTTTTTGAATGTCGTTCTCGTCTAACATCACATGGTGAATGTCGGTCATTGAACATCACATGGCGATGTTTATTTTCTACTGTATAAGAATAATGTTATCCTCATTGAGATTCTAATTAGCTGATCCAGTGATTTATTGTTTGGACAGAATAGAAAGAGTGAACTTATCACATGGTTACAATAGCGCCTCATTTCCCATCTTCAGTGGTTCAAATCGTTTCCAAGTTCCATATTATACTACCAGATCAACCAAAAGTTGTAGCTGGTATCTCCTGCGGGATGCATGAATCATGCTGGACGGCATCTAATGTTTATTTATGTATGCATAGCACTTGTTTCTATATCTTAATTGAAGGGTCGATTCAGCTGGTCTACCCGTCACTCAAGCACTTGGAACAAATTCGCAACAGTGCACTTCCTGTGAATTGTGTATGGGGGAATATTCCTTCTCTTCCCTCCAGTGTAGGCCACTCGGAGGCGATTGAGTACATTTCGGTGATTGCCCTCTAAAAGATTGCTGGAAAGATGATAGATCGGAGGGCACGTGGGAGGATAGCTTTTCATTTAAACCATTTGGAGTTTTAATGAAAATCTAATCAAGCAGCCGCCCATATTCTATCCATCACCATCCATATTCTATCTCCATCTTCAGTTGCTCATAAAATGCAATAATACTCAACACCCCAGTTCCATATTGTTGAGTAAGACCTAAATCCCCCCTCTTAACCTCACCTTGAAATCTCCCCAGATGATGAAGAAAAAGTCTCTCAAAGAGCCGCTAAGAGTCCTGACAACTTTTCCGACGAACCCGTTTCTTCTTGTAACTTTGTAATGTTCCCTCGAAGGAATGTCTCGCTAGGTGACAGCCCTTAAAGATGTTCTTGTCTTTTAACACCTAAGGAGCTTCCGGGTGTGCTCTTGCCGTTTCTGAAATTGCGGAGGAGAGCAATATACGTAGAGGCAGGTTAGGCTGTCTCTCAGAAAGAAAAAAACCGACAGTCTGCTCTAATAACGAGCTTCGACCTAAATTCAGGTCGTGAAGTCCCCTCCAACATTTGCACTGCGCAGTCAAAATATCAGTGCCCTGAGTTCTCATTTGAGAATAAAATTTTCTTGACAACATTCGTATAAATTGTGTTGATTTATGTTATGACAAACTTGTAAAATCCTTAAATCACATTGAAGAGTGCGTTGAATACACATGCCGGTGTAGAATGGGTGTGATTTCATAGTCTCGCGTGTGTAGTTGCCCTAAAGGTAAATGTAAACTTTTACTTTCTTATTTCAAGAGGAGGAAAATATCGTCGTCAAAGGTGTTTGATGGTCGGGTTCCCTAATCTTCCTGCTTCATTCCCTTTCTCATTTCCCTCTGCGGTTGGTATCGTTGTCGGTTGCTTGCGTGAAAATGGAAAGGCTGAAACTTGAATTTGCTGGGATTCTCCGTGCTTGGGGAATTTTCGAGTCGTCTCATATTCACGCTGATTTCATTTGGCCGTTCCTCGCGCCCACTGGTGTGTCTTCCAATTCTACGGTGCAGCTTTTACATCGTGTAGAGACAGTTCTTTTCTACTGATTAAACTTGGTGTATAATAAAAAAACCTTATCACTGTGTATATAATACGAATGCCAATGCGCATGATTCCAGGAGATAACTGCTATCCTCTGTTCAGCAGTATCACACAACCAACACATCGCTGAGAATATGATGATTTTTAAAGAAGCCTATGGTTTCTGCTGACTTCTGTGTTTTGTATCTTGCGTTAGAGTAACTCGACGTCATGGATGACCTTGTAGTGGATCTGTTGGTTACTACTCAGAAGCATTGAATTGAATCATTGCATTTTTAGAATGTTACCCAACTTGGGATTTGCCATCAGGACTTTTCCAGGAAATCTATAATATACTTTTATAAAAACAAAAACGCCCACGATGTGTTTTCTTCAAAATGATAAAATTATTCGTTAATCCAACCACCATTAATCATTAATATTATCATATAATTAACTAAGAGAGGTACGATGTAGGTATCTACAAACAGATGTATGAAAAAACGCTGCAAAATATCACAAATCGGTTTACCATTTTTCCGTACGCGAGTGCGTATCCCTCCGGCGTAGTATGTTTTCTGTGGTCAATATACCTATTCTCGTCCTCCCCCCAGGAAAGCCATAAATCGAGTACCGACCGGGAATTCATGAAGTCATGCTCCATGCGTGTTAACTTTTGGAGAAGTGTAAGGCCTTCATAATTATTGATAACCCGTTTAACCTTCAAATCCAAAGCATTCGGCCATACAGGTACACCTCCAATGTCTCCATTTGCTTCCTCAAATTATGCATACATTGTCCAGTGTTACGCTTGTTACTGCGTCAACTACGTACGACCTTTGGTATTGCCAGTTAGGTACTATATTATTACAGTAACGTAATTTCCACAGGATGGAGAAATTCTCAACTCTTCTGTATTTTAATAAGCGTTGACTCTTTGGTTGTGATATTCTGTGAGACGACCTTCTTATTTAAGGATCATCTTCGAATGGTAACGGTGAGCGATAATTATTTTTTGCAGCGTTGTCCTTGCGCAATTCACAGGTGAGATTGATAAGCACTAATTAGGTGCTTACAAGTAGCTATATTGTCGTTCCCAAACATTTCAATGAGATCATAGGGAACAGTTGTTTCAAATTATCTGTGGTTTTGAAAGTTCGAGTTCCTTTTGGTTTATTATTATTTCAACAACGATCCTTCTTCTTCTTCGAGCATGGAAAAAAAAGTTTGATGCCCTTCAAAATTTGATAGTTTGCGTTTCGTCAGGGTAAGTAGGTACAGAATTCTAAAATGGAATTTAATATTTCCGTCCGTACGCCGTACTTTTCTTTCTTACTGTGAGCCAAAATTAATTAAATTTGGTTTGTAGGACTCATTTGGTGGATGAAATTTTTTGTGTGTGTTTGGGGGGGGGGGGGGGTGGGGGGGTGATACTGTAGGTATACATATACGACATGAACCTCTGGAATCAATTTTTCTTCCAGCACCATTAAAATTGGATTTTTGAGTTAGTTTACTTACTATGAACCAAAATTGATGAACTTTAAATTGTAGGTCCCATTTGGGGTCTAGTTGCTCAGCGACAACTCGGCGTTACTGTCGGCCATCTCTAAAGAGTGAGAACAATAGGGTTTGAAATTTTTCAAACCTATGGTTTATGACATTTTTAAATTTATTCCGAATTTTGGAGTTTTGAGGCCACCCGGAGCATTGTACGTCCAGCCTTTCGTTTAAAGTAATGACCTGAAGTTTGTACCGGACAGCTTCATCAACATGAGGGTGAATAATACGGTGTGCATATCTCCAGTCCAGATATCATAGATAGGGAACAGCTGATTATAAACACGCATGGAGCATGACTTCATGAATTCTCGGCCGGTACTCGATTTATGGCTATGGCTTTCCTAGGGGGAGGACGGGAGTAGGTATTGACCACAGAAAACATACTATGCCGAAGGGATAAAAATGGTAAACCGATTTGTGGTAGTTTGCAGCGTTTTTTCATATATATCTGTTTGTAGATAACTACATCGTACCTGTCTTAGTTAATGATATGATAATTGATGATTAATGGTGGTTGGATTAACGAATAATTTTATCATTTTGAAGAAAACACATCGTGGGCTTTTTTGTTTTTATAAGAGTATAATTATAGATTTCCTGGAAGAGCCGAAAGGGTTGGTAAAGTATGAGTTACGATGTCCAAGCCGCGGTTTCTGTTACCTGAGCGTCAGACGTGCATTATGTGGAACCTACCTGGAAATTAGTTAGATTTGCATTATGAGGGACCTTTTAACTAATAAAAACTGTATTGCATTAATGAATAAGTGAATCTAAAAGCTATAAAACTAGAAAATTCATAAAATGAAGGTCAGTTGTCCTGTCGTATAAATTATAATTATGGTTCTTCGACTTTGACACGCTGAGAACTGTGACATGTCGAGGAGAGTGTCGGTGGACCCTCGAGATTCCCCCTCATAGACTAGCGATATTATCACCAGTTAACAAGGGATATCGATTAGGCTTCAACCGAAACGACCCCATTTTCACCGGAATCAACTCGAGAACTGCCCACTGTCTCACTCCCCCCCTCATGACAAACTTCTGGGTAGCAGAAGTATGAGAAAGAAAAGGGGGGTTGAAAAGTAGTGTGAAGTTCTGGTTCAGGAAAGTAGTTTCTCTCTAGTACAGGCATAATAAATACATGATTCCAAAGGAGCAAATTATTTTTAGCCTTCATCGGTCGACTTTCATCGAACTATTGACAACCTTGCTCATGATATTCTCTGGCGAAAGCTTTACGACATGCTCTAGTGCCAAACTCATAAATCTGCTTAGATCTCTTTAGGTATCAAAATTCGGCGTTCAGGGTGAGGGTGAATGGACAGGACACGAAACCCTTTACAAATAGCGAGGGTATTCTGCAGGGGGACGTAATCTCTCCCCTCTTCTTCTCACTTTTTATAGCGGATTTGGATTTCTTTCTTTTGGAGAGGGGATGAGAGGGGTGAATATAATGGGGCAACACGATGTCGTATCACTGTACACTGTTGTATGCGGACGATCTTTGTCTCCTCGCACATATAGTTTTGAAATGCTGAAGACCCTTGAAGCCCTCGACGAATGTTGCCTTCGGAACAGCCTGACTGTCAACCAACAGAAATCAGATGTCGTCGTCTTTAAAAGAAATAGCCTTCCGGGAAATTATACTTTTACATATGTGGTAGCAGAATAATAATGGCTGACCTGTAATTTAGTATGTGGGGGTACATTTCTCGTGATGCGACGAAATCATTGATTCCGATGATGACAAATCGGGAGCGAAGGCCCTTGAGACATAGCGCAAGATTTTTAACTTCGTAGTTTTTGCTACGATTCTGTATGGAGCTGAAGTATGGGGCTTGCTTCATCCGGAAATAATAGAGCAAGTTCATGTGAAGGTTCAAGGGTGCTCTTTTTCTTGCTCCAAGCATCCGGACTAATATAATAATTGTCAGGTTGGAGTTTGGACTCGAGCAGAACACCTGGTGGACCTTGGACTGATGCAGGTAATAAATAGAGTGGTTGGGTGGTGGACGGGGTGAATGGGGGCGGATCGGCTTCCGAGGTCTTCTGTTATATATGAGGTGATATTTTGCTCATCAAACATGCTTTCTGAAAATAAGGTTGGTGCATAACCCTCTGTTCTTAACGCGTCGCGAATTAAATTACATCACGTTTTCTTCCTCAACAAACGAAGAATTGATGACTCACGTGGTGTGGTGGCTTCGCGTAGTATGTAGTTTGAAAATTTAGGCTCCCTCCATCCTCTCCAATCTTTGCAGGACTAAATAGTAATGACTTCCAGTTCACCACCGCGAGAAGAATAAGTAAGTTCAAGTTATGGGTAGGCATACGGAGAATTCAAAATGGTTGACGTAAATACATCCCCACGATATTAATGCGAATTTTTCCGGTTCGTTCGCCTCTAGATGGACTGATGGGTAATAATGGAAGCCTATATTTTTGGCAACAGACTTCACTGTATTTATGCGCCTTGTTACCCAATATCTTCCGTGGATGACATGCCATGTTCGATTCTTACCGTTTCAGTTATTACCCCCCCAGCCCAGAAAGTGCCCAGTAAAGAAATTTCATTTCCACCAGAATTTCTAGAGTGCAACCTTTCTCGGCCCTGGTTAGGGTCGACTCCCACCAGCCCCCCCCCCCCCCTCCCCCATTCATCTCGATAACTAATTCTTTTCACACTGATTTCGAATGTACGTACCTCATTAATAATGTCTGTGAATCCCTGGAATGGATCGTGGAAAAATTTCCATTTGCTTTTACTATTTTCACTTTCGGTTTACTATTTTAAGTAATAAACCTTTAAAATGTAGTATGAAAACGCACTTTAGCCTACAGTACGTCCCACATCGCATTTTCAGAAATACTGGACCAAAATTCAGTATGCTTTCCCATCTGGGCCTAATTTTGCACCGAATTTTCGGGTGAAGTTCGAACAACAGCAAAAAAAATCCTCAACATGAGCGTAGAGCAGTATTTGTTTTTTTCCTGTCAAGAGCATTCAATCATCGAGGTCATGGCCGCCAAATACAGGTCAAGTTAACAGTTATGCAATGAGAGTGGTTATACATTGATTAAGAGAATATTCAGAGACATGTTCAGAGAGTTATATACCCAGCTGTGGTCAGTTCTATCATTGCGTGTCAAATTTCGTGGAAGAAGTTGTTCTGTGCATTCTCTCGACGGCCTAATGATGATGTTCTGACATCGAAAGCGCTCGCCTGCTGGACCTAGTCGACCACCAAGTGACGACGGATTCCACCGGAAAGTATGGTAATGCTACTTCTAACAGTAGCTGAAATAACTGAGTTTAGGTCTCTAATTATTACTGGTGTTTCCCATGGGTTCGATTTGAGCCCTTAAAAGATGTGATGGTTGTGGGAGGGGGAGGAGGGGGTCAGATTATCTCAACAATTTTCTGGAAAAATTACATTCCCGTGTTCTTCAGTATCCTATCACAAACGGTCCTCTCATTTGATGCTAAATTAAGCAGCTCGTTTCATGCTTTTTTCCCCTTCATTTGGCTTAAAAACACTTTTTGTGATAGGTTTATGCAGAAAACGGTTGAACACCTGCTAGGTACTAAAATTAAAATGTATGTTGCAGCATTCTACATGCGCCGAATTTCATTTTTACAGTCGACTGGTGATGTAAGCCGGAAAGAAATTGCTGCGATCAACTCAATAGTCGGAAGACCGGAGCGGAAAAGAAACTCGAATTGAATACCCGGCTAGGGACAACGAATATTAAAACGGGGCCCACAAATACGAGCAGCGCACGGGGTTTCCAAGCTGAGAAATATTATTAGCAAGAACTGAGTGATCCTTTTCAAGGACATGAATCTCGCTAGAGCACCTCCTAGTCCACTTCAATATCCCCTGTTTGGTTTCCCCATAATTTCGAAGGAGCCTGAGCCTTGGCGCTTTAATTTGGGTTTATGGCGCGTGAAAGGCTTTCTTTTTTAATATCGTCGGCGCGGACCCTTTTCCTCTCGTAAATTCGGCGCAACCGAACGGTCACTGAGTTACGGAAATTCGTTTTTCCACCCTGAACCGTCATAATTTACGAACGCCTTGTGTTAGCAGGATGCTTTTTTTTTGTCAGAGAACGTCTTTTAATCATTCGGAACTTATCTGATTATGCTGTCTCCGTAAAGTTTCCAACGGCGCTCGTTGGCTTAGAACACCGTTTCTGAGCATTCAGAATCATTAGAGTCACACTGTTGGTTGAATCGGTACCGTTTTTAGGTCGGTGTGGGGAGGCCTGTGGCCGATCCAGAAGTTCGTCGAGGGATGGTTGATGGGGGGGGGGGGGGGGGATATTACTCAATTCAAATAGTTCATTTCTGTAGTTATAATTAAGCAGTAAAGTTAGTTCAGCAGTATTGTTATAAGTTCAGTTGTATATTTGTAAGTAGAGCAGAGCCCTTAACAAGGGGGTTGGACTTGCTTGCAGTTAATAAATATAATAATATATCAATGTACATTAAAAAAAATACAATGTATTTCGGTTAGAATTATAAAGGAAAATCGGAAAATGATGCAGTTAATAGAATGTCGTTTATTATAATTATGTGACAGAAAATCAACCATTACCTATTTACCCATTTAAAAAAGATTCACATTTTGATTCTATAGGTAAATAAGTATATATTATTATTAAATTTAATTGATGTTATTCACATAATTATGCATAATGTTCACATTACGAGTATGATTCCCCCCCCCCCCCCCCCCTCACACCACTCATCCTTTTACTTAGAATAGTAACAAAGATTCACAAGTTATTATTTATTCGTAGTAACAAAGTGTCTTCCATTAGCCGACTCGATCATTTATCACAATCATTGAAATAAATTACATTTATAGACGTAGCATGGCTATCAACGTTGCTTAGCGGGGCGGGGGCATCGTTGGTAAAATCCTAAACTTCCGTAACTCCGGTCCCTGATGGTCCCGAGGGTTGAAATCTGGTACACATCCTCAGGGGCCCCTCGAGAATGGGTGTACGAAAAATTAACACCGGTGACCCCCAGGGGGCCGAGTTACGGGCGGGGGGGGGGGGGCTACTTATTCTTTCGTGTAAACAGTGTTGTTGGTTGCTTCGGCCAGTGGTCTTGATGAGCGGGACCAGGAGGGCCTAGCACTCAGCAAAACAAAGACCTGGGTATAATATAACATGAAAAACATGACAGGAGACTAGGAATTGGTAATAATACAGAACATACCTAACTCGAAATAAATAACTTAATATAACATAATTTAAAATCACTTGAAAACGCAGACGCACTATTTATTCCTACTGTTACAATAAATTTCACTTCGGTGCAGCCATTGTCGTCAGTAGCACCCACATCATAGTAAACTTTATCTCACAAAGTGCAGGCGTGGAGCGGTAGGAGGGGCCCCCTCCGATTGGAGAAAATTCATCGAAATATCCAATGCAAGCTACGTGTTCAATGGCGGTGTAGGAGGGGGGGGGGGGGGGCTCTCTGGATCCGCCACTTGGGGAGGCCAACCTTATTCTGTCTTTGTGCTTATTCTACTTCAAGATTCTTAGGTGTCGATTTTTAGCTAAACGTTTCGTGTACCTGCTTCGTTTGGACGAACGATTCTAATGATTGAGGTGACGTCAATGTGTTTCAGATGCTTACAGCCAGCTGCTTGAATAGGAAATTCTGTATGAAACCTCTTGGTTTATTATTTTCAATAATGAACCATTGGAATCGAGCAAGAAAAAAAAAAAATTCTTACCCCCCTCTCAAAATTTGATGGTTTACGTTTCAAGGTATCTAGAATCCGAAACTGCAATAAAAATATTTCTGTCTGTCCGCCGTACGCCGTACGGGCCACTTTTCTTAGTTACCATGAAAGAAAAATGATGAAATTCGGGTTATAGGTTCCGTTCGGGGTCTAGTTGGTCCTCGAGGCTCGACGTTACTGTCAGTCATCTCTAAGAGGTTCAAAATAGGGGTTGAAATTTTCAGAACGCCGTATCTCAAAAACTTTAGATTGAAGGGTATGGTTTTTTTTACGATATTAAATTTGTCTTGAGCTAAACAATTTTTTAAGACCACCCGGAGCACTGTACGTCCAGCCGTTCGTGTGCACCAAAAACTTCGCCAACACGATCGTGAATCAAACGGTATAAATCCGGCCGGGAATTCATCACTAAGGAGCACCGTGTCATCAAGGATGGCTGTATGAAGTCGAGTTGTTTGTTCTAACATAATTATTTCATTTGGCAAGTGATGGACTATTGGATTTTGTTGGTAGGTACTTCTGAAACTTAAACAAACGTTGAAGTATTATTGATGGGTAGGTAAATTATTAAAAGATGGAAAATTATTACACACCGGCAAATTATTACACAACGGTGAATTATTACACAACGGTAAATTATGACACCACGGTAAATTATTACACAACGGTAAATAATTACACAACGGCTCAACTACCCAGAAGGGGCTGGATTTTGTTGATAGGTACTTTTGCAACTTGAACAACCGTTGAAGTATTATTGATGGGTAAATTATTACAAAATGGCAAATTATTACACAACGGTAAATTATTACACAACGGCTCATCTACCCAGAAGGGGCTGGATTTTCTGGATAGGTACTTTTGCAACTTAAGCAACCGTTGAAGTAGGTATTATTGATGGGCAAATTATTACACAATGGCAAATTATTACACACCGACAAATTATTACACAACGGTAAATTATTACACAACGGTAAATTATTACACCACGGTAAATTATTACACAACGGTTAATTATTACACAACGGTAAATTATTACACCACGGTAAATTATTACACAACGGTAAATTATTACACAACGGCTCATCTACCAAGGAGGGGCTGGATTTTGTTGATAGGTACCTACTTTTGCAACTTGAACAACCGTTGAAGTATTATTGATGGGCAAATTATTACACAACGGTTCATTATTCTATCTCCGTAGAAGGGGAACCTATACAGGTAAATTATTACACAACGGTTTAGGTAGGTACCTAGTAACGAGTACGGGGTTAGGTACTATCCTATGGAGAGTCCGCGATCTACATAATATGTGTAGAATATTACATATTATATTATATAGACGGATTATCTATTACAGAGAGCTGTGATCTGTAACAGAAGGGTATTCTGTACAAAATAATAAACCGTTGGGCAGGGATTTGCAGCGTTTTTTATTCTGCATTAGACCACCTATGGTTCACAAAAATGTGATCAAATATGGATAAAAGTGGTTGTAATAATTAAAATAGAGTTTGAAAATCGTGAGAAGGGGAAGCTGTCCGAAACGCTCTGTGATTAGTTGTCAAGCGTGTGACGTCTCAGTCCACTAATCCCCGGGGGGCAAGGCGATTTCGATAGTTCTCATTAGCTAACAACTACATTCATGCAACAAGTTTCCTTTTCGTTATTTTCCGCGATGCTTCAACATCATCTAAACAACAGATGTGACAACACCGCATTACCATACTGTATAACAAAAATAAAATACCTCGAAGAAGAAGAAGACTGGAACCAACAACCAAACAAAAACAGAGCTGGACGGATTGGATGCAGAAATCAGAAAGTTCGCAGTGCTATACCTTCATAATCTTAACTTCATAACGTAAGCTAAACTTCTAACCCGCCCGAAAAACGGTTCATTGTTGCGCCGGCTGGCCAGCATACCCGGAAAACGTGGTTTGACCTGATAATGGTAACATGTAAGGTGGTCTATGTAAGTTTGCGGAGATCATAAGTAGATAGATATGAATAGTAGAGAGTTGTCGCAACCAAAAATTGACGATCGGGAGAGAGAACGTAAACGCAAGTGTTACGTTGGAGACGTAAGTTTTAGCGTTTTCAAGACTTGCGTTGTCCAAAACCACGTAACTATTGGAAAGATGCGTGTCACGCATCTCAAAGCTACGTTCTACGTAACTCGTAAGTAAACTTCTTCGCGGATAACCAAATTCGATCTCCATGGCTACGCTATCGCGTCACCCCGAATTTTGTAGAAAGACGGGAGGAACCGGCCTCGAAAAGGTTTTCCGCCGTTTGCCTTCTCTTTATTTTGCGTTTTCTTTAGGTATATTTGGAAGCCTGAACTTCATGTGGTTCGAGTACTTATTCATCTTGAGAATTACCATCCGAAAGCCATGAGCACGGTAAGAGAGTGCCTTATAATTCGCATTTAATGTGGGCATATAAAATATACAAAGAACCCAAGGTCTCACCGTGCCGTGCGTGTGGTTGTGCAGTGAAAGGGCACGATTGCTCTTCTATAAATTGTTCATAACTCATAGAAAACCATCAAATGGAATAATTACTATTACTGAATAATTATGTTACGAGCAATTATGAGAATAAAGAGGTTAACTTGACAGACAAATTACATATCATTGACAAGTTATTACTTTAACGTCACTTCAACATATGTCCGGAGTTACGTGAACACGTAACTTTCTCATGGAACTTACGTTGGATAGTTAGCATCCGAGTTTGTCACCCTAGAACAGAGTTACGTTTTATAGTTGCGTTTTTCGGAAAATGGTTGCGACAACTCTCTAATTACTAATATAGCTACCTGACGGGGATCATATCTCCGTTGTACCTTTGCTTTTCATCGATGGATATATTTTGGGTAGGATAAAATTAATCGTCATTTTGTTTTACTTACCACATACCTTCCGAAGGTAGAAAAGCTGTGCATGCAAAAAGTCAAACGATTGTATTCTCCAAAATCTTTTTATCGTAGGTATTTGATTTTATAAACGAAGCGTTTCCCACCTATAAGCATACAGCATTTCGCAGGGCTTGACGCTTGGGGTTGTTAATGAACAAAAGGTACGGTACATTGGATTGTCATCAAATTTTTTTGAGACCATCCACCCCCAACAACTCTGAGCCGCAAGTAATGGAATGAACTGACTTCGAAAGATATAATGAATTTTATGGAAAATACATCGTAGGTACTTACGTAGGTGAAACGTGTTCGAAGATACAAAGAATCTGTCAGTCTCTTCTGAGGACTTTCAACAGCAATGTTGGGAAGTACCTTACTGTACTAACTTAGGTCAGGAATAGTTCGATAATAGGTAACTAGTAAAATTAGGCTAGCCTAGGTATTGTGGCGAACTGATAGGCTAAGATGGAATACGCTTGTGGTAGAATAATATCGGTGAACGATACCTACGTAATATGGTAATCGCTGGGGAAAAGGTTCAAGAAGAACTCCGTGCGTTTTGTACCCACCTATGAATCAATTCTTCTTGCTGGCGAGTTAGTTAGTGTCGTGAGTCCCTCTCGGGAACACTCCACCAGTAACTTTAAGCTCTCACCAATATCCTCATGTAAAACTTACTTTCCGCTAATAAACTACTGAGTGGGGAGACAGGCAACAGAATCCAGGGAACACAACCTGGGCCCCCCCCAAAACTCCCAACAGGGAGTTGGAGGGAGAGGCCTCCAGTTCCTATAAAACCCTGGATCCTGGGGCTTTAGCTTCATTCGACACTTCCTCTAACCAGCTCTCTCTTCTCTCCTCTACCTTGCTCCTCCTCTCAGATGATCGGTGGATTACCGCCGCCTGAGAATTTACCTCCTACCTCTTGTCTAGATGATCGGTGGACTACCGCCGCCTAGACAAGCACCTCTCCTCACCTAGATGATCGGTGGATTACCGCCGCCTAGGTAAATTCCCTCACTCACCTCTATCCTACCAAAGTCGTAGATGATCGGTGGACTACCGCCGCCTGCGACTTTTCTCCTTCACGCCACCGTGATGAAAATTTAAATTCATCACAGTGGTGAACCCGACGTTCATCCAACCTTCTACCCTCTCTTACCACCTCATGTGTCGCCCCCAGTCTAGTTCAGTTCGGTGTCCCCAATTTTAAATTCAAACTCAGCCTAAACAGTCAGTGTTAAATTCGCAATTTTTGGCCCACCCTCACCGCTCAACTCCAGCTCTCAACTATCCGCCACACGCACCTCCGCTCCCGCAAATTGCGAATTTGAAATTCAAAACTCACAAATTTTGAATTTTAGTTACAGACCTCAGCAATGGACCCGAACTCACCGACGCCGCCACTCCTCCGGCCAGCCACGCTGCAACCGCCGACCGCTGCGACATCTGACGCAACCGACAACCCCTTCACCAGCCTCTCGCCACCCGGCTCATCCGCATCCGCCGCCGCCGCTGCCGCCGCCGCTGCGGCCGCTGCACACGCCGCCGCCGACGTCACGACGGCCTCGGTGTCATTCCCGCTGTCGCTGCCCCCCTTCTACACGCACGACCCCGCGCTGTGGTTCTTCCAAGTCTTCTTCCGCACCCCGCACCTCCACCCCGCGGCGGGACCGGACGCCGTCACGAGAGCGCTGCCGGCCCCCCTCCCTCCACCGGCGCCGCTCCCTCTCCACCGAGCGCCGGCCGACCCCCTCAATCGACCACCGACACCAGCGCTCGCCCGAACGCCGCACCGCTTCCCCCCCTCAGCAACGCAGGGGAAAGTCTCCAGCCGCAGCGACCCCCTCCACCTCCATTCGGCCCACCAGGACTGCCTACCTCCCAGCGGACCCCCCCCCACCGATGTTTCTATCATGTTAACTTCGGTGGGGAGGCCCGCAAATGCCAGCCCCCCTGCTCCTTCCCCTCCAAGCAGGGAAACGCGGACGCCCGCCGGTGAATCCGGCGGGCCCCCCTCCTCGCCAACACGGGGGGGACCACATACAACCCCTCCCCGCCCGCATTCACACCACCACCACCCAGCCACGTTACCCCTCCTGCGCCGCCGCCACGGCTGCCAAGCTCCCGGCCGCGCCTGCCAGCGCCGCCAAAACCCTCACCCCACCATCAACCGTTCCCCCACCTCGGAACGGCCCCTCCACGCCCGCCTCCAGGGCAGCCACCCTTCCGGCCACCACTCACGCCGCCGCTACCGTTCCCCCACCCCGGAACGGCCCCTCCACGCCCGCCTCCAGGGCAGCCACCCTTCCGGCCGCCACTCACGCCGCCGCTACCGTTCCCCCACCCTGGAACGGCCCCTCCACGCCCGCCTCCAGGGCAGCCACCCTTCCGGCCGCCGCTCACGCCGCCGCCACCGTTCCCCCTCCCCGGAACGGCACCTCCCCACCCGCCACCAAGAGGACCAGCCCCCCAGCCGACGCTACCGTTCCCCCTCTCCGGAACGGCAAAGGACCACCCCGCGTCTCCTTCGCAGGGGACCAACCACCACCGACACAGCCGCCCATAACCTCGGACGGCCCAAGCCCCTCCCATCCACCAGACCCCACCGCCTCCGCCATTTTACCGCACTCCACCCCAGCTCACCAGCGCCTCTTCCTGAAGTGCGCTAAAACAACCGTCCCGTTCCTCGTAGACACAGGGGCGGCGCTCTCTATTTTTCCGAACAACATCCTCAGGCGACAGGCGCGTTGTTACCGGCAACTCCTCTACGCCGCCAACGGTACCACCATCCCCTCGTACGGGACGTACCGCTCATCCATCCACATGAGCGGGCTCGCGTACGAGTGGGAATTTACCGTGGCGGACGTGGAGAAGGCAATCCTGGGGGCCGACTTCCTCGCTTATTTCGGCCTCCAGGTTGACGTCCGTAACGCGCGCCTGATCGACCCCTCCACCCAGAAACCAATCCCCGGTTTCATCCATACGGTCGACCGCCCTCCAACCGAGTTCGAAGCCCTCCTCCTCCACTACAAACCCCAGTGCCGCCCCTCAGCACATATCTCCCAAATTCAACACTTCATTGAAACCTCTGGTCCCCCGATTTCCGCCAAAGCCCGCCGCCTCCACCCCCTCCAACTGTCCCAAGCCCGGCGGCATTTTGACAAACTCATTGCGGATGGCATTATCCGCCCCTCCAAATCCCCGTGGGCTTCACCGCTACATATTGTGCAGAAGCCCAACGGGGATATCCGCCCCTGCGGCGATTACTGCCGCCTTAACGCCAAGACCACACCAGACCTCTATAAGGTCCCCCACCTCCGAGACTTCTCCTCCCACCTCCACAACACAACTATTTTCTCAACCCTCGACATCTCCAGAGCCTTCCACCACATAAATATCAACCCGCCCGACGTACCTAAAACCGCCATCATAACGCCTTTCGGCCTTTTCGAGTACATCAAAATGGGTTTCGGCCTCAGGAACGCGGCCCAGACATGGCAGCGTTATATGGATAATATCCTGCGGGGACTACCATTTGTATTTTGCTTCTTGGATGACATCCTGATCGCCTCCCGAAACCCACAAGAACATCTGACACACCTCAAGCAAGTTCTCGACATCTTCTCAGCCGAGGGGCTCAACATAAACACTGAAAAATGCGTCCTCGCCCAACCCTCCGTCCGCTGCCTCGGCCACCAAGTCTCATCCGACGGGATCAAGCCTCTCCCAGACAAAGTCCACGCTCTCACGGATTTCCCCCAACCCCGCACCGTCTCAGAACTTCGCCGTTTCCTGGGTATGTTAAACTTTTATCGTAGACACATCAAACACGCTGCACAACACCAACAACCACTCATACACGCTATCCCACAACCGGCCAAAAAGAACGATAACCGCCCCATAACCTGGACCCCCGCCCTTACAACCGCCTTCCAAACTTGTAAAAAGGACCTAGTAGATGCCGCTCTATTAGCCCATCCCGACCCCCACGCTCCCCTCTCCATCACAACCGATGCGTCCGACTGGGCCATCGGGGCAGTGCTCCACCAACACACCGGCGCCACCCCCCAACCCCTCGGTTTCTTCTCAAAAACTCTGTCCCCAACTCAAAAAAATTACTCCACTTTTGACAGAGAACTCCTCGCCATCCACGAAGCCATCAAACACTTCCGTGACTTCGTGGAGGGCAGGCAGTTCTCTGTCATCACTGATCATAAACCCCTCACACATGCCCTCCTCCAAAATCGTAAATCCGCCTCCCCCCGTCGCCTCCGGCAACTCGAATTTATCGGACAGTTTACGTCCGATATTCGTTATTTGCCGGGGGCCGACAACTGCGTAGCAGACGCGCTCTCCCTCCCCACCCCCGCGCCGGTGGCGGAGTTACTGCCTTTCCCTTCCCCACAAACCCTAAAATCACATCAACAACCCGAATCCGACCCAGCCCTCTCCAACCTCATCTCCGCCTCCAAACTCCAACAGCTGCCGCCCCTCGAGCTCTGGTGTGACGTAACGGCCGACTCACGGCGCCCTTACGTCCCATCCGACCTCAGGCGGCAACTCTTCCTCCACTACCACTCCCTCCACCATCCCGGCATCCAGGCAAGCCGAGACCTTATCAAAACACGGTACTTCTGGCCCCACATGAATACAGATATTCGTACCTGGGTTCTGGGGTGCCAGAGGTGCCAGCAATTTAAGGTCTCGGCTCACCCCCATGTACCTCCTCAACCCATTCCCGACTCCCTCCCGTGGGAACACGTTCACCTCGATCTGGTCGGACCTCTTCCCCCCTCTGAGGGGAAGAAATACTGCCTCACGATGATCGACCGTGCCACCAACTGGGTTGAGTGCATCCCCCTCGCCCACATCACCGCGGACACCGTCGCAACGGCTTTCCTCACCCAATGGGTTAGCCGCTACGGTTGTCCGCGACCAATCACGGTCGATCAAGGGAGGCAGTTCGAGTCCACCCACTTTTCAGATCTCCTCCGTTCCCTCGGGATCCAGAAAATCCGCACCACTCCTTATCACCCCCAATCCAACGGGAAAATGGAGCGGTGGCACTCGGTCCTTAAACAAGCCATCTCCACATCAGCCACATCCCCCTCATGGACCAAAACCCTCCCCTATGTATTACTCAGCCTTCGTACTTCCGCCCGTCCTTCAGACAACACAAGTCCCGCACAACACGCTTTTAGAGACCCTCTCCGTTTACCAGCCGACATTTTCACTCCACACACCACCCCGTCAATTAACAGGGAACCACTCCGCACAACAACACCACACAACGACACCACCTATCCCAAACGTTTTTACACAGCCACTCACATGTACTTGAAGGAGCCCGGCATCCACAAAACATTTCAACCTCTCTACGCCGGGCCCTTCCACGTCATCCGCTCCACACACACCACGGCTACCCTGTTAATTGACGGGAAGCCCCACACTGTACCCCTCGCCCGATGTAAGCCAGCCCCAGTCCTCCCCGACACTTCGCACCACACCACGCACCCGACCACCCCCACACCACAAACGCCACACGTCGCCTCCATTTCACCCACCGGACCCCAACGTCGCCGCCTCTCTCCGCGACGTCCCGGGTACCGGCTCCCACCGGCTCTTCCCCTTCACCACCGCCCCAGCAGTGAAGGGGCCCCTCTATCAGTCTTCACTAACGTGAAGACTGTTAGAGGGAGTCGCCTCTCTCACCCCATCACCTCACCACCAATACACACTCACTACATTACACTGCACACTCTCCACACCCAGGGAACGGCGGACTTCCACACCCCATATTTGTACCCAACCCTGTTCCCCTCTGTAAATACTGTCCAAATTTGTAAATACCAACCTTGTAAATATTAGTCCACTATACCATTGTAAATATTCATCCATGCTATTCAACTATGCTATTCAACAACACTACTATTCTGTTCTATACTACTATTCTGTTCTATACTGTTCTATACTATTCTGTTCAACTACTCTATTCAACTATTCTTGTAACCCCCAAACTTTGTAAATACTCCTTATCCTACTTATACTACTTAGACTTACTACTACTTATGTTATACTACTTAGAGTCACTACTACTTATGTTACTGCTTTTTAGGATTAAGTCAGCCCTGTCACATTTTTGCCTTCAGCACCACCGATTGTTTGCATCAGCCCTCAGCCTCTGTCACCCTGCGCCTTCAGCTCCACTTCTGTTTGCCGTCGCCCTCAGCCTCTGTCACCTTGCGCCTTCAGCTCCACTTTTGTTTGCCGTAGCCCTCAGCCTCTGTCACCTTGCGCCTTCAGCTCCTCAAACATTGGTTCGAACTGGGGGGACCTCTGTCGTGAGTCCCTCTCGGGAACACTCCACCAGTAACTTTAAGCTCTCACCAATATCCTCATGTAAAACTTACTTTCCGCTAATAAACTACTGAGTGGGGAGACAGGCAACAGAATCCAGGGAACACAACCTGGGCCCCCCCCCCCCCCCAAAACTCCCAACAGGGAGTTGGAGGGAGAGGCCTCCAGTTCCTATAAAACCCTGGATCCTGGGGCTTTAGCTTCATTCGACACTTCCTCTAACCAGCTCTCTCTTCTCTCCTCTACCTTGCTCCTCCTCTCAGATGATCGGTGGATTACCGCCGCCTGAGAATTTACCTCCTACCTCTTGTCTAGATGATCGGTGGACTACCGCCGCCTAGACAAGCACCTCTCCTCACCTAGATGATCGGTGGATTACCGCCGCCTAGGTAAATTCCCTCACTCACCTCTATCTCCTACCAAAGTCGTAGATGATCGGTGGACTACCGCCGCCTGCGACTTTTCTCCTTCACGCCACCGTGATGAAAATTTAAATTCATCACAGTTAGGTATATAATTTTATAGACAACTACTTTAAATTATTATTGTAGTAATTGAATCACAGAATAGCGGCTTGCCTCGTCATCTTCACTCCTTGCATTTCGAAATTCCCAAGTTTTATTTTTGACACGAACTCGCACAGGCCAAATGAACTGAGAGGTGTTAAGCTAAAAGACAACGCCTCACACCCATTCACTTTGGGTATTTTGTCCATGATTGCAATTATTGTTGCATCAATATTGACTACAGTATGACAAGTTGAATGAACAGCACCAAAAAGTCGCGAAAACACAACCAACGATTCAATAACGTGAAGTGCACAGAGGAAGTGGGTGGTGGATCCAGACATAAAGACACGCGGGATGTGACGTCACGCTCGGAGGGGCGGAGTCAGCTAAAGCGGGCGTTTTGGCGGGCTCTCACAAATTCAAATTTAATTTATTTTTATAAAATCACTGGCGCGTCTGAAAAAAAAAAATTCTTTCTCTGTTCGTCTTCAAATTCAATCCACGCTTGATTTCTGCAATTAAAGAAAAATGTGCAAGTTCCTCATTCTGCTTTGTTCCACATATTGAAACCAGATTTAGTACCTACTCTAAACAACTGCCGTGTCATGTCGATTTTCAGTTCCTAATTCCTTCAGCTTGTACCAAAATACGGGTTGAAAGGTCCGCACGACGTATTGGTTCATTATTCTTGGGCCTCATTAAAATGCATCAAATTGAATTCATTAAAATCGGGCCTGCATTATTTTTAAGCCCCCCCCCCCCCCCCCACCATCAAAATTTGATTGTTTGCGTTTCAAGGTACGTAGAATCCAAAACTGGAATAAAAATACGTCAGTCCTAAGTTTCTATGAGCCAAAATTAATGAAACATGGTTTGTAGGTTCTGTTTGGGTGTAGCTGGTCTGCCTCTATGGAGTGAAAAATGAGGGTTGCCGTTCAACAGTTGCCGTAGCTCGATGACTTTCAATAAAAAGGTATGGTTTCAACGACATTTTTCAAATTGATTCAAACTTCAGGATGTTTTGACAACACCCGGAATATTGTACGTCCAGCCGTTCGTTCACAGTAAGGCCCTGCATTTTGTCAACAAAAGTTTGTCAACATGAGTTTGAACCACGATATACATAATTCAATCCAAGATGTCACTGATAGGGAACAGCTGATTATACTCGGAGGGCTTTATGAAATCGAGTTTTCTGTTGTTCCTCGATATTATTTCACTTGATAAAGATGGTCATTTGGGTTTAGTTGATGAGTACTTTTGGTTTCATATTCTGTGAATTCACTCAGCAAAAAAATTTTGGACCCCCTCAACAATTTTTATACGTTTCAAGATGAGTAGATTCCAAAATGCAGTGTCCGTCCGCTGTACACTTTTCGTATTTGCCTTTCGTTTCTGCCTTTATTTCGGTCTGAAAAATTTCGGCCTTTATTTTCGGTCTGAAAAATTCGTTCTTTCGCACACCATTTGGACCCTAGTTGTGTCCCGAAACTTAGCAGCTCGATTGGAATATACCCAAGGGTGTTACGAGTGTAAAAACAGTTTTTTTTGTGTGTTTTAGTAACATGAGCTTGTGAGGTATCGTAATAATAACTTTTAGGGGCGAGGAGACCGAATATGAAGTCCATTTTGACCATATTGAGGTTCTAGCGAGGTTTCAGCTCCTAAAATTCATTTTTTATGAGTCAAAAACCTGGGAAATCGTCTGAAATCACCATTTATTTGTATACAATTTATTTAAAACACTAGAACCTAGTATCAACAGGTGAGTCAAGACACATAAATGGCACTGTCAATGATTAAAGATAATTTGTCGAAAAAAATAGTTTTTCAAATATTGCACATGGAAGAAACAATAAATGAACAGCCAGCATTTGTAGGCATGTCCAACAGAATAATATGGATAATAACGTGACAAAGACTGTGCAGCGTTTTTTTAACCTATTATTTGTTAATAGACAAAAGATTATTGTTGTAGGTGAACAAATCATGTAAATTAGGTAAAAACTCAGGATAATTTCGAGGTTAGGTACTTAGGTTCAGGTTCGTGGAGCCGATTTATGGCGAGTTTGAGGATATGGGAGCGTGGAGAGCTTGTAGTCATGCTTATATATACATTTCGACTCCGGCCAATATGTGTGCGTGCGTGCGTGTGGTTCGTGCGTGCATGCGTACTTGCGTTTGTAGGTAGGTCTCCACTCCATAGAAAGCCCTACTAATTCAGGGTCCCACCCTATCAGGAATTCATTGACCTACGCAGACGAGGCATCTATACAAGAAAATAATAAAACGTTGTGTAATATTTTGTAGCACTTTCGGTTTATTATTTTCATTAATGAACCTTTGGAATCGACTGCGAACAAATTTTTGAACCCCCTCCCCCCTCAAAATTTCATGGTTAACGTTTCAAGGGACGTAGAATACGAATATCGAATAAAAATGTGTATTTCAGTCCGTCCGCCGTACGCCTTCCCCGACTTTTTCCTTAGTTCCCATGAACCAAAATTCTTGAAATCTGGTATGTCGGTCCCGTTTGGGCTCTAGTTGGTCCTCGAAGCTCGGCGTTACTGTCACTCAACTCGGGTGAAAAATAGGGTTGGAATATCTGAAGTATCCCTATCTTGGAAAATTTTATTTTGATGTGTGTGTTTTCTCGCATTTTTTAATAGTTTGATTTTTTCTGAATTTTTGAGACCACCCGCAGCATTCTACGATGTTGCCATAGCATTTGTTATACAATTTTCCGTGAAGAGGAGGTCTCTGCCAGGTGGAGTAATCTAAGTGAAGGACTGTAAAGCGAAAGTTCCCGAAACCGAAATCCTACCGGGACTGAATATTTTCCACTCCACATCAACAATTCCCCTTCAGAACTTCATTTGTGTTTCTTTTTGCCATTTTAGCTACTGTTTTATTTGATGGGATTGTTTTAGCAACATTTAACACTTGATTTAGGTAGGTATCTAGTAACGAGTACGGGGTTAGGTAATAAGCTACGAGGGCCTGTGATCTATATAGAAGGATTTTCTATGAGGAGAGCTGTGATCTGTATCAGAAGGGGTAACAAAATAAAAAACCGTTATGTAAGGATTTGCAATGTTTTTTTCATGGCGTTGCGGAAGCGTTCCTCCATGTGTCCTTTCGGGAGGTCGGTGACGTCTCAGCTTTCCGTCACCCATCCTCGCTTAAGTGAGTCGCATCATAGAGCAACTTATCTACTAATGATGGGCAGGCGAGCTATAAATTATAGCGTTTCACGAGCAAAATGTGGCTGTGATACCTTGAGTTATCGAATGTACCGACGCACGTTGATTTACTTCAAACTAGCGATTTTTTCAAGGGGCCACTTCATATACCAGAGTTCCTAAAAGGCTCAAAATATCGAGAGTCGACTGTAACTCTGAGCTACAGAATATCGCGTGAAATGCACGTTATGACATAGTGGACCATGTTGAGAGTTTCAGTCCTTCGAATAATCTACTAAATGTCTTCAATGAAACTTTTTACTCTACTTTGTACTGTATTAGGTAATATTTCATCCGTATTACTCAAGTATATGCAAAGCAAATTTCTCACCCTACCGCGGAACCAGCTAAAATGAATTAAAAACCCATCCATTATCCGATACCGCGGCTAATTATTCGAAGCAATAGTGATTCTCAAACTCTTTCTCCATCGGCCATTGCTGCTCCATTAGCGAATTGGAAACGCTTCAGTTCACCTTGCCAGTCCGGAAATAGACAGTTGAGCAAGATCGATAAAATTATTCATCTTATTTCCCCGCACTGACAGTATTGTTCACAATTTCACGATCAATTGACCGCAGAAAACAACAAGGAGAAGGGGCATCTCTACAGGAAAGTTCTGGTTTCATTTTAGCTGGTTCAGCTGTAGGGTGAGAAGTTTGCTTTGCATATACTTGAGTAATAAGGATAAAATATTACCTAATCCTGTACAAAGTAAACTAAAAAGTTTCATCGAAGATATTTAGTAAACCGTTGTTTAATAATTTGCAGCGTTTTGTTTCCCTAATATTTTCCTATTATGACAAATTGATTCGTATGTTCGGGTTAAACCTGAAGTTTTCTCACCTTTGATCACTTTTTCTCTCGCACCGATAGTAAGAGTAAAATAAATTAGTACAAGCGTAGATCGCGCTATAAAGGGCGCTAAATAACCCTCAACCCTTCTGTTCCAATGTTTCGCCAGACCCTGTCCCTGCCCTTCCACACTTTTATCCAGGCGTATGTATCCCCACATTGTCGTAGTACTAATAACTACTACTACTACTACTGTACTAGTACTAAATATAACTCTCTCACTCACTCTCTCTCTTTTTCTCTCTCTCTCTCTCTCACTCTCTCACCTTGAGCCTCCTCTCTCGCCTACCCTTCCATCTCCCGTAGCGTCTGCTGTGGTGGTAATCGCGGGGTGTTAGCATCCATCTCCCTTAGCGTCTGCTGTGGTGGTAACTGCGAGACGCTCCTTCCTCTAGCACTCGCTGTGGTGGTAACCGCGGGGGTGGTAGCTATCCAAAAAGACTCCCAAGGAGCATATCTTCCTCTCTCCTACAACCTTAGGCCCTTAGGCCAGAACACTGGTAACCCCGACGTTTTTTACCAACATTGCAGACTGAAACGCAACCCACCATTTCGGCAACAGCCACCGTCACAACTTCCACCACCACCAACATCGCAGCCACCACCGCCACCATCCCCCTGTCGCTTCCACCGTTTTACACTCCACGATCCGACATCGTTTCCAGCTCGACGCAGCCTTCTCGGCCGCTATCATCAAGACTCAACGCTCCAAGTACTCGGAGACCATCTCACTGCTCTCCTACTAGATGCTGCTGCAGACCGCCCATCTCTCCCCCACCATCTCCACTATCAGAACTTCCAAACAAGTCCGGTTTGATCCGCCCACTGCACCAACCGCTCAACCGCCGACCTACGCCGCAGCCCTTAAACAACCACGTCCAGTCAAGCAGCCACCCGCCCCACCATCGCCCGCAAAACGCCTCACGTCTGCCATCACCCCCTACTCTGCCAGCACCTCCCGACGCCTCTACATCTGCTGCAACCGGACCAACCTTCCCTTCCTCGTCGACACAGGGGCGGCCATATCAATCATCCCAGACAACGTTCTCCATTGCCACTCACCCTCCAACGACCAGCTACTATACGCCATAAACGGTACCAGGGTACCCTCCTATGGTACCTACCAGTCCACTGTCCACCTCGATGACCAGTGTACGAGTGGACATTTACAGTAGCTGAAGTCGACAACCCTATTCTGGGGGCCGACTTTCTTTCCAGTTTAGGCCTCCAGGTCGACATGAAACACTTCATGCTCATAGACATAAACCCATTGGTGGGTTTATAAACTCCATCAGCCCCTCCGTCCATCGGCCCGAAATTCACAGCACTCCTCAATGCATACCAGCCGCAACTTTGGCCCACTTCTCATCTCTCCCAAGTCCAGCATCATATACGGACTACTGGACCACCTCTCTCGGCGAACACCCCCTTCAGTTGTCTCAAGCGAAGGAACACTTTAATAAACTCATCGAAGATGGCATCATCCGACCCTCCAACTCCCTATGGGCATCACCTCTGCACATAGGGCAGAAGCCTGATGGGCAAGTCCGGCCCTGTGGAGGCTACCACGGCTTAAACTCTCGCACCACCCCCGACATGTATAACGTCCCCCACCTGCGAGGTTTTTCCTCTCACTTCCACAATATTCAGTACGCTCGACATCTCCTGAGCATTTCATCACATTGACATTCACCCTCCGGACGTTCCCAAAACGGCGATAATCACCTCTTTTGGGCTCTTTGAATACCTTAAAATGGGATAGGGACATCCCAAGGCCACCCAGACATGGGAGAGGTACATGGATCAAATCCTCGGTAGCTTCCTGTACGTGTTATGCTTCCTTGACGACGTCCTGAACGCCTCCGCCTCGCCCGAAGAGCATTATCACCACCTCCGCCATGTCCTAGACATTTCTCGGACCAAGGGTCTCAAGGTCAACAAACCTAAATGCGTCCTCACCCAACTGTCCATCAAATGTCTAGGACATCTCGTCACCGCCCAAGGGATCTACTCCTTGCCGAAACACCACAGCCCCAGAACTTTGGAGATTCCTCGGGATGATAAACTCCTACCGCCACCACCTCAAGGACGCCGCCCAACAACCACAATCTCTAATCGACGCCATCCCTCAACCTTCCAAAAAAGAGGACAACAGGTAAATCCCATGGACCGATGCCCCCCAAGCCCCCTAGGACCGGTGCAAGGCCGACCTCAAAAACCACCACCCTACTCGTCTACCCTGCCCCACACGCGGCTCTCTCCATCACCACGGACGCTTCCAACTGGACATGGTGCCGTCCTCCATCAGCAGAGGGCCGGCAGCACCCAACGTTTAGGGTCATTCTCGAAAACCTTGTTGGAGGCCCAGCAGAAGTATTCTAGCTTCGACAGAGAACTCTTGGCCACCTATGAAGCCATATAACACTTCCGTGACTCCATAGAGGGCCTCCAGTTCTCTGTCAATACAGACTATTGCCCTCTCACCCACGCCCTACTACAAACGAGGAAGTCAGCCTCCCCACCCCTCCTCCAGCATCTCGAATTCATCGGACAGTTCGCGACAGATATCCGATACATGCCGGAGCCGGAAAACCCGGTGACTGACGCCCTCTCCCTGACGCCAGCCCCTTCACCGGTTGAAGGGCTCCTGCCATTTCTTTCACCCCACCACATTGCCCAACATCAAGACCCCCCACCACAGACCGAGCCCTATCAGATCTCATCGCCATCCGCAGACTCCCAAAGCTCTGGTGTGGCACCTCTTCAGACTTGCCATGCCCCTACATACCTCAAGACCTCCGTGATCGAATCTTCCTCCATTACCACTCGCTAAATCGCTCCGGCATCAGAGCTAGCCAAGACCTCATAACCACCTGGTATTTCTGTCCCAGGATGAACTCCAATATCCGAGCTTGGGTCCTCGGGTGTCAGAAATCCGGAAAGTTCAAGGTCTTGGCACACTCCCTCGTTCCACCTCAGCCCTGCGATGACGCTCATCCTTTCGACCATATTCATCCGGACCTTGTCAGGCCTCCCTCCGAGGGGAAGCAATACTGCCTTACAATGGTTGGGCGGGCAACAAACTGGGTGCAGTGCATCCCACTCACCCATATAACCGCGGACATCGTCATCCGGGCTTTCCCCAACAACTGGATAGCTCGGTACAGTTGTCTGCGGGTTGTCACGTTTGATCAGGGCAGACAATTTGAGTCTGCCCAATTCAAAGATCTCCTTCACTGTCTCCAAATACTGAAGAACCAGACCACCGCTTACCATCCCCAATCCAACGGTAAGGTCGATCGGTGGCATTCCGTTCTGAAGCAAGCGCTAGCGACATTATGCGACTCACCGTCCTGGACAAAGGCTCTACCCTACTTCTTGCTAAGCCTCAGAACTGCCGCTCGACCTACCGACAAAACCAGCCCCGCTGAACGCACCTTTCGGGCTCCTTTGAGGTAGCCCGCCGATATCTTCTTGAAAGAGCCAACCGATAATCTCCCGCAGCGACACCCAACCCCAATTACCGACACCGCATACCCCAAATGATTCCATTCCGCCACCAGAATGTACATAAAAGAGCCGGGACTCATGAAACCGCTGACCCTCTCTACGCCGTTTCCTTTCACGTGATACGAACAATGGACAGTACGGCTACCCTCCAAATTGACGGGAAACCCCACACAGTCCCAAGCCAGCTTTTTCCCTCCCTGAATCCCCACCAAGCCAACTTCAGCCGTCGACATCTGCTCCTCCACAGCACACATTCCTACCCCACTAGATCACAGCGGGGCCTTTGGCATGCCCCCGTCTGCGCGGTTCCATAACTCGTTCAGACGGAGGTAGACCGAATGCTCCCCTGCTTCGCCTCGATGACCGTCGCTCCACCCACTGCTTCATCACCTTATTACTTTTTTTTACATACTCACCTTCCCATTTTGCTATATTGTATATCGGCTTCAGCAAAAACAGTTTCTATCTTCTTAGCGTAAGTCTCTTATTGGTCAAATCTGGGGGGACCCATGTCGTGGTACCCCTCAAATACTCGTGTAACACATAGGTACCACTCTGATGTAACTTATAAGATTTTACCAATAAACAAGGAGAAAGTTGAGCTGAGCGACGCCTCGGTTAACGCCCAGAAGGGTTCCCCGTCCAGCGAACTCCCAACAACTCTCAATGGCTGTTAACGGCAGTTGTAGACAGGGGATGAGGTGGAGTCACCTTTATAAGGCGCTTGGCTCGCCCAGCTCTTCATTCGACGGACCTCACTCTTACCTGTGACTTCTCTCTCTCTCTCTCACCTTGCTCCTGCTCTCTCGCCTACCCTTCCATCTTCCTTAGTGTCTGCTGCGGTGGTAACCACAGGATGCTTCACCCTCTAACACTCGCTGTGGTGATAACCGCGGGGGGGGGGGGGGGGGGGGGGGGGGGGTTAGCGTGCATTTACCTTAGCATCTGCTGTGGTGGCAACCGCACCATGCTTCATCCTCTAACGCTTGCTGTGCTGATAACCGCGGAGTGTTAGCATCCCCTTCCTTTAGCGTGGTGGTAACCGTGGGACACTTCTTCCCTCTAACACTCACTTTGGTGACAACAGCGGGGTGTTAGCTATCCATAAAGGAATCCCAAGAGGCCCATCCTCCTCTCTCGTGCGACCTACCCAAGCCTACCCTACCTAGCGCTAACCATTCATGTATTCATTCTACAGCACGTTCCAATTCGTCTTATAGGCCTCACTTTTAATTTCATTTCCCCCTCGACCCCTGATGCCACATTTATTATACAGGGTTTCCCACGAGACGTTTACCCCCTTCTATGTTACTTAGGAAGCTAGCTAGAAAAAATGTCAAATGTTACTTATCTCACCATAATATTTTACGTAGAAGTGGCCCGTCACTCGAATATTTGAGTGCCCAAAAACGTGCAAAAATACGCTCACAAAATGTGTAGAATGCAAAAAACCATGTTTCGATTCAGAAAGCCGTGTTGTGCTGAGCTGATCGTATTTACTCGAGCTCGTTGTAAAGGTTGCTTGTCCTCATATCGTGGACGGTGGATCCGGTCAATGCTCAGCAGTCGATTGTTTACCTACAACTCTTGCCACCACTATGCTGTCACCCAGCGAGCTCACATTAGTCGGTCATACCTTACAGCACTTGGTAAAACTCGCCTGGAAACGTAGGTAATGTTTGTTGTGACTTCTGATAGATTATAAAATACAAATAAGAAATAGTAGGTACCTAGTCTGCCAAATTCGTACTAGTTGCAAAGCTAGTCATTTGTTCTATAGAACACTGAATTAGTCCTAGAGCTGTTGAATGACGAGTCAGCTAGCAACGAGTCAGACTTATAAATTTGGAATGAGACTATTCACCCGTCATGGGTACTACATTTCTGTGAGTGTCGTGATACTTGCCGAATCCGTACCTACAGTTGAAAATGAAAAACTTATATCACTTTAGGCGCTTAAGTCAGCATGTCGAAAAACATAGGCGTATTATTCACAGAATAATAAACCAAAATTGGCAAATTCGGTTAAAAAATATAGAAAAAACATTTAATTATTATTCCCAAAATGTGTTTGATGCAGTACCTAATTGAGTAGTTATCCATTGGCTATGTAAATAATTATATAAATCTTCAATTTTCACTAGAGTGCGCAAGAAATTGTATCGATTATTGAGTAGGAAGTCCAAATTTCGGTGGGAACACGTTGGCTAAAAACGTTCTCGATGGGGAACGCCATTTGAACTGCTTTCACTTATCATTTGTACAAATAATGTATAACCGTGGCCGGCTTTTCTGGCCATGGTAGAACATATTATGATCTATGTAGGCATAACATTTATCATCCTAATTCCGAGAATAAACCATTACTAGGCAGTGAGGGCGGTAGAGTTGCGTCCATTGCGGTTTCTTAACAATGTTCCTGTAGCCTTTTAAGATATTAGGTACCTGCATTATTAGACTCTGCCTACATTTTCATTATCTCCAAGCTCGTTACTTGGAAGAATTGAGCAATATAAAAAAGGGTAAGGAGGGAAGGAAGCTGGATTATGGTTGGTTGTTGCAAGAGATAATTCCTCATCTTGCTCCTCCTTTACTTATTTCAGTTTGTTGGGTAACCTCTTCTCGTGGGAAATTTTGAAAATAGTAGGACGCCCGTAAGGCATGGCCCATTCTTCGCCCTGTTAAGTACCTACCGTATCCTGCCTAGTGTATCATCAATCACTAAACTTCCCGAGAAGTTCTCTTCATCACTTGAGTTCAATACGACTGCTCTTGGCAGCCTCATTTCTAATAACCCTGTCTGCCCAGAAATCGTTTAGCGCGTACCTATTGTTTCAGATTTTATGATGCTATTGAAAGTTTCTACATCGCGCTATCATTATACTTACCTACGAGTACTTATAACGCTCCCAGCGATTTCTTGACGTTTTGCTTCGATGTAGGTCCTCTCCCCCCCCCCCCCACCCAGGAAAGGTTGAAATTGGTACCGTTCGGGCTTTGGGGGGAATTGGAGGGGGTTCACTTTCTACCAACAAAAGCGCTGAACGCCAATACGTATTCTAGAAGTGGTTTGATTTGCTGTTGTTGTGTAGTTTCATTAATTTATTTGTTATGTTGTATCAGGCGCGCTTCCACCTAGTTTCTGATTTTCCGTAAGTATTCAATACTACCCGAACATGTATTAACATTAGGTATTCTATAATTGGTGGGTACATTAGATGTTTGATGTTGGAGAAGGATCCAATTCAGATAGATGAAGCTTATAGCGTTGATCTCAACTTGACCCACTGCGACGGTCGGTTTCTCTTCACAGAAGAGTTGAATTGGGTATCGGAGTTTCCTTAACATGCCAAATTCACTGCTACGAATACGATCCCACGTAACTCCATCAGATTCATCCTTGACCTAAGTGATTCTTCGTACCAAAGCGTAAGCATATTTTCAGTCGTACGCATAACTACTGGTGCCCATCTACGCGGTAGGTACGTAGATGGGCATGAATCCTATTAAAATAATCACTATGTAACCGAAAACCCCTGTGAGTCTCTGATTGAACGAACTTTAAACGCAGGGAAGAATGGTGAATGATGAATGATGAATGATGACGCAGTTTAAACTGATTGGGTATGTGTGACTCACAACCAAGAAGGCGTGAATTGGCTTGTTAAGTCTCTGGTGCGTGAGTTAAGTCGGGAATAACTCGCTGTGGTGCAACCGGCCCGTAGAATAATACTGAAGGCTTTCGATGGAGGGTTGTGCTACATTGAAAACAGACCGTGAAACTGCGTTAAAAGTTGATATTCAACAAAGTACGAGTAGGAAAGTTATTGTTGAAAAGTTGACCGTTGACCGTTACACACTGCGGCAGTATTTATTTTCCCCAGCTTTTCCCAGACTTGTAGAATTCAACAGCTTGAAAAAATGCATGTTCAACACAAGCAAAACAACCAATACTCATATTCGGCCACTCACTGTCCACTATGCCACAGTCAACTCACTTTCTCACTTTCTCAACTCACTCTCTTTCTCGTATAGTTATATTTGTATGGGATTTTGTAAGGCAGTTTCAACCATTTTTGAACTCAAATAATCTAGAACCAGTCTACAGGAAGGTTCAGGAAATAGGGTCATCAATGGCAAAGGCCAAACCGTTTTAAAATATTAATCAGAAGGCTCGGTTGAAACTGCCCTACTAGTGGGGAAGAATCAACCGACCAGTGTGGTACTTTCAACCATGAGGCAAATAATAGATAAATTAATTAAATGAAGGTAATCACTGTCAAAATTACTTTTAATGGTAAAACAGCAATTAGCTGGTAGGTACGTCAAAATTCAGGAACGAATATCAGAATATATTATTTGCATCACTTATACCTACTTGATTAGAAAAATCAAAACTGAAAATAAATGAGTCTCTAATGGTCTTAGACACGTGCAACTTCGCATGCACATGCACGTCGCTCCTATCCTCGTCCTTCTTTGACGGAAAGGAATGATTTCCCACCAGTTTTGCTCCTCAAGGACTCCGCCTTGTATTGTTGATGACCATGAAAACCGCAAACATTCCCAACATTGTGAACAGAGTGTTTCGTTGGTCAGAAATTGAACTAGATGAAACCGTATATTATTTCCTTTCTGGTGGATACTTTGTAAAAGCTCAGGTTCGTTTTCATTTAAATCGTCAGTTGGATCGACGGTGGAGTCACCTCTGTAATTATTCATTACTCCCTAACGTAAACCGACACCAGAGTTATACTTTGACACAATTCTGACAACTTAATTTTTGTTTTTCTGGTTGCTTTTGATGAGAAAACGCTAAACAAGGTCAGACTTGCAGTTTGCTATTACCCATGCATACTTTTGATTTATTTATCTAAAGCTCTTAATGGGGATGTGCTTGAATTAGAAAACCTCCAACAGTTACTATTTCACTCGTTTCGTAGCCTTGTGAACAAGAATAACCTGATAAACGGGTAAACGTAATGAAGCTTGACTGAATCGATAGGCTGAACTTGTGCAATGGTTCGTTGGGAACTGGGGGTTCGGAAATGTTTTATGATTTATCATGTTTGTCGTTCCAGCTTTTGTTTCATGTTGAGTATTCACCGATAGAGGGACGGCGTTTCCGCTCTAGCGACAATTCATATTTATATATCGCCAATACCGTTTCACCCGAGTACGGCTAGAATGCGTAGGGTTATAATGAGCCTGAAACAGTTGTGAGTCGTTGCTTTTTGTCTAGTTGTAATTGCTCATACCGTGTATACGTGGGCACTACATCAATCGATTAATTTGTTGGTCGCTGGTGATAGTGGACCCTCTTTAGTGTTATGGCTGTTAGTAGATTCAGACCTTATTGCAAAAAAATTGTTTTCCCCCCCAATGTGCGAAATGAATATTGGTTTATTATTTTCAATAATGAACCTTTTGAATCAAGCATGAAAAGAAATCGTTTAACCCCCCCTCAAAATTTGATGGTTTCCGGTTCAAGGTATGTAGAATCCGAAAATGCGATAAAACAACGCTGCAAATTACTACACGAAGTTTATTATTCACCTGTGTAGATCCCCTTGTGCGTAGATCACGGTTTTCTGTGATCAGTACCCTCGAGCTCCCCCCAGGAAAGCCCTAAATCGAGTACTGGAGCAGGCTCCGGAACTAAAGGTTCCTACAAATGCGCGGGATTCAATAATTCAATAATTAATTATTTGTAGTTATTCATGAAGCATAAGGCATATAATAAACCGTTGTGTAATAAGTTGCCCACCAATAAGACTTCAAGGGTTGTTCAAGTTACAAAAGTACCTATCAACAAAATCCAGCCAATTCTAGGTAGATGAACCGTTGTGTAATAATTCACCGTTGTGTAATGATTTACCGTTGTGTAATAATTTGCCGTTGTTTAATAATTAACCATTGTGCAATAATTTACCCATCAATAATCCTTCATCGTTTGTTCAAGTTTCAGAAGTACCTACCAACAAAATCCAATAGATCCATCATTTTTCAAGTGAAATAAAGTCGCAGAACAACCAACTCGACTTCATAAAGCCATCGGTGATTATAATCAGGAGTTCACTTGTGATGATATCTGGGCCGGATTTATACCGTTTGATTCACGATCGTGTTGGCGAAGCTTTTTGGTGCAAACGAACGGCTGATCGTACAATGCTCCGGGTGGTCTCAAAAAATTGTTTAGTTCAAGATCAATTTAAAAACGCTTCAAAGTCCTTGTCACATGGGTTTATTATTCTATTGGACATACGTGCAGAAATGTTGGCTGTTCATTTTTGTTTATTTCATGTGAAATAATTGAAATAGGTATTTCTTATGGTTTCCACCAATTTTGGCCCCCAAAACACGAATTAGGTATGCTCCTTTTTATTTCATTTTTTTCAAATCATCTTTGATCACTGGTAGTCATTTCATCGTCTTGATCCACGTGTTGACACTTTTTCTAGTGTTGTTTTACAAACTGATGGTGATTTCAGACGATTTCCCAGGTTTTAACTCATAAAAATCAATTTTGGGAGCAGAACATTTGGTAGAACCTCAATTTTCCACTCTTTGGTCAAAGTTGACTTCATATTCGTTCTTCTCGCCCCAAAAATATGGAAAATGGTACCTCAAAAGCTCATGTTACCAACATGTTACTAAAACACAAAAAGTACCTATTTTTATACACATTTTCACTCGTAACACCCCCGGGTATATTCCAATAGGGCTGTAAAGTTTCGTGACACAACTAGGGCCCAAATGGAGCATGTTTGCGAAAGTACGAAATTTTTAGACCGAAAATGAAGCCGGTACACGTGATACGGCGGACGGACATTGCATTTTTGGAATCTACGCACCTTGAAACGGAATGAAAAAAATTTTGGGGGGGGGGGGGGGTATACAAATTTTTTGCTGAGCGAATACGTAGGTGTATTTTTCACAGAATAATAAACCAAAACGTAAAAAAACCGTACCCTTCTACTGAAAGTAGAGTTTTCGAGCTACAGCGGTCCGAAAATTTAAACCCCTGTTTTTAACCCTTCAGAGATCATTGACATTAACGCTGAGCTTTGAGGACCAACTAGACCCCGAACGGAACCTTAACCCGAATTTCATCAATTTTTTTTTTCATGGTAACTAAGAAAAGTGCTGCGCACGGCGGACAGACAGAAATTTTTTTATTGCATTTTCGGATTCTTCATACCTCGAAACGTAAACCATCAAATGTTGAGGGGGAAGTAGAATTTTTGTTTTTCATGCTCGATTCCAAACGTTCATTGTTGATAATAATAAACCAAAATTTCTGTCCGCCCGCCGTACGCCGTACTTCGCTCTTCTCTCAGTTACCATGAACTAAAATTGACGACATTCGGTTTATAGGTCCCATTTGGGGTCTAGTTGGTCCTCGAAGCTCGGCGTTAATGTCAGTCATCCCTAAGGAGTGGAAAATAGGGGTTGAAATCTCCAGGAATCTCGAATTTTTTTACGGTTTTAAATAGCTCACGAACTTGAGAGTTTTTTAAGACCAGCCGGTGCATTGTACGCCCAGCCTTTCACAGTAAGGCCCGGAAGTATTCACCGACTGGCTTTTTCAACAGGAGGGTGAATGAAATTGTATACATTCAGCCTAAATATCATCACGAGGGACGCGGTAACAGTTGGGAATTGGCCCGAGATCATCATTGCTAGAGAGTACCTGATTATATTCACGGAGTATGAGGTCGAGTTGGTTGTTCTGTGATATTATTTCATTTGAAGAATGATGGTTCTTTTGGAGTTTTTTGATAGGTAGTGAAACTTGAAGAAACGTTGAATTATTATTGGTAGGTAAATTATTACACAACGGTAAATTATTACACAACGTTTCATTATACGACCTTCTACGTCGAAGGGTTTGTTGGTAGGTACTTTTGCAGCTTGAACACCGTTGATGTATTATTGATGGGCAAATACCCCCCCCCCCCCCCATCTACTTAGAAGTGGCACCTATACAGGTAAATTATTACACAACGGTTCATTATTTGCCTCATGCTCCATGAATAACTACAAAATTAATAACGATTGAATGATTGAATCCCGCGCATTTGTAGGAAACTTTAATTCGGGGCCGGCTCCAGTACCTACCACATTTAGGGCTTTCTGTGGGAGCTCGAGGGTATTGATCACAGAAATCAGTGATCTACGGAGAAGGGGCATCTACAGAGGTAATTAATAAACCTTTGTGAAATAATTGCAGCGTTTTTACTTAGCTGCACAATGGGGGGAAAAATCGATAGGTGGGTATCTAATTATGTCAGCGTCTCCCCTGTTATCATAATAGTCCCTGTGATACCTAGCTATGTTTGTTATAATTATTTGCTAGTTTGTTAGTGAAAGTTCTTGTAGTATGCCCCCCACCCCCCTCCGCATATCTGATTACAATATGTGAAGGTAGATGTAGTGGACTCCTGACCCATGTGCTACTACTGCACGTATTTTATCAGTGCTGATTGGATCCGAAGAATCAAGAGAGATTCGAACTTCTGACAGACTATCTCCCACTTCACCACTAAGGTAATGGAGAAAGTTTCCATGGTACCTGAGCGTCCGACTGACTGTTGGCGTTGGTGAGGTATGGGGGGATAGGAGGTCGTAGTGCATTAATTACTTAACCGAAGTACGCGTAACTGGTACAATGAAAAACTCGAACCTGCAGGAGACCGTGAGCGATTGCGGACATGTTTCATGATTCACGACAACTGAATGCTCATTATCACCAGAGTTGCTATTATCGAAAATGAATGTAACAACTGCCTCTATCATGCCCCCCAGACCACTTCTCTCCTTTTGTACCTACAAGACGTGCTCGGCTATTGGCTCGGAAAAATTACGACATAATTAAAACCTCTGTCTTTTGGACGTCCCTCAGCGGTAAGATACGTCCGTTTTAGGCCATCCTAAATCCAAATATTTGTGTTTGCGTGCGTGCGTGTGCGTGTGTGTGTGAGACAGAAACTTGTGTGCGCTGCCCAGGCCGCAATTCTCATCTGATTTGCGTGGTTATTTTTTTGTTCGATGCAGAAAACTGTCTGTTGTGCGCTAGATAGCAGGGATTTTGGAATATGCTACTAAAAGGTGGCGATGGGGAGGGAGGTTAATGCTGGAAAAATTTGGGTTTCTACTAAATCTGGTGTGCCTGCCAATGCCGCAATTCTCGACCGATTTGCTTGGTATTTTTTCATTCGGTGCAGAAAACTGTCTAGTTGTGCCCTGCGTCGCTGGGATTTCGAAATTTACTTGTAGAAGGAAGCGAAGAGGGGTTATTGTTGAAAAGACGTGGGTTTTTGGGTAAACCTTGCGTGCGCACACAAGATTTACCCGTCCATGGCTTCATTCTCAACTGATTCACGAGGTTCTTTTTGGTTTATTATTTTCAATAATAAACTTCGGAATCGAGCATGAAACCAATTTTTTAACCCCCGCCCCCCCCCCTCAAAAATTGATGGTTTCCGTTTCAAGGTATGTAGAATAAGAAAATGCAATTAAAATCTCTGTATAGATAACCCGTCTATATAATATGTACTAGTCTATACATATTATGTAGATCGCAGACCCTCCATAGGTTTGTACCGAACCCCATACTCGATACTAGGTACCTAAATCACGTTAGGAATCTACGTACCTTGAAACGTAAACGAAAGAATTTCTGGGAGTGTTATTATAGTTTTTGCTGAGCGAATACATAGGTGTATAAATCACGTGTTAAATGCTGCCAAAATAAATCTGTCGATGACAAACAGTAGGTAACTACAATGGCAAAAAGAAACGTAAATAATGAAGTTCTGAAGGAAAATTGTTGATGTGGAGTGCAATAGATGCCCCTTCTGCGTAGATCACTGTTTTCTGTGGTCAGTATAATATGGCCTGTATGACCTATTCTGTGGTCAGGGTATAATGAACCGTTGTGTAATGACTTGGCCATCAATAATACTTCAACGGTTGTTCAAGTTGCAAAAGTACCGATCAACAAAATCCAGCCCCTTCTTGGTAGATGAACCGTTGTGTAATAATTTGCCGTTGTGTGATAATTTTCCGATCAATAATACTTCAGCGTTTGTTCAAGTTTCACAAGCACCTACCTACATAATCCAATAGTCCATCACTTGTCAAATGAAATAATATCGCAGAACAACCAACTCGACTTCACACAGCCATCCTTGATTATAATCAGATGCTCCGTAGTTATGATATCCGGGCCGCATTTATACTGTTTGAGTCACGATCGTGTTGACGAAGCTCTTTGGTGCACACGAACGTCTGGACGTACAATGCTCCGGGTGGTCTCAAAAGATTGTTTAGCTCAAGACAAATTTAATGACGTAAAGAAAAACCGTACCCTTCCATCGAAAGTTTTGGAGCTACGGCGTTCTGAAAATTTCAACCCCTATTTTGAACCCCTTAGAGATGACTGACAGTAACGTCGAGCTTCGAGGACCGACTAGACCCCGAACGGAACCTATAACCCGAATTTCATCAATTTTGTTTCATGGTAACTTAGAAAAGTGGCCAGTACGGCGGTCGGCGGACAGACAGCAATTTTTGTATTGAATTTTCGGGTTCTACATAGTACCTTGAAATGTAAACCACAAAATTTGGCGGGGGGGGAGTTAGCTTTTTTTTTTTTCATGCTCGATTCCAATGGTTCATTATTCGTTCGTCCGCCGTACACCGTACTTCGCACTTCCCTTAGTTACCATGAACCAAAAAAGATGTAATTTGGTTTGTAGGTCCCATTCGGGGTCTAGTTGGTCCGCGAAGCTCGACGTTAATGTCAGTCATCTCTAAGGGGTGAAAAATAGGGGTTGAAATCTCCAGAACGCCGTTATCTTGAATTTTTTTACGGTTTTAAATAGTTCTTGAACCACCAGGAGCATTGTACGTCCAGCCGTTCGGTCACAGTAAGGCCCCGAAGTTTGCACCGACAGGCTTTGTCAACAGTAGGGTGTATCAAATTGTATACATTCAGCCCAGATATCATTGCTAGGGAGCACCTGGATTATAATCATGGATGGCTGTATGAAGTTGAGATGGTTATTCTGTGATATCATTCCGCATGAAAAACGCTGCAAATTATTACACAAAGGTTTATTATTTACCTGTATAGGTGGTTATTATTTACACTGTTTTCTATGGTCAGTACCCTAGAGCTCCCCCCAGGAGAGCTCTAAATCGAGCACTGGAGCCGGTAACGTTAATGTTTCCTACACATGCGCGGGATTGAATAGTTAAATTATTAATTATTTCCATAATACTTCATCGTTTGTTCAAGTTTCAAACGTAGGTACCTACCATCAAAATCCAATAGATCCCTCATTTTTGGTTTATTATTCTGTGAATAATACACCTATGTATTCGCTCAGCAAAAAATTTTTATAACCCCCTCAAAATTTTTTCTTTTCCGTTTCAAGGTGCGCAGATTCCAAAAATGCAATGTCCGTCCGCCGTATCACGTGTACAGGCTTCATTTTCGGTATAAAAAAATCGTTCTTTCGCACACATGCTCCATTTGGGCCCTAGTTGTGTCGCGAAACTTTTCAGCCCGATCGGAATATACCCAGGGGTGTTATGAGTGAACATGTGTGTAAAAATAGGTACTTTTTGCGTTTTAGCAACATGTTGGTAACGTGAGCTTTTAAGGTATCGTTTTTCATTTTTTGGGGGCGAGAAGACCGAATATGAAGTCGATTTTGACCAAAGAGTAGAAAATTGAGGTTCTACCAGATGTTCAGCTCCCGAAATTGATTTTTTATGAGTCAGAAACCTGCGAAATCGTCCGAAATCACCATCAATTTGTAGAATAACACTGGAAAAAGTGTCAACAGGTGGATCAAGACGATTAAATGGTACTATCAATGATCAAAGATAATTTGGGGGGAAAAAAGGAGCGTAATTTGTGTTTTGGGGGGCCAAAATTGGTAGAAACCACCAGAAATAGCTATTTCAATTATTTTATATGAAAGAAACAATAAATAAACAGCCAACATCTCTGTAGGCATGTCCAATAGAATAATAAACCCATGTGACAAGGACTTTGCACTGTTTTATACACATTTTCACTCGTAACACCCCTGGGTATATTCCGATCTGGCTGAAAAGTTTCGGGACACAACTAGGGCCCAAATGGAGCATGTGTGCGAAAGAACGAATTTTTTTAGACCGAAAATGAAGCCTGTACACGTGATACGGCGGACGGCGGACGGACATTGCATTTTTGGAATCTACGCACCTTGAAACGGAAAGAAAAAATTTTGAGGGGGTGTTATAAAAATTTTTTGCTGAGCGAATACATGGGTGTATTATTCACAGAATAATGAACCGAAAGTGGTGATGGAGGGGCGGAGACCATCGCTGATGGCCGTCCATCCGTAGACGTTCCTTCAAAAATGACCTTCCTTGGCCGGCATTTTGACCATCCGCAGCGACCCGTGACCATCAGTTAAGGTCAGGGTTTAACGGGACGTCGGCTATCACGGAGGCGCCTGTGGCGTCCGTGAGGCGACGGACGTTCCATCGCGTTCCGTGCGCGCTGGTGAACACGACGGATTGTACTCCGTGGTGGGTTCCATAACGAACAACCATCCGTCAGGATCACGGAGCCACTCATCTGGCGGAGGGTCGTCGTTCCGTAAACCAACGGTTATGACGAAGGACACTGAGGGGCATCCGTTGTTTGTCCATCGCCCGTAGTGTGTCCGTAGGATCTTGTTGTCATTACGGAGGGGTATAAAGGTGGTTTCCGTCGTTGGAACGTCCTCCGTAATCCGTCCTTGGTGAATCGTTGTCATTGAGGAGGGGTGTAATTGTGGTGTCCGTCCTGGAATGTCGTCCAGTGTGTGTCCGTGGTTGACAGGTGTTATTAAGGAGGGGGCATAAAAATGTGGCTTCCGTTGTAGGAACCCCGTTCGTAGTGTGCCCATAAGAGCCACTTGTCGTCATGGACGGGCGTGAAGGTGTCTCCCGTCAAAGGCGGTGGTTGTCAAAAGCGCGAGGTGGTCCAAAAACACCTAAAGCGGGAATTCGAGAAGAAAGATTAGGTTCATAAGCACCACTGCTTCCTATGTCAACAGCGCGAGCTGGAGCCGTTACTTTTACTTACGTAGGTACTGTTACTGTTTCTTTTACCAAATACCTCCCTACAACCTTCTACTGTACCTACCTGAATCAAGGAAACAGGAAGAAAATAATCGGAAATGTGAAAAAAATGATATATTAACAACTTTTTTGTCATGTTTTTACCCTATCAAATATAAAGTTGTTATTATATTGAAAGAAATTTGAAATATCAAAAGTATCAGCGCAAACGCACTGAGCGGAGGATGAATACTAAACGATAAACCCCAGGAACAATGACAGTGTGAGTGTAAGTGGGAGTTATGTAAGTACACTGAGTAGGTAAACATTTCAACGAACAGAGGCCTGGGTCTTGGTCAAAAGTCGCGACTCCTCAGTTCGGGGACGATCAGCGATAGGAGCCTCGAAAAGGCGTTCTGCTTCAAGAACTGTTACTTTATTCTATTATAGTGGCTCGCGCTTTTAAATCTAAATACTAGCAGGGAACCTCACGCTTTTAAAAATGAAAAAATTAAGGGAATTAGCGCTTATGATACCTACCCGGCGGGCGAGCGCGCATTTTTGTTTATTATTCTGTGAATAATACACCTATGTATTCGCTCAGCAAAAACTATAATAACACTCCCACAAATTCTTTCTTTTACGTTTCAAAGTACGTAGATTCCTAAAATGCAGTGTCCGTCGTGTCCGTGTCATCCATATATTTACTTCATTTTCTGTCCAAAAAAATCGTTCTTTCGCACAGAGGCTCCATTTGGGCCCTAGTTGTACTCCGAACTCGGTCGCCCGATCGGAACACACCCAGGGGTGTTATGGGGGGAAAATGTGTGTAAAAATAGTTATCGTTATACATGTTCTTTAGGGTGAGAAGACCGAATATGAAGTTGATTTTGACCATGAAGAATTGAGGTTGTAATGAAGGTTCAGCACCCAATATTAATTTTTTATGGGTCAAAATCCTATGTAATTGTCTGAAATCACCATAAGCTTGTATAATAATACTAAAAGTAGTGTTAACAGGTGAATCAACGCAATTAAATGGCACTATCTATGATAAAAGATAATTTGTAAAAAAGGTGTAATTTTTGTTCTTGGGAAACAATAAATGAACAGCCAACATTTCTTTTAGGTCAGCCCAGTAGAATAATCAATCCATGTGACCAGGACTAGGCAGCTTTTTCTCTTTTGGTTTATTATTCTGCGAATAATACACCTATGCATTCGCTCGGCAAAAAATTTTTATAACACCCCCTCAAAATTTTTTCTTTTCCGTTTCAAGGTGCGTAGATTCCAAAAATGCAATGTCCGTCCGCCGTACGCCGTATCACGTGTACCGCCTTCATTTTCGGTGTAAAAAAATCGTTCTTTCGCACACAAGCTCCATTTGGGCCCTAGTTGTGTCCCGAAACTTTTCAGCCCGATCGGAATATACCCAGGGATGTTATGAGTGAAAAAATAGGTACTTTTTGCGTTTTAGCAACATGTAACATGAGCTTTTTAGGTATCGTTTTCCATGTTTTTGGGGACGAGAAGACCGAATATGAAGTCGATTTTGACCAAGGAGTGGAAAATTGAGGTTGTAGGTACCAAATGTTCAACTCCCAAAATTGATTTTTTATTAGTAAAAACGCTGCAAAGTCCTTGTCACATGGGTTTATTATTCTATTGGACATACCTACAGAAATGTTGTCGATTCATTTATTGTTTATTTCATGTGAAATAATTGAAATAGCTATTTCTGATGGTTTCCACGATTTTGGCCGCTAGACCACAAATTAGGTACGCTCTTTTTTTTTCCTTCTCTAAATTTATCTTTGATCATTGGTAGTGCCATTTAATCGTCTTGATCCACTTGTTGATACTACTTCCAGTGTTATTATACAAATTGATGGTGATTTCAGACGATTTCCCAGGATTTTGACTCATAAAAAATCAATTTTGGGAGCTGAATATTTGGCAGAACCTCAATTTTCCACTCTTTGGTCAAAATCGACTTCATATTCGGTCTTCCCGTCCCCAAAAACATGGAAAACGATTCCTCAAAAGCTGATGTTACTAACATGTTACTAACATGTTACTAAAACACAAAAAGTACCTATTTTTATACACATTTTCACTCATAACACCCCTGGGTATATTCCGATCGGGCTGAAAAGTTTCGGGACACAACTAGGGCCCAAATGGAGCATGTGTGCGAAAGAACGACTTTTTTAGACAGAAAATGAAGCCTGTACACGTGATACGGCGGACGGCGTACGGCGGACGGACATTGCATTTTTGGAATCTACGCACGTTGAACCGGAAAAGAAAAAATTGTGAGGGGGTGTTATAAAAATTTTTTGCTGAGCGAATACATAGGTGTATTATTCACAGAATAATAAACCAGAAACCTGCGACATCGTCTGAAATCACCATCAATTTGTAGAATAAGACTAGAAAAAGTGTCAACACGTGGATCAAGACGATTAAATGGTACTATTAATGTTCAAAGATAATTTGAAAAAAAAAAGGTGCGTACCATAATTCAAGTTTTGGGGGCCAAAATTTGTGGAAACCACCAGAAATAGCTATTTCAATAATTATTTTACATGAAAGAAACAATAAATGAACAGCCAGCATTCATGCAGGTATATCCAATAGAATAATAAACCCATGTGACAAGGACTTTGCAGCGTTTTTCAAATGAAATAATATCGCAGAACAACCAACTTGACTTCATACAGCCGTCGGTGATTATAATCAGGTGCTCCCTAGTGATGATATCGGGGCCGGATTTATACCGGTTGATTCACGATCGCGTTGACGAAGCTTTATGGTGCAAACGAACGGCCGGGTGATGTCAAACAATTCTCAAGCTCAATTTAAAAACGTCAAAAAAACTGCACCCTTCTAGCAAGAGTTTTGGAGCTACGGCGTTCTGAAAATTTCAACCCCTATTTTTAACCACTTAGAGATGACTGACAGTAACGCCGAGCTTCGGGGACAAACTAGACCCCGAACGGAACCTATAACCCGAATTTCATCAATTTTTTTCTGTCATGGTTACTAAGAAAAGTGCTAAGCGGACAGACGGAAATTTTGTTATTGCATTTTCGGGTTATACATAGCTAGAAACGTAATCCATCAAATTTTGAGGGGGTTAGAATTTTTTTTTTCATGGTCGATACCAAAGATTCATTATGGAAAATAATATGCCAAAAGTAAGCGTGCGTGCAATATACATGTGATTGAAATAAGGTGGTCGGATTGAAACCGAAAATTAAGTTTAATAATAATCGTTATCAATTTGTAAGAAGGCATCCGATACAATAATTCAAACGTTCAGTAAACCATTTCAATTTAGTAAATAGTAAACGTTCAGTAAAAAGGTGTCAAATACACCTGCCAACTGTGGGTTCAGTTTCAAATGGTACACACTTTTCGACAGAGGTACATAATATCGATAAGTTATGTAGTTAACCTACCTACCTGTGATGAATTTAAAATTCTCATCACGGTGGCGTGGAAGGAAGGTGAGTGAGTGAATTTACCTAGGCGGCTGTAGTCAACCGTTCATCTAGGTAAAGGAGAGGAAAGGAGGAAAAGTCGCAGGCGGCTGTAATCAACCGAACATCTACGACTTGGGAGGAGAGAGAGGTGGATGAGGGAATTTTACCTAGGCGGCTGTAGTCAACCGTTCATCTAGGTAAAGGAGAGGAAAGGAGAGGTCCCTTGTCTAGGCGGCTGTATTCAACCGATCATCTAGACAAGGAGGAGGAGAGAGGAGGTGAAATTCTCAGGCGGCTGTAGTCAACCGATCATCTGAGAGGGAAGGTGAGAGAGAGAAGAGAGAGCTGGTTAGAGGAAGTGTCGAATGAAGCTTGAGCTCCAGGATCCAGGGTTTTATAGGACTTGGGGGCCTCTCCCTCCAACTCCTTGCAAGGAGCTGGTAGTGGGGCCCCAGGTTGAGCAACCCTGGGTTCTGTCGCCTGTGTCCCCACTCATATCTTTATTTACGGAGCTTTAGTTTGGCGTTTGGATATTGGTGAGAACTTAATATTATAGGAGTGTTCCCGGGAGGGACTCACGACAGAGGTCCCCCCAGTTTGAACCAATATTTGTGGAGCTGAAGGCGCAAGGTGACAGGAGCTGAGGGCTACGGCAAACAAAAGGTGGAGCTGAAGGCGTAAGGTGACAGGAGCTGAGGGCTATGGCAAACAAGAGGTGAAGCTGAAGGCGCAAAGTGACAGGGGCTGAGGGCCGATGCAAACATTAAATGGGGGCGGAAGGCCCGGAGGAGGGGTGCCGGAGCTGAGGGGTGGAGGTGGCGGTGGGGGTTTGTCCCCTGGGAAGGAGGCGCGGGTGGTCATGTTGCCGTTCTGGGGTGAGGGAACGGTGGGGGGTTTGTCTGGAGGTGGGGTAGTGGACCTGGTGGCGGTTGTGGGGGGTTTGTTCCGGGGTGGGGGAACAGCAGTTGGCGGGGAGAGGGTTTTGGCGGCGCCGTGAGGTGCGGCCGGCAGGTTGTCTGCCCTGGTGGCGGGCGTGGAGGGGCCGTTCCGGGGTGGGGGAACGGTAGCGGCGGCGTGAGTGGCGGCCGGAAGGTTGGTTGCCCTGGTGGCGGGCGTGGAGGGGCCGTTCCGAGGTGGGGGAACGGTAGCGGCGGCGTGAGTGGCGGCCGGAAGGTTGTCTGCCCTGGTGGCGGGTGTGGAGGGGCCGTTCCTGGGTGGGGGAACGGTAGCGGCGGCGTGAGTGGCGGCCGGAAGGTTGGTTGCCCTGGTGGCGGGCGGGGAGGGGCCGTTCCGAGGTGGGGGAACGGTTGGTGGTGGGGTGAGGGGCTTGGAGGCGCAGCTAGGCGCGGTTGGGGGGTTGGCGGCCGTGGCGGCGTCGTATGAGGGGTAGCAGTGTTTGGGGGCGGCGCAGGGAGGCGCGGACGTGGGGGAGGTGGAGGGGCTGCCGTTCCTGGGTGGGGGAACGGTGTGTGTTCGGGGACGGGGGTTGGTGGCAGCGCAGGGAGGTGCGGCCGTGGGGGAGGTGGAGGGGTTGCCGTTCCCGGGTGGGGGAACGGTGTGTGTCCGGGGAAGGGGTATGGTGGTGCAGCGAGTTGCTGGTGGGAGGTTGGCGGCCGCGGCGGCGGTCCCCCCCGTTTTGGCGAGGGGGGGCGGCCCGCCGCGGGACGTCGTGGTGTGTTGTCGTGTCGGCTAGGCGGAGGAGGTGCATATGACGTCGGCGGCGGCGTGTGCTGCGGCTGCAGCGGCGGTGGCGGCGGCTGATGTCGCAGAGCTTGGTGGCAAGAGGGTGGAGAAGGGGTTGTCGGTTGAGGCCGTCGCGTCAGTTGTCGCAGCGGCGGGCGGCTGCAGCGTGGCTGGTCGCAGGAGCGGGGGCGATGGTGAGTTCGGGTCCATAGCTGTAACTCAAAATTCAAATTTGTTGAATTTGAAATTCGCAATTAAGGGAAGTGGAAGTGCGTGTGGCTGGGCGGAGATGTGAGAGTTGTGTGGTCTCCGTGCGGTTGAGGTTGGGCCAAAATTGCGAAAATTGTTAGACTGTTTGAATTTTAAATTTTAAAATTTGACTTTTAAAATTGGGGACACCGAACTATTTGACTGGGGCGACACATTAGGTGGGAAGGTGGGAAGGAAGAAGGTTGAGTGAACGTCGGGTTCACCACTGTGATGAATTTAAAATTCTCATCACGGTGGCGTGGAAGGAAGGTGAGTGAGTGAATTTACCTAGGCGGCTGTAGTCAACCGTTCATCTAGGTAAAGGAGAGGAAAGGAGGAAAAGTCGCAGGCGGCTGTAATCAACCGAACATCTACGACTTGGGAGGAGAGAGAGGTGGATGAGGGAATTTTACCTAGGCGGCTGTAGTCAACCGTTCATCTAGGTAAAGGAGAGGAAAGGAGAGGTCCCTTGTCTAGGCGGCTGTATTCAACCGATCATCTAGACAAGGAGGAGGAGAGAGGAGGTGAAATTCTCAGGCGGCTGTAGTCAACCGATCATCTGAGAGGGAAGGTGAGAGAGAGAAGAGAGAGCTGGTTAGAGGAAGTGTCGAATGAAGCTTGAGCTCCAGGATCCAGGGTTTTATAGGACTTGGGGGCCTCTCCCTCCAACTCCTTGCAAGGAGCTGGTAGTGGGGCCCCAGGTTGAGCAACCCTGGGTTCTGTCGCCTGTGTCCCCACTCATATCTTTATTTACGGAGCTTTAGTTTGGCGTTTGGATATTGGTGAGAACTTAATATTATAGGAGTGTTCCCGGGAGGGACTCACGACACTACCCATACCAGCTATCCAGATACCAGAATTCAAAGGCCTGGAAGCATAGTCACCATTGGTGATTTGGTGGCGATATTCTCTGATGGTTTTCCCGTACGATGTATTGATTGTATGTTTTTATTGTTTGTTTCAGTGACCAAGTTTATCCGTATTGGCATCGCAGATAAGAACGACAATCCCCCGTATTTCGATAAAGCCCTTTACGAGGCTGAGGTCGATGAGAATGAGGACATCCAACATACCGTGCTCACTGTCACCGCCAAGGATCACGATGAATGTAAGTACCTCGACGAAAATTGCCCCGCTCTACTTACTATTTATGCAAGTAAATAAGAACACACTTCTATTGTGACATATCCGTACCTATGTATAGGATAATTTCTCTTAACTGCATATGATCTCTGTTTTGAATCAATCAATCTTGTAGCGCCTCTTCTGTTTCTTTGTAAAAATGTCCCTCAGAAATCGTATAATATTATAGTGAATAATAGTACTGAACCTTGGTAGCCTAGAGCAACGCGATGAGAAAGTCAGGGATTTATTAATTGGAATTATAAAGTATTCCAAATGATGTTCTCATGTTCGCTTGATATTGAAATCTACTTATACCGCCTGCCAGTAAATTAGGCCATATTTTCCTTAATGCAGAGTAATGTGATGACCATTGAAATAATAAACTGTACCGAGTTCCCGTTTATCTCAATCAAAACGAAGCGATAGGCCGTCCAGAATGCTTAATCTGTTTTAGTAACGAACAGTCCCGTAGCGCTGAAATTACTGAAACTCTGAAAACACCCGAGTCAACAACACGTAATTTAAATTTTATCCCGTCTTTACTTACGATTTGTTAGTAATTGGAAACCGTAAGCTTGATGGATACTATGCATCCTGAAAAGTTCTTTGGTTAGTTAAGTATATTACCTCTTCACCGTTATCTTCTTTCAAAAGGCACGTTTTCAAGAATAACAATTTTGCTGCCATCCCCTGTTTCACTTGTTTAATTAATGCCTAATTTTCGACAGCCTGCGTACTGATTTGGCTTATCCTTGATCAAAATTGAATGGGCCTGAATGGTTGAGGCTAAGTATCCCCAGTTCCAAAAGCTGCCACGACGTTGTGCTTCAAAATGCTATAAACTATAATGAACACTGTGACTAAACCGCTCGTCCGATTTTCGTTCAGTTTACAAACAAATTTGTTATTAGTAGGTATATATAGAATTGATATGGCACGCTTTTGGTTTATTATTTTCAAAAATGAAGCTTGGAATTGAGCATGAAAAAAGTTGTTTAACCCCTCCCTCAAAATTTGATGGTTTCCGTTTCAAGGTACGTAGAGTCCGAAAACGGAATACAAAAATTTCTGTCCGATGCCGTACTTCGCACTTTTCTTAGTTACCATGAACCAAAATTAACTAAGTTTGGTTTTTAGGTCCCGCTTGGGGTCTAGTTGGTCCGCGAAGCTCGGCTTTAACTGTCAGTCATCTGTAGGCGGTGAAAAATGAAGGTTGAAATTTTCAGAACGCCGTAGCTCAAAAACTTTCAATAGAAGGGTGTGGTTTTTTTTACGTTTTTAAATGGGTCTGGAACCAAAGAATTTTTTTAGACAACCCGGAGCATTCTACGTGCAGCCGGTTATTAGCACCGAAAGTTTCGTCAACATTATCGTGAATTAAACTATATAAATCCGGCCCACATATCATTGCCAGGGAACACCTTATTATAATCACGGATGGCTGTATGAAGTCAAGTTGGTTGATCTGTGATGTTATTTCATTTGAATAATGGTCCAATGGCTCTTTTGGGTTTTGTTAGTAGGTACTTTTGCAACTTAAAAAAAGAATAACAACAAATATTTATATAATGGATTATCGAATCCCAAGCATTTTTATGAAACTGTAATTCCCAGGCCGGCTCCAGTACGTTTTCCTGAGGGGAGCGCGAGTGTAGGTATTTACCCTAGAAAACAGTGATCTACGCAGAAGGGGCATCTATAGAAGTAAATAAAAAACCGTTGCGTAATATTTTCATTTCACCTTTTTTTTCAATTGCAGTGTCTTATTTTAATTTCAAATTTTCCGCAATGGAAAACCCCAGAAACCCCACTAGAAAAGGTAGAAACACCTGTGTATTCGTCAAGGAAAAGATTTTTTGGACACCCCCTGAAAACGTTTTCTTTTACATTTCAAGGTGCGTAGATTCCAAAAATGCTGCTAACTACTTGTCACATGGGTTTATTAAGCTGTTGGACATACCTACAGAAATGTTGGCTGTTCATTTACTGTTTCTTTCTTGCGCCATAATTGAAATAGCTATTTTTACAGGCCTCAACCAATTTTGCCCCCCAAAAACACAGATTGGGCTCCTTTTTTTTCAAATTATATTTATTTTGATTTACTTTGATGATTGATATTGCCATTTAACAGTCGTTACCTGTCACCTGTTGTTACTACTTCTAGTGTTAATATACACATTTATAGTGATTTCAGACAATTTCCCCGGTTTTTGACTCATAGATAGTGCTGAATTTTAGGAGCTGTTTTAGGAGCTCTCCCTAAAAAACATGGAAAACTTTGCCTCACAAGCTCGCGTTAGTGGAACACCAAAAAAAAAACCTTTTTTACGCCTATTTTTCAGCAGTTGCCGATTTTTTGAATTTTGGAATTTTTCACGCTGCTGGCGCGGAGGTTACATTCATTTGCATTTCACATTCATCCGAATCCTACACAACTTGAGCTGATTGCGGTCGATCAGTTCAGAACAATTTTTGAATTGTGTAGTGAAGCGTGAATTTTTACTGTGGATAATTATTTTAGAAATGGCATGCCTACCCTTTTCTTGTTGTAACCATATAATTATTGGTAGGTACTTCATTTTACGATAATTTGATCGCTTCTGGCTATGGACCCAAGTAAGAGTTTTTAGTCCGCTATAACTCCGCCTGCATAACGCACATTTATCTACTTTTAAAGCGGACTGGCGCCCAAACTTCCAATTTCCCACGAAAATCCTTGACGTACTTGCCCCGTCTCAGCTGCCGAGAGCGCAGATCCGAAATCGAGTTTTGGGCGTAAAAGTGTTCTTTGAACGCAAATCCATGACGAGCCTGAGCAGGCTCGATTGTATGACGCTGGAAACATTGAGCGTGCTGAGAATGTCATTAGTTTGTTCCACATGCTGTGGTTGGCGGTGGGGGGGGGGGGGGGGGCAGTAGCAGTCAGATCATCGGACCGGTTCGCGAACATTCCAGATCTCTCTCCAGTAACTCTTCACGTCACTGTTCAGTGTCACAGGTTTTACTACGATGGCCAAGTTCTCGGCATAGATTCGGATAACGTTTTTATTTCTTATGGTTCCTGTCTACTTTCTTTTCTTTCGTTTCTTCTCCATCCTTGTCTACTTCATATCAAGCTACAGTGTACTACATAAGTAGTTGGTTGGAAGTTGGCAACGATTCTAGTGAAGCCGTCAATCGTGAAGTTCGCTTCTCCTCTTTATACATATTTTCATTAGAAAGTTCGCGTTTGTTGTTGAAAACCGAGATCGGCTTTTCATTCAGTGGTATTTTAAGAATGGCTGAACTTCATCAGTTCATCTCGCCAAGAGAGAACAGAAAACCAATTAGTGAGAGGTGAGACACGCTGTCTGTTGTTCAGTAATATTTTTCTCCGTTCTTCTTTTCTCTTCTCTTTTGTATGGTACAGTTGTAGATATGCTTTCATCTTTGCCAGTAAGCGCTTTTACTCGTACGACCGCATTCGATCCGCGAATCTGGCTCAGTTTTCTGGCTCAACTATTTCTATAACTCTTATTCATTATCACCACTATGTGCATCCCAATATGCGTCTCACGATTTCTTGGAAGGAGTTAAAATTTTACGCGTCCTCACAATTCACCGTTATATCAGCGGCATTTAATAAGATAGAAGTGACCGAGCAAGGGGCATAGTAGTTGTCCCAGACTGGCCAATCCAGCCCTGGTACCCATTTTTCTCTCTTCTTGAGTCACGCCCAGTTTATCTAGGCCCAGCTGATAACCTGTTAACTTTTCCTTGTTCCAGCAGAACCCATCCTCTTGCTTCCAGCCTGAGGCTGATGGCAGGAAGGTTGTCAGGTCAGCGTTTCTGAGAAGGGCGAGTTTCGGAGTAGGTGGCATCGTCTTTGTTTATTCAATAACTAGAGGTACCTTGAAGCAGTACTCTGCTGGTTTGAAACGTTGGCGGGAATTCTGCACCGCCACTACTGGAGAGATTACTGGAGCCAATTGCGGTTCTAGAATTCTTACAGACCACGTTATCAGCCAATAAGAAGACTTCGTACAGCGTTATAAACTCTTACAGAGCAGCTCTGTCCCTCATTTCGGACAATAAAGTGGGGGTGCATCCTACGGTATCTCGTTTCCTGATTTCCTATTTTTCGTACTACACTCCCCGGGGTCTTCGTTACCGAGTGACTTGGGACAACAGGTCATCAACTTCTTGGATTCAGAAGCTCCGAATCTGCAAGAGTTATCAAAAAAGTTAGTCACATTATTACTCCTGGCGTCTGCTCAACGCCTACAGACTATTTGTGTTTTCATGGTTACTGAACTTATTGACCCAGGCTTGAGAGTTCGTATTTCTATCTCAGGAATTACTAAGACTGCAAAACCTCTAAAAACACCCATCTTCTGATGTTGCCATTTCTCAGAGCTCGACCTAATATTTGTGCAGCCGCTCCCGTAGTAGACTATTTAGCTAAAACAACAAATCTACGTGACCCGAATAATGCCTTTGTATTTCCGTCATTTCGACGCCCTCATAAACGAGCAACGAAACCGACTCTGGCAAGGTGGGTCAAAGACATTATGCGACTGGCAGGTGTAGACACGGAGCGTTTTGGTCTTCATTCGACGAGGCATTTTTCAGCCTCAGCAGCAATGAGCTCGGGAATTTCAATTGACGCCATACACCAGGTGGCTGGATGGTCTGATGAGTCTCTTACCTTTGCCCGCTTTTACAGGCGTTCAGCGGAGGTCACCCGCAGTCTTTGGTGACAGCAATATTTTGCCAGGGGGAATGAAGAGGTGGCCTCAGCTGATTGTCAGTAATTATTCATTCTTTAGTTGAATGCTATATATGATCTAGTTTTAGATATGTTACTATTTGTTTCGTTTGGTTAACAGAATTATTGTTACTGACATTCCCGCTAGATATAGGCATGACACCCGAAAGAGGCACTTCGCAGGTGTCTGTCTTTGCATCTTCAAACGACTACATGGTTGTCGGACCCATGCCCCTAATTTATAGGTTAAACTAGCTTACCTGTAAGTGACGTTTAATCGTAATTATACCGCGGAGGACACCTGGAGATGTTCCCGCCCAGGGATTTTGTTGACCCTCAGTTGGTTTCATCGTCGATTGGGATGGGTTCTCCTACTAGTCTCTACGGGCTGGCCAGGCGAACATTGTCTCAAAGTTCAGGAACCACTGTAGAAGTTTGGATATCCATCGAGTCCTGAGCTCGAGGTACAGTCCGATGTTCCGCAGAGTTTTGGAATACGACGACAGACAGAATTACCTGGTGAAAGGACGGAACATACACCAGGAACGAATGCTGGCTCAACTGAGATTAGCCGCTACAAACCAGGGAATGGGTCCAATCAAGTTCTACCACAGAAGGAATAAGTAAGTCCTCATTAATGCAGAATTTTGCTCAGTGTGTGACCACAAGCAGCCTGAGACACTTGTTCACTTCCTGCTCGTGTGCCCACTCTATAGCGCTCATCGAGAGCACTACCTTGCTCACTATATTGGCGCCTTGGACACTGAGTTTGCTTACTGTTCATTGCTCGATACAGGCAGTGACAGGCAAAAGAGCCCTGCCCTCTGCCAGTTCACCCTCAGATCGCTCATGCTACGTGCTTTTGCACGCGACGAGTTGTGAATCATGGCTGGCCCCAGTTACCGAGGTCTATGTCACTTGGAAGGCAATTTATTCTATTGAAGTACCAGTTTTAAATTGCAATTCCATCAAACAGTTGTAACGATCATGTGAATGATTTCTAAAAATAAAATATTTTGATTTGATTTGATTTGGGTTTTGTTGACCTCAGCCCCCTTTTAAGTTTCATGGTCATCAAATGCCCTACCATTTGGGATTATGACGGAGACTGAAGTCCCTTGGTTCGAATACCATCGAACGCCTCTCATCGGTGATGCAATTGAGCGAAATAATCAGAACAAATTCTAATCCTCCTGGGATGGCAATTGATCACGTCCGAGACGTCTGTAAGGCAATTGAATGTAGAGTCCAGCCTTGAATGGCTATTTTACATTTACTCGTGTTGTAATCATTTATCTACTTATTGTACTTATTATCATTGTACTTATTCATCTGCCTAACGTTTGTAGTGTTTTCCAGTTGGCCGTTGCACTCTATCGCTTATTTGTCCCATTCATCATTGTCTCCACAGAGAATTCTTTTCCCTCATGCCCGATAGGTTTTCATGGAAAAATATGGTATCTCTACCGCAACTACATTTTTTTCTTGAAAATCCCCCTTCATTCATCTTGACAGCCTACCGCTCTTTTTTTTACTATTATAATGGTTCTGAATATCACTCTTCTGGCTTCTACTTCCTCATTTCTAACATATTCATATTCATTGTTGCCTACTATTGTGACTTCCCTTCATCATAGTTTTCTGAAATCATTGTTTTCAGTCAGGAATTTCAATAATTACCATGAAGACGGTTGCTTCAGTTAGGTATGAAATCGTTCAGAGAGTCAGGTCCTCCTCGCTCACCGCTGGCCACATCCTTTGATTGTGGGCTGTTGGAATTCCAGTGGCGCAGGAATTCGATAACCTCAAGCGGCTAACCGTCCTTTTCAGTAATGCGGTCCTCTTCAGGAGAGATAGTGCTTTTCCATTCAGAAGTGAATTTGAAGCCCTTAAGTCGGGTTCACGTTCTGTAGCGAATGGATTTATGACCTTCGGACAAAATATGGTGACTGGGGGATTGTAATCCCGCCCGTGCTTGCCTAGTCCTGGGATTCCGCGATTAATTGAGTCCGCATAAAGTCTGCATAATCGGAGAGAATCTGCATGAATATTAGTAATTTTAGTCTCATAAAAATTAGCTCATTTCATCAATTTCAATCCACCCAACTGAGAATCACAAAACCAAAATTTGACGCAACTTTCAAAAAAGAAAGTTACAGAGCAAACTTCGTTATTCTTCAAAATCCCGTTTTTTAACATGTTATAGAGCAAAGTTCGTTATTCGTCAAAAACCTGTTATTGGTTTATTATTTTCAATAATAAATCTTTGGAGTCGACCATGAAAAAAAAGTTTTAACCCCCCCTCAAAATTGGGTGATTTACGTTTCAGGGGACTTAGAATACGAATATCGGATTTAAAAAAAATTCCTTCCGCCGTCCGCGGCTTTTTTCTTAGTTCCCATGAACGAAAATTCACGAAATTTGGTATATGGGCCCGTTTGGGCTCTAATTAGTCCTCGAAGCTCAGCTTTAATGTCACTCAACGCTAAGGGGTGAAAGATAGGGGTTGAAATGTCCAGAGTATCCCTATCTCGGAAAATTATATTTTGAAGTGTGGGTTTTCTCGCATTTTTAAATAGTTCGATTTTTTCTGAATTTTTGAGACCATCCGAGGCATTCCGGACGATGTTATCATAAAATTTGCTATACAACTTGCCGTAAAGAGATGTATGCAGGCATCAAGCAGCGTTGAGAGCGCACATCACTGGTCTCCTGCTAGCTAGACGATATATAGCGTAGTGGTCTGACTGACGAACTGATTCACTGAAGTCCCCTTAGGGTTAAAACCCTACCGGTACTGAATATTTTTTCACTCCGCATCAACGATTTCCCTTCAGAACTTCATTATTTGTGTTTCTTTTTTCCATTTTAGCTACCTACTGTTCGTCATCGTCAGAATTATTTTAGCATCATTGAACACGTGATTTAGGTAGGTACCTAGTAACGAGTAGGGTGTTAGTTACTAAGGTACGGAGGGTTTGCGATCTACATAATTGTGTAGAATAGTACATAAATAGAAGGGTTATCTGTACAGAGAGCTATATTATATAGAAGGGTTATCTATACAGAGAGCTTTGATCTGTAACAGAAAGGTGTTCTGTACAAACTAATAAACCGTTGTGTAGGGATTTGCAGCGTTTTTTAACGTGTTCTCACAAATAGGAGCAGTATGTACAGGGTATCCGATCGGTTTCTTGGACCCTTACGAAAAAAGCCTATTAAATATTTTTCTTAAAACTCTTCTCAGTTTTCGAGTTATAGCCATTTTACGTTTTTACGTTACATTACGATGCTAACTCCTTTATGTCTTTGTACGTCCGTTAGTATTCGTCCTACAGCAAATCTAAGAGTATCCTTGGAAAGTATCCTGAAAGATAAATCCAATGACGAGTTAACAAGTGATTAAAATTACGGATAAGCAGGGACAAGAGGGGATTTTGAGTTTTTCCTTCTTTTTTTCATACGCCCATTTCAACCTAAACTCAGCCACCCAAAGCCGCACCATTAAAGAAGAACTTCACAGCAAACAGAGGTTTCCGTCACTAATATAATTTTTTATGATTAGTCCAAAACTCGGCTTGGAAATTATAATTTGATCTAAAGAATAGGGGTAAATAACGGAATCCGTGGTAACCGAGCAAGGGTGGGTAAACATGATATTTGAACCCCCTTTGCCTCAATCCTTCCTTCGAGGCGACGATTTTGTTGTTACTAACGTTTTTTTTAACCACTTAACGCCAATTTTGGGTGCAAAATTGGTTTTTCGAAAATATAATATTTTAAAAATTGTTTGCGACTTTAAAATGTTCAAAATACAAATTGCCAAGAGGTATAATAGTGCCTATCAGTAAAATCCAAAATAGCCATCATTCTTCAAATGAAATAATATCACAGAACATCCAACTCGATTTCAGACAGCCATGCGTAATTATAATCAGGTGTTCCCTAGCAATGATATTTATCTGGGGCGGATTTAAACCGTTTCATTAACGGTTATGTTGGCCAAGCTTTTCGGTGCAAACGAACGGCTGGACGTACAGTGCTTCGGGTGGTCTCGAAAAATTCTTTAGCTCGAGATTAACTTGCTGAAATTTCTCGAGCTGCGGCGTTCTGAAAATTTCAACACCTATTTTTGGCCCTTTGGGAGGACTAGCAGTAACGCCGAGCTTCCCGGACCAACTAGCCCCCAAATGGGACTGGTAGTAACGCCGAGGATCGCGGAACAGCTACCCCCCAAATGGGACCTAGAAACTCTGACGGTATATGGAAATCCCGTCCAACTTCATGTTGGATCCGAGCTCTTTTGCGATATTTTTGAGACGCGGCTGATGAGGTCGATTCGCAAAAACGAATCGTCAACTGCTGGATGCAATGCGTAATAATCAAGCCAGTGTCTCTCCAGGGGCAGCTGTCACACTACTTCCCTACCTTTTTGGAGTGGAGAGGGAGGAAACTACGCTGTGTGGGCGGCTAGTTATACCCCCTCATCCATTACATGGTAGCAGAGCGTGGTTTGGTGGGTGTGCACTGAAATCACCATACTCCCTCCACTTACTTTATGGGTGTTTCCAGAAAGAATTTCTACCCGGAGATTTCGAGAAGAAAGTCTCATTTAAACCCCTTTGTGTATGAACATTTTATTGGCCATTGTGTCATGCGTAAAATACGTATATTGAATTTTTCTCCATCCATTGTGCTGTTATTAAGACGTTCAGTGACTTGCGTTTAATGCCACCCAATTTTATTTCTTCTCTCTTTAAGGCGTTCAATACCCGGCGTTCAATGCCCTGTTCTTTAGATACATCCTTAGTTTCTTTGTTTCCAATTCCGCCAGTATAATGCTTGTAGGAGCCAAGTTCTCCTACAGTAAATAATTAGCGGTAGTAGGTACAATTACAATGGAAGCTATCGGAACTCCATATTACTCTCAGACTTCTGACAGTTAACTTCACGTACTGGTTGGTAAAATAAGTAGGTATGTTTTTAGGGGGAGGAGTGTGACGGTATGTGGAAATCCCGTCCAGTTTCATTTCGGGTCCGGGCTCTTTCCCGATGTTTTTGACGTGTGGCTGATGGGGCGGTCGATTCGACGTATCGTCAACTCCTGGAAGCATTGTGTAGTAATCAAACAGATGTCTCTCCAGGGGCAGCTGTCACACTGCCTCCCTACCTTTCTGGAGTGGAGAGGGGGAAACTACGCCGTATGGGCGGCTAGTTATACCTCCTCATCTATTACAATGTAATAATTACATGATAGACAGCCTAGCTTCCTCCTCTCCACTCCAGAAAGGTAGGGAGGCAGTGTGACAGCTGCCCCTTGAGACATCGGTGTGATTATTACGCAATCTTCCAGAAGATGACGATTCGTTTTCGCGAATCGACCGCCCCATCAGCCGAGTCTCAAAAAGACGGAAAAGAGCCAGGATCCAAAAGATGAAATGGGACGAGATTTCCATATGCCGCCACAAAACCGAATTTCATCAATTCTGGTTCGTTGTAACAAAGTTTCCTTAGTTACCGCGAAGTGCAAGCGTACGGCCGCAGCGTAGGGCGGAGGAACAGAACCGTGTTTTTATTCCATTTTCGGATTCTACGTTCCTTGAACGTAGAATCTTGGGGTTAACTTTTTTTTTCTTGCTCGATTCCAAAGGTTTATTATTGAAAATAATAAACCAAAAATTTGTCCCCGTACGCCGTACTTCGCACTTTCTTTAGTTACCTACTTAAGTTAGTTTTTTTAAGGTTTCTAATTGATCTCGAGCTAAATAATGTTTTCAGACCACCCGGAGCATTTTATGTCTAGCCGTTCGTTTACACCGAAAAGCCTCGTCAACATGATCGTCAATGAAACGGTATAAATCCGGCTTAGATTATCATTGCTAGGCAACACCTGATTATAATCTTTTGGGTTTTGTAGATAGGTACTTTTGCAGCTTGAACAAACTTTATGCTTCATGAAACAACAAATAATTAATGATTGATGACAATCCAGCGCATTTTCATGAAACTGTAATTCCTGGCTCCAGTACCCGATTTAGGGCTTTCCTGGGGGACCTCGAGGGTAGGTACTAATCACATAAAACAGTGATCTATGCAGAAGGGGTATCTGTACAGGCAAATAATAAACCTTTGTGTAATAATTTGCAGCGTTAACACAATAGCATGAATATTTCTTTTATAATTCACCCTTGTAACCATGCTACATGACTGGCACTTTGTTTGTTTTCTTCTTTTAATTTAGGGCTTTCCCGGGGAAAGCACGAGGGTAGGTTATTGACCACAGAAAACAGTGATCTACGCAGACGGGGCATCTATATTTTAAAATAATGTAATAATGTGCAGCTTTTTTGTAGAAACTTGGAAAAGAAAGAAGAATCGGCGGACGGTTCCTCCGAGCATATTAGATGCACTCGGAAAATTCGAAGTTATTAAGAGTGATAGGTAATGTATTTTTTGTGTATTATGATTCGTGTTACAGTATTTCTGTTGTAGTACCTAGTGGAAATAGAGAAAATTTCAATAACTCCGTTTTCTGGTTTTTATTTTGAAATCGGTTTCCACGATTTCGTCGCCATTGATTTAATTCGGAAAACCCTTTTCTATAATACAACATCATTGATGCGTGTGGTGTTCGAAAGGGATACCGTTTACAATAATTCATCTTAGCTCAGAGTCAGAAAAACTGTGAGCAAGATGAATTGCAAATCTGTTCCTCCCCCTTCTTTTGGATATGTCTGTAGAAACCTGTCCCTTCCCCCCAAGCCTAGAAAACTTAATCAACCTTTAGCCTGGGGAGCAAACAATGCACGCCAAACAGCGTTGAAAGAAATTTCAAGGGTTGCGAGAAGGAATAGATTTCTGTACTACCCAACAGAGGGGAGAGGAACAGGTTTGTATAGGCACATCCAAGAGCGAGGTCCAAAGCATCGAGCATGCTATTTTGGCGGGCAAAATAGATTTCAAGACTTTTTGTGGCTGAGAAGGTTTTGCTGGCGGGTTTTTTTCTTTTTTTCGTGGCGCGGGAGTACATCATTTTCCATTGATGAAGTAAACATTTTTTCTCATCATTTTCAATTGGTAAAGTAAACATTTTTTTCCCCATCTTTTCTCAGAATACCTATACTTACCTAGCTACCTACAAAAAAAATTTGTCTCCGTAACATTTTTTTTCGATCGATCGGGTTCAGATTTTGAACACATCCTCAGGGAGCCCCAGTGCACAATTTACTGTGCCAAATTTCAGCTGTAAAAACTCCTCTGTAACCTGCTCCTGAAAACGGCACCACTTCCCTAATGGAATGAAAAGGGGGGATGCATAAAAGGCACTTCCTTGGAGCAGGTGTGTGCAAAATTTCAGCTCGATCCGTTATGTCTATGAAGCTGTAGCCCAGCGTCCCTAGATCCTAGAGGCCCACGGTTGATTGTAAAGTGTGCAATCTTCCCTTTTTTTACCATCCCGCTCCTCCAGTCTTGTTGTAGTCCTCTCAGCAGCAATTAAAAATAATCCTTTCATATTTTTGTGCTCCATCAGGTTACCGAATCGAGAAAGTTTTCCTCCCCTTCTGCACCTAATCCTAAAGAACGTTCTCTTCCTAGTCCTTTTTTTCTCCTTCCTTCGAGAAAAGGTTGGTTCCTTTTTCAAGCCTCCCCACAATCTTCGCCAGGGGTGTGAACTGTGAAGGAAATAATGTACGAGTCAGATCCTTTCAGCTTAGTTCATCCAAACTCCCACCCGGCCACCCTCTCACCGTCCTTCCATTCTATCTTTCTCATGAGGGCTCCGGTTTTTCAGGCTCAACGGATGGGAATTAAAAACAACAAGTGATTCACGGCTGTAATTTCCAAGATAAAATGTCCGAGGAAAGGAAACGCCTGGAGAAAACCCTATTACTCCAAGGTTTAAGTTTTTCCCAGTTGTTTCATTACGCTGCCGTGACGGGGACGGTGTGGACCCACTCGATGATGAAAATCATCTAACCTAGAACTCGGCATCCTGTCATACGAGAGGTATTCACTCCGGTATGTCGTTCACATCAAGTTCGAATAAAATTATTGAACGAATAAAATTATTATTGAATGTGACTCGAATTAGTAGAAGAGATCGTGTAGTATGAGGTATGTCGGTGTCCGTAAATGGACTTCGACCTCAGATACTGGTATGCAGTGGCCCTGCTGACGTGAACCGTGGTGTTTGAAATGGTTGATGGTTTTCCACTTTGGGGTCATCCTGTTTATTATATCCTGGTGTTGTTGTAACTGGAGTATCAGCCCACAACTTTGTTTGATGTTCAGTTTGGAGACTTCATTTCAAGATGGATCCATAACCCTGAGGTCCGTGGAAATTATCCATGCTCTGCTATACCATAGAAGTTGTACCCTAAGCAATTTTTTAGTCGCTGAGACTTGAACCTTGTTATAAGGAAAAGTAGTCTGAGAAATAAGAAATTCTTATGTGCACGTGCGCAACACAGTCAAGTTATTAAGACGTTAATGGTATGGCCCCAAATATACTAAGGGGGGAGAAGAACATGAGCCCACGACGTTAATTATTATCACCTAACTATGAAGGGGGGTGGGAGATGAAATGAGTAATCAAACGGAGGTAGAAACTCTTACCTTAACATGAATATATCAGTGGCAGAATGACACAATGATCGTAATGTTCAGAGGGGTAAGGACGGAATGCGTTTCTTGGAGCACTGCTCCACGTAACTGTTCGTGTGATGGTGAGCTAGTACTTATACAATTTTCAGTATTCAAGTGAGAACATAGTTCAAGGATGTAATTGACACATTGACCTCAGTTTTTAGTATGCTATTAAGTAGGTATTAGCCATCCAATGTAAGTTCTAAATAGGTACTAAATAAATCATCATTCGAAATACCTGATCCACAAAAGGCATTGATGCTTGGTACATCTGTCATGCTCGATATTTTGGTATCACATTGAAAAAAGCTGTTTCGTAGAAATACAGTCCACGGTTTCGGTTGCTACATTATATTTGAATAGACGTGGTGCTTCTGTTCTGTATTCAATATGCCTATTACGATTGACGTGAAAGATTCGAACTAAATAAAACTGTCCGAGGCCAGTGAAACGGAAGACATTACGGGCAAACCCTGCTGAGGGAGGTCTATAAACTTTACTAATGCTCTGAGGCAAGGACGGCGGTGAGGGGAGTCGAGCCTTGGGGTCATTTGGATAAAAGCCAGGGTCACTCAGGGGTATAGTAGCGTTTGTAGGGAAACTCCAGCAAATCAAGTTTTAAGGGTCGTGCACTTTTTGGGGCAGAGGTGGGTAGAATCGTAGTTCCGTATCCAAGGTCCCGGGTTGGAGGTTCAAGATTATTGTGGCCTTTCTTGTGTATTCACGAGATAGGCCACGTCAGGTTATCTACTATATTACCCGGCGTACGCTTTCGCATAAGAAACGGTTCTCACGCGTGTTCCACGTGATGTTCCGTTGTTCCGTTGTTTTTATTCCGTTTGTATTTCAGCGAGTTGATCCGCACTGTCCATGGAATTAGAAGACTACTTCCATAGAGATTAGGGAGACCGAAGAGCTAAACTCTCCTTCATCGTCTCCGATCAGGATATATTAAATAACTGAGCGAAGCTGTGTCAACATGGTGATATTAGTTATCGGATAATGTTGCTAGGCTATGTTTCAGATCCTAACATACACTATCGTACTGTATCATACTCGATCCCAACATATTCGGTTTGCCAAATTATCAAATAATTATCCCACCAACCGCTCTTCTACTAATAACCTTATAAAACCTACTGCAGGCTACGAGGGTGTACTAACGGTTTCAAGAATCATCGTTCTTTTCAATGGTGCCGATCTCAAGACCTTGCAGAACAGGTTTCCGTCGTCCTGCCAGAATGTATACTCATACTCATAAACTCATACTCTTTTCCTCCCCGATCACCAACCTCTCAGTGTACTCGAGGCTCATTTAAGCGATGTCGATTCTGTATCTTCAGCTCACCCAGATTACAGGATATTGCTGGCTAGTGACCATAACAGGATATTGCTGGCTAGTGACAATAACCTGCCTGGCATAGACTGCTCTTCATCCGCGAAGGAGGGATTCGGTGAGAACCTGGGCTATTTCACAATTTGCGCCACTTCAACCACCTGAAAAATGCCAATGGCAATACTCTCTGTCTTCCATCCACTCCATCCAGCTCCGGGCCGCAGTTCCAATTTTAGTCATCGATCCAGCACATCCTCCTTTTGACTTCAAAATACCTACCGATCATCTATGTTCCCCTTTCATCACAAACCGAAGTTTTGTCGTAATTTCAAATGGGGAGGGGACTACGAAGACATGAGGTCTTTTCTCGCGTTGACCAACTGGGAGGCTGTGCTAAATCAACCCTTCTGCGTGGCCGTACCTGAACCTAAGCCATGCTCAATGCTGCATCGAGCGTTTCGTTCCAAGAGTTCGGTATGCCCTCCTTTCTTACTATAAATGGTTTGATCGGGTTCTGATTAAGCTGTAACAGCAAAGAGGCTTGCCCACTCTTGTTGGAAAATTAATGGCTCTGACGATGACCATCGGCTATTCTCAGATCTAAGTAGCAAGTGCAAAGCAAGGTCGGACGAACTGTATGCTGTTTACTTGGGCAACATCCAAGAATCGTTTCACGCGGAAATGAAAGCCTACTGGAACTTCATAAATTAGAGGGTTGGTGGTAACAGTATTCCATCGGAAATGCGCTCGGATGGTACATAGTAGTGGATCAAGCCCACTGGAGATTGCAAAATATATTTGCCCAGTACTTTTCTTCCGTTTTTTATCCCCCAGTACATTACATACCTGCTTACCCTCCTCAGGACGTAGTTTCCATGCGGGTTCTCCCTCAGTCACAGAGGACGATGTTCAACGGGTCTTATTGGGGCTGGTTATCAAACAGGGTCTGGGCCCAGGTCCGACCTATAATGCTCAAAAACTATGCCGAGATCCTTGCCTTGCCTTGTCATGGTTCGTCAGTAAATCCCTCCGTACTGGCTGTTTACCTCCAGTTGTTACATCACACCTATCTTCAAAAGTAGGGACAGATGCGCTGTGAAGCAATGTCGTGAAGTTTGTTCTTTATCCACCATTCCCAATGTTGGTCGGCCAGTTGTCATGGGAGTTCGCATATTTCATTGTGAAGGACCATCGTGGTTTATTCCATGGTAGGTCTACTGTGGCCAGCCTGCTTGTATTCCAGGAGTTCGTGATGGAGGGATTCCAGCATGGTCTTCAGACTGACGTCGTCTCAACTGATTACGTCAAGGCATTCGACAAGCTCTCTCATCTTCACCTGTTGTCACTGCTGGAAGCGTTGGGAATCCACGGTTCTCTTCTGGAATTGCTCACTGTAGCATCTCCATGAACCATTATAAGCATTTGTGTTGCGGTTGCTTGGCAGCCACTTCTAATCTTTCATAAAATAGTTGTTCTGTAGACGTTAATAAAAATGATTCAAGTATTTTACTGAACTCGTGATTAGTTATCACTCAAAGTATTTAGACAACACGACAGGATGGCGACGAGGAAGAAAACCAGAGCGAAGGAGATGGAAGAAGCGGAGAAGGTAATTCAAGCTCTTTCATTTAAAAACGTTAATATAGAAAGCTTTAATCCGGAAAATGAAGAATGGGAATATTGGTATTCTCGTTTCAACCTTGCTCTCAGGTCATGTGGAGTGGAAGACGATGCAGAGAGGCGGATGCATTTGTTAGCCAAGACTGGGACGAAGCCATTTCGTATCCTGTTCGATTATTTTTACCCAGAAGAATTGGAGGGCGTAGATTACGATAGGTTATTGGAGGCCTTGTCAAAGAATTACGGGAGAAAGGACGTTTCCCTGAGTGAACGGCTGAAGTTTACTCAAATTACTAGATATGGATCTGAAACAGTGACAGATTTTGTAGCCCGACTGCGCTCTCAAGGAACGAGGTGCCAGTTTGGAAATTCACTTAGTGAACGTTTACGTGACCAATTATTGCTGGGGATTAACGAAACAAATTGGCAGCGTGAAGTATTGCGGAAGTACCCTTCAGTGAAAAGTAAATTTGTTGATATTGAGTCATTTTTCCAATTACTTGAAAATGCGAAAGTTCAGCAGGACAATATACAAACGTTCAAATATGAGCGAAGTGATACGCACAGAATTAAACAAACCAGCAATTCAACACGCAACATGTTATCTCCCACTATTACCTTACAAGAGGGGGTACATTGCTTCAAATGTGGGGAATCCAAGCACGGCGAAGGGGATACTTGCCCAGCGTCAGGAGTGGAATGTCGATATTGTCATAAAACAAATCACTTTACTCGCGTTTGCATAAAGACCGGTAAGGTGAAAGTAATTAGGAAAAATGTGGGAGCCCGTCATCTCCATGAACCATCGACGTCAGAATCAGAAGAGGACCGAGTAGACCTCATTAGAAAAATTGAAAAGGGGAATGAAGCTTTCCTTCCAGTTAGGTTAAACGGCATTCTGGTAGAAATGCTATTTGATTCAGGAGCATCGAAGTCAGTAATCAGTGAACAAGTATGGCGATCAATTAGATCACCGAAATTAGAAAAGGCTCCGACTCTTGTCGCGTATACAGGAGTAAAGTTAGACACACTAGGACACACAGTTGTACAGGTCGAAGGATTCAGTAAGACGATTAACTTAACCGTAATTGTAACAAAGGTTGCAGACGTCCCATTTTTTGGAATGAATTGGATCTTAGCCCAACTGCCCCTTCCTAAGGGAGCCAAGATAAGGAAAACAATCACGCTCAACAACGAAAACAAGAAATGGATAGAGGACGCAATAAGTCAAATGCATCAGGAGACACTCACCAATTACTTATGTAATCGGGTGCTGATGTTGCGGGTAGGGGAGACTCTTTCATCGCCGCTTTTGGCCACATCTGGTACCCCACAGGGGTGTCATATGGGCCCATGGTGCTTCTTACTGTCAATAAACAGTGTGTGACAGAGTGTGACAGTGGGGGACCCTCTAGAGTCCCCCTCCTAGACCAGCAAGATTATCACCGGTTAAGAAGGGATATCGATTAGGCTTCAGCTTACTGATCCCGTTTCCACCTGATCAGAAAACCACTGGAGAACAGCCGCACTGTTACACTCCTCCCCACATGACATACTTCTGGACAGGAGAAGTATGAGAGGGGAATAGGTGGGGGGGGGGGGTTGAAAAGTAGTATGAAGTTCTGGTTCAGGAAACGACATCTGAACAACTTCAAGGTGACTAACCTCCATCGTAATCATACTACCTCAGTAATGTTTACTGGTGGAGAACAAAGCTCTTACATACAAGTATTGGCGGATAGCGTTGTCAGAGGTTGTTGTCCAGTGAATTGTGCTCATCTGGGCAACCTCTAGGTGATCAACCTTCATCGTTAGGATGGAACAACTATTGGGACTTGTAAATTGGGACATGGCACAAATCGCCTTCAAATGAGTTCAGTATATCTTAATTATACTGGCACTCTAAAGGGGTTAAAGGGGGTGGGAAAGCCAATAGATGTATGTATCATCAAAGGGACAGGTTGTTAGTAAAGGAATCTTTCTGGGAAACTTTTGGGCTTATCCTTCTGGTAAGCCCACACAAAATGGATGGAGTATGATGAAGTGCTCAGCGCATACTACCGCACCACGCTCTGATACCGTGTTACAGAGGGCCCAACGGCTTTATCAGGTGGAATAAACCGGTTCCCGTGAGATCACCGAAGTTATGATACCTCGAGCGTGGTTAGTACTTGGATGGATGACCGACACGTCGTGACACGTCCAAGTATGACCCATTTAGCTGTTGGGAAAACCCCTCTCCACTCAAGGCGGCGAGGCAATGAGTAGCCAAGTAAAAAGCGGAATGATCAGACCGAATTCTGATCTTCTCATTGGAGGACAGCTGATCACGTCCGGGACGCTGGCAGGGCAGTCGGACGAAAAGCCCCAGCCTGGAGTAGCTGTTACTTTACTTTACTTACCATGTGACAGAGTGTGGCAGTGGGGGTTGCACCCTCGAGAGTCCCCCTCCTAGACCAGCAGATTATCACCGGTTAAGAAGGGTTATTGATTAGGCTTCCACTTACGATCCCGTCTCCACCGGACCAAAAAACGACTCGAGAACAGCCACACTGTTACAAGTGTTACCCTAATCCTCGGGCCAACATCCGTTGCTCCATGTTTGCTGATGACCTGAAGTTATTCTGCCATGCCCGCGACTCGTCAGATTGTGCGTCACTGCAGTCTGCCATCGTACGGCTGGAGAGTTTGTGCCACAGAAATAACCTGGTTTTGAATCCTGCCAAGTGCAAGATTATTACCTTTAGCCGATCATGCAACAAGGTGAGTATAACCATAGTCTGTGATGTACTCCACTGGTCAGAGCTCGAGAGATGGTTGATCTGGGCATGCTTCTTGACGGGAAGTTGTCGTTTGACAGCCACGTCGAGAAAACTGGGAGTCGGGCATTTAGGATGTTGGGCTTCATTTGGAGGACAACTAGAGAGTATACCAAGGTGTCGGCAATAGTTACCCTGTGCAAGGCTTGGTCGTCCAAATCTTGGACTATGCCTCACCAGTGTGATCGCCTTTTTAGAGGTACACAGGGCTTCTCTGGAAAAGGATCCAGGGGAAAATTTCTCCGCTTTGCCGCAGTCAAACTAGGGATCCCTGGGGAGGAGGTGAACTACACTTCTTGACCGATTTAACCTCATGCTGGTGAAATGTAGACAGTCTTCCGATATGATCTTCATGCACAAACTTTTGAACAATCAGATCGACTCACCAGACCTCCTCTCCTGTATATCATTCAAGATCCCTCAGTTCACCATACCGATCTCAACCAAAAACTACCTCATGAATCGGCCGGTGTGCAGGCTTCCCAGTACCCCAAATCGTCTCTTGGACCCCCTCCCGGAACTTGACTTCTTTTCATCTTCAGTCATTATCTTCAAATCCACAGTGGCATCTTCCCCGACATTCTAACCTTCAGTGCAAACTTTTTTATTTTTTATTTTTGCATTACATTTTATTTTCATTTTCAGTCATTTATGTTTCTTTTTATATCTATTTAATTTCCATTATTTTCGACTTCTGCGCATTTCAAGCGTATTGTGTACTTTTTCTTTCAACTATAATTTCTCTTCTATTTATTACTATCATTGTAATTCTCGTGTATTGGGTTCTTCCGTAATAACAATAAAACACATCGTAAATAGATTTACGTATGGTAAATTGGTGATGGGAAGAGGACTTTGGGGGGTCAGGGCCGCAGCAACTTGGGTACTGACGTAGGTGCTGACCTATGCATGATATGGCGTACGTCGGACGGACTTTACGGAATTTACTGAATCTACGCACCTTGAAACGTAAAGGAAAATATTTTGTTGGGATGTTATAAAAAATGCATAGGTTATCATCCAAGAATAATAAACCAAAAATGTGTCCAGAACGGTCCGTCGTTCCCATCTTTCTGTGTTTTATTTTTCTAGTTTTAAGCATCGTTTACTGAGTAAAAAAACCTGCAAATTATCAGGCAATCGTTTATTATTTTCCTGTATCCATAACTTTATGCGTCGATAACTGTTTTCTGTGGTCAGTACTACTCTGGTGCTTCCGCCAAGTAACCCTCCAACCGGTCATTTTTGAAATTCTGATGGTACTAAACCTAATTAGGACTCTCGACATTTTCCCAAATTTCCACCTAATTTGGAGGATTCTTTTGGCCGTGATTCACAAACTTGTACCTATAAACGAATCTGTGAAAAAGTACCTATCAGCAGTATCCAAAATAACCTTCTTTCTTACGCGGAATATTATCACGGAACAACACCTCGATTTCATAAAGCTATTTGCTATTATATATTCAGTTGTTCCCTAGCAGATATCTGGGCCAGATGTTCTCCATTGATGGGGAACATCTGATTATAATCACGCATGGCTTTATAAAATCCAGTTGCAGTTGGTTGATCCGTGATCATTTGGTGATCAATTCATTTTCGAAGAAAGACGGTTAAATTTTGGATTTTGTTGATAAGTAAGTTAAACCTACTTGTTGACTGGTAAAACTTTGTTGTTAACAAGAAAGCAAAAAACCGTTGCTTAATAATTTGCAGCATTTTTTAATTCCATTTCGGATTCTACGTAGGTACGTACCTTGAAACGCAAGGTTCGTTTCGGATTTTAGCATGGAAAATGCTTTAGCCTTGGACTAACTAGCCGAAAAACGTTACACGGGATGGGTGACGCGGAAGTGGAACGAAATTTTAACAATGATTTTCACTTACAACCGAGTAGTTGCTAGGGAAATGAAACTTCTTTCATTTTCATCGGACAAAAATCGTTTTCCATTCGTTGGATAGCTCTTGATTTATCACGAATGTATTTCGTATTATTTGTTCTTGGTATTTATATCCTAGTTTCATAATATAACTATATAATTGAATGTTGTGAATGGATAGTAAGCAATGACGCTTGTTTGGTTGTCACTTGGTTGTAGTAAACTACGCGGCTAAAGCATGTTCCATGTTTCTTGAATTTTAGCCGTAGGCTCTAAGCAGTAAGCATCCGGGGGTCCAGGGGGCTTGCCCCCTGGCGAGGCGCGGAGCGCCGAGTTTTTTCTTTGTTTTTTCACTCATGTTATATTTCAGTGGTTCATTATTGAATATAATAAAAGTCTAAACCTCATTTTCATTCCTGATTTTTGAACTAATATGTCGTGAACTGGAGGGGAGTCATGAATCTTATTTGCTTTTCAGTTGAGCCAAGTAAGATGAACTCAACGCTGTTTGCGTCAGAATAATCTGACATTTGATTTCAGCATTCGAGCAACTCTATAACGATTCAAATCAGATTGATTCTGGTTTCTTATTTTCAATAATGAACCTTTGGAATCGAGCATGAAAAAAAAAGAAAAGTTAACCCCCCCCCCCCCCCTTATCAAAATTTGATGGTTTACGTTTCAAGTACGTAGAATCCGAAAATCAAATAAAAAGCGTTGCAAAATTATTACACAAAGGTTTATTATTTCCCATTCCGCGTAGATCACTGTTTTCTGTGGTCAATACCCTCGAGTCCCCCCCCCCCCCCCCCCAGGAAAGTCTTAAATCGAGTACTGGAGCCGGCCCCGGAATTAAAGTTTCCTACAAATGCGCGGGATTCAATAATTCAATCATTAATTAATTTGTAGTTATTCATGCAGCATAAGGCAAATAATAAACCGTTGTGTAATAATTTACCTGTATAGGTGCCCCTTCTACGTAGATACCTAGTATGATGAACCGTTGTGCAACAATTTACCTTTGAGTAATAATTTATCGTAGTGTAATAATTTGCCCATCAATAATACTTCAACGGTTGTTCAAGTTGCAAAAGTACCTACCAACAAACTCCAGCCCCTTCTACGTAGATGATATAATGAACCGTCGTGTAATAATTTACCGTTGTGTAATAATTTTTCATTGTGTTATAATTTACCCATCAATAGTACTTCAACGTTTGTTTAAGTTTCACTACCTATCAACAAACTCCAAAAGAGTCATCATTTTTCAAATGAAATAATGTCACCATCTCGACTTCATGCAGCCATTCGTGATTATAATCAGGTGCTCCCTAGCGATGATGATCTTGAGCCAATTCCCGAATGTTAGTGCGTCCCTAGTGATGATATTTGGGCTGAATATATACAATTTCATTCACCATCCTGTAAAAATGCCTGTCGGTGCAAACTGCTGGGCCTTACTGCGAACGAACGGCTGGACGTACAATGCTCGGGTGGTCTTAAAAATTCCCCAAGTTCAAGAACTATTTAAAACCAGAAAAAAGGTCGAGATAACGGCGTCCTGGAGATTTCAACCCCTATTTTTCAGCCCTTAGAGATGACTGACAGTAGCGCCGAGCTTCGAGGACCAACAAGACCCCAAACGGGACCTACACACCAAATTTCGTTTTGGTTCATGGTGACTAAGAGAAGTGCGAAGTACGGCGTATGGAGGACGGACAGAAATTTTTTTATTGCATTTTCGGATTCTACATACCTTGAAAAGGAAACCATTCAATTTGAGGGGGGGGGGGGGGGGAGGCATTACTGTCAGTCATCTCTAAGGAGTGAAAAACAGGGCTTGAAATTTTCAGAAAGCTTTCAAGCAGGGTATGGTTTTTTTAAAGTTTTTAAATTGAACTTGAACTAAAGAATTTGTTGAGACCACCCAGAGCATGGTACGACCAGCCATTTGTTTACACCGAAAAGCTTCGTCAACATGATCGTGAGCGAAACGGTATAAAGCCGCCATTTCATTCATATCATCGCTAGGGAGCACCTGATTATAATCACGGATGGCTGTATGAAGTCAAGTTGTTTGTTCTGGGATGTTATTTCGTTTGAAAAATGATAGATCTTTTGGATTTTGTTGAGAGGTACTTTTGCAACTTGAACGAACGTTGAAGTATTATTGGGTCAATTATTACACAACGGTAAATTATTACGCAACGGTGAATAATTACGCAACGGTGAATTATTACACGGCGGTTTATTGCACTCTCTACGTAGAAGAATCATCTGTACTGTTAAATTATTAGATTTGTGATTTACCTCATGCTTCATTAATAAGTGCAGCTAATTAATGATTGAAATATTGAATCCCGCGCATTCGCACGAAACTTTAATGCCGGGGCAGGGCTCCTCTTCTCGAATTAGGGGTTTCCTTGGGGGAGGTTGAGGGTGTTGACCACAGAAAACAGTGATCTGCGCAGAAGCGGCATCCAGGTAAATAATAAACCGTTGTGTAATAATTTGCAGCGTTTTTAAATGCTGAACAATATTTTTGAAGTCCGCGCCAAATTTTAACTGGTATCCCGCTTTTTGATAAATCATCTACGTTTGTTTAGCATTAAAATCAAAAAGTAAAAATTATCCTTTGCTTTTCAGTTTCATACAGCCTTTTTGAAGTTCCTCCCATTCCTTAAGAGACCAATGCGAGTGAATTTCAACCCCTGGACATCACATTTTTCCTTGAAGTTGGTTTCGTACCTTCAGAGCTCAAAGGCCTTCAATCTCTATATAGCCGGAACATGCACCAATTTCGATGCGGGTGTTCGTCGATGTCGTGGACTAAATGTTTGAAAAACCTTTGTTGATATGCATTATGGCGTAGGTCGTGTTGGAAGGCATGTTCTTCGGAGACGCCTTCCGGGTCAAAGTGAACAATGTTGGTTTCGCACACTCACCCAGTCAATTTGAGCAATGTTGTACCGTTTGATAAATTCGCCGTGTCAGTGAAAATGTTGGACCATTTGAAACTCTCGCCGGGTCTAAGTAAGCAGAGGAGGCGTCTGTTGGCTGTTCTTGGGTCACATTTCAAAACTTGCGATATGAAAACTTCATAGTGAACAGTCCGTAGGTTGAAACTGTAACTGCGGCGTGTTCTCCAAACTAGGATGCTCTAAAACTCCGCATTACTGATTACTCCGAATCCAAACCCAATTTGTAACTGTGAGGTGCGACGTGGTCTGATTCCATACCGACCAGCTCGCCCATCTGTTTTTGTAATAAACTGTATTATTATTTTACCTGATACATCAATATGTACTTGACGTCGATTTTATCGATATTATTATGGGGTTTCCTCTCACATCAACGGTTTATTCACCGATATTCTTCGACGCCATCACCTTCAACAGAAACATTATACAACATTATTATTTGGCACGGATATTCTTCGATGCCGGTTTGAAGAAAACATTTCACCTTACCTATTAATTCATAATTTCCACCGAAAATCCATCAGACATTGTAAAGTATCATCAAAATATCGATGGCATTGCTCTTGGTTTCAGCATGTCACGTTTTCAATCATTTTTAATCGACTGCACAGTGTTATGCTATCACACCCCATTTCCAATGGAAAATGTTTACATTCATCTGTCCCAATTTTTACGGTGGTGCGCTTAGGAAAACTTTTCTTTTGAGGTTGGGGGATTGTAATGGCCATGACCAGATGACATTGATTTAATGTCGAAGGACGTGCGGTTTTGTTGAACGAGTTCTTTCTCAGAAGGGCCAATATCAGTGCAATCGGCAGAATTGTACCGCTCGGTATTGTTCAACCCGTTACCCTGCTTCCAATCATGTACCAGCCTTGTCCCGTTCAGTTCCGCTTCCACACAAATACTTATCGCGCCGGCTGATTCGATTGTCTCCCGTTACTTCTGTGTTCCTTTCGGTCAGCCTTATTACCGTCTCGCTTTCTGTGTTCATCCCTTCAGGGACTCCTATTCCGCTGTTTGATTTTATTTGTGCGCCCCCGCAGCTGCTCAGGTTCGACAGATCTCGAGAGAACAAACTACCCGCGGTTTCCAAGTCTGACACCCTGATATGTTACCTTGATTGAGGATTACGGTGACACTCCCCTGTGCCTCGAGTTTGCGACCTATGTGATTACCGGGGACAACAATGGATTTCGTGGGAAGCTACTCAAGTTAAGCTAAGGGCTTTCTTGAAACTTGTATGTTTTCCCCTTTAACAATACGTGAGTGGGTGAAATCCTAAAAACGCTTTACAGTAATATAAGAAAATTTCGATTTTCTGCGTACATTGGCTGTCAATTGACAGCCTCTCTCAACATGGTTAGCATACTGGTGTAATAATATTACCTATGTTAATGTCCCTCTATTTTGATTGTCACATTTCGCTCCGGAGCTACCCTAAAATCCAAAATACTCTACTCCTTTTTTTTATTTTTCATGTTAGAATGTCTTCACTTATCCTCATTTTATACCTGAATATCTTATCCGAAATGGCAAGTTCTCAGGCCCTCATCTTGTCCCATGACATTAGTTGTCGACTTCAGGATGCTAAATGTATTTTCTTAGAAGTAGCCATCATAGCAAACCTATGGGCTGTTTTAGGTACCTACATGCGAGAACATCAGAAAACTACAACGAAACAGAATAAAAACTAATTTATTATTGTCCCACATTTTCGACAACAGACCCTCACAGTTTTTTTTTCTTTTTTTTGAATTGGTGCTTACATCTATTCGGACGTAGGTACATAAACGCCCGAAGTAGTGCGTGTGGTGTCCGCTCGAGCGCAAGCTGCGTCTAGCGGGTTCGATCAGATCATGCTGTTTTTTGGGTCTTAGAACGAACTAATATATAATTGTGCTTATATTGATATAAGCACAATTTATTGATTCAATAAATTGTATCAAGCATCACGTCAGCCATAGGCGTTGCAATTTCGATCCAACGGTTCAGAGTTGTGAAATATGTACGGTCATGTAGGTAGTTCTTTGGTTTATGCAAACCTGAGCCCCTCTCGGAGAGCAAGATGGCGTAGAACCTCCGAGAGAGAAAGTTGTTCAATTATTAATATTGTTAAAATATTAATATTGTTAAAAATTGTTATCCAAGTCGATCGTTCTATATCGTTCTCATATTAAATTCGTTAAAGTGAATTTCGTTTACGTTTTTCGTTCCCGATCAAACAATGTCAGAGAAATAACTAAATTGGTAACATTCCTTCACACTGCGCCTTCGTGTTGAATGACCTATCGTTTCTATAACCTACATATTTCATGCTGAACAAGTTGAGATCCAGTTTGTCCCCAAGGTCGATTCAGTTACATCGTAGTAACTCGCTGCTCAGAATGTCGGGCTTGTTTTTATAATAATTTATCAAGAAATCAAATATTATTTGTGTAGCTTCCGATCGACCCCGAAAGATTGCTCTCATTCAACTCAACCAGCCAGCTGATGGGAGAATAACCGCCAAAACGAGCAGGAGGGCCTGAGGGAGGGGTCCCTCTTTCGAGAGATCGTGTGAAGTGCCCACTCTGGTTTATTATTTTCAATAATGAACGTTTGGAATCGAGCTTGAAAAAAAATTCTTAACCCCCCCCCCCCCCCCTCAAAATTTTATGGTTTGCATTTCAAGGTACCTACATATATAATCCGAACGTGGACTAGAAAATGTCTGTTCGTCCGCCTTTCACCAAAACTTTCTTTATTTCAACTCACTTCCGAACAGTTTTTGGTAAAGATTATCATCATTTACCAGAACATTCGTCGTTTCATCCAACGTTCCTTGAACCATCCAACGTCGTTTCATCCTACCCTCTTTCATTTCAACCACAAATCGGACTGAGTTCCGTTCATTGGGTAGTAAACGGGCTATTGTTGTTGATTTGTCAAAGGACTTAACCATCCATTGTTTAGTTTGCCTACCAACTCACTTTCCAGTTGTCTTCCAGCTTTCCAGGTCTTTAGCACTTTGGTCCCCATCGTCAGTAGTCCCACCCTTTCGTACTAGATAATCGATCTTCATGAGTTTAGATGTATTCACGAAATTCCACCGTGATTTTGGTTCCGATTTAGCTAACAGCATTTTATTAACCGCACGATGGATTTAGGTTGTTATTTTCAATAATAATAAACCTTTAAAATCGAGCATTTGAAAAAAAAAAATGATCCATTCCCCATTTGTCTTCAAGCTTTTGTGCAATAAGAAAATTCTCTCTCAGCCCGCCGTACTTCGCATTCCTTAGTTACCATTAATCAAAATTAATGAAATTTGGTTTGTAGGTCCCATTTGGGGTCTAACTGGTCCTCGAAGCTCGGCGTTACTGTCATTTATCCCTGGAGGAAAAGTAAGGGACTGAAATTTGCAAAACACCATAGCTCGAAAACTTTCAATGGAAGGAGTATGGTTTTTGTGACTTTTTAAATGGATTTTAAATGGATTTTTAAATGGATGGTCAAGCCGTAAAAAAGAAAACCTGATCATATATAGACATCGTGAGCATTGCATATTGCAAAAATAATGTTCCTAGTTTGTTGTTCCTTCCTTGAAAGAGCTTTACATACCCTTTCAGTCTTCACTCTGTTTTTTACAATCATTGGTCATTGGGCTTACCATATTTTTGGGCTTACCATATTTCCCCTCCCTCAAGATCTCTTGTCAAAGTTGTAATTGAATCGATTCTTTTCAGAATTGTAATGTTTAGATCAATTTGGAATACCCATGACTTCTGTTTATATTACGCTCCCGTCATTTTTATAAGAAAATTGGTTCCGTTCTAAGAATTTTGGGACCAACAGCACTCTCATAAATGAACATTTCTTTTTCTATGAGCTTTCAAAGTTTTGGCAAGTGATGTCTTGCACCCCTTCCGCCTGGGCGGGACCCCTTGTCCAGTATGACATCTCTTGTTGCCAAAACTTTTTGAAAGCTCATTGAAAAAGAACTATATAGGAAAGTACGGTTGTCTCAAAATTCTTAAAATGTAACCTGTTTAAATTATAAACAGAAGTGGTAGATACTCCTCATTAATCTGAATGAGCTATACGATACGTACTGCGAATGTCGGACTCCATACAGAACACACAGAGAAAACCGAAAACCTCCATATCTACCTACCCAGTGACCAAGGCGAAAACCACTCGCTGAGGAGGTTTTGTAGGCTGGTAAATTTAATTGTGGTATTATTTCCATTAGTAAATGACTGTTTCAAGAAAAAGGATCATCACCACTGGTAACAGTCAGTGTCGCAATGAGTAGTCCCCTATAGCTGTGCACCCTGACCTCCACCCATATCAGGTCCAGGTAATTCAGTCAATAACGTCTTTTTTCAAACCAGTAGTTAGTGATGAATTTATGGCGAGGAGCCTAGTGATGAATTTATCGCGAGGAACCTCCGGAGAAATGTTGAACAAAGGGGACTTTTCTATAAATTAAGAAAAGTTGAACAAAACAGTATTTGTGTTCATTTACAAGTAACATTACTTACTCCTTTTTCGTTTAATGTTGATTCAAGATTTATTTTCCGTTATTCGAAGTTTAACTTCTTTCCCCTTCCATGCTTTCTATTCAACTCGAGTTACCAGAAACCCAACCCGTACGTGGAGGTTTCGGTCTGCCCCCTCCGCACAACAATTTGTAGAAGTCGGCCTCAAATCCGAATGAGCAGTGAGCAGCTTATAGTTGGCTTTAATTCATTCGTCGGCTGGCTTCATCACAAGGTACAAACTATAAAGGTGGTTTGGAGTTCATTAATCAATCCAGTATATTCCTTGTGACGGTATATGGGAATCCCGTCCATCTTGGATGCGGGCTCTTCCCGATCTTTTTGACACGCGGCTGAAGGGGCGGTCGATTCGCGGAAACGAATCGTCAACTCCTGGAGGCATTGCGTTATAATCTAACCATTGTCTCCGGGGGCAGCTGTCACACTGCCTCCCTACCTTTCTAGAGGATGGAGAGGGGGAAACTACGCTGTATGGGCGGCGTAGTTAAACCCCTCATCCATTACATCCGATCTACCTCAAGGTTGTTCTCCGACAGTAGCTTGTAGTTGGCTTTAATTCATTCGTCGGCTGGCTTCATCATGAAGGTACAAACTATAAAGTGGATTGAAGTTCATTAATCCATCCAATATAATCATATCTACCTCAAGGTTGTTCTCCGGAACGTTAGGGATGTCGTTATACTGCAGCTGATCTATTATTCTTCCCATGCGTGCGTTATCGAAGTAAGTACAATACATCTCTGTTACAGTTCAGCGGTACTTCCTCCACACGGGTTGGTTCCCTGCATAGAAAAATCTCCTTTACCCACATCCTTTCCCGATGTTAAATCCAATTCCACGCTCCAGCTCGAATACCCCCCACTGAGCCTTAATAATTCAAAACACGTTCCGCTTACTCGTCTTCGTGGCGGATCTCAGTTAGCATTTGTCGGCGAGTTGGTGGCTAAACGAGGAGGCTGGTGCCAGATCCTGCGGTCATTAAAACGCAGTCCCCTGGAGCCATGTGCCAGTTGCAGACTTTTTAGGAGCTTCAATTTCTATGCTGTGTTTCGTATTCTTAGCAAGGATAGAAACGCCGTCATTAGTCGCACCTGCCCTTCATTCGTTAGTCGGAGAAACATTAGAGCCAATGGAATGCTCCTTTCATCTCCCACCCCAGCTCTCTTCATGGACTGTTCTGTACCGCATCTAATTTTTCCTTTTTTTTTAAAAAATGGTATTATGAGCGAATCTCTTTTGAAACCCTTTATGAATTCCCAAGTCCTGCTATTCTTATTCATCTTAAAATTCCTGAGCGTTTGCTTCGAGGTTGACATTAATTAGTTCACCCTAGTTAAAAAGAAAATAAGTTGATGAAGAAGTGAGTGTTTCCGAAAGTTCACTACCTCTACGTTATAGAAGTACAATTTTGCTGTAAAAACTGGAGTAACTCGAGTAGTCTTTACGTAGTTTCAGAGAGAATCAAATGATTAGTTAGAAGTGTCTGGCCTCTATCCGCTTGCTGCGCGATGGCGGCGTGTCTTCCATAAACTACTCACCCTTGTCGTATCTCATACTAATTAATTTTTTTTGAAGAGACGGCAGAGGTAGTGGAGAGCACATTAGAATCCGGTATAAATATTATATTTTTGGATATTCGAATCCCGGTCGGATCAGATATAATTAGTTTTCTTCTACCCATTCAGATTTTCAGTGTCGTGAATTTTGATGTGGGTACCTACTTAGTAATTCGCCATCTTTTGGAATGTGCAATCAATTCTATAATGATGGTAAGTATCTACATTAATAACCATGGGCTCTTCAATTTAACATCGCGATATAATACGAGTATATACACTCCACCATTCGGTATTTTGCTAGAAGGGTTGGTAGAATATTTTATTATTTTATTTAGAGATACGACCGTTATCGAGCTAACACCACCACTAATCTATTTAAAATACTGTCCAAAGTTCTATATTTATCTTCTCCTTCAGTCTCCGCCAAGTGCGCCACGATCGCACGGCCAAGAGCCAGACATTCCTGTGTATCCGGTGTACATTTCTAGGTCTAGTCAGTGAGGGAGGCCAATGGAAGTCATTTTGACTTCGATCCTGCAGTTGCCAGTACTTACTCGTATTCTGCGTTCAGCACTTCATAATTGGCATTCAGTAAAGTCGCATTTCTTTGAGTTTTACCATTTGGTACATCTCAGCGGGGTGGAGCCCTCCTAACTTGCTTTATGTTATGCGCTCTACTTCTTATGCTGCTGTGCCCCAGAGGTCGAAGTCGTCAGCTTCTACCGGAAATCGAATCCGGCCTGCCTGGTGACAAGCCAGTGTAAGCAACGTGAGTAGTTGATCACAGTAACCCTTAAACCACGTCGGTCCCCGTAATCGACATTTTCCAAACATTGCTGTGTGTCACTTGCGGCTTATTGTCCTACCATCCATGATTTTGGCTAAATGAGTTGCCGAAACGTCGTCAATAAGTCGTTTTTTTCTGTTGGCTAAACACAGTAATCATCAAACTGTGATGGATAGTATTTAAATGAACGCTATTAAGTACTTAATAAATGATTCGAGGCTTCAAGGGTACCATAAGTTTTCCTTTGAAGTTTGCAGCTGATTAGGTACTGATTTCAATTGGCATGCCGTATTACCTACACGCACCATGAGCTCTCAGAGATGTTTCCATTGTGGCTGGAAGGATAAATTTTGTGGAAGGTAAGGGAAGGGATAAGGGAGAGCGGAGTTTGGAGATGATCGTTGATACGTTCATACACAAACTCTAGTAATTCCTGGGCAAACATTTCGTGGATGGTAAGAACATCTGGGTAAACATCAACTGAGGAAGATCCTTTTGGAGGAATAACTGAACATATAGCAGTGGCCGACATTCCTTAAGCAAGATCCACAGAGTCAAGGTAGTAAAACCGTGTTTCGTAAACTGCACTGATCGTGTTCTCTTCCGTCCTTTTGATACAGGTAACGATTTTTTCCTATTTATTTTCTTGTAGGTTCGTACTGTTTGAATCGGGTAGTATGATTCGATTTTGTTTCGAGTTTATGCTACACATACTCTACCTACCACGCCACGGATGCAGATTCTGAAGCTAAAATAACTATGAGTATGGATTGGATGTCTGTTCTGCCATGTTAGTGGAGAGCAAGTGGAGGATAAACTTTTTTCTTCATCCCTCCATAATGACAGATTCCTCAGAGCTTTCCGCAAACGTGTTGCTTATACATAGGTATGTGGGGTACCAAATTGTTGGGAGAGAACAGGGTACCCAGATTTTTCGAAGGTAATTGGAAGTTAGAGTCTAACTTGCCACTTGTCAAATTTCTAACCTTCCTGCCCATGTATATTCCCGTTTCAGGTTAACTCGAAATAAAAATTTCAAACAAGTAAAATTGTGGATCGTTGAAACGTTAGATAGTTGGATAATAATAATAATTGTAATAATATTGAACTCGTCGAGTTAACCTTACGGTATCTCAATTCAGTATTCATTTTGCGGATTAACTAGCAAGTGCGAACCCTCTCCTTGGAAAAATTTCGTTTTTCAGCTGGAGTCGGACCCGGGCCACTGAAGTCCCGGGGTGGGCCGGGCGGCTTCAGACGCCTTAGACCACGCGGCCACCTGTAACCGTAAACCGTAGCTTAGTTTGATATAGGTAGATAACATCGCAAATAAGTAATAGGTCCCTATATTTAATAAATAGATTTATCAAATAAATTGGTCTTACTGAATTAAAAATCTTGCGAGTTTGATTATTTCTAACAAAATGGGAACATGCAACCGGTATAGCTCAAATTGCAGGAAGGAACCAGCAATTAATTGGAAGAGGTCGGTCGACTCGAAATATTGTGAGATATACCGGAGTTTGAATTGAGATTGAAGTAGTAAACGATGGGAAAAGCTGTCAGAAGTTGGGAACAAGGTGACGACGGTATGAGGGGGAGCATGAGGTAAGGATGAGAAATACGCGTATTTGAGTAGCGGTTGGCGACTTCGCCGTAATTGGAATATTCCTAATCTGCCTAATGATGTCTAGTCAGCAGCTGCTGTCGCCACCGAACTATGGATTCCTCTGGAATACCTAGGTCACAAGCCATTCGATTGTGATTTGAGTGCTTACTATTGCTTGAAAAGCGAGCTGTACAAGATGATGAAGTTGAGTGATGGATCGTCGTTGGGTCTTAGGTACGCTTCACCGTGATGCATAGATTTTCCCGAACTGCAATAAATCGTAGCGTCGTGAATGGAGTCCTGGATATTGCTTCTGTAGAAATGATTGGGGAAAACAACTTTGTCCCTCACTGTACTTGTAACTTCTTGTTATCCGGTGACATAATACACTCGAAATAACATGCGGTAATATGATTGTGTTCGCTTCACCCATTTACAGTTGAAAAGGAACGAGATTCCCGACCCGTATTTGGGACGGTGCACAGTGGCATGTGGACGTTTAATGACATCCAATTTCTTGGGAATAGGATCCAGCAAACGTGTTCATCTAATAGTTTCCCGACGTTCTGAATTTCAGCTTCGCAAAATGAATAGGTTAAACGAAATACTGGTAAGCCAGTTCATTATTTGTTGAATACCATATGGAAGCATTTGGTTTTATTACTACTTGTCATGCTGTTTTGCACAGCTAATGGGAATCATAAATACCTACATGAGGATTATTTTTGTGGAGGACATTTCTGCAATATTGAAAAGTGTATTTTCTGTATTTTCCCGCGTGGAAAAAATGTGTTAGGTATATCAAACAAAAGTGACAAGTAAAATTGTGTGGAAATATTTTGGTGTTGAAATGTGTCTAAATCTAAATTTGTGAATGTTAATTGTTGTGTTTTTAAACCTAGTATAACTCCTTACTTACTCACCAGTTTTCTCAAAGTACAAGTGTGAGATCTAGAGTGTACTGATGGATTGAAATGAAAATAAATTCTAGGCCGTAGCCAAAGCCTTCCGTCCTCTTCTGTCTTCATTGCTTTGTAGGTACATATAAGAGAATAAACGTAAAAATGTCGTCACTGAGCTTGACGAATAGAATCCGAAGAATATCCAGAAGATTCAATGAGTCGTTAGCCTAAACTGTAAGATTTTCAGGCAAGAAACAATATTCCGTGCCAAGCCAAGGTTTGACATGTTTCATGTCTTTAGGATGGGCCGCGATTTTAATTTTTGCAGGACCATACCGCGAGGCGGGATGCACGAGGTTTTAACCCTTCTCTCCTCTCCTATTTACCCTAGAAAGCTGAAGTTCGATAGGGAACCTCCCTGAGACATTACGAGACGAATGGCATGACGTGCTCCAACCTTATCAGCTGAGTGAGCTAACTTCTCTCCCACTTACCCTAGAAAGCTGAAATTCGATAGGGAGCCTCCTTGAGACAGTACGAGACGAATGACATGAAGGGCTCCAACCTGATCAGCTGAGTGAGCTAACTACTGTCCTATTTACCCTAGAAAGCTGAAATTCGGTAGGGAGCCTCCTTGAGACAGTACGAGACGAATGACATGACGGGCTCCAACCTCATCAGCTGAGTGAGCTAACTACTGTCCTATTTACCCTAGAAAGCTGAAATTCGATAGGGATCCTCCTTGAGACAGTGCGAGACAAATGACATGATGGGCTCCGACCTGATCCCTTTACGTGTACGGCTCAGCAAGTATTACCGACTGCTTCTGCTGATAACGATGAATTGTGAAAGAAAATTCTCAAACAGACGGGCTCCAACCTCATCAGCTGAGAGATTACCTGATGACGCTTTACCTACGCAACAAGAGATCTGCATGTACTGTACGTACCTATTTACCTTTTCTCCTGGGAACGATTTCACTACCTTGTTGACCAGCTCCCGCCGCCACTCGATCATATATGCGCGTGGTATAGTGATATTCTGGACATTTTTACCCTTCTCTCCTCTCCTATTTACCCTAGAAAGCTGAAATTCGATAGGGAGCCCCCCTGAGACATTTGCGAGACGAATGACATGACGGGCTTCAACCTCATCAGCATGACCTCGTAATTCCGTACTACAGATTTCCGACTTCATGGCGACCCACAACATTTGTAGAACGGCAATCTGACCGCGGTACGACGTCATTATGACGTCATTGGTAGACATACAGATTTATTACGTCGGGTGTACTACAGATTAGGTCATAAGTCGTAAAATACGACCAAATCCGACCAGTTGTACTAGTTGGGGTGTGTGTATTTGTCTGCGCGGTGTGTGCGTGTGTGTGCGTGTGTGTGTGTGTGTGTGTGTGTGTGTGTGTGTGTGTGTGTGTGTGTGTGTGTGTGTGTGTGTGTGTGTGTGTGTGTGTGTGTGTGTGTGTGTGTGTGTGTGTGTGTGTGTGTGTGTGTGTGTGTGTGTGTGTGTGTGTGTGTGTAAAGAGCAGCATTTTATGTGCTTCTGTAAGGGAAAGGTTGTGCCTGAGAGAAGAAAACCGACGTGACTGAAGCTTAGGAGAGTTTTAGTGAAGGCAACACCTTTTCGAGAAATAGATGCAACTACATCTCAGCCGGAAGCATGGGCAATAACGTTGAGGAGGCGTTGTGGAAAGGGAGGCATATGGAGGGTCTACGCAATAAAAGCAATAGAACCTATCCTAAATAAGGGTAGAACGTAGGAGTGAGGATATAATGTATGTATACGTATGATTGTATAGGTCCAAGTACTAAGCACGAACAGTATACCGCCTATTGGACTCAGTGACAGTGAACCATAACTAAAATCAATGTAGTTACAATGATGTTGGTAAATTCTATGTAAACTAATATTGATATCATTATTACCTATGAGGAAGTTTATACAAACACAAAATATATTATTAAATCATAAATATAAATCTTGAGTTAATTCGTGAATATTACTTTAATATTGCGCGTGAGGTTTGTTTGGGTCAGGCGTAGATTGACCATCATTGACCGTCATTGTCTCTTGTTTTGACCGCCATCACCCAATCTGTTTAAATCTCGAATTTTTACAGTTGTGAGATTTTCAACCATATTTAATGAACTGCGTCGGAAAATGAAGCCAAGGATTCACAGAAATATGTCAGTGTGGAGGTAGATTTCAAAATACACAAGATAATTTTATGCAAGATAGCTCTTCAACTGTCGGGTATATTGAGTGAGTTGATATGTTTGTGTAGTTCACCCCTCCTCTAATTAGTTACGGCGCTCGCCAAGAGATGGCTTCAGCTATCAGCCCAGGCATGAGCTCTTTCTAGTGTTCAGAACTGTGGTGACCGTCATTACCCACTGACCATCAATACCCCCATATCCTACCTACTGCTGACCCCGCTCGAGGTAGGGCAACATTTAAAACCCATCTATTTTGAAGATGCCTGACAGAGATTGATTGACGGATAAAAAAAAAAAAAAATAGATTTTTGAAGAAAGAAAAACTAGGTAGGTAGGTATGTTCGTGGATTGGGACCAAAAATGTGCATAACTTTCTCCATCCTGCAAGGTTTGTTTAACCCTTTGGGTTGTTACCTACATTTGAAAATTAGCTACAGTATTCCGCACTTATTCATGTGTATCACTTCTTCAAATGGAGTATGTCTTTCGTCCAGATTTCAGATGCCTTCCGAATTAATGTCTAATTCATTGCTGCTAATACCAAACTTACAATGTATCGTTTGAAAACGGTCTTGTGATTTTATTCCAGATCCTATGTTTGGTGATTTCTCCAACCAAATGTTCACTGAAGGTGTCACAGTTATCCTAGGATATTTTCCTAACAAAATTTACTCGGCCCCACGTAGTAATCTAGCGGTCAAGTGGTCAACGAATAAAGGCGTAGAATGGCTTTTAGGTGCCATCTGATGAAAGGATCTCTCTTTCTCTCTCCACAAAGAAAACAAAAGAAATCGAAGGATCGTGCCCCTTGCGACAAGAGGCATTCGGTCATTATCATCATTTACCCCTCCATCCAGTACTTTCCATCAACCGCAGCTGCCTTTCCCTTTTTGCTATACAGTGAAGTATGTTGCTTGTGTTTTAAAAAGTTGCTCGTCCATTCAACCCGCGAATTTCTGTTCTCAAATCTTTACCACCCTATTCCACTGGTAGGCGGGAAAAAATCGAACGTTGAATAAAGTTAATGGGTGTTGAACATCATGCTTACCCGCAGTGCAGTGTTGCATCTTTCTAGTAAATGTTATATTACCTGCTAAACCATAATTATGTTCATTATTGAAACCTGACCCATTTCTATAGAAGGTGGTTTGTGAGTGTTCTAATCTGCAGCAGTCACTAAACTTGGTGCATCCACTTCCAAAGATCATAAAGTGAGCGCAGCGCCAATCATGTTACATATTTGTGATTGGTTAATATCATACACGAAATTTCCTTCAAGTGCTGTCGTCAGTGTATTTATGTAGTGACTGCATGGTCCAAATTCGAAAATTTAAAATCTCCAATGCAAACTCTTCCCTGTAGCGTTATAATCCTGGCATTGAGGAGAAACTCTGGACATCCATGAAATATAATTAAATATACTTGGAGGTAAATGATTTTTTGCTCCCCTCATTTAGTATTGTGTGGATCCACAACAACTATAAACTTTCAGTCAACCTTGCTGTTGGGCCAGGATTGAGATAAGGTTTTGAACTATAAACGGAGGGAGCAAAGGAGTATCAAGTCTCCCTTCCGTCACCAAATCTACACCTCTACACCATTCCGTTGGTAGAGGTTGGGTTTATTCACTTATGCTGGAGTGTGTGGGAAGTCATTTTATTGAGGATAAGTCGCGAAACGAAGAGGCAAGATACACATTTCAACAAAATGAAGCCTCTTCTGAGCTGCGGCAACCTCGGCCTTAAACTGTCAAACCTCATTTTTAGATGCAACTTGTATTCTGTGCTTCTGTATGGCATAGAATAATGAAGCTTATCTGACCTGACCGAGAGGCGAATTCAAGTGTTCGAAATTTAGGTCTACCGGACGTTACTTAGGATTCAGTGGGGAGGACCGTGTCTTGAATGCTGAGATTGTTCCTTCAGAAGGGTGACACTCTATGCCCCAAAATATTCGGAGTGGGAGGATGATGGATAAACCTCGGTCACGTCATTCCAAAAATTATGAGAAATATCTGCCTGGTTGCGCTAGTGGTTTGGGACCTCTTAGACGTAAATATTTTGCTGTGTAATCGAACTTCATCAACACAGCGCAAGTAACCGAGCAACAGGGAAGAAGTTAGAACACATATTTCCACACCAGGTTACTATTTTTGGCTCGCTTTTCTAAGAGAGCATTAAAACGCCTACACTTACTTAATCTAAGTGAGTTGCTATCGGAGGAATGCGCGGGTTGGCCCCGTCTTATAAATTCATCGTATGTGTCTGTAAGCGGTCTCTGATTTTTAAGCCTTGAAGAACTTGTTAATAGATAATATAATTAGGGGCTTCTGGCGCAGGAGTCACCCTGCAATGTCGAGGTTATGCAAAACCCGCAACACATCTAATCTGCCTCGTTGAGCTTGTGCAGGGCAGGACATGTCGAAAAAATGTTGCAGCTCGCCTTTGTCAGGAATCGAGGGTTCGAGTCCTCAGCCGGATCAAATTTCTTTCGTTACGCCCCAGTGTCGGAAAAATTTAGCTGCCCAGCTCGTGGACTCGAACCTTCGACTGCACCAGCCGATGTAGAAATTGTTCCACCATGGCCCTGCACCCGCTCAACTAGGTTTTTGTGTTGCGGGTTTTGCATAACCTTGAAATTGCAGGGTGACCCATGCGCCAGAAGCCCCTTATTATCTACTCTTGTTCTTCAGAGGTCATAGTGCAAAATTCTCATTACTGCCTCGTAGCTGAGGAAGCGCGATTCCCGTGTAAAAAGTTCTCCAATAGTACTTCCGATTTGTCAGGAGTACAGGGAGCCTAGGAGTATGCTGATGGTTGATAGTGCCATTAATGTCTGATGCTCTATCACGCACTTAGCAAATCGTGTTACATAAAAGACCTAGGTGTAATTCACTAGGTAACTCTTTAATTTAAAAATGTTCTGTAGATTTCGGAAAAGCGTATTTATACATCAAAGACTGAATTGCTCGCGACGGTGTCTAACGCGGTTGAAACGTGCTTTAACACTAAAGAGGGCGTTGTAGCATTATTATTCAAGGCCTTTGCCCTGCTGGAGCTCTAATATTGACCTCCTTGTCCTGACAACACACCGGTGGGCGTCTAACCGAATATATAACGTGTACCGCCATGTCCTGTAATGCTGTCCGGCTTTGGCAACCCATCTTCCCTAAGTTCCCTTCCGGCATAAATATATGTGTTCCTTTGGGAATACAATGGAAAAGTTAAGTGGTTTTTTCCCATGGAACAGTGATTACTTGTACCTAGTAAGATTAAGGTTGACATTAAGTGAGGTGGCTTGCGATGTGGTGTTGGTACGGTTTTGAAGTTTTGACCCAGTATTATGTGAACTCTGCACATTATACTCATTGCATACCAGTTAGACCACACTAGCCTATTATCTTGACCACGGGATTCCTTGCCTCGAATTATTATACATTCTGAAAGCGTATAATAAACTCTAATTTCTTTCATTGCAAGGATATTATCAGAAACCTGTTGAATTGAACTTGGTATTAGGCCGTAGTTTTGAGTTTCGTTGTATTGTTCATAGTTTGAAAAACGCATGATACAAAATGTTATAGCATGCGAAGTTCTTCGTGTACATTCCACCCTGTTTGATGCTTTATTTGTTTGGAATAAAATGAAAAGTTACATTGCAATGTATTTTTCAGGTAAGTACAGATCCAAGGCATCATCAAATTTGTTGGTGAGTCTCACTCATGATCCACCGCTTTTTATATCTGATCCAGACTCTTTATGGTATTACTGTGCGATTTCTATGAAGTTGAATGGGCAAGTTTTCATGTTTTCTTTTATTTTCTCAAGTAAAAGACCTCGGCGAGTGCTGTCCGAAAAGGTGCTATGTGAGGGGTATCCGGTGATCGAAAATGGGCGATAAACCAGTGTAAAGAAAGCGAAATGACGTCATAGGTAAAGGCCCTCACCCCCTCGTCCGCCTGGAGGGAAACCTCAGCTCCATCTAGTTATGACGTAATTTCATTTTCTTTCTATCCGTTTGTTGCCCAAGCTTCACGGAGTTTTGAGATGCAAATTGGCAGTGGGGGTTTTCAAGGGTGCTAAATCCGATTCTGCGCAATGAAAAATAAAAAATTCCTACACACAGAAATTGCCCATTCAGTTTCCTCAATATATATATATATATATATATATATATATATATATATATATATATATATATATATATCTGTTTTATCCAGTCACAGTGTTGTTAGGTGATGTTATTTTTCCTGCCATTGGATATTCACTCAGGTATTAGTTGTGAATTAGTGTACTCCTACGCGTCGCTCCTTAGAGCCTTAATTTATTTGTATGTAGACTCCACCTGTTGTAGACTCCTGCTGTACCTAAATGATGTATTCACAGTGCATATCCAAGCACACGCGTCAGTCAAGTACCTCATCATTTGAGTTCTCACCCTAGCCTATACCTAAGTGGCGTTCTTGCCGTCTTTTGATGCTTTGAATTGGCAACGCAAACAAAATTGGATACTGCGGTGAAATATAATTTCACCGCATTCAGGGGGAAAAATTATATTTTTTCCTATTTTTCCCCCTGTCTCCAAGTCTTTCACTCGTGCGGTAGATGCTGTCGAGGTGTGGGAAGCGTGAAATTATGCTTGGATGCATGATTCATTGTGCATACCTTCTCATCTTTCTCACAAAGCCCATCGTACCAGAAAAAAAACAATGGAGGTCTCGTTGGCTTGGAAATGATGATGGGTGTTGCCCCGACTGCTGAACTCATTCTCTTTGTTTTTATTTCTGGTCATCGTTGTAATGATATGCATTCTTGGAGATATATGAGGGAGTAGCTCGGGGTAGTCATGTAGGAGTACCACATGAAATCCGCTGTTGATCTAGCAGAGGTTGAGAAATGGAAGTCCATCGCATTAGATCAGTCCAATGGGAATGTTCGGGTAGCTAATTATCAAGTCCTTTTTTGGTATATTATTTTTTTATGAACTTCTTGAATCAACCGTTGGGACAAAACGTAGAATCCTAAGGGGGAATTAAAAAATTTTAAAAAAATGATGTTCGCTGTACGCGCCGTACTTGGGACCTTCCTTAGTAACCATGAACCAGAATTAATGAATCGTAATAAAATCTAAAGGGTTATTTCCGCTTTGTATGTTTATTCGAAAGTGATTTATTTATTTATTTAAAGATTACGGGCAAACCCAATTACAACGGTATGATGAGGAGCAGCCGTGACTTCCGTTTATATTTTTGAATAGAATTATATTCCATTCTAAGAATTTTGGGACCAACCACACTACTACGATGAATAGTTCTTTTCCCATGAGCTTTCAAAATTTCGTCAACAAGAAGTGACGTCACACTGTGCAAGAGGGTCCCGCTCTGGCGGGAGGGCTGTAAAGCCGTCACTTGTTGCCGAAACTTTGAAAGCTCATAGAAAAATTAGTATTCATCGTGGGAGAGTGAGGTTGGTCTCAAATTGCTTAGAATGGAACCTACGGTCATTTAAAAATGGGAAAGTAATATAAAAAGAATTCATGGTACTCCTCATTATGTCAGCATACAAAAACATGATTATTTATTTATTTTTATTTATTTATTTATTTAATACGGGCAAGCCCAATTTACAAGGTGGAACAATAAATACTGAGAAGAAACAGAAAGAGGGAAAAATAAATACATCACTTCTGCGAGAGCCAAGAAAAAAATGAAATAATAATAACAGATGTCAAAATACAAGAAATACAAGAAATGTTAGTTAGAAAATAAAATACTGAGAGAAAAAATTTTCAGAATGATGAAGGGGAGGAAAGAATTATTGATTTGAGGGAGGATAAAGAATTATTAAAAAAATCAAAATCAGGATGGAGATTTAGAAAAAGATTAGCTGAACGGGGGATTCGGTTGAGAGGGGAGTTGATTAAGTAGTTAGTGGGTGAAAATGGGACATGAAATGTCATGGGATGGCGACTGGTCGGACGAGGGACTGACAGCTGGATCCTGGCAAGCAGAGATGGGCAATCGATATCGCCGTTCAACATTTTATGGAGGAACACTAGATCAGCTAGATTGCGTCTTCTTTCCAAAGGCTGGATACAACAGATATTATTATGAAATTATTATGAGATTATTATGAAAGAGAACAGAAAAACGCGTAACAAATAGGTGCTTCAACAACAAAATAATGGAGTGATATCGCGTAATGGAAGCAAAAACCAACGATTCATGAAATTGAATTATATTGGCTCGCTGACACTCCTCAGTGAATCTTTTTTCGCACACACTCTTGGGCAGCGGTTTTCAAGTAGATCGTGGGAGGGGGGGGGGGGGGGGTAGTTAAAAAGGTGTGGCTAAACTCTGTCGCTAACTGAGCGGTCATGCCTTCATGAAGAATCTGTATAGCGTATCTGTAATAATGATTAGCCCATCATAATGTATCGTGTATTGTCGTTGTTGTGCAGACCCACAGACGGACTGACATACACCGAACCAAATTAACAGCAGTAACAATATTCAAAACAGCATCATTCCTCAAATGACTCAGTATCATGGAACAACCAACTCAGCTTCATACGGCTGTATGAAGCTGTATGCTCATACAGCTTCATACAGCAATTATATCTGGGCTGGATTGGATAACGTTTCTTCACGTTGCAAAAGTACCTATCAACGAAACCAAAAAAGCGATCCTTTCTTCTAATGAAATAATATAACAGAACAACCAACTGAACTTCATACAGCCATCCGTGATTGAAATCGGGTGTTCCCTAGCAGTGATATCTGGGCCGGATTTATATCATTTCATTCACGATCATGTTGACGAAGCTTTTGGTGCACGCGAACGGCTGGTCGTAAAGTGCTCTGGGTGGTCACAAAATGTTCTTTAGTTAAAGACCAATCTAAAAATGAAAAAAAAACAAAAAAAACGCTGCACATGATTAAACAACGGTTTATTATTTAGCTGTATAGATGCCCCTTCTGCGTACATGAGTGAGAGGGTGGCAGTGAGTGAGAGGGAGTGGTTGGGAGGGAGGGAGAGAGTTTGAGGGAGGGGGTTAGAGAGAGAGGGAGTGATTGGCGGTGAGAGGGTGTGAGAATGAGGGGTGAGGGAGAGGGACTGAGAGAGAGGGTGTGGGAGAGAGGAAATCATTGGTAGGAAATGTTTTTACATTGTCATTCAGAAGATTGTGGGCATTTCGGGAAATAATATGCATATTGAGGTAGGTACACTACATGTGAACTGATGGGATAACAAAGTCTGTTAGTGTTCTTTCAGTGTCGTTCGCCGTATCTCACAAAAAGCAATTCGCGTTTCCGAACCCGTAGCAGGAGTTCGGAAGTCGTGAAACTTCTAGACGAAAGAAGGGGTTGAACAAAAAAGTTTTCAACGCGGCATCAAAAATGAGAAAGAGTGAAAGGAAGCGGACTTTATAGTACGGGGAATTTTTTCTTCTGCTGGTCCTCAAGGAAGGAAAAGAGGGATATTCCGAAGGGGATCGCCGAGTCTAGGGTTGGTGGAACGAGTTGGAGTAGTAAAGCCGGGATGAAGGCATACTATGGTAGAAGGGTGTGGCCGGGATATAAACTTTCATATTAGAGGAGGGAGTGAGCGCAAACAGGAAATGAGAACTGATAGCCGCTGGGTGTCAAGTCTACGACTACATTAGAATAACATTCTGGCGTTGACATTTCGTGACATTCAGTGCGACTGTTCTTTGAAAGCCAAATCCCGCGCGTTTCCTTGTTTCCTGGAACAAGTAAAGATTGTCGTGGGATGTTCACGATAAAGAAAGAAAGTATCATTAGATTTCACTATGTAGGCATTTAATTTTCATCATTCCACACCTATTTTGTAATTGTTAATCAGCAAAACTATGATATAATTGGGTCATTTCACGGAAATTGGCAAACATGGACTATCCAAAAAACGTCAAATTAAGTTGCTTAAAAAAGTAAATTTCTTTTACCATCGTCTGACGTGCCTAAGCAGATGTTGATAGCCAAAAACTCTCATCATAGAAATGCTTGGTTTTCGAGAAACGGCCATTTTGAAATTTGAAGTTCCAGGGGAGTGAGAGTGGTTGCAAGGGAATGAGAAAAAGAAAATTCTCAGCATCGTTTTGTAAAACAATTTCAAATAGAACATTAAAATAAACTTTAGTTACTGTCACTAATCAATATCTTAAGCACCTAACTCTTTAAGGAACCAATATTTGAAACGCTCACGTACCAGTACGACTTTAAATCACGTTAATCTTCAACGCTATTGAATGGGAGAGTTGTGAAATGCTACTACTCTTAATTTACAGAGAAACAGAGTTGAGAACTAGTAGTTGATTAGTTGTGACCAGAAGGCCTAATGTTGCAATAAACATGCACAACTTATCATGGAGTCAAATATTTTTGGCATGGTGGACAAGCTCTTCATGTTTTCATTAGAATAGGTGAAGTACAAGTATCAAGTACAAAATTCACTAAAATATCTGAGACTATTGCCGTTTAAACTAAAGAATACTAGTGACGTTTAAACGAAACAAAATATAGAAGATCAATAAAGAAATTTCAATATAAAAAATGTGCGACATTCAAGATGACTATTAAAAGAAACGTTCAGTCATGCAGCATGGCTGTAAGAGGGGATTTTCAAAATACTCGTGCTATGATGTAAAAGGTGATAGCGAGAAACCATACCACGGTTCGTAAAATTATATAATTTTTTAGTGGTTTTAGCAATTTTACCGATTTTTGACCCTTATAAAGTCGATTTGACCTACCTTCTCTTTTTTCAAAAAAATATTTTCATCATCGAAATATCCCTCCTTCCTTCCGTGAATCACCAAGTGTTGGATAAATTGGAGCTCACCGTAATTATTTTTCATAAATATACCTATTCAACTGACCATCCTAGTTAATTCCCATCCTAAGGGTTTTCTTTGATAGGGTCATTTGAAGAGGAAAGTTCCAGTCATGCAGCAGGACTTATAAAGTCAATTTGACCTCCTCATTTTTCAGAAAAACACTTTTATCATCGAAATAGTCTCTCTTTCTGTCGTGACTCACCTTCCCACACAACATCAGGTGAATTAATATTGATTCTAGCCTTTAATACCAGCCCCCCCCCCCCCCCCCAAATCTGAATTTGACCCCTATTCTGTATGAAAAACAACTGAGATGGTCATTTTCTGTCTTTACTCACCCTTCCAAACGACTTTCATGATTTCATATAAACTATTCGCCATTTTAGCCGTTTTACCGATTTTTGAATCCTAAAAACTCAAATTTGACCCCCTTAGGTTTTTCACATTCTGAAAATTTTGGACCAATTGCATTAGCTTCATTTTCTTTGAAAATTCGCTAAAACATAGATCAGGCTTATTCTATCTAGTAGATAGTAGTAGATAGATATCTATATATAGTAGATAGGTGTGGATATTCGTCCTGCCTAGCCTGAACAGATGATTTCATAAAAGGGTCAAAGGGCTCTCGGAATCCTTCCAGGAACTCCCTACACGCACTCACCTGGACTGGCAGAGCGGGCTCTAGTTTTTGGCAAAGAGGAGTTCAAACATACACTGAGCGTTTCCCCGAAACATTCAGGAAAATGTTGAGTGAGAACAAAAACTAGGTACCTACAACGTCCCGTTTGCTGTTGGCACAAGACCATAGTCCAAACCACTGGTTTGCATCAGAATTACTACAATATTTATTTCGCTATGTCAAGTTGGAAAGCAGACAACAATAGCGAGGATCTTGCGGGGGAGCGGGGGGGGGGGGGGGGCTACATTTCAGTCTTGAAAATAAAAATCTCACACCCTTGTCACAAACCTTACGCCCCTGTGTATTAGTCAATCAAGGGAGTGAGGTACAGGGGAGTGAAGATTTTTTAGGAAAATTAGGCTGTATCCATTATTTTCTACTACCAGGCACCATCTTTTTTTCTGAGTCAATAATATTCTTGGAGTAACACCGCTTAACTATATTTTGATAAGCTAATTACTTATGTGAGTCTAGGTGGACTCTACAGAGGAGTGATGTTCTATGACGAGCACCCACACGTTTTCCTCACTGTTTCACTTCACAACTATTACCGAACCCGTGTTATAGAAATGATAGATTCCTAACGGTTTAGGCGGGAAAACGAAGTTCTATCAACCTAAGAAAAATATTTCAAACACGTATCTTATATCTATTTTAGAATGAAAAAACTACCAGGGAGTGAGGTTTGATTCTGTGGACACACGTTTTCATTCATTCATGATGATCTCCTTCCTCAAAGATAAAAGTGACATTCGAAACTCTTTCACACATAGCATGATCAAGAATAATAGTTTTGAGCACGTTTGCAATTTCCCGCCGAAATTCAAATGCTCTGTCAGAGTGAGGTTGGGAGTTTCTGGAACGGAACCTGTGGACATGCACGGGAGTGAGAAAATGGCGTTTTAATGTTTGTTTATAATACTTTATTGCAAATACTTTATTATGTGGATTCTGATTGACACATTTTGTCCTCCTGGTACTTATCTGCATGGGGAAATTTTGAAATTTTCTGAAAAAAAGGCGAACGTCACATAAATGACTGGGGACAGAAGTTTGCCACTTCATGTGAAATGACCAATTTATGTTGAACCATTAAATTATCTAATTGAATAATTTTTTAATTAAAATTATGTATCCAATCTTCACAATATCCAAGTTGAGTTATTTCAAAGAGCGATAGCGTTCGCGTCAATTGCACCCTATTTTCGGTGATTTGTAATAGTTCCGTACCTACCAGTATTGAAAATAATAAAATTCGCAGTTACCAAGCTATAAAAAATATATTTCGAAAATGTTTTTTATGTAATGGGTACTTAAATAGTTCAACCACGATTTTTAAAATCTTCACTCTGGAGATACATGCCAAAATAACCGCCTTGAGAGTCTTTAATCATTAGAAAATGAAATCAGTACATGAAACAGGTTTACGTGATAGAGTCTTACGCTAAGTTCTATCTGAGACGTCTAAACTGCTGTTTTCAGTCAACAGAAGGCACGGTAGTTTCAAATGAACACAATCAAAAACGAAAAAAAAAAAACAGTAATTGATTGTGTTTCATGGATTTAAATCGTCAAAAATCTATTTACTAATTGATAGCGAGCTTACTGACTTTATACGCTGAACTTATGTGCGGGTTGACGTAACATTTCATATGGACGAGAGGTAACACTTGTCAAAGGGAAAGACATTTAAGCTATTCTCCCTATCACCCGAGATTCGACGTTCATCACACACTGGCCTGCACTGTACGCTGTAGCGGCGAATCCACCTACTAACCGCAACTTTTTATCTATCTGCCAGCCTGGCTCTTGTTATCAAAAATCGAGCAATATCAATAGTTTGGTTTTCTATCGTTGTGATTGGCGATTCCAAATGAATAATAATCGAATACCGAGTAATCGAATGATCATTTGAATGATTTTGCATTGGGATTAGCAACGGTCAGCGGTTACATTTAGCTCCTGCAATGTTCTGAACTCCCAATACACCCTGTTATGCCGGTTCAGACAATGGTTTTACCGCCCCTCCTCTTCCACCCTCACCATACATCAACCAGTTATTTGAGTGACACTTAAGACTCCACAGCCTAACAGAAAGCGTCTAATGAACGAATATAATACACGAAATTATTGTTATATTTATTAAACATGTTTATTGATAACTATCAGATTTTTAGCGATTGTTGACCCTCCAATTTTATGATAAATATTCCTGATTATTGAAAAGGTCTTTTTCAAGCGATGTGTTCTCTACCTATTGTGGTGAATGTTTTCCATTATTTTCCGATTTCAAGCTATTTGTGACACGCAAAAACTTGTATTTTCATTTTCAAACATTGCCCACCTTTCTCATCCTTTCGTTTGTCATACTGTCGGAATTTCGAATTTTTCATCTAGTAGCCAAGGTCAGATATCGTCTGGAATGACAAAACATAACATACGTAAGTATATTAATAATATAAATATTTTCCGAAAATTCGCCACTATCGAAATACATTTGGGACCTATGAGCTCGAGCCGAATACCGGTGGAGAACCGTGAAATAACATTCCCGCTCACAAGCGACTAGGTGCATAATAATTAGCCAGTTTTTCCTTGGTATGAGAGGGAAGGCGTGAGTTCAATTTCGGCTAGAAGATAGTTGAATAATAGAAGGAGCTTTGGGAGCTCATTTTATCCGCAGGGTTGGCATTTGTTGCTGGTAAGACTTCTACAAGGTTCCTTCCTGGAAGACCATGGGACCTGAAAATTCACATATATCACCTCATCCTCACCATGCGTTTAGTTGGAAATGATTTCAGAAAGTGAGTCTTTAAATCTCAGTTAGGTACCAGTCGATTGAATGACAATGAATGTCGGATTTTGATGGGATTGGGTGTTCCAGAAAGCAGGGCTGAGTGTACAATAATTGACTACAACTAAAAATTCCGAATCACGTGTCCCCATTCAATTCAGGTAACACCGATGCCCCCACCAACCTGATATCCCTATTGCTAATACAAACGTACGGATTGATCTTGAGTCAATGTAAACATCTTCTTATGAATGTAAACATGGCGGGTCAGTTGCTCCGCACTTGGTAGTAGTGAACGTTGATCTTCCTAGAGGGTAGGCAAGACCCGCATGTCCGCTCAGCATTGAAGGTGAGTTCTTTGAGCTCCATGTTCAAGCGAGCCACTATACTATTATTCCACTATACAATACATTCAACTTTACACTATACCATACTATTATAATTACATCGCGGCTCCTCAACACCTGCTTTTGCTCCCAACTCGTAATCAGTATGCTTCGTCGTGACTCCTACTTATGTCAAAAAGTTTCTTATTTCTATACCTTTGCCTGGTTCTCGTCGGATAGCTGGTTGCAGGCTTTCAGATGGTAGAGCTGCAAATCTAATAATAAAGCAATTTGTGGAGGATCCACGGCCGCTGATCCAGTTCGCACAAATCTGGTTGGGGTTCATAAATAGTGAAGGTAGTACATACTTTATTCCTAATGCCTACCAGCTATGATTAATATGTTCCTAAAATTAATCTTACATTACCAAGTTAATGCTAACTCCACTGGGCTATTAAGTGGAGGACTGAGCGAATAACCAGTGGAAATTGGCAGTCCATGTTGACAACCTCACCTTTTACTGTCGAAGTGGATTTGATACCTACTGAAATCCAAGAAGAAGAACTCGACTTGAGATTATGATTCAGTAGCGAAGAAACCTTTGAAACGACGATTGTAGAATGAAATTTTGTTAAGTACCTACCAGAATATCCAGCTGTATCAAAATAACGTTTGAAAATTCTTGTACAGATTTCATCAACCTACCTTTGCGAATCAGGGTTTTCACATTTGCTCAGTATTACATCTAAAAGCGCTGCAAATTATTACACATCGGTTTATTATTTACCTATATAGATGTCCCTTCTGCGTAGATCATTGTTTTCTGTGGTCAATACCAGTCCTCGTGATCCCTCCAGGAAAACCCTAAATCGAGTAATGGAGCCGGCCCGGGAATCACAGTTTCATAAAACGCTGCAAATCCCTGCACAACGGTTTATTATTTTGTACCCTTCTGTTGCAGATCACAGCTCTCTGTATAGATAACCCGTCTATATAATATAATATGTACTATTCTATACATATTATGTAGATCGCAGATCCTCCGCAGGTTAGTACCTAACCCCGTACTCGTTACTAGGTACCTTCCTAAATCACGAGTTGAATGTGTGCTAAAATATTTCTGTCGGTGACAAACGGTGACTAAAATGGCCAAAAGAAAAGCAAATAATGAAGTTCTCAAGGGAAATTTATTGTTGATGTAGAGTGAAAAAAGTTGCAAAAGTACCTACCAACTAACCCCAGCTCCTTCTACGTAGATACGTATAATGAACCGTTGTGTAATAATTTACCATTGTGTAATAATTTACCCATCAATAATACTTCAACGTTTGTTCAAGTTTCACTACCTATCAACAAACTCCAAAAGAGCCATCATTTTTCAAATGAAATAATATCACAGTACAACCAACTCGACTTCATACTCCATGATTATAATCATGTGCTCCATAGCAATGATGATCTCGCGATTCCCGTTGTTAGCGCGTCCCTAGTGATGATATATGAGCTGAATCTATATAATTTCATTCACCATCCTGTTGAAAATGCCTGTCGGTGCAAACTTCTGGCATTAGTGTGAACGATCGGCTGGACGTGCAATGCTGCGGGTGGTCTTAAAAAACTCCCGCGTTCGAGAACTATTTAAAACCGTAAAAAAAATTCAAGAAAACGGCGTCCTGAGGACTTCAACCCCCTATTTTTCACCCCTTAGAGATGACTGACATTAACGCCGAGCTTCGAGGACCAACTAGACCCCAAATGGGACCTATAAACCGAATTTCGTCAATTTTGGTTCATGATAACTGAGAAAAGTGATCAGTGCGGCGTACAGACAGATATTTTTTTATTTCATTTTCGGATTCTACATACTTTGAAACGTAAACCATCAAATTTTGAGGGGGGTTAAACAATTTTTTTTCATGCTCGATAAAGGATCACTATTGAAAATAGTAAACCAAAAAGAAAAACTCGGCGCTGCGCGCCTCGGCGGGGGCTTCGCCCCCTGCACCCCCGGATGACTTCCGCTTAAAGCCTGACGGCTAAAATGTGGTGTACCTGACCCTTCAGGTTTTTGTCCCCCTCGCTGTATTATATAAGCTTTAGCCACGCTTATACACATCGAAACAACCAAGTGACAACCAAACAAGCGTCATTGTTTACTATCGATTTATAACATCCATTTATATAGTTATATTATGAAACTAGGAAATAAATACCAAGAACAAATACGTAATAAATGCGTGATAAATCAAGAGCTTTCCAACGAATGGAAATCGATTTTTGTCCGATGAAAATGAAAGAAGTTTCATTTCCCTAGCAACTACTCGGTTGTACGTGAAAATCATAAGAAAATTTCGCGCTACTTTTATCTCACTATTTTGTCTAACTATTTGGTCTCACTATTTGGTCAAACAAGCGTCATTGTTTACTATCCATTTACAACATCCATTTATATAGTTATATTATGAAACTAGGAAATAAATACCAAGAACAAATACGAAATAAATGCGAGATAAATCAAGAGCTTTCCAACGAATGGAAATCGATTTTTGTCCGATGAAAATGAAAGAAGTTTCATTTCCCTAGCAACTACTCGGTTGTACGTGAAAATCATAAGAAAATTTCGCGCTACTTTTATCTCACTATTTGGTCTCACTATTTGGTCTCACTATTTGGTCTCACTGTCACTATTTGGTCTCACTTTTTCCTGTCGTTTTTCGGCGGGGGGTCCCATCGCAAAAACCTGAAGGGTCAGGTTAAAAAATGCGAGGGATCGAATAACGACAAGAGATCCTATCTCCCCGAATGATGTTTTTCAGAAAAAAAATTAAGATGAGAATTAGGATCGCAATAAAATTGAAGCAGTGGTGCCGCAGGGGAGTGAAATACAGTACCAGTGAATCTGTATCATCCGGTCATGCTAAGTCAGCTAAATATCTGGGAATGGCCGTGGATGCGAAGCTGAAGTTGAAAGAGCAGGTGAAGAAAGAAAAAAACGAGATAATATGAAGTTCAGAAAGCTATGTTGGCTGGTAGGCCGTTAAAACACAAGACAGCTGAGCAACACAACTGAGCTTACACAATAAATTACTGTTACATACGACCGCACTAATGCCCAGTTGGACCTATGGCATACAGCTGTGGGGGCTGCACTGCATCAAAAACTGACATGAAAATGATCCGTTCCAAAACAATGTGATAATGATTCAGTGAATGCTCCCTACTAAGATTGGATTATGACCTCCACAAAGACCTTAAAACGGGATCTTTATCAGGGATGACATGAGGCAGATAGCCACGCCCTCCTTGCAGTACATGGGAACCCCCCCCCCCCCCCCCCAATCACAACTATGGATAGATTTTTAATAGTGAGCTATGGGTACAAGTGCGAGTAAAACATCTATTTTATCATAACATAATTATATTATTTAAATACTAACTTTAATCCAATAATTAAATTGACGAGTCAAAACGAGATATATAAACATGGATATGTCTATGGGCTGGGGTTCAGTCTGAAATTCGCGACACCGACACCGAGAGCGCGATACCGATAAACGACAGCGTTCCGCAGAAACCAAGGTAGCCATTTCACTGAATTTTGAAATGAAGCCTCTGTAGGACCGGTGAGTAAGAATGACGTTGTGAGGGCCCTCCGTAATCAGCTGCGTGAGCTCTGAGGCTAATTTCATTCCTGTTTGACCTACAAGGATGAAATCCGAAATGGAGCCTCTGTAGGACTGATGAGTTAGAATGATCAGGTGAGGACCTTCCCTAATCAGCTGAGTGAGCCCCGAGACTAATTTCATTCCTCTTTGACCTACCAGGCTTAAATTCGAAATGGAGCCTCTGTAGGACTGGTGAGTAAGAATGACGAGGTGAGGTCGTTCCCTAATCAGCTGAGCCTTCTTTTTGACTAAACTGAGTGAGTAAGATGTTCATTTCATTAATCGCAGTCCCTCTCCAGATCTGTGTAATCATGATACAAATATTTAATAGATGTACGAACCAAATACATATCCATGATAGAGAGTTTTTCCGTGTAGCGGATATTTGACAAGGCACACCTAAGGTAGTTTTCCATATCCAAACGGTTACGGTTTTGGTTTATTATTCTCAGTAATGAACGTTTGTAATACAGCATGAACCCCCCCATCCTTCTCAAAATGTGACGGTTTCCGTTTCAACGTATGTACAATCCGAAAATGGAATAAAAAACGCTGCAAATTATTACACAACGGTTTATTATTTACCTGTATAGATGCCCCTTCTGCGTAGAGCACTGGAAAGTGCGAAGTGCGTACGGCGGATAGACAGAAAACTCGCGCGATTCAATAATTCGATCATTAATTATTATTTGTTGCTATTTATGAAGCATAACGTTTGTTCAAGTTATGAAACAATTAAATAATTAACTAATAATAATAATTATTATTATTATAGCTAATAATTAATCATTATTAATTAAATTATAAACAAAATCCAAAACAGCTGTCATTCATCAAATGAAATAATATCACTGAACATGCAACTCGATTTCATACAGCCACGCGTGATTATAATCAGGTGTCCCCAGGTAATGATGTGTGGGCTGGATTTATACCGGTCCATTCACGGTCATGTTGACGGTGCGAACGAACGGGTCGTCTAGAAATCTTTAGTTTGAGATCAATTTAAACACATTAAAAGAACGTATAGTACTCTTCTATTGAAAGCTCTCGATCTACGGCGTTCTGAAACCCCTATTTTCCACCCCCTAAGAGATGACTGACATTAACGCCGAGCTTCGCGATCAACTAGACCCCAAGTCATTCTAATAAGAAACCAAATTTCATTAATTTTGGTAACTTAGAAAAGTGCGAAGTACGGCGTAAGGACATAAATTTTCGGTTTATTATTTTCATTTTAAACAACCTTTTGAATCGAGCATGGAAAAAATAATAATAACTATTTAAAACTCGGCGCTGCGCGCCTCGGCGGGGGCTTCGCCCCCTGCACCCCCCCGCTTAAAGCCTGACGGCTAAAATGTGGTGTACCTGACCCTTCAGGTTTTTGTCCCCCTCGCTGTATTATAAGCTTTAGCCACGCTTATACACATCGAAACAACCAAGTGACAACCAAACAAGCGTCATTGTTTACTATCGATTTATAACATCCATTTATATAGTTATATTATGAAACTAGGAAATAAATACCAAGAAAAAATACGTAATAAATGCGTGATAAATCAAGAGCTTTCCAACGAATGGAAATCGATTTTTGTCCGATGAAAATGAAAGAAGTTTCATTTCCCTAGCAACTACTCGGTTGTACGTGAAAATCATAAGAAAATTTCGCGCTACTTTTATCTCACTATTTTGTCTAACTATTTGGTCTCACTATTTGGTCAAACAAGCGTCATTGTTTACTATCCATTTACAACATCCATTTATATAGTTATATTATGAAACTAGGAAATAAATACCAAGAACAAATACGAAATAAATGCGTGATAAATCAAGAGCTTTCCAACGAATGGAAATCGATTTTTGTCCGATGAAAATGAAAGAAGTTTCATTTCCCTAGCAACTACTCGGTTGTACGTGAAAATCATAAGAAAATTTCGCGCTACTTTTATTTCACTATTTGGTCTCACTATTTGGTCTCACTGTCACTATTTGGTCTCACTTTTTCCTGTCGTTTTTCGGCGGGGGGTCCCATCGCAAAAACCTGAAGGGTCAGGTCGCAAAATTTGATGGTTTCCGTTCCAAGGTATGTAGAATGAAATGGAATAAAAATATTTCTGTCTTTCCGCCATACGCACTTCGCAGGAGGGGCATCTATATAGGTAAATAATAAACCGTTGTGTAACAATTTGCAGCGTTTTTTATTCCATTTTCGGATTGTACATACCTTGAAATGGCAACCATCACAATAGGTGGCGCTGCAGATCCCAGCACAACGGTTTATTATTTTGTACAGAATACCCTTCTGTTACAGATCACAGCTCGCCGTATAGATAACCCGTCTATATAATATAATATTTACTATTCTATACATATAATGTAGATCGCAGACCCTCCGTAGGTTAGTACGTAACCCCGTACTCGTTACTAGGTACCTACCTAAATCACCAGTTAAATGTTGCTAAAATAATTCTGTCGATGACAAACAGTAACTAAAATGGCATAAAGAAACGCAAGTAATGAAGTTCTGAAGGAAAATTGTTGATGTGGAGTGAAAAAGTTGCAAACGTGCCTACCAACAAACTCCAGTCCCTTCTACGTAGATGGTATAGTGAACCATGATATTGTTTCAAATGAAATAATATCACAGAACAACCAACTCGACTTCATACTCGGTGAATCATCATTGCGAGGGAGCACCTGATTATATTCACGGAGTACAAGTCGAGTTGGTTGTTCTGTGATATTATTTCATTTGAAAAATGATGGATTATTGGATTTTGTTGGTAGGTACCTACTTCTGAAACTTGAACAAAAAATGTTGAAGTATTATCGATGGGTAAATTATTACACAATGGAAAATTATCACCCAACTGTAAATTATTACACAACGGTTCATTATACCATCTACGTAGAAGGGGCCGGAGTTTGTTAGTAGGTACGTTTGCAACTTTTTGGTTTGTTATTTTCAATAAGGAACCTTTGGAATCGAGCATGAAAAAAAAAAAAAATCTAACCCCTCCTCCCCCACCACCAATATTTGATGGTTTAAGTTTCAAGGTATGTAGGATCCGAAAATGCAATACGAAAATTTCTTTCTGGCCGTCGTACGTCGTACTAAGCACTTTTTTTAGTTACCATGAAAAAAAAAATTGATGAAATTTGGGTTATAGGTTCCGTTCGGTGTCTGGTTGGTCCTTGAACCTGTGCATTACTGTCAGTCATCTCTAAGGGGTTAAAAATATGGGTTGCAATTTTCAGAACGCCGTAGCTCGAAAACTTTCGATAGAAGGGTGTGGTTTTTTTTACGTTTGTCTTGAGCTAAACAATTTTTTTAGGCCACCCGGAGCATTGTACGTCGAGCCGTTCGTGTGCACCATAATGCTTCGTCAACACGATCGTGATTTAAATCCGGCCTGGATGTCATCACTAGGGAGCACCTGATTATAATCGAGGATGGCTGTATGATGTGGAGTTGGTTGTTCTGCGATATTGTTTCATTATTTGATAAGTGATGGACTATTGGGTTTTGTTGGTAGGTACTTCTGAAACTTGAACAAACGTGAAGTATTATAGATGGGTAAATTATTACACAATGGCAAATTATAACAACGGCAAATTATTACAAAACGGTTAATTATTTCACAACGGTAAATTATCACGCAATGGTAAATTATTACACAATGGTAAATTATTACATAACGGTAAATTATTACACAATGGTTCATCTATCAAGAAGGGGCTGGATTTTGTTGATCGGTACTTTTGCAATTTGAACACCGTTTAAGTATTATTGTTGGGCAAGTTATTACACAACCGTTCATTATACTTGACTACGGGGGTAGGTATTGACCACAGAAAACTGGGATATACGCAGAAGGGGCATGCATCTATTTCACTCCACATCAACAATTTTCCTTCAGAACTCCATTATTTGCGTTTCTTTTTGCCATTTTAGTTACTGTTTGTCATCGACAGAATTATTTTAGCAACATTTAACTCGTGATTTAGGTAGCAACCTAGTAACGAGTGCGGCGTTACGTACTAACCTACGGAGGGTCTGCGATCTACATAGTATGTATAGAATAGTACATAATATATTATATAGACGGGTTATCTATACAGAGAGCTGTGATCTCTAACAGAAGGGTCTTCTGTACAAAATAATAAACCGTTGTGCAGGTATTTGCAGCGTTTTTCACTCCACATCAACAATTTCCCTTCAGAACTTCATTATTTGCGTTTCTTTTTGCCATTTTAGGTAATGTTTGCCATCGACAAAATTATTTCAGCAACATTTAACTAGTGATTTAGGTAGGTACCTACCAACGAGTACGAGGTTAGGTACTAACTTACGGAGGGTCTGCGATCTATATTATATGTATAGAATAGTACATATATTATATGGAGGGTTATCTATACGAAGAGCTGTGGTCCGTAGCAGAAGGGTATTCTGTACAAAATAATAAACCAATGTGCAGGGATTTGCAGGGTTTTTTTTTTCTTATGTGTGGGTTCCAAGTAAGTGCTTTTCAGCTGCTTCTTGTCTGGGAGTGTAAGATACGAGTTCTTCACATCATCCTCTTATTTCTTCTCAGGGATTTCCACTTGTGCAGTAGCTTCTTGTTCTGAATAATTAAGATACTCGTAGGTACCTTTATTACTCATGATACAATTCTTTAACTACCATGATATACACTAGAAGGCGATAGTAGTGACTTCGGGTGGTAATAGTAATCCAGTTCGTCTAGGTGAGGGGAACACAGATATTGATACAGCAATACACAACTTACCGGCAATCATGATCCTCCAACATGCAGTAGTCCGCCAGGTCATATTATTATTAAAAACTACTGTTGAACAAGGTAGAAAACATAATAGCTATAATTCACAAATTCAGAAGAGAACTTCATAGCTCACATCAAAAATGCTAAAAAAAAAAAAATTATCAAGTTTCTGTTTATCTTGATATAATTGTGGAGAAATCAAGCCAATTGGAGCGCGAACACTCACAGCACTACTCAACTGCATTTCTTATAATGGAGCCAAACGCGTTTGGTTCCTTTTGCTGAATAAGAATCTGTAGGTGCTTCCCTGAATCTCATAAAAGTGATTCGACCCATAGGTGGCTTGGTTCTTTTTTACTGATATAAAAACCACCCATTCCTGACCAACCAGATTTTCAATTTTAACTGTAGCCTCCCAGACACCGGAAAATTGCTGAGAGAGAATTGTGAGAAACAAAGAAAGAAATAAGTTTAGCAGCCGGAGTGAACACCGATCATGATGTCCAAACCAACGAGTCCTAAATTGTTTTTTTCTGGTCCGATGGGCTTGGTGAGAATAGTGAGAAGGTAAGTACAATGAATCATGCATCTAAGGAGCAGAGAGATCCTTTTTCACGCTTCCCTTACCCCGACAGCGTCTACCGCACGAGTGATGGCGGGGGGGGGGGGATAGTGTTTTACGGCACTATCAAATTCCGTTTGCTTTTTCAATTCATTATTGAAATAATAATAAACCATAACCGGTAAACCCTTTCGACAATTTGAACCTGTATCCATATTCGGTTTTATAGCGGAAACCCGGCACATTACTTACTGTCACTCATCTTTGAATTGATACCCTCACGGTAAGGGAAACCGCAATTTTAATCCGAGTATTGAAGAGCACATTCTAGCCCGTATAAATTACGCGCATATAATGTTGCATTTACATGCTACTCGTTAAACTGGCCAACTCATACATTACCCGTTAGGGGGAAGTGGCGGACCGCATCTCTTGTCAGACAGCGCTGGGTCTCTAATGGCATTTTAATTGGATTCTGTGTAATGATCCCTCGATGGAAGTGCAGAGTGGTTAAAGGCGCTGGGGGTTCGGAATTAAATGAATTTGGCTTCCTCTCGAGGTTAGAAAGGGTTAGATGTTGGTCTTGTTCCTCCTGTCATGTATGATCTCATAAAATCTGAGCAAAAATTGTTCCTTAGGTTTCAGGTTGTGTAGAATAATTTATAATAATACATAATTGCATTCATTATATAATATATTTACATGGTATAATATGCATAATTATATAATTATATTTACATCGAGATTGCTCCCTTGATAACAGTTAACTTCGGAGAGGAAGTGTTTCCTGAAAATCTACATGCACGAGGAAACTTATAAAATTTTAGTACATACGTGGAGTATGAGCGCTCTGAATGATTCTCATTTCTGTTATAACACTACTTGATCAAATAAAAATGAAGTGAGGGTTGTCATTTTTGTCTAAAATGAAAGAGCTCAGTGACTGTCGGACCACGATTCTAAATTTTGCAATGTGAGGAGTTTACGGTAAGTCGAAGTGGGTGTTAAAATCAGTAAATTATGACGTCACATCCCCACTCGCCTGGGAAAGTTCTCCCTTATAAGTTACGCTAGCTCCCTTATAAGTTACGCTAGCTCCCTTATAAGTTACGCTAGTTATTTTACGCTATTTTCCACCCGTTTTTGGCTCAACCTGAAGGAATTTGGTGCTGAAATGATAATATATGAGTTATAGGGTTGCAGAATGAGGTGTGGAGGACAACAATTCCGGCACAATCGCATCCCCCCCTTTCCACTCTCAGTCGTCTTGCTTTCATATTCTCGCTTTTGAAAATTGTCCACGACTATCCTATCAGGGATTGGTAGAGTGGGACATCGTGGGTTACGTTCAACAACATTCCAAGTGCTTGTTCTATTCTTTGTCGTATTTTGGTGTTAGAAATGTTCCATTCTGGGTTACTCCTCTAAAGTTTACTCTTCTTTTCGGGAAGTTTGTTCCATTCTCGGTTACTCTTCTAAAGGTTGCTCTTCTTTTCGGGAAGTTTAGTTTTACGCCTCCGTCACTGTCAATAGGTATTCTTGTTGCAAAATATCCGGACAGTATAGTCCGTGTCCCGCCCTTGGCAGATAGTTGTTGGCAGTTGCTATGAAAACTTATATATGACTAAGTCAGTATTGAAATCTCACAGGTTTCGTTCGATGAAAATATAAATCAATATTAAGCCGAATGCTAGGTATTTTAGGAATCGGATCAGGTAAAGCTATAGGTAGCACCTACTTATTGATTTTCTCACGATAGGTTTCTCAATACCACTTGCTGTCTTTGAGATAATAACTTCTCTTACCCGCAAATAATAGTTTACACAACAGAATAGCCCATAAGGTGCCTGATCCGCACTTGTTTATTTGCACGTATTGGTTTTATTATACCTAGCTTGAATTGTGGTAAATGTTCGATTATATTTTCCATATTTATGCTGTTTCAATATGTTGCGACTGGAAGTCATCATCAGGAAAGTGGAAAAGATGCCTCATCTTAGCGTTACCAGTTTAAATTTTAATTACCTACCTATCTAATCCCTATTCGCAATTGTTTGTTTGAAATTATTACAAATACGCTGCAAATCCCTGCACAACGAACGGTTTATTATTTTGTACAGAATACCCTTCTGCTACAGATCACAGCTCTCTGTATAGATAACCCGTCTATATAATATAATATGTAGGTACCTACTACTCTGTACATATTATGTGGATCGCAGATCCTCCGTAAGTTAATACCTAACCCCGTACTCGTTACTAGGTACCTACCTAAATCAAGAGTTAAATGTTGCTAAAATAATACAGCCGATGACAAACAGTAACTAAAACGGCAAAAAGAAACGCAAATAATGAAGTTCTAAAGGAAAATTGTTGATGTGGAGTGAAATAGTTGCCCCTTCTGCGTAGATCACCGTTTTCTGTGGTCAATACCTATAATGAACCGTTGTTTAATAACTTGCCCATCAATAATACTTCAACGGTTGTTCAAGTTGCAAAAGTAACGATCAACAAAATCCAGCCCCTTTTTGGTACATGAACCGTTGTGTAATAATTTACCGTTGTGTAACAATTTACCGTTGTGTAACAATTTACCGGTGTGTAATAATTTGCCGTTGTGTAATAATTTACCATTGTGTATAAATTTACCCATCAATAACGTCTGTTCAAGTTTAAGAAGTACCTACCAACGTTTGTTCAAGTTCAAGAAGTACACGAACGGCTGGACGTACAATGCTCCGGGTGGTCTCAAAAAATAGTTTAGCTCAAGACAAATTTAATAACGTAAAAAAAAACAATACCCTTCAACCGAAAGTTTTCGAGATACGGCGTTCTGAAAATGTCAACCCCTATTTTAAACCCCTTAGAGATGACTGACAGTAACGCTGAGCTTCGAGGACCAACTAGACCCCGAACGGAACCTATAACCCGAATTTCATCAATTTTTTTTCATGGTAGCTAAGAAAAGTGGCCAGTACGGCGTACGGCGGTCAGACAGAAATATTTTTATTGCATTTTTGGATTCTACATACCTTGAAACGTAGACCATCAAATTTTGAGGGGGGGGGGGTATGAATTTTTTTTTTTCTTGCTCGATTCCAATGGTTCATTATTGAAAACAATAAGCCAAAATCATCAATCACATAATACTTCAAGGGCTTAAAGATAATGTTCAATAATATCGTAAGGTATATTTCATTGTCTAATGAATTCTTTCCCCTTCTTGCATGTCAAATTGATCTTCCCTTAATGCAGGAGAAGTTCTACATGAATTCATGGATTTTTTCTGTTACAAAAACGCTTTCCGGTTGTATAGAATTTTATTCAGCACCTAACTCCTTTGTGCTTAAAAAAGTGTGTAAAATGTCTCCGCGCAGTTCCCCCCCCCCCCCCCCCCAGATGAAAAAAAAATAAATGTCCCAGGCAGTTGAACGACCGCACTTCCAGTGTTACCGCTTTGAGAAAAAGTCATGGCACTTATTTACTTAATGAACCTTAATTTTCCACTTTGCCATGTTCACTTAATGAACCCAAAAGAGCTCGACTCAACTTTTTTCCCCCATTAGCAAATTTAGAAAAAACGATTTGCAATGGGCCTAACATTTATAATGGGTAAGCGTTTGAAATATTATGCGTTTCTCCTCCGTTTCAGAGCATTCTGAATCAAAACCTAGTTTTGAATTTATTTATAAAACTGATAGGTAGATGTTTCGGACGGTATCGATTACGAGGTAAAAATTTTCCAGTTTCGCTGAAATATTAGTCATTATTGTTGAATGAAGGGATGAGTTCGAAGTTGAACAGTTATCAATACCTAATAAAAATTCGGTCAAGTTTGAGTTTTCATGGGCAACAAATCGGTAAAAACGGATAAATATCGTCAAAAAGGTATATGAATTCAACTGAAGTGTTATAAAATGATAAATTTAGACAGCGAATGATAAAAGAAGACCGCGGGGGGGTATCAACCGCACATCCACTGACATTTTCAGTGATAATTTCAATAATCAAACAAATTACACAAAAGGGGAGTCAGTTTTGTGTTTTTAGGTAACGAATTACAAAATTCAATAGTTTTAGTACGTAAAGCCCGCGCACAATGTGTTAGCGTCTCATAAAATGTGTTAGCCTTAAATTGCGATGGCTGAGCTACAGGCTGAAGACATCTATACCCGTCCACTGCCCCCATTGGCAATCTCGACATGCAATGATGTCATGTGTTTGAGTATGATGCGGTATGTGTAACAAAAGCGGTTTATTTTACTTATTTATTATTAGTTGGTTCATTATTTTCAATAGTGAACCTTTGGAACCGGAAAAAACATAATAATAATAATTCCCCGCTCCCCTCGAATTTTATCGTTTCCGTTTCGAGGTAGGTACGAAGAATCCGAAAATGTAATGAAAACATTTCTTTCATAGATGACGACGGTTGTAGCTTCGCGATGACGCTCAGATTATTGTTATGACCACTGCACGTGCGCAAACACGAAATCCCTGCTGATTCGAAGGGCTAATCAAAAATGCTTTGCGGTAAACTCAAACTGAAATTCGCCACAGCAGTTACCATGAACAAAGTTAATTAACTGTAATTGCCCGGCTAGCTCCAAGTACTCAATTTAGGGCTTTCCTGGGGGAAACACGAGATTAGATATTGACAAGAGAAAGCCGTTATCTACGCAGAAGGGGCATCAACCCAGGTATTTTGAAGAATGATGGTTACTTCAGATTTTATGGATAAGTACTATTGTAACATGAATAAACGTTATGCTTCGTGAATAACTAGAATAACTGAATAACTTCGTGATTTTATGGCTTTCCTGGGGGGAGCACGATAATTAGTAGGTATTGACAACCAAAAACAGTGATCTACGGAGAAGAGGCTTCTATACTGGTAACTGATAAAGCGTTGTATAGTGTTTTGCAGCCTTTTTTCTTTTTTTCTCTCTTTTTTTCTAACTGAAACTAGATTATATTCTGAGAACTTTGACATGAGCCGCATCGTCCTACGATATGTAGTTCTTTTAGCGAATTTTCGAAGAAAAGGAAGCTATTGTTCTCGGTCCAAAATTTTTAAAACTCGAATTGCCGAAAGATTTTTATACCAAAATCCGTTTCAGACCATCCTGAATTCACTGCCGAAAGACACCAAAAATTATATGTATATATATATATATATATATTTATAAATTTATATATATATATTTATATATATATATTTATATATGTATGTGTCATTCCAGACGATAACTCTCGAAAGAATTGAGATAAAAAATTCAAATTTGCACGAAAAATCTGTCTTGGCAATCGACAGGCTAAGTTCGTAGATGGGCAGAATCGGGTCACTCTAAGGGGGAGTTTTAGGGGGGGAAAATTACCCAAAAATTCCCAAAATGAAACAGTCTGACAAGTGACACCTCATTTTAAAGGTTTTTGTACGCTGAACACGATGGTGAAATCAGAATTGCGATACCTCATTCCGTTCTCAAACTGGAGCACTTTGAAGATGAAGGAACGTGGTTATTTCTTGAGATGTTCTTCCTGGTTCGTCTGCTCTAATCTGATAACGGAATGGGATATCGAAATTCTGACTTCACCATCGTGTTCAGCGTTGGAAAATCTACAAACCGAGGTGTTACTCGGCAAAAAATGGAACGAAAAATTTGTTACGTATCCAATACCTACTCTTCTGGTATTCAAAACATTTTTGATTTCCCCCTCCTCCCCCTTCCACCCCAAATTTTACTTTGCTTAAAACTACTCCTGTTTTAATTTTGTATGGTATCAAGTTGGGAAAACATTGGCCGAAAATTAATTTTCAGAAAGTTTTAGGCGGTGGAGGAAGATGCCGAAAACGACAAATAGTGACGAAATAACACAATTTTGGTTATTTCATTTCGTCTCCGACGCACAACTTTCTCATTCGCTGGAATATTTCATTTAATTCTTTATTGTAGTAATACGATAATAACTAAACACAAAACGGCTTTAGCTTTTGCTATCCGCCGCGGGTCGCGCGTCTTAACCGCCAAAAAAAGTTTTGAGTAACAAAACGAACATAAGGACATGAACCTATTACACCGGACAAACCGAATTAACCGAATAGCGTCATACTTGAATACCTATAATTACCCAATAAGTTTAAGATTGCCCATATTTGAATGGGATATCCCAAACATCACATTTTACATAAAATCAGTTATTTCTTCGAAAATTCGCTCTTATAGCCATGCTGCATGACTGTGGTTTTATTTCTATCATGTGTAAACCAATTCTGGCGTCACGCAGTCAGGGGGCCCTACAGCGCCTTGGAATTTAAACCCTATTTTTCACCCCTTAAAAATTACTGATGGTAATGCCGACCTTCGCGGACCAACTAGTCCCCAAATGGGACCTACAAACCCAATTTCCAGGCGGACGGACAGCAATTTTGTTATTCCATTTTCGGATTCTACTACCTTGAATTGAAAACTATAAAATTTTTTCTCATGTCCAATTCCAAAGGTTCATTATTGAAAGTAATAAACCAGAATAAAATAAGTGCACCCCATTCATACCCTTTTGCCTGATGTCCAAGGTTTTCATTCAGCTGATGAGGGCGTGAAGTGAACCGATCAAAACAGTATACGAACCCTTCGTTCTACGTACTCAAGTAACTACCAGTAAGAAAGTTATGTTGTCCTCTCCTCCGAAAAGGTTTTAAAAAGCTGATGTATATGCACATGAATTCACCGTCCCGTGGTGGGGAACAATATGTTTAGTTTCGGTGTCTGTATAACAATCTTTTCTTTAATTTCTTCTTTCGTTTTTCTTTCAATAATGTCCGTTCTTGTTTATCCTTTCGATAGACATATAACAAATCTGTTATTGTTAATCTCATTACCTGTGGAAAAGTTCGCAGCTCTCGCCAAGCACTTGTTCGTAAATTTCAATTTCCTGATGTGGTATCTACTAAAATTCGCTCAATAGGTACCTATGCTACATACCGTTAACTTTCTCCCTGTATACTAACAGAATGGGTATATCTGAGGTTGCCTTTCAGCTATGAACCTATTTTCAAATGAAGTAGGGATCGTCGAAGAAGAGAAGATGTTTTACGGAACTGTTAATATATTCGAATACGTAGCCATAAATTACTGCCCACTATGACGCAATCAACACTCAGTGTTTACCGGTGTCGCTAACAAAAACCACACATTCTGATAGCATCAACGGTCCCTGAGGGAGTGTATTTCTACCAGAAGAAGAGGAGAGCGTGAGTGGGGGGGGGGGGGATCAGTATAATGTTCACCAAATGACGATATGGAAGTAATGGATGGTTTTTAGTTCTGATCAGAGGAACGGCTGTGCCTCAGGAACAATAAATAACAACAGGAATTCATTTGATTCACCTTGTCTCTATAGTCCTGCCCTTTGTGGACTAGGGAAGGTACGGATGATGTATTGCAGTGGTTTTTTGCTTTTTTTTTGTTTTTTTAAATTGTTAGAGACACTTCCTCTATCCATCCTTGTTCTTTTTGCCTTGACAGGTCACTCCCCCAGCTCACCTTATGATGGGTAAAGAACGGTATATCGAGTGGCCCGTTGCTCCAACTCCCATCCAGATCCTTCGCACAAGCAACTTTTCCTCTCCCCTGGATTTTTAATAAAGAGCTGGCCCCTTCTTTCAAACCGCCAACCCTTCATTCGGCCCGATGTAACAAAAAGTTTCATATGGTTTGTATATGAAATTTCTCGTAGAAATCCCGTGTCGTTTTCTCTCACCTTGTCATTTTCATTTTGTCACGCTGGAACAGGTTTTTCTGTTGCTTTTCTCTCGCATCTAGAATTCAAACAAAAATGTTCCTTATCCGAAATAGTAATAAAATACTAATTTATCAAGACACGGTTTTTTTAGATGAGACGTGCTTTTCTCCGAAGGAATGCACGAAGAACTCGGAGATATTTTTTCAGTGCAAAAGGGATAGAATGGCGCGTATTTAATTTTGATTGGAAAAGACTCATTTTCAGAGTTTAATTTCAGAGCATTTATCAGCCCGTTTCAGAGAAACAATATAATATTTAAAATACATGTTTAAAAAACATTGACGTCGGATATCGCTCAAAAACCAACCAAATTTTTTTCCCCGTTAAATGAATTTAAAATCGAGTCTAATCGACCTGAAAATTGCAAAAATTTGAAATAACTTACTGTCCATAGAAACAACCACCCGGAGGACTGCAATTTAAATGCGAAAATAATCAGACAGTGTTCCAATTTGGGGTTCCTGTGAATAAGCTTGATGGGCGTAAGGTGAAACTAGCGAGGTAATAAATTACTCGTACATTACTTATATTTGCTCGTTACTTAAAACTGATCATAGGTGCTTGACTGGAACTTTTTTCGATTCCATGTTCGTTCCATGTGAACGATTAGCAAATCGTATTGTTCTTATGTCTAACTATTGAATCTAACTATTGAAAGTTTTGTAGAGATATCTAATGATTCAGAGTTTTGTAGAGATATCCAATGATTAAAAGTTTCGTAGCACTTTATCCATTATTTTTGGTTTATTATTTTCAACAATGAACCTTTGGAATCGAACATGAAAAAAACAATTGTTTAACCCATCCTCAAAATTTGATTCTTTACGTTTCAAGGTATGTAGAATCCGAAAATGCAATACAATGGTAATTTATTACACAACGGTAAATTATTACACAACGGTTCATCAACCAAGAAGGGGCTGGATTTTGAGGTATCGTTTTCTATGTCATTTGGGACGAGAAGACCGAATTTGAAGTCAATTTTGACCAAAGAGTGGAAAGTTGAGGTTCTACCAAAGGTTCTGTCCAAAACTGATTTTTTATGACTCAGAAACCTCGGAAATCGTCTGAAATCACCATCAGTTTGTATAGTAACACTGGAAAATGTGCCAACACGTGAATCAAGACGATTAAATGGCGCTACCATTGATAAAAGATAATTTAAAGAAAAAAAGGAGCGTACCTAATGCTTGTTTTGGGGTCCAAAATTGGTGGAAACCATCAGAAATAGCTATTTCAATTATTTGACATGAAAGAAACAGCCAATATTTCTGTCGGGATGTCCAATAGGGTAATAAACCCATGTGACAAGGCTTTGCAGCGTTTTATGGTGAGGGGATTGGGGTAAACATAGCAATATGCCATTCTCGATAAGGACCATGTTTCATCTCTCTGAACTCAAAATGTGCTGATCATTTTTCAGTAACCTCATTCGACCTGGTGTATAGTATATAATAGGGGTGAAACGTTTTCTGTATACGGAGTTTACGAAAATTGTCTGTGAATCAAAATAACCTATGCAATAATAACATTGAGTCAATCACGTATAAAACTAACAACAACAAAACTTATGCTATGTTTTATACGTGATTGACTCTAAGTACGAGAATAATATTGCATTCTAAAGAAAGCCCCTATTGCCGGTGATCGTTATAATAGTGAAGACCTACAATGTAAGCAATCGTACGCACTAAACTCCGTATAATATATTATATTGCATAAGCTCTGTGCTTATCCTTCACTCGTTCTCCGCCAGAGCGGTTTTAAGTTGGGAGATTATAACGTTTCGAATTTGTACCTATAAAAAATAGAAGTTTTGACTTCGTTATCATGAACTGCAGATTTGGTAGTTGGTAACCGTTATCATTTTACCGCCTTTATGCGCAGTAGACCCGTCAGATCTATTCAATACTGCATGATTCGTTGTTTTGGACCTCTGGTTGGAAAGTAGAGGGTTCACCAGTTGCTAAGAGTAACAGCCGTCATAAAAATATACTGCCGACATAAAGGGTAGGTGGATATTAGGATCGCTTGTTATAAGGTGACGCACAAAGCCAGCGGCCTGCTGAACCATAAAACATTATGATGGGCAAACGTAGGGGAAAAGTGGTATGCTGCTGCAATTTCGTCCATGTTATGTTTCTCATCTTGGGGGATTGGAAAATCTTAGTTAAGTAAGTAACGTAACTGTAAACAGCCATTTCAGTCTGGGGCCTTTCGTCCGAATGCCCTGCCGGTGTCGCGGACGTGATAAGCTTTCCTCCAATGGGTGGATCAGAATTCCACTTGATCATTTCGCTCTTTACTTGGCTACTCATTGCCCCCTGGAGTGGAGAGGGGTTCGCCCAACAGCTCCATGGGTCATATACTCGGACATGTCACGGCGGTCACTCATCCGAGTACTAACCACGCTCGAGGTATCGGTGATCTCACGGGAACCGGTTTATTCCACCTGATAAGGCCGTTGGGTAGGATTGGAAAATCGTTTGATATTTTTATATTATGTTACTATAATTGTTCTCAGTTTATACGTTTCCTGCGGTATAGTACCTACTCAAATACCAAAAAATTATTAATCCTATGAGGGGGTAATACTACGAAGCTACCAAGTTGAAAAAATTCGCCAAGCATTCAGTCCCTTCGGACGACCTTGTTTACCAAGTGGAATAAGAGAAGTGGGGAGTGGGATTGTTTCAACACCGACTCCTTTACCAAATCATTTATGTATTTCTATTCCTTCGCCAACCCGCTCATTTACGCTCGTCGTTGAATCATCCCTTCACCCTTCCACCGTTGAATTATCATGCCGCCCACATCCCTCCGCCGCACGCCCACTGCGAGTGCTTGAGGAACCATAGGTATATCAGCTTGTTATCCATCAACTTCCTCTCAGCTGCTTGTTGTCTCATTATTCGCAATAATGAACTTTTGGAATCGAGCATCAGAAAAAATGTTTACCCCTCCCCCAATAAAAATTTGATGGTTTCCGTTTCGAGGTACAAAGAATCCGGAAATTTAATAAGAAAATTTCTGTCCGTACGCCGTACTTTGCACTTTCATTAATTGTGCCGTTTGGGGTCTAGTTGGTCCGCGAAGCTCGGCGTGACTGCCAGTCATCTCGAAGGGATGAAAATTGGGGTTGAACATTTCTTAACGCCGTAGCTCGAACACTTTTTTCAAAAACGTTTTCAAGTTATTCTCGAACTAAGGAATTTTTTGAGACCGGAGCATTATGCGTCCAGCCGTTGGTTTGCACCGAAAAGCTTCGTCAACGCGGTCGTCAATGAAACTGTATAAATCCGGCCCAGATTGCTATTGCTAGGGATCACTGATTATTATAATCGCGCATGGCTCTATGAAATCGAGTTGGTTGTTCGGTGATATTATTTCATTTGAAGAATGATGGGCTCTTTGTCTGATTTGAAGAATGATGGATTTTCTTTCATAGGTACTTCTGTAACTTGAACAAACGGTTATGCTTCATGAATAACAAAAAATAATTAACGATTGAATTGTAGAATCCCGCGCATTTTCATTAAACTGTAATACCCGGGCCGGCTGCAGTACTCGGTATAGGGCTTTCCTGCGCGGGAGCATGAGGGTAGGTATTGACCACAGAAAACGGTACCTAGTCCGCGAAGAACTCCTATCCCTTGACTTATTTTTAATCCTTTGATTCGATAGTAACATGAGTGTAAAATTCTTCTGTCTTGCCTATCTGCTGAGCATAATTTATCTCAATGAATATTGGAGATATACTCCATTATTAATGTTTGGTTTCCACGTGCGTGTTCTCGAACAAGAGTGATAGGTAAAGTCTATATTGAGAATAAAAAACGCGACATCTCTTTTTGAGGTGAAACTTCAAAGTTTCACTGGAACTTGAACTTTACTTGAAACTTTGAAGTATCTAGTATCTCGTACCGTTTCGATTCGCTAATGCAGTGAGCGCAAATATAGCCGTGAAGATTATACCTTCAGCATTTGGGACTAGTTTCAGGATGCTGATTTCTTGCTCGTCTGTGTTGAGTCCCAACAAGTATGAATATTCATTCATACCTGGAGGCAGCATGAATGAAATTTTCTTGTCCGAAAAAATTATTTAACTGCTATATATTTTCCTATTTTTTCAATAACAAGAGATGACAGAGACCGAGGAGTGTTTGGAAACAGAATGATTTGTCACTCGGCTCGTAATATAATTTTGGTGCCCTAGAGCGTGAGGGGGAATAGTTCAACACTGTCGTTGGAATCCCCTATAGCATAGGAGGTGTTCAATACTAAAATCGCGAATTCCAAAATGGATTCCAAACATAGTTTTCCGTTGCAAATATCCTGGCTTCCAAGTTGATGATGGAAGGTGATCCTCATTGTGTCGCTAGGAATTACGGACTGGAGATGCGGTGAAATTTGAAGAAGCAAAGTAAGTAGGTGATGTTTTATCGTAATGCCATGCTGATCAATTCTCTTTATCAATTAAAGATTCTATACTGCCCTTCGAAGGACCCTCCATGTGTTCTTTTCTATACTCTATTCTGTACGCATTTACAGAGAGTTACAGATGAGCAGATACGTCTGCTTCATCCTTTGTTATTTCGATAGTTACCTATTATTACCTATCGTTTACTTAAGCTATTCTCGATCATGTATGTTTATTTAACACCTTGCATTCCCGTGGTCGATAACTTATGCAGTGAAAGTGATAGCCTTCATTCGTGAACAATCGTCCTTCATTCGTGAACAAAGTTGCATTTCTTCATCACTCGGAACTGTTGTTCATTCGTTCCCCAAACGGAATTATTAGATGGAGGACCATCATGTTGAAACAATGGTTTGTATATTATAACCTATAACCTCTGAAACACTTGTTCTTTAACAAAAATTTTTAACAAAATGGTTTGTCTATCCCTGAGTTGATTGAATTCATTTAATTCAATATCCAACTTCAATATTCAGTTCATCTGAATATTCGCTTAATTCCATATCAGAAGAGTCATTCATTTTTCCAAGGTTTTAATTGAATTAAAATTTGATTTATTTGTTTTAGTATCCAATTAAGTTATTATGATGTTTATGAAGGGCCTAGCAACCCTTATTAGGTAGTTACTACGTCTTTGATTTATGTATACCTGTAAGTTCTTACCGCGTTTTTTTTCTCAAAAATGAATAAACAGCCGCTACTGCCGGCGTCGCGGACTTTGATCGCAGAATTCCTGCACACTCGAGTCCAGGGAGGTCGATAGTCTTTAGTAGATTAATATTTGGTCCCCTCTAGGTCGAATGTAGACTTCAAAATGAAACCGAGGCAAAGGTTCTTGAAGTTTGCTAGTAAGGTTTGCCGTGTCTAAAGTTGGGTTGTGCTGTTGTGCCATTGAGATGTCAATAGACGTAATTTTTTGTCCCATTTTTTCTGTTAACCGCCATTATTTTAAAACGCTGCAAATTATCACACAAAGGTTTATTATTTACCTGTATAGATGCCCCTTCTGCTTAGGTAACTGTTTTCTGTGGTCAATACCCTCGAACTCCCCCCCCCCCCCCCCCAGGAAAGCCCCAAATGGAGTACCTACGGGAGCCGGCTTGGGAATTAAAGTTTCATACAAATGCGCGGTATTCAATGTTTCGGTCACTAATTATTTGTAGTTATTCATAAAGCATATGGTAAATAATAAACCGTTGCGTAATGATTTACCTGTATAGGTGCCCCTTCTACGTAGATAGTATAATGAACCGTTGTGCAATAATTAACCTTTGAGTAATAATTTGCCGTTGTGCAGTAATTTGCCCGTAAATAATAATACTTCAACGGTTGTTCAAGTTACAAAAGTACCTACCAGCAAACTCCAGCCCCTTCTACGTAGATGGTATAATGAACCCTCGTGTAATAATTTACCGTTGTGTAATAATTTACCATTGTGTTATAATTTACCCATTAATAATACTTCGACGTTTCTTCAAGTTTCACCACCTATCCAAATGAAATAATATCACAGAACAACCAACTCGACTTCATACAGCCATCCGTGAATATAATCACATACTAGATGTTGTAGAGTTCCAGGTGAACTAAGCCTGTAATTAAACTCCTATGTCATATTGATAATTTCATACCGACTGTGCCGCGAAAGTGTCCCTTTCGTGAAATGGGAAAAATAACATAATCTGGAAGAGGAGTCCTGGTGCGGTAGAAAACTGCTGTTTCGCCAGAGCAAACAGCCATTGTCCATAATTTTACTTTTGTTTGAAAAATCTGCTGTTTCCTCAGCTGCCCGTTTCATAAATCTTGGGAGCGTTTTCGCTTTGTGCAGTGGACAGGAAGGCGGAAGGTTAGTGAAAACCTGGTGAGTTCGGTGTGCGAACTCGAGCAAAAGTTGCAGTGGTCGATGGGTGAAGTGGTGGGGGTGGGGGTAACGGATAGTACGACGCGGCCTCTTTCCAACAACTAAATATTCATTTAGGAGTGACCCATATTAACACAAAACTGGTTAGCTTCTACTTATTCATGAGGTTGTTCTAGAGTTATGTACATTAAGAGGTTTTTTGTGGCCATGTTTTGCAGGAGTTTTGAAAACAAAGTAGTAACGTCGTTTTGCCATAAACCACCGCCATCCTGAAGAAACCTTAACAAATAGATGAGATCTCTTAATATGTCTGGTTATGAGACATATTTACTGTTCTCGAATCATCTAACGGTCACAACGTTTTGGTCTATGGTCATCATAGAGTTACTTACGTTATTTTGATTACTCAAACTTCATGCAGCTAGTCTTCCAGCACGGGTCAACATCTATGCTGTAAAGGATACGCCAGTGAATCAAAGTAACTATGTGGGGAAGCTAGTACGGACACGTTGATCCGCAACTGGAGAATTGGAGTTTTACTTGTCAAACAAATTCTATCAATAAAATGTTATTATAATCTCCATAGTTATGGTATAATCAGGATTTGATACGAGCGAGGAGAGCGAGAGAAGCGAATCCTCCAAAAAGCTGCCATGCTCGTTTTCCAAAGAACAGACGTTTCGCGTTACATATAAATATGATGTCCTGGGTTTCTGGGTCTGATACCTCCCCTTCTTCATAATCAGATGTCATGGGGAGACACAAGCAAAACACTCGCGATCTGATTAGAAACTACTTTATTTTTATTAGGACGGTTAAACTTGGAAAACTCGAACTTAAAACTAGGAACTCGACAGTACACTCCCCCTCTTAGGTGCAGCAGTACTTTTGCCGTAAACCTCGGCTGATCAGAAAATGGCGACCAACAGGAGCAACTTACTGCTCACAACAGACTGTGGAGTGGGGCCTCAGGGGGTGAGCAGGAGAGCTCCCCTCCATTTTTCAATAGTTCGTTAAAGTGCCTCGAGGGCTTTATGATCGGCTAGTGGAGACACAATTGTTTTTTTCGAGTATTAAAGGGAACTGATAAATTCAGTTGGAATAATCATAATATTTTAGTAGTATGAGAACGTGGTTTCAGTCGGGTTCAGCCGGTACCATACAGTATATCAGTCTTGTTCATTTCTCCATCACACATACATACATTTTGTCTCACATCACTTAACACTATTGACCAGAGTGGTTTCCGGAAACAAGCAGTGCTCACACCATTTATTTAATGCAATGTCTGCAATCAAAGGTTTCCCCTAATATGGATATCTGTATCCGGAGAGGGTCTCCCGACAATTGAGTTCTTGGTTTTGTGAGGTCACGTAGCACCTCTCTGAGTTCTGCACGAACGCGGAGTTGAACGATGTTTCGGGTAGGTTCTAGTTGAACAACTTTTTCCCCCTTCATACTTTTACCAACAATCCCGATTGCAGGATGTCCAGCCTTAGTGAGAGGTCTTTATCACACTGGTCTGTTCTCTGAATTTAGCCGTTAGGTAGGTACATGTACTTGCTCGTTCGATTTTTTCTGAGTAAGACTATCAAGAGTACCACAGCCTGGTGTCCTTGGGCACTTTGTATGCTTTTTGTGCACTTTGATGTTCGAATAATTGCATAATAGTTGAAACACAACATTAGCAATTAGATACTTGAAAATTAAGTATTTACCTTCTACCAGTTTTCTGTTGCTTTATTTATGAATTAATTAATCTTTGTGGTCGAACTACTTGCGTTGAAAAAGCAGTGTTTTCTGGTGTTCCTAGGTATCACGAATTATAGGGGTGGCCTCACGAGAATCGTGTGCCACTTGGCGGCACTGTATTTAAGCGTACTTACTCCCTGTTTACATTGGTGTATTAGGTGCTCTGCATCGTTTGAATCAAAGATCATCTAACCCTAGAAAAATTAGTATCTTGGTGTGGAAAGGTAAGCCTGTAACGTACCTACTTTATCAATGCATCCACTGCGTCCAGCTTTATTGACATTGGTAGTCCATATCTGGAGCCTACCTGCTTACCACCCTTCGAGGAGGAGGTCAGAGATATCTCATTTCCATTACCTACAGCATTCTGTTAGTTCTCGTAATTCAGTATTGAAACTTCCCACACTCTAATTATTATCCCCTAATGGTATGAATATTGTATCAGGAGGCAATATACCGATCTCAGTCATTGTCATGTGTCCGTAGGTACCTACTAGGATGAAACCTACCAACATAATGTCAGCTACTAGGAATGTACGACTGCTCTGAAAATAAGCACTTGGTTTGTTATTTAATTGTAGTGTATAAATTCAGTACTGAAGTTAGGTACTTATCAAGCTAAAAGGATGGGAGGTCCCTTGTTGATCGCTGTTGGTGAGGAAGTTGAGTCATCTTTCGATCCATTTCAATTACCTCCCTACCAGCTACATTTAACATCGCTGAAACGTTTTCGTTTCATTCAAGATACATATCTGAAACTCAATTTGTGATTTATGGCAAAACCGGGAAGAGGGGAGGAAGGCACTCTGAATGGCCATCGGGATGCATTTATCACTCTTGACTGCTCTCGCGGCTATGCTTCTTGATTTATCCACGTTTGGCTTTCTATCTTTTACCTTCTGACAAACGATCGAGTCGCACTTTATCGAATGGGCCTCTAATGACTAGGACTATATGGATTGACGCCAGACCTTTCACCTCTTCTCTGCCATTTACGCACTCGTAAACATCGAAGTGAACATGAAACTGAGACCTATTCATCATGCATCCACTCTGAGACCTATTCATCATGCATCCCCTCCAACATGTCTCATATTACTGCTACTCTATTTCATTTCTATTACGACAGTGTCCATTGTCTGTATTGGAATTTTAGAGTTTTATCCTATACCATCACAATAGTCAACTTAATATGTCATTACTCACCATTTCATCACGGTTATTCGAGGTATCAGTTTTCAGCGCCATTGATATTGAGATTTTCTGACTACGTACTCCAAGGAGGAGCCACCGCACTAGAACCCCCCCATGTTTACTTATGAAGGTAGAAGGAAGAATAGATGTACCGTTGATAAAGTGATGCGCTTCTTGTAGCCAACTTCCTTCCATCGCTAGCCGTGCACTTAAAAATCTCTGCCAAGTTGGTTGTGCAGTAAGTAGTAATATATAACTTCCTCACTCGTATAGAATCAGTTGATAAAAAACGCTGCAAACTATTGCAAAACGGTTTATCATTTACTTGTATAGTTACCCATTCTGCGTAGATCACTGGTTTATGTGGTCAGTACCCACCCTCGTGCTCCCTCAGGAAAGCCCTAAATCGCGTACCGGAACCGGCCCGGGAAAAACAGTTTCATAAAAATGCGAGGGATTCAGTGATTCAATAATTACTCATTTGTTGTTAATCACGAAGCATGAGATACAATTATAAGTCATTGTATAATAAATAAATTACCATTATAGGTATTATGCGCCTTCTGCGTAGATCAGTTTTCTTCAATACATTCAATACCTACTCTCGAGCTTCCCCCAGGAAAGCCCTAAACCGAGAACTGGAGCTAGCCCGGGAATTACATTTCATAAAATGTGCAGGATTCAATAAGTCAATCATTAATATTATTTGTTGTTATTCATGAAGGATAACTTTTGTTCACGTTGCAACTATCAACAAAATCCAAACGAGCCATCATTTTTCAAATGGAATAATATCACATAACAAGCAACTCTACTTCATGCAGCCATCCGTGATTATAATCATATGTGCTCCCTGGAAATGATTAATGGGCCGGATTTATACCGTTTGATTCACGATCATGTTGACGAAGCCTTTTGGTGCAAACGAAGGGCTGGTCGTACAATGCTCCGGGTTGTCTCAAAAAATTATTTAGTTCATGATCAATTTAAAAACGTTAAAAAAAACCATACCCTCCTATCAAAAGTGTTCGAGCTACGGCGTTCTGAAAGTCGCAACCCCTATTTTTCATCCCTTAGAGATGACTGACAGTAACGCCGAGCTTCGCGGACCAGCTAGACCACAAACGGGACGTACAAACCAAATTTCATTAATTTTTGTTCATGGCAACTAAGAAAAGTGCTACTTACGGCGGACGGGCAGACATTTTTTTATTGCATTTTCGGATTATACATACCTTGGAACGTAAACCACCAAATTTTGAGCGGGGTTAAAACATTTTTTCATGCTCGATTCCAGAGGTTCATTATTAAAAATAATAAACCTAAATGATGAGTCAAAATGATTGAATCGCAATAAGTAGGTATAGTAGTAATACTCATAGGGTGCCGCCTAAAGGTCTTCACGCACAAATCCGGTACAACTGGTCTAGTAGTTCGGCAGTTTTGCATGTGATATCAAATTTCTAGTTTTCGCATGCGGAGTGACTATTACTGATACAACCACAACGAAATTAATTGGCAATCGTCTTGAGGCCATCCCCCAACTATCCTCCGAATTTGAGCATAATCGGTCCATTAGGAACTGAGATGTCGTTGTTCCGTAAAATTCACGTTTGCGCATGCAACGTGTTCGAACGTTGTTGAAATTGATAGGGGACCGTCTAGGGGTTAACCCGAACAGTCTCTGAAAATGTTACTAAAATTGGTCTAATAGCTCTGAATTTTTGCCTGTGACAACAAATTTCAAGTTTGCACATGCGCAGTGGTTATTACTGATCCAGTTGTGACGAAATTCGTAGGCAGGCGTCTTGGAGCAGTCCCCCAGTTGACCTCCGAATTTGAGCGAACTCGGTTCATTGCGTGCGCGGACATGCTACCATTGGTCTGACTGCGATGAAATTCATAGGGATCCGTCGCTTGGGGCTAACCCGCACAATCCCTGAAAACTTCATCAAAATCGGATCATAATTTTGTATACTTTTGCCCGGGAGAGGGAATTGATCAGACAGACGACAGACGGACAGAGATAGAACCAAAATTGTTCAGAAAGCTTTGAAATTCAGAAAGCAACTAAAAAATTTTATACTGAGGGACTTTTTTTTCAAATTGCACGGACATAAGACTTCCCTACCTTCGACAGTGAGGAAGCATAATCTGCGTTATGCGTCATCCCTATATCTGTATACGTAGACACTCTATGGGGTAGGGACACGATGCATTTATATATACTTATAGTGAGTGTTAGAGAACATCGGTGTATTGATCATCCTCCACTCAATCCTGTAGGGAACGAAAATAATATTGACTTTTATCCCCTCAACTGAACTCTTTCGATTGATTAGGTTGTTGAAAGGAAAATTTGATGTTGTCGCTCGGTCGATCTCTCAGAGTTTCCGCACCAATTTTTCTGGTATTGCCTGTATTCGGGATAGAAGGATTCGCTTTGTACATAGGTGGATTCTGGATTGTAATCCCATTATGATGATTGGATATGAGTTTCTTTCGTGACCCCATTCTTCAGCCCTTAACTCCTTTGATTCTCCTATATTTTCTCGATGTGGCTGTTCCTAATTAGTTTCCAACTTCTTAACCCAACGTTCTTCGTGTTAGTCCAATACCTGCCAACCTGTGATACGATATTTTAGCTAATGTGAGAAAACTCCAAAGCTCTCTCACCAATGTATGTAGGTATGTAGTTACTGTTGATTGCTTCACAAACCATGGCTCAATTAGGTACCTACAGGTGCGTGCCAGTTTGTTGACAGTTTGGATCGGACTGCACAGCTATGATTTCGTTCACTTACGTGTTGAGTGCGATTATATATGGCAACACCTCTCAAGGTGTTAGATTATGACCCACTGACTAAAATTACCAGAAAGAGGCAAGGCAGTGTAAGAAATTGTCATAATTCTTATCTTCATGGGCAGAACGTTCCAGAAAGCTTGTTTCGTGGACGTCATTCACACAACACCCTTCCTACCTAACCAAAACATCCTGGCGCCCTGATAAATTTTTCTATGGTATTGACACGCCTTGGCAGAAGTGTACATATATTGAATAGACTCAATTCAATTACAATCGAGACACGATGATTCAAATGAAAATTAGAATGTCCCCTCCTTCAATGTGATCCTTCCCGATGACAAAAGAACATGTGAGACAATTGATTTAATTTTGAACCCTCATTGAATGTTGACAGAGGTTAATAGTTCAAGAAATGCTTTGAATCGTTTTAAATACCTTCCTAACTAATAAAATGATTATGGGTTTTAGAATTGCATGTTTTGAACTAATAAATAATGTTATTTTTGTTTCAGGTAAGTACATTTTGCTTCCATCACACACCAGAACAGAACCCAGTTTGTAAGTATTACTTAAAATGTTACTCGTCCCACGCGAATTTTGGCAGAGCAAAGTTGAGTCTGTTTTGAAAATGTAAGTGACTAGCAAGTTAAGCGATGCTCATCATGGTGGTTCAACTAATACTACTGACGACGACGACGACGACGACTACTGACGATTTTTTTGTGCACGCAGTAGAAAGGATACAGGCGGTTCGTGAAAACGAAGCGTTGCGTTATAATATAACCAATGTCTTACCCTTTATAGAGCTCTGGGGGAAGGGGAAACTGTACTATATGGGCGACTGATTTCTCTCCTTCCCTCATGACACATCTCAACGGTTTAAATTGATCGGCAAATCTTGATTAGGTGGGCACCATTTATTAAAACATTAGCGATTGGAAGATGGCATCTACCAAGCCTTTTACATTGATTGGAATTTTCTCCATCCATCAGTGGGAATTTCAGAGTTGGACTACCTACGGAATATTATGTACGTGAAATTATGTTAAGACTACCTACGGAATATTATGTAGGCCAAAGATGGGAGATTTTATGCATTTCCCTCCTTGACCCTTCAAGAGCTTTCCCTCAATACTCGTATAATACCCCGGGTGGCGGTGATCGAGTGATCCTTCCTGCCGGATTCACGCCCGACCGAACTAAAAGGGGACCTGGTGGATGCGAAAGGACGGGTTCGAGAGTTGTATTAGGAAATATTCTCGAAACCTCTTTGCCCGAACTCGCCGCCTCTGTGTCACTAGTGGCGCCCTCTACCTGGTTTTCCGTTATGTCCTTTGTGTTTTAGATCTCTCCTTGTGGGTAAGACCACTTCAAGATATGGTTCACAGTTAGGCCTATAGTTCGCCAATCGTTCATTTTCCTACTTATATAAATTTCCTCCCTAGTAGAAATTTAATTGCATGTAGAATGAGTGGCATCAATAAGTATTCGTGTAATAAGTTAAAATTAATTTTACAGGAGATTCAAAGAAAATGGAAGCCATTGATACTGATGTCGATTTCTCGCTTTATACGTTCCGTGCCTTTCGATATTTGGTTAAACCTTGTTTCATGAAACCAGTAGGCCCAATTAACCACTTCGCATTACGATCCAACTCTCCGTTTACCATCAGTCACCGCTAATTCTGCAGTGGCCGTCTAATCTTGCAGAAGTCTTTTAATGGGGTAGTGGGAGCGTTTCAGGTCATTCTTGTTGTACGCGCCATTCTTTCACATAATAATCAACTTACTGCAGACACTAGGAAACATTCTTTCATAGATAGGAGGCCTCCAGTAGAGCGCTGCTACCTTACTATGCAAGACGTTGGTGACTCTCCTTCATCCTCCAAGAAATAATGTTGAATTGGACGATGACTAGGTGTAATGGCACTGTACGATGCAGTCAAATCCTTCCAGAAATGTACTGACAATGTAGGGTGTTTCGTATTGTTATTATTCTGTCCTCTAGGTCTCCTCTATATGTATGATACTTTTAGGTATCTGTCCACCTCTGCAGTTACGACAGTCATAGAGCAGTAGAAGCTAAAAGCGCTGCAAATCCCTTCAGTATGGTTTGTTATTTTGTATAGAACACCCTTATGTTACAGATCATTCTTCTCGTATGGAAAATCCTTCTGTTACAGATCGCAGCTCTCGTATAGATAACCCTTCTATATATTATGTAGATGATCGCTGACCCTCCGTAGCTTAGTACCTAACCCAGTACCCGTTACTGGGTAGCTACCTAAATCAAGTGTTAAATGTTGCTAAAATAATAAATTCTATCAATGACAAACAGTAGCTAAAATGGCAAAAAGAAACACAAATGAAGTGCTGAAAGGAAATTGAGTCATGTGCGCTGTCATCGCAGCTTGATGCATACACCCTGCTCTTTAGGGCAAATTTTACAGCACATTGTGTGGCAACATCCGGATGGTCTCAAAAATTCAGAAAAAATCAAACTATTTAAAAATGCAAAAAAGCAAACCCACCTCAAAATAAACTTTTCCGAAATAGGGATAATCTGCATATTTCAACTCCTATTTTTCACCCCTTAGAGTTGAGTGACAGTAACGCCGAGCTTCGAGGATCAACTAGAGCCCAAACGGGAGCCATATACCAAATTTCGTGAATTTTGGTTCATCGTTCATGGGAACTAAGGAAAAAGCCGCGGACGGCTGACGATGGGATTTTGAGGGGGTTTAAACAAATTTTGCTCGGATCTATGAAAATGAAAGAAACGTCAAGTCGTTTGTGGTATAGCTATTAAATTAATTCAAAAATTGAAAGAAAACTCAACTAACGATCAAAACTCAAGCATGAAATCTATATAATACGACTCAATCAATTTAGAGAAATAGGGTCCGAAAGGCTTCAGTCTTTATTGAAATGTGATAATCATCCACGTTGGAGGTATGATATATATTAAGTAGTCGAAAAAAAGGAGTGATCTCGACGTTGTCAGGAAGGTGATCGGATGTTGGGTTTGTCAGACCCGATCCGACGAAAAAATCATTTTCACCGATCGTCTCGACATCCTTCGCTGCCCCAGTTACAGAATTGCTGACCCAGGAGCACATTGCGTCCTGTGATCGCGCGTTGCGATTGGCGGAAACAATACTCTACCAATCGAATCATAAAACATACAGCAGGAAAGACAGCAAAAGGGGTCGTTGAGTTCAGAAACCCGAACGGAGAACCCCTCTGACCCCTCTGCAGCAGCGCCACCTGAAGAGGGCGCGGGTTCTTTGCTGGCCAGTCCTTGGTGTTTCACCGACGTAGCCAGCCCATCTTCCGACGCCGGCAAGACTGGAGCTTAGCTCGTTTCCAGGTCGGAGGAGCGACACCGAAGGTACGTGGACAATCCCGACTAAATTTTCCCGTCCGTTCCGCGGCCACCGCACAGTCGGGCGTAACTCGGGTACTTACACACGCAGTTGCCCTTGGGAGGACGTAGGGTAGGCATTTGCAGAATAGCATACTATTAAGGCTTATTTTAGGTTCGATTAAAAATTCCCATGCTCTACTGAATCCCGGCGTTGTGTGTAGTGCCCACCAAGTCTGCTCCCTTTAGGAGCCCAGCGTTGCCTGGTCCCCAGGCCGCCCAAGGCAGGTGAAGGCCGATAGGCAAAAGTTAACGCAGTGCCAAGAATGCAGCGGCTCACGGTGTTGAAAAATGTTCCAAAAGTCAATAGATACTCTTTGGTAGGTAATACAAACGTAAATATTACGACAGCAGTAATTTATTATCGAGTCAAATCCACTTTCAAAGGCTTAAAAAATATACTTTGAACTTGGAGATGTTGAAAGTGGTGACCTGGTTGTCCATTTTCGCGTGCTCTTAATTTCAAGTCATTTTCAACACCACACAACATACTGACTCTCTTACTCAACAAAATTTGTTTATTTAACATTAAAAAACGTGTGGAATAGCTCACTCGAGTTATTGTCAGCTTGATATTTCATGAATTTAGTTAAGAATATTGATTGAAATTGGGAATGTCATGCTCGTTCATGGTGTCTGGGTGAATGGCGGTACAATAGAATGAAGTGGTAGGAAATGACGAGAGGAGCGGTAGTCCTTATAAGATGAATGTGTGAGTAGTGGCCATGACAGGTCCTCTGGCCGAACGACGACCGAACAAAGTGGTGGTTTATCCTTGAACAGATCCCTTCGTCCAATAAATATAAAATCTAGTTACGCGGTTCCTCTGAAATGCAGTCCCTCTAGAATTGGCATGGACCTTGGAAATTCGTTATGAAAACAACAAAATATGCCGAAGAAAGGTTTCATAAATAAGAATAGGTGGAAATAGAATTGAGGTTAACATTTTCCAAGCGCATTTCCTCAAAACTTTTTATAGAAATTTGGTTGAGATGAAATGATTTATGTGTGTTGTAAAACTGCACTCCCACTGTAAAAAGAGCAAGGCTCAGAATAATTTTCTCATACATTGAGTACAGCAGATTCACATCACACATGGTTTTTTAAATATAGAATTTCCTGTCTACGGATAACCTTCGTGTCGATGGAAAGGCGCTTACATATATTTGAGCATATAAATTTACCTAGTTCTTGGCAGTGCCGATGTATGGGGTTTACTCGATGTTCAGCACCACGATATATTTCTGCTTTCGATCAATGACTTGGAACTGAGTTGGGGGACTCATGAACCTATCGGTTGTTCAACTACCCCCCACTTCTGGGCACGAATGCTGCATTTGCAAACGTTTACAGATGCACCGCCAAGTCCTGTATTCTAATTTTGATGGTTATAGATCATTTGGAGACAACCCGCACCTACTCCCAGTTGTTTTTATGTATTTTTAGGCTCGGCCTCTCAGAAGCGGCCGAAGCCTTCTGTTTAGTTTTTACACTTTTTAGACAGTTTTCGTTATTTTGAAGGGGAAAAGTGGATTACTCCATTTTCGATCACGCTGGACACGAATCCATCGAAACAATTTAAATGCCAGCTCATTCAAGTAGTTGAGTGTGTGTGTACGCATAACTCAAGACCCACCGGTCCAAATTTACTCAAATTTTGATGGCAGTTCGGGGTTAGGTCCCAGTTGCTCCCATATGAATTTCATCATTCAGATCAGTAGTAACGACTGCGCATGATCAAAATTGAAAAACGTTGCTCTCATTACTCGCAACCCAATGGTCCGATTTGCTCAAATTTTGATGGCAGTTCAGGATTAGAGCCTAGTTGGTCTCATGAATTTCGTCGCATTCGGACCTGTAATAGGTACTGCGCATGCCCAAACGTGAAACATGTCGAAACCTCACAACTCGCAACCCAATGGTCGAAACTGGTTCAAATTTTGATGGTAGTTGTACCGCTCTCAATTTCCCCAGTAACCCAATTTGTTAATTGCATGAATCCTCTCGTTCGAACTATCCTAGAAAATATCCTACAAAATACTACGTACTATGAATACGGACAACTAATTCCACCCATAATACCGAGGTCGAGCCATGTAATCCATGAATACTCTACGCCGTAATAATGTTTTAATGGCTTATTAATCTAACAGAAATTTACGAACATTATTTCTATCACCCCTGTCTGAATTATCGATCATGTGTCGTAACCTGTAGGTTGACAGTGATAATAGTAGTCTCTCAACCCACTGGTTGTTGATATTTGCCGGCCTTCCAGTCAGCTCGTTTCTAGCATTTGAGGATTAGGTACTTTCTACACGATGGCTGTGTCGCGGGCAAACGAAGGTTGTTAGCTGGCAGATTTCCCATGAGAACACCGACACAAGACAACGAAAATTCGAGCTTCTACGTCAAAACTCGTTTTCTGTTATTTACACTTTCTATTGAGAAGCTTTGTAAATCTCCGACTAAAAGTGGAGTGAATCATGAATTCTAGCTGTTGGAGAAATGGAATCAAGTAGAGGTTCGGCGCTTCGATGTTCTCCCGAGCATTTATCTCGATTTTTTAAATACCTACATCAAAGGTGTTTCCAGTTGCTCAATTGAAAGTTGAGGCTAGTTTGGTGGTTGTAACAATGGAGCAATTAATTTTCAATGTGACTATATACTTGCGAAGTAAAATTCGTAGAAAAGACTTTACCCAATTACCGAGTTTTTCAATCGGGACTCATCAGTACAAACATATTGTCATTTAATCCTCTGTTATGATCTTTGCACAGGTCTGCTTTTCGTTCATCCGCTCTCATTACCCCTCGATTGATCACTCCGTAGAAATAATTATTGGCCTGAGATGTTCGATCGATACATGTCCATCCTTGTCACTCAACTTTCCGTCTCCTTTATTAGCTTTTGTTCTCATTTATCGAAGGCATTGTAATATATATGTGGTGAATGGCTTGTAAGCCTGGGGTAGGCGTGGGTATGAGGTAGTGGGAGATGTGCTCCGAAGGTTACCACCACACCGGTTATACCCGAAGGCTTCACCAGGCAGGTTACACCACTCAGCGAGATCTTTTGGAAAGGAGTTGTTCGGAAGGTTCCACCACGCCGGTTATACCATAAAGGCCTCCCCTAGGCAGGTTCCACCACTTGTAACGTATTTAGCTATTTATTAATTCGATTTAAAAAAAAGAAGAACTAGATAAAATAGGAAACGTGACAATATAAATTTATAATTGGCCTTACCCTGAAGGAGATTCAGAAAATAAAAGGAGCATCAAAACCAGATTTTAGAATGCCAGATTTATTGAAAAGAAAAAAAAGGAACGTAAAATCGTGATAAAAAAATTATAGGGAGTTGCCTAATCGTAGGGTACCGAATCCGTCAAATAATTCTAATTTGTTTGTACCTACGAGTGGCCACCCTTACACCGTGTCTTCCTTGTGAGGAGGTAAAATAAGATGGAAAATAAATAGATCTTTTGGGAATAAAAATTAAACTAAAATTTTCTAATTCAAGGGCTCCTTCAAATTTAGGGACAATTGGGACGACTGCACCTGGTCAACCGAAGTCGCGTAGGCCTAATACTTCTTGGCCAAAGACTTTGTCGCCCAAGACTTCTTAAATTTGAAGCCTCACTCACGAGCTCTTTTCGAGGGAAAAGGAAGGTAATGAGAGAGAGAAGTCATCGACTTGAGGAGAGAGCGTAGAATGAAGAAATCTGGTCGGGAGTACGGGTTATATAGGGCTTGTTCCACCCTCCTCCGGCCTTCCGACAGTCTTTAGAGACTGGTGGGAGAGCCGGCGGTTGGACGGCTCCCGTCTCACGTAGACCCCTTCCTTCAACTTGGTTTATTGAGTTTAATCTGAACGTTACAGAGTTTAGTGGTATAGGTGGGTACCAAGACAATATATATCGATCTATAGAATATTCATGTTAAGTGGGATTTTGGAAACTAAATAATTTACATTTAGATTCTGAGTTACAATATATTATGTATATGAAATGAGTGGTTGACAAAAGCTCTGTTTGCCTTTTGGGCCAGAATATATTGGTAAAATCATTTCATCCTTCAGACAACGTTTTATTTTTGTTTATGATTTATACTAGGAAACTAGTACTATTCATGTATCAATTGAATGAATTAATATTGCTCTGCAACTCTGTATGAAAAATGATTAACTGGATCCGTCTATACCCAGTCGTTTGTAACCACTATAATTATATCGTAATGAAACAACTTCAAAAATGTAGTAAGTAAAGAGATTTTTCTGAAACTGTCGTAACTTCTGCAGGTTGAGTCCAATCCTTGATGATCCTATAGTTTGAATTCCATTGCGTTTGAATTGATAGCTCACAAAAAAAAACCCTTCGTAGATGATTCATTGCCCGTTTTATCTACCTACATAGTTACCTAGATTCCACCGGATTTATGAATTGTGTAAGGTGTGAGGTTCCCAAGTAGTCCAAATAGGACTTTTCAAACATGGAATTCCTCCAACTCCGAAATCCACGGTCTCCTTCAGCCGGCACAGAAGATGATGTCATTGGATAATTATGAAATTGGTACATTTATTATGAGTGCGCATTGAGAAACTTGAAAGAATTTGATAGACGTATTCTTTGTATAACGAATTCAGTCTTGAACAAATCAGCTGGTTGAATCTACTCAGCGATGAGATGAAGACATAGAAGTACGTCTTGGTTGGACTTTTAAACGTTGTTTAATATGTTGATGTGTTAAAGGCATCTGATGCAATTTCCTCAACTCAGCCATACGATATCGCACGAGGGGTACGCACAAGGTTTGCAAGTGACACCTCAGAAGCCCACCAAGTTTGGGGAGAAATTCTTTTGAAAATCTGGGATTGTTTTTATGCGGGGCCTTTTATAAAACAATGAAAACATCTCCGTCATCCATTTGAGCTAGTTGGCTCCAACCATGAAAACATAAGTTTTAAGAAATATATAACCATTTAGTTTAGTAGGTACTTCGTTGATGTTGCGCTGTGGGTAGGAATTAGTGACTCCCACCAACTTACGAGTGAGGCCACCGAAACTTACAAAGCGTAGAAGAAATCTGAAGAAATCTGTTATTGAGTCCGCAGGTAACTTTCCGCCCGCGTTCCAAACTTCTTCGAATGTTCCTAGTAGTTTGGAGAATACCCTAGCGAATTCCACAACTTTATAGCGGCTGAGATAAACTCAACGCTGAAACTCGATGGAGAGCTTTCCAGCATCCGCATCTCCAGTCTCGGAAAACGAATGGTTACGTGGGCGTGCCAAAGGGTTGTCCTAATTACTTGTTTTGATCTATCCCTTCCATGTACTTCAATGGGATCCTGCGTTTTTACCAGGTGATGATGATTCAAATTTATCTATGTCATGATCCTGGATGACGTTGTCATGGAATATTACTGAATGTAATGTTGCCATCGTAGTTTGATTGTCCATTTCTCGGTGCAGCGCAACAATTGGTTCACTCGTCTTATCTAAAAACGCTGCAAATTATTACACAACGGTTTATTACTTACCTGTATACATGCCCCTTCTGCGTAGATCACTGTTTTCTGTGGTCAATACCCCCATGCTCCTCCCAGGAAAACCCTAAATCGCGTACTGGAACAGGCTCAGGAATTTCAGTTTGATAAAAATGCGCGGGATTCCAATCGTTAATTATTTATTTGTTATTATTCATGAAGCATAAGTTAAATAATAAACCATTGTGTAATGAACCGTTGTGTAATAATTTACCTCTATAGATGCCCCTTCTGAGTAGATCACTATTTTCTGTGGTCAATACGTACCCTCTAGCTCCTCCCAGGAAAGCCCTGAATCGCCCTAGAACTGGAGCCAGCCCGGGAATTACAGTTTAATAAAACTGCGCGGGATTCAATGATTCAATAATTAATTTATTATTTGTTGTTATTCATGAAACATAACGTTCGTTCAAGTTGCAAAAGTACCTATCAACAACAACAAAAAATTATTATTCCAAATGGAATAATATCACATTACAACCAACTCGACTTCATAAACCCATCCATGATTATAATAATCAGGTGCTCCCTTGCAGTGACATCTTAGCCGGATTTATACCGTTTGATTCACGATCGTGTTGACGAAGCTTTTCGTTGTACACGGACGGCTGGTCTTAAAATGCTTCGGGTGGTCTCAAAACCAAATTCATTAATTTTGGTTCATGGTAACTTAGAAAAGTGCTGCGTACGGCGGACGGAAGAAAATTTGTTTATTCCATTTTCGGATTCTACATCAAATTTTGTGGGCGGTGGGGGCGGGGGTTTTTTCTTTCTTTTTTTCTCATGCTCGATTCAAAAGGTTCATTATTGAAAATAATAAACCAAAGAAAAACGGAGTTATTGAAAAAATAGTATATTTCCACTAATACTAGAAAAACGCAAAAAACACTGTTATACCGGTTTCGGTGATCAAACCATCGTCAGTAACACACAAGTTATTAAACCAAAGTTATTAAATTAAAGTTATTAACAAGTTATTAAAGTTATTAACAAGTTATTAAATTGAATTTGAGTTATTGTGTGTTACTGACGATGGTTTGATCACCAAAGCCGGTATAACAGTGTTTTTTGCGTTTTTCGTGTATTAGTGGAAATAGACTATTTTTTCGATAACTCCGTTTTTCTTTGAAATGGGTTTCCACGATTTATTCGCTAGTGATTTAGTTCGTAAAAAATCAAAATTATTCTAGTGGATTCCTACTGATACTCCTCTCTAGCTCGTTTAAATGCATATTCTTTCGTGGGATATATTCAGCATTATATTGAGTCCCTCGCATTCGTTCTGTTGCAAAACGACCCCCTTAGTAAATATTGAGACAGACAACATAATGATTCAAATTTATCTATGTTATGATCCTGGATGAAGTTGTCATGGAATATTACTGAATATAATCTTGCCATCGTAGTTTGATTGTCCATTTCTCCATGCAGCGCATTAATCGGTTCACTAGTCTTAAAAAATTACTCTAGTTGATTCCAACTGAAACTTCTCTAGTTCAGTTAAAATGCATGTTCTCTTGTGGGGTGATATTCAGCATTATATTGAGTATTATCTTCTCGAGTCACGTATCCTCGGCTCAGGAAGAAACTGGATCGACACCTTCGGTTCGTGCTTAGTTGGTAACCCATGTCTGCTCCCCCTACCTCGACGTTTTGCCCCTTATATAACCACCTGCTCATCTGCAACTAACTGTCTCTTCGATATCGAACACAAAATCCTTCAGGATATTCATTCGTTGGTTTAAAAATGCAGGGTGACTGCGGGCATGTGCGCTCTGCGGGGAAGTGCGCTCTTCTCTTATTTCTCCGCTACGGCAACTCCAATTTTTATTGTCCGATTAATATTCATTAGATCAGGTGTTCCTGAACATTTGATAAAATTTAGAGCTTCCTGGCAGCTAAGGAAGGTAATTTTGTAGCTCATTGAAAAAAAGGTGTCCGTCAAACTCGAGTTCACAATTCAAGGTATGTTACAAAAGATGTGATTTTGAGCCTCTTTTCTCATTCCCTTGACTTTTCTTTTACCAGAATCAATTCTTTACATGTTTGAGCATCAAAAACACTCAAACTGTCGCAAATAAACCCAAAATTTCGCTTTTTATTGAAAGAGCGCAGTTGCCCTCGGTTTTGAGGCCATGCGGACAAGTGCGCTCTCGCCCATGCGGGCAAGTGCGCGTGGGGTGGTTTTGATACTCCGGAGGCTCGAGGCAGTTCTTTACTAAATTTTTGGATATCTCCGATACAATTTATGTGTACTTTTCTTGGATTTAGACGTCATCCTGTCAATATTTTACCCATTACCCTTCAAAAACAAGGAATCTTTATTTAATTTGGTTCAAGATAAATCCCTATAATTGATGCTTGATCATCCTTACCTGATCAGTCTAGAATCGTCAGAATTTCGGTAGGTATCTAGGTATCCCTCATTCCTGTACCTATCCTATCCTGATGCATGTTCCTCAAAAATTGCATGTTGCATGGGCCCTTTTATTTTCAGCGCGAAAAATGCCGAGCAAGTACGTGAAAAAGAAGACAGCAGCATATGAAAAGTCGTCTGTATTATGATTACAGTTCGTCTTTTATTAAAATGGACTTTTTAAAACTATAAACTGCATCTTAATTTATAATTTAATTAATCTGAACCCACGAGCGCACTTGCCCACAGGCACGAGCGCACTTGCCCGCACCGTGGGGCAAGTGCGCTCCACGAACTTGCTTCAGAAAAACTGGGTTTTTATCAAAAAGATCCACTAAAAACCTGAAAATTCAATGACCATTGGACTCGTAATTAACTCCTGGATGCAGTAAACGCAGGAACAAGTTGATAAATTGAAGGCAGAAGTCAGGATCGAGCGTCAAAGTTGAACTATGCAAAAATTTGAGTTATTGTGTGTTACTGACGATGGTTTGATCACCAAAGCCGGTATAACAGTGTTTTTTGCGTTTTTCGTGTATTAGTGGAAATAGACTATTTTTTCGATAACTCCGTTTTTCTTTGAAATGGGTTTCCACGATTTATTCGCTAGTGATTTAGTTCGTAAAAAATCAAAATTATTCTAGTGGATTCCTACTGATACTCCTCTCTAGCTCGTTTAAATGCATATTCTTTCGTGGGATATATTCAGCATTATATTGAGTCCCTCGCATTCGTTCTGTTGCAAAACGACCCCCTTAGTAAATATTGAGACAGACAACATAATGATTCAAATTTATCTATGTTATGATCCTGGATGAAGTTGTCATGGAATATTACTGAATATAATCTTGCCATCGTAGTTTGATTGTCCATTTCTCCATGCAGCGCATTAATCGGTTCACTAGTCTTAAAAAATTACTCTAGTTGATTCCAACTGAAACTTCTCTAGTTCAGTTAAAATGCATGTTCTTTTGTGGGGTGATATTCAACATTATATTGAGTCTTATCTTCTCGAGTCACGTATCCTCGGCTCAGGAAGAAACTGGATCGACACCTTCGGTTCGTGCTTAGTTGGTAACCCATGTCTGCTCCCCCTACCTCGACGTTTTGCCCCTTATATAACCACCTGCTCATCTGCAACTAACTGTCTCTTCGATATCGAACACAAAATCCTTCAGGATATTCATACGTTGGTTTAAAAATGCATCTGTTTGTAGGCATTGCAATAGGCCTGAGCGAAGATCCAAGTTCCAACGAGGAAGTATTTCTTACCTTGGGACAATTGATACAAGGAATAATCCCCACGTTCCCTCTAGATCGAGTTGTTCGTTGATTTAGGGAACAGAGACCATCTGTTGATGGCTTTAGCACCTTCCTCGAATTTGCATTAGATTCTAACTTCAGTTGGCTTAGCAACTGGTTAATCCCGTTCAGCTTGAGGATTCATTTTTGCGCTCATCTAAAACGAGGATAATATCTCTATCTCCACTACGATAAGTCTTATCCTCGCACGGGGGGGGGGGGGGGGGGGAGACACGCTCCAAGAGTTTTGGCCTTACCTGAAAGTTGTCCACCAAGAAGTCTTTTTTAATGAAAAATGTTTTCCCTGGGATGATGTTGGAACCCGGAATGTTGCTCTTCTTTTTCAATTGAATTCAAGAGTTTATTTGCAAAATGGAAAAATTGCGACGAGTTGCGATAGGAAGAAAATTCAATTTCATGATAGTGGTTTGTTGTAATGGTAGCTTGAAATAGTAACATCACCTCTAATCTTCTTTTGATTTTAATACTTTTGTTTTCAATATTTTTTATTTGAGATGTGAAAGTGAGTTATGGATCGCCCATTCAGTGAGAACGTCAACTCTTTGGTCATCCGTTCAGTTGGGATACATACATTCAACTGGAATATCCGTTCAATGATGAACGCCACATCCGTAATTTGGTATATCGTTCCAACAGATTTTTAGGGATGGGCGTTTCTGTTCTTTTTGAGAAACGAAACGAATCAGTTCGTTTATTTTATGAAACAGTTTCGGGAAAGTTGTTTCAAAAGAACAGCTTTGGCAACAATAACACTTCAAGAAATTTAGGCTCTCGGCTAAAACAACAGAAAGGCGGAACTGTTTCTTCGTGATTTTCACCGTTTTCCGATTTGAATTTTCAATCCCTTGGATTGGGGTTGGAAAGAGCGCATCCAAATTAGGGGAAATACAAAAGCCCATTTTCCAGATGAGCTGTTCTTTCTCACGGCAGCGTAGACCTCATTGGGTCAGAACAGGCACAATGTCTCACCTCATGTTTCTGCAGCACTCAGTTGGGGCAACAAAAAGCAGATTAATGTACCTACAAATCGGGGCTCATAAAATGAAAAATCTGAGTTTGAAGATGCTGCTTACTACGAAGAGATAAAGATCACTTACTGTTATTGCATTCTTGATCAAGGATTTGTCTCCTGTGTGTTGGACGTATGCTTCAACCATGTGAGTCAGAAGGGGAGGTTGGCTTCGCTGAGTGTAGTAAACTCGGCGTCCATTAGGGATATGCCCCAAACTCTGGATCAAGCTCAGAAAGTTTTCTATGATTCCTGAGGAGAACCAGAGTGGTAGTCCCAAGCGAAAATATGTGAAAATAATAACTTGAGTCATCTTTAATTATGCTTACTACTTACCTATGGCAGTGCTGGTCATTCTTGACACCAGCAGTCCTTTGATGACCCAGTAAGTGTCCCAGTAGATATATATATATGTGTGTGTGTGTGTGTGTGTGTATATATATAATTAGTGATGGTTAATGTCTAGTCCAATATCAGTAGGTATATGTGGAGGTGTGGAAATGACCAATCTAGACTTTTTCAGTGCAAACTTCTTTAATAATTGTTTCCTTCCACGACGTTTCGACCCAGGGACTGGGTCCTAATCATGTGGATAATTTGCTGTCTGTTTCCTCAACAGTTGATGATGATGGTAGTGAAAATTAGTTGTAAGTAGTACAATTTACTTGAAACTACGCAAAGTAACTGCGGGTAATTTGATAACAGAAACAAGCAAAAACAAAACCAACCAGTTTTGCGTGTATTGCGTTCTGGATTTTTTCGTACCAACTACTTGCGTTGAGCTTGTAAGTGCGTGGTACGGACGAAGGTGAGCAGAATATTTGGTTCGCCGAGTGGAGTTAACTTTCCCAAGTAAACTGCCATTTAACTTTGTTCTCCTCCCTCGAGAAAGCACGGATAAAAGTTCCCTCCGGCAGGAGGGCTCGCTCAAACCAAAGGGATTAAATAGAGGATGGAGAATCGGAGGGATAAAACTGAAATCTCTCAGTTCAAGTTAGATCCTTCGTTTTTCTCCCCTTCAATCACCTTTTTTTTCCTCAAGTATTTCCAGAGTTTTTCACTTGCTTATACCTAATCCTACTACTACTTAACTATTTTCCCTGCCATATATGACCCGCTGGGCATACGTGAATTTATTAATTCATTCTGTTGGTAGGTTCGGCATTTTTTAATTTAGTAGGTATAGTGTTTCAGAATATATAGATGCAAATAAACCTCAACGAGTCACGCGTAGTTCTGTTTATAATCATAAGTTCTATTCCATTTATTCCAAGTTCATATTTATTCAATATTTGAGTTGTTAGTACACACCTCGTTTCATTATTTCATTTGAACCCCCATATCGGTGTGATTTTAAGTGATACTTTCCCGTTATTACGATAAGATCTTGATACATACCTCATTTTTTATCCTTTAGCCGGTGAAATTTATTAGGAACATGGAAAATGAAACTGGCACTCCAAAGCGCGAGTGCATGGCTGCGTCTTAATCAGAGCTTTCATAATGTTTTTGGCATTTAATTATATATTGTATGTGTGACGTTTCAATACTGTGACGTCGTGACCTGGAGTGGGATAGAGCTAATAAAAAGTGGCTAATTCAAAAGAGCAAAGAATTATTTCAAATGGTCCGTTTAATCTTTGTGGAACACAAAAAGGAAATTACCAATGCGAACTCAATGTATATTGATGTGAAATTACTGTGCACTCAACTTGGACACTAGCTGGAAGTGCTGAGGAAAGAGTCCGATCTTCACTGTCCAGAATACGTCCGGCTCCGATGTAGCAGATGAGGTGGACGCACATGAGTCATCCGTAGTCGTGTCGATGAAGAGAGTCCAGGGAAAAGTCGGTTGAAGAATGGATGAGTGAGTCGATGAAGCAGAGAGAAAGTGAGTTGGTAAATTGAAGAAGAAATCTGTTGAAACTAAATCAGAAGTCTGTGAACAGTTCTATAGTAGGAGTAAGATAAGAGTGAGTATTATTCAATCCTCAATCTGGAAGTGGAAAACCATGCGCGGACCCGCTGGAAACTCGCCGCTTTTATTTGATCGTCCCTTGTTTTTAGTCATACGTAGGAACTGGAGTGGCGACTTCACTGACGTGGGTAATCGAGTTGATTCTCATTTTCTCTCCTTACCCACCAAGTATCGGTCCACCACCCTCCAGTCCATATGAGATTGTCACATATTTATGTAAACATGGTAACAAAACGACAAACACCCACACATCATTTTTCGAAAAACTCCGAAATTAATTTCGCAGAGCGGAACTATTGGTTTATTATTTTCGATAATGAACCATTGGAATCGAGCATGAAAAAAAGAAAAGTCTAACCCCCCCTCAAAATTTGATGGTTTACGTTTCAAGGTAGGTTACGTTTCAAGAATCTAAAACTGCAATAAAGAAACGCTGCAAATCCCTGCACAACGGTTTATTATATTGTACAGAATACCCTCCTGTTACAGATCACAGGTCTCCGTACAGATAACCCTTCTATATAACATATATACTAGATATTCTACACATATGTGAATCGCGGACCCTCCGTATGTTAGTACCTAACCCCGTACTCGTTACTAGGTACCTACCTAAACCGTAGTGTAATAATTTACCTGTATAGGTTCCTCTTCTACGGAGATAGAATAATGAACCGTTGTGTAATAATTTGCCCATCAATAATACTTCAACGGTTGTTCAAGTTGCAAAAGTACCTATCAACAAAATCCAGCCACTTCTTGGTAAATGAGCCGTTGTGTAATAATTTACCGTGGTGTAATAATTCACCGTTGTGTCATAATTTACCGTTGTGTAATAATTTGTCGTTGTGTAATAATTTGCCATGGTGTAATAACTTACCCATCAATAATACTTCAACGGTTGTTCAAGTTGCAAAAGTACCTACCAACAAAATCCAGCCCCTTCTGGGTAGATGAGCCGTTATGTAATAATTTACCGTTGTGTAATAATTTACCGTTGTGTAATAATTTACCGTTGTGTAATAATTTACCGTTGTGTAATAATTGGCCGGTGTGTAATAATTTACCGGTGTGTAAAGATTTGCCATTGTGTAATAATTTACCCATCAATAATGCTTCAACGTTTGTTCAAGATTCAGAAGTACCTACCAACAAAATCCAATAGTCCATCACTTGTCAAATGAAATAATATCGCAGAACAAACAACTCGACTTCATACAGCCATCCTTGATTATAATCAGATGCTCCGTAGTTATGATATCCGGGCCGGATTTATACCGTTTGATTCACGATCGTGTTGTCGAAGCTTTTTGGTGCTCACGAACGGCTGGACGTACGATGCTCCGGGTGGTCTCATAAAATTGTTTAGCTCAAGACAAATTTAATAACGTAAAAAAACCATTCCCTTCTATCGGAAGTTTTCGAGCTACGGCGTTCTGAAAATTTCAACCCCTATTTTGAAACCCTTAGACATGACTGACAGTAACGTCGAGCTTCGAGGACCAACTAGACCCCGAACGGAACCTATAACCCGAATTTCATCAATTTTTATTCATGGTAACTAAGAAAAGTGGCCCGTACGGCGTACGGTGTACGGCGGACAGACAGAAATATTGGTTTATTATTTTCAATAATGAACCATTGGAATCGAGCATGAAAAAAAAAAATTCTTACCCCCCCTCAAAATTTGATGGTTTACGTTTCAAGGTATGTAGAATCCAAAACTGCAATAAAAATATTTCTGTCTGTCCGCCGTACGCCGTACGCCGTACGGGCCACTTTGCTTAGTTACCATGAATAAAAATTGATGAAATTCGGGTTATAGGTTCCGTTCGGGGTCTAGTTGGTCCTCGAAGCTCGACGTTACTGTCAGTCATCTCTAAGGGGTTCAAAATAGGGGCTGAAATTTTCAGAAAGCCTATACCTTTGTTTTACGTGAATTTTTTTACGGTTTTAAATAGTTCTCGAACTTGCGAGTCTTTTAAGACCATCCGGAGCATCGTACGTCCAGCCGTTCGTTCACAGTAAGGCCCAGAAGTTTTCACCGACAGGCATTTTCGACACCAGGGTGAATGAAATTGTATACACTCTCGTCACCAGGGACGCGCTAGATTCAATCAATCAATCAATTTATTCAATCAATCGAACAATCAATCAATCAATTTTTCAATTGCGATTGGAATTCACTTAGAATTGTAAATATTGGTATACTGAATTGAACTTTAATTTGAATTGGAATTTTTTTCGAATTGCCTAATTGGCATTGTGCGCTCGTCACCGGGGAAGCGCTCGATTCCATCAATCAATCAATTTATTCAATCGATTTCGAATTGGAATTCATTAATTTGAATTGGAATTCATTAATTGAATTGGAATTCATTAATTTGAATTCAAATTAATTTGAATTCAAATCAATTTGAATTGGAATTCATTTCGAATTGTCTAATTGGCATGGTGCGCATTGGCATTGTTCGAAATGGTTCTGCAATTCTATTGGCCAACGTTTTCACTCCTCATCAACAATTTTTTTCAATTGCAATTGGCCACTGCTCACCACTCTACCTAAAATCCCCATCCTCATTCCCGACATACTAATCCTATAAACATACACTCCACATTCGCCAAAATTGGCAAAGTTGTAATAATAAAATATTGAAATTGCAATTGGATTACAATTTCAATTGCACTTTAATTCACTTAGGATTGTAATTGTAATCCTCTAATATTGCACTTAGGATTGTAATTGTTAGTGCACTTAGGAATTCACTTAGAATTGTAAAAATTGGTATACCATCAGTCTGAATTGGACTTTCATTTGGAATTCATTTAGAATTATCTAATTGGCATGGTGCGCAGTGGCATGGTCCGAAATGGTTCAATCAATCGTTTTCTTTTGTTTTTTCAATAAATTCATTATGACTGGCCTAGGCCATTCCAATCACAAGGGCCGGCCACGGCTACGCGTTCTGCAATTCTATTGGCCAACGCTGTCTGCGATTCACATAATATGTATACATATTATGTATAGAGTAGTGCATATTATATTATATAGACGGGTTATCTATACAGAGAGCTGTGATCTGTAACAGAAGGGTATTCTATACAAAATAATAAACCGTTGTGCAGGGATTTGCAGCGTTTTTTTATTGCAGTTTTGGTTTATTATTTTCAATAATGAACCATTGGAATCGAGCATGAAAAAAAAAATTCTTACCCCCCCTCAAAATTTGATGGTTTACGTTTCAAGGTATGTAGAATCCAAAACTGCAATAAAAATATTTCTGTCTGTCCGCCGTACGCCGTACGGGCCACTTTGCTTAGTTACCATGAATAAAAATTGATGAAATTCGGGTTATAGGTTCCGTTCGGGGTCTAGTTGGTCCTCGAAGCTCGACGTTACTGTCAGTCATCTCTAAGGGGTTCAAAATAGGGGCTGAAATTTTCAGAAAGCCTATACCTTTGTTTTACGTGAATTTTTTTACGGTTCTAAATAGTTCTCGAACTTGGGAGTCGTTTAAGACCACCCGCAGCACCGTACGTCCAGCCGTTCGTTCACAGTAAGGCCCCGAAGTTTTCACCGACAGGCATTTTCGACACCAGGGTGAATGAAATTGTATACACTCTCGTCACCAGGGACGCGCTAGATTCAATCAATCAATCAATTTATTCAATGAATCGAACAATCAATCAATCAATTTTTCAATTGCAATTGGAATTCACTTAGAATTGTAAATATTGGTATACTGAATTGAACTTTAATTTGAATTGGAATTTTTTTCGAATTGCCTAATTGGCATTGTGTTTTCAATTGCAATTGGAATTCACTTAGATTTTCAATCGCAATTGGCCACTGCTCACCAATCTACCTAACATCCCCATCTAAATTCCCGACACATTAATCCTATAAACATACACTCCACATTCGCCAAAATTGGCAAAGTTATGTTAATAAAAATAAATTTAATATTGAAATTGCAATTGGACCACTACTCACCACTCTACCTAACATCCCCATCTAAATTCCCGACACATTAATCATATAAACATAACTCCACATTTGCCAAAATTGGCAAAGTTTTTTCAATTGCAATAGGAGTTCACTTAGAATTGTCAATATTGGTATAATGAATTGGACTTTAATTTGAATTGGAATTTTTTTCGAATTGCCTAATTATTGGCATTGTGCGCTCGTCACCAGGGAAGCGCTCGATTCCATCAATCAATCAATTTATTCAATCGATTTCGAATTGGAATTCATTAATTGAATTGGAATTCATTAATTGGATTGGAATTCATTAATTTGAATTCAAATTAATTTGGAATTCAAATTAATTGGAATTGGAATTCATTTCGAATTGTCTAATTGGTATGGTGCGCATTGGCATGGTCCGAAATGGTTCTGCAATTCTATTGGCCAACGCTGTCTGCGATTCACATAGCATGTATAGACTAGTACATATTTATATATTATACAGACGGGTTATCTATACAGAGAGCTGTGATCTGTAACAGAAGGGTATTCTATACAAAATAATAAACCGTTGTGCAGGGATTTGCAGCGTTTTAATTCTACATACCTTGAAACGTAAACCATCAAATTTTGAGAGGTGGGGGGGGGGTAATTTTTTTTTTTTTCATGCTCGACTCCAATGGTTCATTATTGAAAATAATAAACCAAAATTTCTGTCTATCCGCGGTACGCCGTACTGGCCACTTTTCTTAGTTACTTACCATGAAACAAAATTGATGAAATTCGGGTTATTATTCGGGTTATGTTATTCGGGTTTAGCTTCGTCAACACGATCGTAAATCAAACAGTACAAATCCGGCCGGGATATCATCACTAAGGAGCACCTGATTAGAATCAAGGATGGCTGTATGAAGTCGAGTTGGTTGTTCTGCGATATTATTTCATTTGATAAGTTAGTGATGGACTATTGGATTTTGAAGGTAAGTACTTCTGAAACTTGAACAAACGTTGAAGTATTGTTGATGGGTAAATTATTACACAACGGCAAATATTGCACAACGGTAAATTATTACACAACGGTAAATTATTTCATAACGGCAAATTATTACACAACGGTTCATCTACCAAGAAGGGGCTGGATTTTGTTGATCGGTACTTTTCCAACTTGAACAAACGTTGAAGTATTGTTGATGGGTAAATTATCATACAGTGATAAATCATTACACAACGGCAAATTATTACTACATAACGGTAAATTTTTCACAGCGGTAAATTATTACACAACGGTTCATCTACCAAGAAGGGGCTGGATTTTGTTGATCGGTACTTCTGCAACTTCAACAACCGTTGACGTATTATTGATGGGCAAGTTATTACACAACGGTGCATTATACTTCACCGCGAAGGTAGGTATTGACCACAGAAAACAGTGATCTACGCAGAAGAGGCGTCTATTTCACTCCACATCAACAATTTTCCTTGAGAACTTCATTATTTGCGTTTCTTTTTACCATTTTAGTTACTGTTTGTCATCGACAGAATTATTTTAGCAACATTTAACTAGTTTTTTATGTAGGTACTTAGTAACGAGTATTTCAACAGTAGGGTGAATGAATTCGAATTGTATGCATTTAACCCAAATGTCATGACCAGGGACGCGCTAACAATTGGGAATTGGCCCGAGATAAAATCATTGCTAGGGATTACCTGATTATATTCACAGAGTATGATGTCGAGTTGGTTGTTCTGTGATATTATTTCATTTGGAAAATGATCGCTCTTTTGGAGTTTGTTGGTAGGTAGTGAGTGAAACTTGAACAAACGTTGAAGTCATACTGATGGGTAACTTATTACTCAATGGCAAATTGCAATGTGGAATAAACACAAAATAAATAAACCTTTAGCTTACCACTAATTTATTAAGTACAATGTACTTAATAAATTAAATTACAATGTACTTAATAAATTAGTGGTTAGCTAAAGGTTTATTTATTTTGTGTTTATTCCACATTGCAAGATGGCTTACCACATAAGGCATACAACGAAATCCGATGAATCAACGGTAAATTATTACACAACGGTAAATTATTACACAACGGTTAATTATAACATCTACGTAGAAGGGGATGGAGTTTGTTGGTGGGTACGTTTGCAACTTCTTTCACTCCACATCAACAATTTCACTTCAGATATTTATTATTTGCGTTTCTTCTTGCCATTTTAGGTACTGTTTGTCATTGACAGAATTATTTTAGCAACATTTAATTCGTGATTTATGTAGGCACCTAGTAACGAGTACGGTGTTAGGTACTAACCTACGGAGGTTCTGTGATATATAAAATATGTATAGAATAGTACATATAGACGGGTGATCTATACAGAGATCTGTGATCTGTAACAGAAGGGTATTCCGTACAAAATAATAAACCGTTGTGCAGGGATTTGCAGCGTTTTTATATTTTTAAGTAGGAGTCATTATCCAATATGAGTTCTCATCAATTGCAATATTTCATGGGACTCCACATATCCACGGTCCACGGCCTATATTCCTACATGATCGATTTGTGTTGAGAACTACGTGCAAGTTCTTTCTACATTTCTATCATCCTTAAATTAATATTATCCAGTCTCTTCAAAATTATATTTAGTTGATAATTTTCATGAATTTAGTTCCTACACGTACCTTTTGCAATTTATGGTCTTGCGACTCCTGCGGTACAACGCCTACTCTTTGTACATTATTTCTCAACCCTTTATTTCGCGATGTCATCTGTATACGTTGTCGTTCAATCTGTGCCGAACTTGCGGGTGGATGATTGTGGACCTCAAAACTTTCCACAACACTTGTATTTTCAACTGATAATGTTTTTAGGAAACACTTGCAACCCTTGACAGTGCATATCCATCGTGCCACATCACTTTTTAGGATCTTCTGAAATCCTAATTTAAATCCGTCCCGAACTATCAAATTTTTGTTTTTAATACTATGCATGGTATCACTTGACATATTGCACCGGCTGAACGCCCGAATGTGACTGATTACACATCGCACGACTCAGCCTCTCCTTCGTAACACAGACGTTTCGATGTTCAACTGATTACAGCTTCCCATCTGCGTAAACAAAGGCATTACACTCAACAAGTCAACAGTCAACCGAATCCGGGAGGCATATGGGGCTCTAAACTTAGTCTCCAGCTTTGATCGGGAGGGACGTGGAGAGTACCTTTTTATTACCTGATGATTCGGGAGGGACATGGTACATAACCGATCTGGCTACACCGGAAATTGATAGGCCTAGTTGTCCGGTAGGGTCCGAAGCATGGGTAATTGGTGCGGCTGTCGCCAATAATAAGATCCGTGTCTTGGAGCGGAAAATATTAAGAAAAATTCAAAATATTTTCTATTTATCACAAAATATTAAGAAACGGACACAGAAAGCACTCAACCGTTCTGAATGGACGAATCTTTGAAGCCAATGCCCACCCCGGGCTGCAGAGCTACGTAGTAATGTAAAGTGGGCATGTAGTTACACGCGGTCGTTTAATGAGGCCTACTATGTAACTGAGTAACTACGACTATGCAATCTACCTACTATATAATTACGAATTTATAATGTAAATTTCACTCGAATAAAGTGGATATAAAGTAAATTTTTATTCTTTGTTTGTACGCTTTTGACGCTGAATCGATTGAGAAGGGGCCCAAGACTTTGGCAACTTCACGATACCACTAGTTAGAGCTTTTAGAGTACTTCTATTGGCACTTTTCGGCAGGGGTTTGTTTTGGCTCACGAAATTTTGTATCATAACCGGAAACTTAAAACAACTAGAAGACAGTAGAGTAATGATAATAGTGCGACTGTATTGCTTGAGGGCTTGGCGTGGGGTATGAAATATTCTGATGTTTTAATACTCGGGGAAAATTTGATTACCGTCGGTACACGCAAGGATACGGAAGAGCTCTAATTATAATTCGAATAAAATGAAACGTTCAACAGCACGGGTATACAAACTCTCGAAGTGAAAACTCTGATTAGCTCCCTTCGTTACCCGAGGCTTTACGCCTCTTGCTATCTGCTTTCGATTGAAAGTCTGAGTTGGCGGAAGGATTGAATCCGACGCGAGGTGAAAATTATTGAAAGTTCCATCCTTCGGGACGAACAATGGGTAGCTAATTGGGGGCTTCTTGAGGGAATATCATAGCTTAAATCCCGTTAAAGCCCCACGTGCTCAGCTGGAGATCGATTCAACAGCTGGTACATAATATGTGAGTGTTTTACATTTGTGTGTACTACCTCTGCAGGCTACTCTGTCAAGAGTGCGTGGTCGTTGGACGGTCGTGGTGCGTGGTCGGTAACTTTCTCAGCTATAAAACACAAGAGTTTTGTAGAAAGATCTTGGTTTCACCTCAGTGAGGATGTCACACCAAGTGGTTTTCGTGGGACGGGGGAAAAGTGCCAAGTGGAGTGTTTGAGGTCCCAAATGATGTAAGGTAAATAAGATATGAGGTAAATATGGGATAGTGCAGGTTCTGGATGAGTAGCAGCACTTTTCGCTTGAGTACTGGATTCCCTTGATATTAGCTCTTATGCCCCTGATGGCTTTTAATCCAGCACAAGGTTACGATTTCCGCTCTACATCTAGCCAGCCTCTTGTGGTATACAAGCTTCTACTGGTTAAAATGCAAAGATGTCTTGACTCTTGCAAAATTATATGTAGGTATCGCTTTTGGTAACTGTTAATGATAAGGATTTCAGAAGCTATTTCAGAAGCTAGGATTTCAGAACTAACTGAAATTGTGCACCGAAAGGCTTGGATGAAAATTAAAGTAAAGTAAACAGCCGTTCCAGGCTGGGGCTTTTCGTCCGAGTGCCCTGCCAGCGTCACGGACGTGAACAGCTGTCCTCCAATGGGTGGATCAGCATTCGACCTGATCATTTCGCTCTTTACTTGGCTACTCATTGCCTCGCCCCCTTGAGTGGAGAGGGGTCGCCCAACAGCTACATCGGTCATACTTGGACGTGTCACCACATGTCACGGCGGTCACCCATCCAAGTACTAACCACGCTCGAGGTATCTTAACTTCGGTGATCTCACGATTACCGGTTTATTTCACCTGATAAGGCCGTTCGGCACAAGGCTTGGAGGATCAGGTAACACTCTACTGTATAAATTGAGGCGTAGTCTCGTTTTTTCATCCAAAACCTCTCAGTGAGGTCATCAACAGACAGTTGACAAAAATATTTTAGATGCCCTCTTGATCTTTACTGGAGATCATGAGAAGGAAACCGTCAGCTAGCGTCTCATAGCTGAGACTAGTTTTCAATTTTTATAAAGCGTTAATGAGGGTTGAACCCATAATAACCCACTGCTCTGAACTGGATTCTGGACTGGCGTACATGCATGGTAGGTAAACATCCGTAATCAGTCACAGCTCCGTGATCAATAGAATTATGTAATTGATCGATGAAAACCAAAACTATTTTAGGGTCGCTCTCTTGGATTAGGCAGCTAATGCAGACATGAAGGACGAGAGGATGGCGTTCCTGAGGGCTCTTTATTTACTTCGCCTGGATTCGCTGTTGCTGATTGTCTGGATGGCGCACGTGTAGCGCGAGTTGTCACCTGCCTGGCCGATGCTCCCCGTAAAACAGTAATGCCAACCATTCCGAAATTACCGTATTTAAAACAAATTATTTTGTGTTTTACAGAGAGCATCGGTCGGGGCGTCCCCGTTTTATGTTTTAGGGGAGCATCGGCTGTCCCCGTTGCTTTTTTGTTTTACGGAGAGCATCGGGCGGGCTGGGAAAAAGGTGTATTTTTGAGTTTTACGGGGAGCATCGGTCGAGCTGTTGAAAAATCAGCCGAAAATACTGGTTGGCAGCACTGACAACTCACGAAACAGGCTGTATAGCGGAATCCACACGAATAAAGAGCCCTCGGTAACGCCACCCTCTCCTACATGAAGGTAATCTTGTGATCATCTTCGATCCATCCAATATTCCTAGACTATTCCCAATACCTGTTGTTTCCAGACTGTCCTTTCATTCCGCTACAACAGGTGATACTATTTCATCCAATATTTTCCCGTTGCTAAGAAAACATTCTAGATATTGCTTACGACGCCTGTGCGATAAACCGATAGATCAACAATGTAAGCGATCAGATTTTATTTCTTCAAAACCTCAAAAATCCAAAAAGAGAGTTTCTATTTTGATTTCCACCCACTGAGGCTATAACTGTGACAGAATGTTTTATTCTTACCAGCTACCAACAAATTTGAATGGATTTGTTCTTCACAAATAAGAACGAAGGGCCCTTGTAACTATGATAAGGATTTTAGAAGATTATTGTAGAAAATCGGAAATCACAACCGTGGTATTACGTTCACCGTGTTTGTTGTTGGGGTCGAAATCTTTAGGCTGTTTGAAGTGCCTTCAGAATTATTTCCATTGTTGTCATTAGAGCCCCCCCCCCCCTCCCATCACCCAGCCGAGCGCAAAGCGGCTTACTGGATATCAAACGATTTGGAATAAGCTGAAGGTGGAGAGATAAAATCAAATTAAGATAACCATGTCTGGCGTGAAGTCGGGAAAAATCTATCGAATGGACACCTTCCCTCGACAGAGCATAGTTTCACAATGATACTGCTACAGAGGGGGGAAAAAAATTTCGGTGTAGGATTAAGTCAATCCTCCATTCAAGTAATTTACAGTTTACTTATCCACAAGTTAGGTACCAGCAAGACGAGACATCCTTGGAATAAAAAGTTAATTAGTTTTCAAGTTCCTTGAATCAGTACATTTTAAATTATCATATACCAACAGTTCAAAGTTAGAGCACTGTGATCTGCTGTAAAATTCAAGGTGATCTACTCTAACTTACAGTCTACGTATTTCACTCCACCAGTTAGGTAGTGTACCAGGAAGATCAGAATAAAAATTTAATTAATTTTTAAATTCCTTGAATCAGTAGGTACAGTGTAAATTACCATATACCAACAGATCAAAGTAGGAGCATTCTAAAATTCAAGGCAAGTAGTACCTTGACTATGATTAACGGTTTTTATTCAACATAATTAACAAGATAATATAGCATCCAAGTTGATCCTAATAACCGAGCTATTAATCATACATGAGAAAATATATTTTTCATAGTGCAAGGCATTACTGTTGCTTTTGCAGTCTATTAGTGAGCAATTCACATCGCTGGATTTTTTCTATCAGCATCCAGCATTATGATATGTACAATTTTTATTGATGAGAACCGCTATAGAAGGAACTAAATAAAAGGAAGTAAACAGTTTCTTCATCTTTCAAATAGCCAATTCATTACAGAAATAGATCTATAATCGTACGCATTTCTATGTCCACCTAAATAGTAAAATAATAATATACACTCCGAAATCAACGCTACAGGTCAAGAAAACAACAATACAATAATAAATTACACAAATATACTCAATAATGTCTACCCCGGTAACTTAAATTCCTGATTGTTTAAAAAAATGACGATTCCAAGTGCGTGATTTTGATGAAGCCAGCCTGTTTTTATGAGATTGGACCATTTGGATTTTCATCTATTTATAAACATTTTATTAATTGGATGGAAAATAACGTCCGTTCGAATAATGAGAATGTGTTACCCTTTGGGAATTTTCAGTCGATGGGATAATAAATGCAAGAATATTGTAAAATGCAAAACGCCCTTTCCACGGTCGTTTTTCAAGAAACCCGAATTAAATCGCATCGACCAGTAAAACATTCTCTTGACGTTACTCATAAACAATAATATTCTCATCTCGATAACACTGGCATGCATATTCAGTTATTTTGATCCATATTTCATGTAGATGAATCCAAGTTTGAGCAACCTCTCCATACATCAAAAGTAACGGTGTACGCTCGGACGTCAAACCGATATTGAAGATGTACAGCCCGCTGGGCCCATCTACTAAGGTATTCAGAACTCGTAACTCATTTTCCCGAAATTACTTTGCATTTATGTCCATACAATATATTATACTGGAACTGAGGCGTTGAGGTGATTTATCGAGGACATTTTAGGTCCTACTTTGTGATATGCTGATAGGAAAGTTTATTTCAGGCATTGAAAAGCTGCTTCCTATGTTCAAAATACAAAGCAGGGAAATAACGTTTTCGTTCGGGAATAAAGAGATGTTATGTAAATATTTCAATTCCGAGAGATTGACTAAAAGAAAAGGTTGATGACAGGAACTGTTGCTCGAAAGATAAGACGCGGACAGGGGGATGGGACCTACGTGATGTGAGTTACGAGGCGGCGGTATCCCCGGTATAGGACGACGGTTGCGTTTGATAAATGGCAACTACTAACAATGGGCACGACCGCTTACAGTATATCACACAGGACGGAAGCCGTATGGAAGCGGCTTCTCCATGTGAGGTCCCGATCCGGCCAAAGTATATCACACATGGACGAAAGCCGTATGGAAGAGGCTTCTCGATGTGAGGTCCCGATCCGGCCAAACGGGTATAGTAATCTCGCCCCTGTTTGCCCGCCCTTGACTCGCCTGTAGGCGGCCTGGAACTGGGGGATCAGATTGATTAAGTGGACATCGATTCTGTGGGGACCGATGCGTTTGAACCTGCAAACATGACCGCGTTATTCGAGAGAATTCTCTTGACGACACGTATTTCAGTGGGGGCTCCAACCAACGCATACCCAGCGCACATAGCCACATCGATCGAGCGAAATAAAGGGTTGAGAAATAATCTACAAAGAGTAGGCGTTGAACCGCAGGAGTCGCAAGACCATAAATTGCAAAAGGTACGTGTAGGAACTAAATTCATGAAAATTATCAACTAAATATAATTTTGAAGAGACTGGATAATATAATTTAAGGATCATAGAAATGTAGAAAGAACTTGTACGTAGTTCTCAACATAAATCGATCATGTAGGAATATAGGCCGTGGACCGTGGATATTTGGAGTCCCATGCAATATTGCAATTGATGAGAACTCATATTGGATAATGACTCCTACTTAAAAATATAAAAACGCTGCAAATCCCTGCACAACGGTTTATTATTTTGTACGGAATACCCTTCTGTTACAGATCACAGTTCTCTGTATGCCTTATGTGGTAAGCCATCTTGCAATGTGGAATAAACACAAAATAAATAAACCTTCAGCTATCACTAATTTATTAAGTACATTGTAATTTAATTTATTAAGTAAACTGTACTTAATAAATTAGTGGTAAGCTAAAGGTTTATTCATTTTGTGTTTATTCCACATTGCAATTTACCATTGAGTAATAATTTACCGATCAATAATACTTCAACGTTTGTTCAAGTTTCACTACCTACCAACTAAATCCAATAGTCCATCACTTATCAAATGAAATAATATCACAGAACAACCAACTCGACTTCATACTCTGTGAATATAATCAGGTGATCCCTAGCAATGATTTTATCTCGGGCCAATTCCCAATTGTTAGCGCGTCCCTGGAGATGACATTTGGGTTAAATGTATACAATTCGAATTCATTCACCCTACTGTTGAAATACTCGTTACTAGGTACCTACATAAATCACTAGTTAAATGTTGCTAAATTAGGGTTCTATCGATGACAAACAGTAACTAAAATGGTAAAAAGAAACGCAAATAATGAAGTTCTCATGGAAAATTGTTGATGTGGAGTGAAATAGACGCCTCTTCTGCGTAGATCACTGTTTTCTGTGGTCAATACCTACCTTCGTGGTGAAGTATAATGAACCGTTGTGTAATAACTTGCCCATCAGTAATAATTCAACGGTTGTTCAAGTTGCAAAAGTAACGATCCACAAATTCTAGCCCCTTCTAGGTAGATGAACCGTTGTGTAATAATTTACCGTTCTGTAATAATTTACCATTGTCTAATAATTTATCGTTGTGTAATAATTTACCGGTGTGTAACAATTTGCCGATGTGTAATAATTTACCATTGTGTAATAATTTACCCATCAATAACGTTTGTTCAAGTTTAAGAAGTACCTACCAAAGTTTCTTCAAGTTTAAGAAGTACCTACCAACAAAATCCAATAGTCCATCACTTATCAAATGAAATAATATCGCAGAACAATCAACTCGACTTCATACAGCCATCCTTGATTATAATCAGGTGCTCCCTAGTGATGATATCCCGGCCGGATTTATACCGTTTGATTCACAATTGGGTTGACGAAGCTTTTCGGTGCACACGAACGGCTGGACGTACAATGCTCGGGGTGGTCTCAAAAAATTGTTTAGCTCAAGACAAATTTAATAACGTAAAAAAACCATACCCTTCCATAGAAAGTTTTTGACCTACGGCGTTCTGAAAATTTCAACCCCTATGTTGAACCCCTTAGAGATGACTGACAGGAACGCCGGGCTTCGAGGACCAACTAGACCCCGAACGGAACCTATAACCCGAATTTCATCAATTTTGTTTCATGGTAACTAAGAAAAGTGACCAGTACGGCGTACGGCAGACAGACAGAAATTTTGGTTTATTATTTTCAATAATGTAACATTGGAATCGAGCATGAAAAAAAAGTCTAACCCCCCTCAAACTTTGATGGTTTACGTTTCAAGGTATGTAGAATCCGAAAATGCAATAAAAATATTTCTGTCTGTCCGCCGTACGCCGTACTGACCACTTTTCTTAGTTACCATGAAACAAAATTGATGAAATTCGGGTTATAGTTTCCGTTTGGGGTCTAGTTGGTCCTCGAGGCTCGATGTTACTGTCAGTCATCTCTAAGGGGTTCAAAATAGGGATTGAAATTTTCAGAACGCCTATACCTTTTTTTACGTGAATCTTTTTACGGTTTTAAATAGTTCTCGAACTTACGGGTTTTTCAAGACCACCCGGAGCATCGTACGTCCAGCCGTTACTTCACAGTAAGGACCCGAAGTTTGCACCGACAGGCATTTTCGACACCAGGGTGAATGAAATTCTATTCATTTAGCCCAGATCTCGTCACGAGGGACGCGCTAACAATCGGCAATTGGCCCGAGATAAAATCATTGCTAGGCACCTGATTATATTGACGGAGTATGAAGTCGAGTTGGTTGTTCTGTGATATTATTTCATTTGATAAGTGATGGACTATTGGATTTAGTTGGTAGGTAGTGAAACTTGAACAAACGTTGAAGTATTATTGATGGTTAAATTATTATTACACAATGGTAAATCATTACTCAACGGTAAATTATTACACAACGGTTTGTTATACCATCTACGTAGAAGGGGCTGGAGTTTGTTGGTAGGTAGGTACGTTTGCAACTTTTAACCTGACCCTTCAGGTTTTTGCGATGGGACCCCCCGCCGAAAAACGACAGGAAAAAGTGAGACCAAATTGTGAGACCAAACTGTGAGACCAAATAGTGAGACCAAATTGTGAGACCAAATTGTGAGACAAAAGTAGCGCGTATTTTATAAAGTGGCTCCTAAAGCTAATTTCTATGCTATTCACTCTACGAAGCTGAAATTTGGTATATGGGCTCCTTAGGACTTTAACTTGACACTGCCCAGGCCGCGGATCAGCTGAGTGGCTCCTAAAGCTAATTTCTATGCTATTCACTCTACGAAGCTGTAATTTGGTATGTGGGCACCTTAGGACTTCAACTTGACACTGCCCAGGCCCCGGATCAGCTGAGTGGCTCCTAAACCTAATTTCTATGCTAATCACTCTACGGAGCTGTAATTTGGTATGTGGGCTCCTTAGGACCTTAATTTGACACTGCCCAGGCCCCGGATCAGCTGAGTGGCTCCTAAAGCTAATTTCTATGCTATTCACTCTACGAAGCTGTAATTTGGTATGTGGGCACCTTAGGACTTTAACTTGACACTGCCCAGGCCCCGGATCAGCTGAGTGGCTCCTAAAGCTAATTTCTATGCTATTCACTCTACGAAGCTGTAATTTGGTATGTGGGCACCTTAGGACTTTAACTTGACACTGCCCAGGCCCCGGATCAGCTGAGTGGCTCCTAAAGCTAATTTCTATGCTATTCACTGTACGAAGCTGTAATTTGGTATGTGGGCTCCTTAGGACCTTAATTTGACACTGCCCAGGCCCCGGATCAGCTGGGTGGCTCCTAAAGCTAATTTCTATGCTATTCACTCTGCGAAGCTGTAATTTGGTATGTGGGCACCTTAGGACTTTAACTTGACACTGCCCAGGCCCCGGATCAGCTGAGTGGCTCCTAAAGCTAATTTATATAATACAGCGAGCGGGACAAAAACCTGAAGGGTCAGGTACACCACATTTTAGCCGTCAGGCTTTAAGCGGAAGTCATCCGGGGGTGCAGGGGGCGAAGCCCCCGCCGAGGCGCGCAGCGCCGAGTTTTCACTCCTCATCAACAATTTCTCTTCAGTACTTCATTATGTGCGTATCTTTTTGTTAGGTACTGTTTGTCATCGGCAGAATTGTTTTAGCATAATTTAACTCGTGATTTAGGTAGGTACCTAGTAACGAGTACGGGGTTAGGTACTAACCTACAGAGGGGGTGCGATCTATATCATATGGATAGAATAGTACATAGGTATATTATATAAAGGGTTATCTATACGGAGAGCTGTGATCTGTAACAAAGTGCTGTAACACAACGGCAAATTACTACGCAACGGTAAATTATTACACAACGGTAAATTATTACATAACGGGAAACAATATTAAAGACAGCCCCCCTCCCACGGACAATATTGGATACAACATCCTTGATTATAATCGAATTGTCTAAATTGGCGTGGTGCGCATTGGCATGGTCCGCAATGGTTCAATCAATCGTTTTCTTTTGTTTTTGACATTTTACGTCTTTACTTTGCTACTCGAAAATGAAACGCGGGACATGCAACGGAGACATGCAACGGAAACAACGTCACGAAAATATTTCTGATGATTTTCGCTTACAACCGATTCGTTGCTACGGAACTTTATCTTCGCCAGTTATCATCGTACAAAAATCGTTCACCACTCGTTGGATAGCTCTCGATTTACCTAACCATACTACGTTAACCACTGCGGACTGCGTGGCCAACAAGCTGCGGTATGAGCGTGATTGTTTAAATGAATGTTTACGTACGTAATACAGTGGAGTCCGGCTAATCCGAACTAATTGGGACTGAAGGCTGTTCGGACTAGGTGACCAAAACAATTAAGTACGAAGTACTTGGTGTGGGTGCGGGAGGGGGCGCTAAGACATAAAATGTCCCTCGTGGTTGCGTACTTGTACGGAAGCTGTACCCACCGTTTGTGTTTTCTTTTACGTTTCAAGGTGCGTAGATTCTAAAAATGCAATGTTTAAAATTATTTTTGATCATTGATAGTACCATTTAATCGTCTTGATCCACGTGTTGACACTTTTTCCAGTGTTATACAAACTGATGGTGATTTCAGACGATTTCCCAGGTTTTTCACTCATAAAAAATCAATTTCTGGAGCAGAACATTTGGTAGAACTCAATTTTCCACTCTTTGGTCAAAATCGACTTCATATTCGGTCTTCTCGTCCCCAAAAACATGGAAAACGATATCTCAGAAGCTCATGTTACCAACATGTTGCTAAAACGCAAAAAGTACCTATTTTTGCACACATTTTCACTCATAACATCCCTGGGTATATTCCGATCGGGCTGAAAAGTTTCGGGACACAACTAGGGCCCAAATAGAGCATGTGTGCGAAAGAACGATTTTTTTAGACCGAAAATGAGGCCTGTAGACGTGATACGGCGTACGGCGGACGGCGGACGGACATTTCATTTTTGGAATAATCACCTTGAAACGGAAAAGAAAAAAGTTTGAGGGGGTGTTATAAAAATTTTTTGCTGAGCGAATACATAGGTGTATTATTCACAGAATAATAAACCAAAATGCAATGTCCATCCGCCGTCCGCCGTACGCCGTCCGCCGTATCACGTCTACAGGCTTCATTTTCGGTCTAAAAAATTCGTTCTTTCGCACACATGCTCCATTTGGGCCCTAGTTGTGTCCCGAAACTTTTCAGCCCGATCGGAATATACCCAGGGATGTTATGAGTGAAAATGTGTGTAAAAATAGGTACTTTTTGCGTTTTAGCAACATGTTGGTAACATGAGCTTCTGAGATATCGTTTTCCATGTTTTCAATAAATTCTTTATGACTGGCCTAGGCCTTTCCAATCACATGGGATTTCGCGTTGTGGTGCCGGCTTTTGTTTCTGCCCCAACCTCATCCGCCATTTCCAGTGTATTTTCACTCCACATTAACAGTTTCCCTTCATCACTTCATTATTTGCGTTTATTTTTGCCATTTTAGTTACTGTTTGTCATCGACAGAATTATTTTAGCAACATTTAACTCGTGATTTAGGTAGGTACCTACCTAGTAACGAGTACGGGGTTAGGTAATAACCTACGGAGGGTCTGCGATCTACATGATATGTAGGTATACAATAGTACATATATATTATATCACTATACGGAGGAATAACTATACGGGTTATCTATACGGAGAGCTGTGGTCTGTAACAGAAGGGTATTCTGTACAAAATAATAAACCGTTGTGCAGGGATTTGCAGCGTTTTCTATTGCATTTTCGGAATCTACATACCTTGAAACGTAAACCATCAAATTTTGACAGGGGGTTAGAATTTTTTTTTTTCTTTCTCGATTCCTATGGTTCATTATTGAAAATAATAAACCAAAATGAAAAATAAATAAATTGAAAAAAAAACTTGTTCCCGTATCATGCAAGGGCGATTTAGCTCAAAGTCCATATATATTTCAGTTTGGATCTAATTTTCTAGTTTTCTGAAGAAACTTAGGAAATTCATGGACACACTATTCCTGTATAAGCTGGTCCAAAATATAATCGATGCCGCCCCCCTGATCGAAGCACTTATTTTCTACGTTCCACCCTATCCAGCCCGTAATATACCCACTTTCTACACGCTCACTTTTACACTAACTGTTTGCTAAATTGCCACTTGATCTGAATTCAGACAGATTTCAGCCACTTACATGTGGACCTGTTTGATTCGGGCCTTCTTCCCGTCCGTCGCAAGGTACTGGTAGCACTGAATCCTCTCTCATGATCAGCGATTGACTGACAGCCACCTTGAGATCTTTATTATTGTCTTAGTCTTTATTCACTACCTACTGTCTTATTGGATTATTATTTTCAATAATGAACCATTGGAATCGAGCATGAAAAAAAAAAAAAAAAAAATCTACCCCCCCTCCTTAAAATTTGATAGTTTACGTTTCAAGGTACCTATGTAGAATCCGAAAATGCAATAAAAATATTTCTGTCTGTCCGCCGTACGCCGTACTGACCACTTTTCTTAGTGTGCATGAAACAAAATTGATGAAATTCGGGTTATAGGTTCCGTTTGGGGTCTAGTTGGTCCTCGATTTTAACATGGATATGTTTTTGGGATGGGGGACAATATAAAATATCCGACCGACACTAAGAAGTGTAACGCACTAACGATAAACATTACTGGTTTCCATACATCTGATTTCCTAGAATGCAAGGAAACTGAAGGCGATTACTAAGTTACTACATTAACCGTGAGGCTAATTTCATTTCTGTTTCACCTAAAAGGATGAAATTCGAAATGGAGCCTCTGTAGGACTGGTGAGTAAGAATGACGAGGTGAGGAGTCTCCCTAATCAGCGGAGTGAGCCGGAGGCTAATTTCACTCCAGTTTTGACCAGCAAGGATGAAATTCGAAATGGAGCCCTTGTAAGTAGGACTGGTGAGTAAGAATCACGAGGAGGTGAGGTCCCTCCTTAATCAGCTGAGTGAGCCTTCCTTCAATCTCCAGATATCTCGATTTACAAAAAACGGTGAACGGAAAAACGGGACGGAAACGGTGAACAGAAAAAAGGTTAACGGATAAACGGAAAACGGTGAACGGTAAAACGGAACGGAAAAACGGTTAATGTGGATATGCAGTACGGTACTGTTAATTCGAGCGTCCAAAAACATGTACATGATTCAAAGTTTTTCCGAGAAAACGGAGAAAGTGTATACGAAATATGTTTGCCGCTATGAGAATTTCAAATGAAATAATATCAGAGAAAAACCAACTCGACTTCATACACGATTATAATCAGGTGCTCGCTAGTAATTCTAATTTCGCTCTGTCATTTTCTTATAAACCTTAAGTCGTTTTCATAATTTTGGTTTATTTAATTTCAATAATGAACCTTTGGAATCGAGAATGAAAAAAAAAAAAAAAAATCTAACCCTTCCTCAAAATTTGATAGTTTACGTTTCTAGGTATTTAGAATCCGAAAATGCAATAAAAAAAATTTCTGCCTGCCCGCCGTAGGCCGTACTCACCACTTTTCTTAGTTTCCATGAAAAAAAAAAATCGATGAAATTCGGGTTATAGGTTCCGTTCGGGGTCTAGTTGGTCCTCGAAGCTCGGCCTTACTGTCAGTCATCTCTAAGGGGTTCAAAATAGGGGTTGAAATTTTCAGAACGCCGTAGCTCGAAAGCTTTCGATAGAAGGGTATGGTTTTTTTTACGTTATTAAATTTGTCTTGAGTTAAACAATTTTTTGAGACCATCCAGAGCATTGTACGTCCAGCCGTTCATGTGCATCAAAAAGCTTCGTCAACACGATCGTGAATCAAACGGTATAAATCCGGCCGGGATATCATCACTAGGGATCACATGATTATAATCAAGGATGGCTGTATGAACTCGAGTTGGTTGTTCTGCGATATTATTTCATTTGATAAGTGATGGACTATTGGATTTTGAAGGTAGGTACTTGTGAAACTTGAACAAACGTTGAAGTATTGTTGATGGGTAAATTATTTCACAACGGTAAATTATTACACAACGGTTCATCTACCAAGAATGGGCTGTATTGTTGATGGGGAAGTTTTTACACAACCGTTCATTTTACTTGACCACGAGGGTAGGTACTGACCACAGAAAACAGTGATCTACGCAGAAGGAATCTATTTCATCTATTTCACCCCACATCAATAATTTTCCTTCAGAACTTCATTATTTGCGTTTCTTTTTGCCATTTTAGTTAGGTACTGTTTGTCATCGGCAGAATTATTTTAACAACATTTAACTCGTGATTTAGGTAGGTACCTAGTAACGAGTGCGGGGTTAGGTACTAACCTACGGAGGGTCTGCGATCTACATAATATGTATAGAATAGTACATATTGTATTATATAGACGGGTTATCTGTACAGAGTGCTGTGATATGTAACACAAGGGTATTCTGTACAAAATAATAAACCGTTGTGCAGGGATTTGCAGCGTTTTTCTAATAAATTGGGCATCTCCCCTTACAAAATATCTAATCTAATAAATATATAAATAAAAAATTGAATAAAAATCCTGGAAATTATTACACAACGGTTTATAATTTGTATATAGGTAGGTACTATTATTAACGGACAGAAAGTTAAAAAAAAAAAAAAATACTATCCGTCCGCCACATTCCTTAGTTACATGAACCAAAACTGATTAAATTTGGTTGTCATCAACCGGTCTCATTAGGGGTCTAGTTGGTACTAGAAGCTCCTGCCAGTGTCTGTTACAGTTACTGCCGGTCATCTGCAAGGGCTGAAAAATAGTAATCCTCAGTAGTAGTAATTCTCAGACCGCTGTAGCTCGAAAACTGGGTTTTGAGGCGTCCAAATTGATACCGAATTTTAGGATTTCTTGGGATCAAGCGGTCCCAGGACATCTAATTTAACATTTCCTAATTACACATAATTAGGATGTTATGTGTAACAATTAGCAGCTTTTTTGTAGTGAAGTTTATTCTTTATATTAGTAGGTAAAAATGTTTAATTGTTCATGTTCAAGTCGTTTTCAAACGGACTCCGAATTTTAGGATTTCTTGAGACCAAGCGGTCTAATTACACGTAATTAGGAAATTATGTGTAATAATTAGCAGCTTTTTTGTAGATAAGTTTTCTTCATATTGGTAGGTATAAATTTATATTTTTCATCTAAGAGTTTATTTACGAGTAGAAGTGCGAACAGGAGAGTATGGAGATGGGGGCTGAAGGTAGTAGTACCCGTCATTCTTGGACCAAGGTCGATACTCCATCGTGTCGAGAAAATCGGATCTTGGTTTAAAAAATCATGAGCCTATCAGTGAACTATTCCAAACAACCTTCTATACAACCTTCTACTACACTTGGGTGCGAATAACAGGGTTTCCTACGTACGAAATGGTTCCTACCTACCTGCGAAATGTGTGGAAATGCGCAGATGAAACATAATCGCATTCGAAATCCGACGAATTGCTTTATCTACCAATAGATGGGATCAACTTCGGACTAGTCCCTCTAACTTCCGTATTTCAGTTCACCGTGACCGCTCATAACGAGAGAATTGCTTACAGCGATGAATTAGCTTACATGATTTATACCCACGTTCGGAATCGGCGGACTTTTTAAAAACTGAATTATGTCAGGTCTTGAACCATAATTTATCTCATTGAAAAATAGCACCTTGAAATGTAAGGGACTCATCAGAAGATGAGGCGAACAGCATGACAAAATATTCTTTTCTCTTGCTTTAAATACCATATTATCAGGGTCAAAAAGGAACTAAACCACGTGGAAAATGGAACACCGATTCCGAGCCCTCTAAATGAGAGGAATGTTAGACTTGAATTCGGTTGAGGAAGTTTTCTCGACCACGAGATGCTGACCCTTCCGGCGATGAAGTTATACAGCCACCCCTTTTCATCTTCCGTTGAAACTCGGTTTCAACTATATCTTAGCCGGGACGAAACTTGGGCAGATAGATCGGGAAGACAGATCGAGGAGTGAAACCGCTATCATGCCCCCGAAAGATCTACACACCAATAAGTTACCGACTTCCTCTCGTGGTAAAATATCTAAAGGCTTATCACTTGCGCTGGACGGTTTTGAAATGTATTGAGGAATCCACTCAGAGAACCTAAAAAAAAACGCTTTTTCTATTAGGGATTGCCCCAAAATATTAATCTCTCCCCTTTTCCTTTATCAACAGAAACACATTATGTAATTAAAATCATGTAACAGGGGCTTTACGAGTTTAAATACCGCCGATACCATTTCTAACCCCCCCCCCTCCCCCCGAAGCTACTTTATAGATCGAATTACCAATACTAATACATTTATTATAGGCTTATGACAAACCAAAAACTATGGTCCAGTTAACGAGACCAAGAGAAAGACTTAGTGCTTCACATTTTCTCAAAATTTCAAATTCAGATTTTGCTAACGACTAGTAAGTTTTAAAGATGCATTTAGCGTAACTCACACATGATTTGTCCTTTAGGAGGCCAAACGCTAAGGGTATGTAGTGGTGTTGCTAAGAAAACCGTGCACAGTAAATAATTGAACAAAGTACTTAGCAGCGTAATGATATGTCCCATCCACGCAAACAGTTTCGCACTTACACAATGTTTGAAAATTCGATTTGGTACAATAATTACATAATAATGTTATTCACTTTAACGTTTACGAGTAACAAATTTTCTCCATCAGCGGTCAAGACACCAACCTTTGAAAGAGCTTCGTGCACTTCTTCCAAGTTGGTTGGAAGTTTTGGTAAGACAGACCTACGGGCGTGGTACATTGCTCTTTTCCATAACTTCACATCTTTCTTCGTTGTGCCTTCATAATTTCGTTCGTTCAGGACATTGTAAATAAGCTTTGCAGGACGGTCGCATGACTTCAACCAGGTGGGGGGAATTATCGATTCCTGAATGCTGATATCAGGGAATTCCAGTGAGGAACCATGTTGAGCATTATCCTCTAGTTCATCTGCAAGCAGGTCACCAAAGAGTTCCGCCCATTTGTCCAGCATTTCTTGCCTGTCCCCTATCACCTTCCCATTCCTCTCCTTACAGCCATTTGATCTTGGTCGAAAATCACTTTGATGTTGAAATTAACTGTCAACAGCATGCCAGCTTTGTATTGATTGTACAGCGTCGGATCGCAATGTCCTTCTTCGCAATGTCTACTTGGATAAGTTTAAAGACTGTTTCAGTGGTATTAATTTTTATGTGAGTCTCAGCCTGCTTCGTGTCGAGCTCACAGATTGCCTAATGATTTGTGATCTTCTGCCTTGTGTTTCTATGGCAACTTTCCTTTTCACGATTTCCTTATCATGTGGCGCTATGTGTGCGCTTTTCGGTAACATTCCATAACGGCTCAGAGAATTAGCTCTTTTCGGTTGCGATTCATTCATTAATCCATTCCTATTTCCAAACATGGAATGTGGCCCTGCTGAAGTGGATATTCTGAAACTGGGTTAGCTCACTCCAAGGTGCTGCTGAGTCTAATCTTAGACGGTATGCAGGTGAACCCTGAGGCCACCGCTTTGTAATCGAGCGGACATCCTTGTGCCGCTCCTACCGTCCTCTAGCCAACACACGTTTAATTAACCCGAGAGCCACTAGGTAAATGAAAACCGAAAATTCAAATTAATTTATCGTCGTCGGAAGCGCGGGTGCCACGGTTACTCGCACATATCCGTGAAAACATTTTGGAATGACGGTAGGTATATAGTTATTATATATGCTACCAACTTTACTTTGCAATCCCTATGCGGAATAGGTATATGGCTTCCGGGTTTTTTCTTTCTTACTTTCTTCCTTTCTTTTGCATGCAACCCGTACTTATAATCAATTGGAAATGAAGTTCTTTTCAGCAGCCTCGTTCCTTCATCATTCCTTCAATTCCTTCTCCTTATAATGGTTACGATTTATAACCCAACGTTAAACTACCTAATGTGACCGCTAGATTAAACAAAGGACCTTGAATATCAATTCTTCAACGCGTTCATTACCTGCCTTGTATTGAGATAGCTGGTGGCTGTTCTCGACCCGACTGCTGATCGTTTTATGAGTTGGTTTAAATAGCTTTTAGAGTCTCCGGAACTATTGATCGGATTGACCTGTGAAGTTTACACGTAATGGCACTAAACCGCGAAATCCACACATCTACCTATAATTGAGGACGACTGTCAGGGTTGTTTTGTTAATGGGTAGTGGAAGAAAAGTAGGTATAATATACATTGTCCGCAAGTATTAGAGTCTAGTCTAGTAATCTGTTTGATGGTTACAGTTTAAGGCCATTGGCATTTCTCCCTACATTTATATCGAAGAACAGTCGTTCTTGCATCAAGAAGTTTCTGGTGATTGTCCTAAACTTTGTAGATTAAACCGCGATGCAACCAGTTTACATTCCCACGACGACCTTCTCCAGACATTTCAATTCAAACAAATCTGAATCTGGGTTTTTGGGTAGCAACTCTGTAAGATGAGGATACCAAATGCTTTTAATGAAATTCGTTTTAGGGTTTATTGTGCGAAGCATCCTCACCGCGTTTTGAAGTGACCCGAGCGTCCTCACAGGGAAATGCAAATTCTAGCTTCAGTTAACGAAGAAACTGGAAGTTTTGAATGAATTCCTCTCCAACCCTGTGAAGAATTCGTTGCCTTGTTTTGCAATATCCGTTTCATTACCACCTCGTGATCTTTCCATCCGCCGTCGACGGTCGGAGGCGTTACTCGTAATTTACTTCCAGCTGCTTCTTCACTTATTCGGGTACCGTCAGTGCAGTGCCTCTGGAGGTATTTCAGTAACTTAAACGATGCGGGATTGTAAACGATCGTAATATATATTTCCATAGATCGTAATATATTTCCATAATATATATTCCATAATATATAGGCTATGTTGAACACACACACACACACACACACACACACACACACACACACACATATATATATATATATATAATTATATATATGGTCAATATAGCTCACCAGAGATACTAACAATGAAAAATGGTCATTCACTTCAAACCTTTGATATTTTTTGTTTATTATTTTCAATAATGGACCTTTAGAATCGAGCATGGAAAAAAAAGTTGGACCCCCCCCCCCCCCCCCCTCAAAATTTGATGGTTTCCGTCTCAAGGTATGTAGAATCGGAGAATGGAATAAAAAAATTTTGCGAACGTACGCCGTACTTCGCATTTTTCTTGTTACCATGAACCAGAATTAATGAAATTTGGTTTGTAGGTCCCATTTGGGGTCTAGTTGGTCCGCGGAGCTCGGCGTTACTGTCAGTGATCTCTAAGGGGTGAAAGAGAGCAAAATATAATGTTGAATTGACTGCCTACCTACCTACCTCATTATCATACGGAGGCTACTAAGGCTCTGTAAGGAATCCCAGAGGATTCTTTGTTCAGTCATTTATTAATATATCCCCGAGGAGTGGGCTTGAATGATGGAGGAATGATCGGATAAAGTTCTGGAAAAAAAACTGAACGGAGAAGGGATAACCGAACCGCTTAAAGTGAACAGCACTGAAGGAAGGTAAATGTTCATGTAGGATTCTATAGGATTCTACATGATTGAGGTAGGACTAGGGTTTACGAGTCAACGGTTGAAATGTGAGTTTTATGAATATGTATTTATCGAGACTCTATAAAACTGGATTTCTCCCCACCACCTAAAAATCTCATAATAAGAATGTTTGTACTACTCTCTTTACCCCCAAACCTGATGATGATAATTAGGTAACATAATTAATGATCCACACAATTTATGATATGAGCATGTAAACGGTATTGAGTGTGACATAGATTAAGGAGAGTAATTAAGTTCGGTCATAACAAGAAGATTACATTGTTTTCTCCTTTTGTGGCCAGACAAATTATTCACGTTTTCTACCTATTTACTAATAGTCTACGTTCTCATGGTAATCTTTGTAGATTCGCTTACGGCCAATATCGAAACCGCCTTTGTGAAACTCCTTCGTTAGATACGAGTGGTAATAAACATTCCTACTGTGATCCCAATTCACGTGTTCACAATTTTAATTAACAGTTTCATTGATTCACCAGTTCTCGATGAAAGTGCCTATGTCTCATGAACCTAAACGCCCCATCTTGATCGCCGCTGTTGTGGATCTCTCGCCAAAATGATCGTCTTGGTTTGAAACACTTAGGGACTGGTGACATCCATGATTAGTTCAAGTTTGTTATCAAAGGTCACCTTCGAAGTGTTGTAACAAGACTTGCGATTCAAACCAGCGACTTTGGGATGCTATTCAGAGCACTCCGGCCCACCGTAGATAGAGATGGAAAATATCGATTGATGTAGTGATGATATTTATATATTACTATTATATCACATTAGCCCAGCGTATGAACAATTAAACACCGTATATTAAACTCGAACGTCTCAGTTCAGCGAGTAGGTATTCTATATTTTTGGAATGGGGTTGAAAAATATGGGTTGAACTTTCTCGAACATTTCCCCCTATCTCGAAAACTTGCAATAGAAGGGTAGGTATGGTTTTTTGGCGTTTTTAAATTGGTCTCGAAGTAGAGAACATTTTGAGACCAACCAGAGCACTGTAAAGTTTGTTTTCACCGAAAAGATTCGTCAGCATGATCGTGAATAAAACGGAATAAATCGAGGAGTGTCTGGAACCTGCGTCCTGGGGACGGTTCGATGATAGTTACCTTCCAAAGACAGAGAGTTGAGGGCGCTTATCACTCAACCCTAGAAATGGTCACTGGTGTTGTGGACATGGTGGCTGATTGCCCCGCACGCTGTCCATATTCGAATCCAAGACTCTGCAATACATCTGTTTCGCCTTCTTCCACATTTCATCACCAGAGACTTATAATTTTCTTTTGGTTTATTATTTTCAATAATGAACCTTTGGAATCGACCAAAAAAAATTGCAACCCCCTTCAGAATTTGATGGTTTCCGTTTCAAGGTATGTAGAATCCGAAAATGCAATGAAAAAATGTCTATCCGTACGCCGTACTTCGCACTTTTCTTAGTTACCGTGAACCAAAATCAATGAAATTTGGTATGTAGATCCCACTTGAGGTCTACTCGTTGGTTCGCGAAGCTCGGCGTTACTGTCAGTCATCACTAAAGGGTGAAAAATAGGGGGTGAAATTTTCAGAATGCCGTAGCTCAAAACTTTCAGTAGAAGGGGTTTTCTTTTTCAAAACAAAAAAACTTTTTGAGACCACCCGGAGCATTGTACGACCAACCTTTCGTTTGCACTAGCAAGGTTCGTCAACATGATCGTAAATCGGTATAAATCCGGCCCGGATATTATCACTAGAGAGCACCTGATTATAATCAAGGGTGGCTCTATGAAGTCGAGTTGGTTATTCTGCGATGTTATCCCATTTGATAAGTGGTGGACTATTGGATTTTGTTGATAGTATTTTTGTAACTTTATCAAGCTTTATGGTTCATGGATAATGAGCTTGTGAGGTGTCCTTTTCGATGTTTTTTAGGGCGAGGAGACCGAATATGTAGTCGATTTTGACCAATGAGCGAAGAATTGAAGTTCTACCGAAGTTTTTGACTTAAATTTGCAATGAACTTTGGGTCCTAGTTGTGACCGAAGAAGCTCGGAGCCCCATCGGAATACACCCAAGGTTCTTGAAAAAGGAGTGTCATTTTTATTTTTTTATTTTTTTTTAAGGTGCGCTTGTGATGAATGGTTTTCTATGTTTTGTGAAACTATAATTCCCGGACCGGCTACAGTTGATTTAGGGCTTTCCTTGTTGGGTGGTGGGGGGGGGGGAGGGGGTGAGCAGCAGGGTAGGTATTGACCACATAAAACAGTGATCTACGCAGAAGGGGCATCTATACAGGTAAATAATAAACCGTTGTGTAATAATTTGTAGCGTTTTTCTTTTTGTTTCCTTGTTTTCCCCAAACAACCTCACGATATCAGCTGATAAGTTTTTGCACGGCGTCCGACATGAACGGAATCTCCGTCCCCAGGACGCAGGTCCCAGACACTCCTCGGGCCCAGATATCATTGCTAGGGAATACCTGATTATAATCATGCATGGCTGTATAAAATCGAGTTGGTTGTTCCGAGATATAATTTAATTTGAAGAATGGTGGTAATTTTGAACTCGGGTAATTTTTCAGTTTGAACAAACTTTATCCTTCATGAATAACAACAAATAATTAATTATGTAATTCTTGATTCCACCAGATATTTTTTTATTAAATGAGATTGCCCGGCTGGTCCCAGTATTCGATTTACAGCTCTTGTGGGAAGCGCGAGGATAGGTATTGACCACGGAAAACACTGATCTATACAGGTAAATAATAAACGGTTGTGTGAAAATTTGCACAGTTTTATGAGGAGCCCCTTTTTAGCGAATTTTCGAAGAAAAGGAAGCTATTGTTCTCGGTCCAAAATTTTTAAAACTCGAATTTCCGAAAGATTTTTATACCAAAATCCGTTTCAGACCATCCTGAATTCACTGCCGAAAGACACCAAAAATTATATGTATATATATATATATTTATATATATATTTATATATATATTTATATATTTATATATTTATATATTTATATATGTATGTGTCATTCCAGACGATAACTCTCGATAGAATTGAGATAAAAAGTTCAAATTTGCACGAAAAATCTGTCTTGGCAATCGACAGGCTAAGTTCGAAGATGGGCAGAATCGGGTCACTCTAAGGGGGAGTTTTGGGGAATTTTAGGGGGGGGAAATTACCCATAAATTCCCAAAATGAAAAAGTCTGACAAGTGACACCTCATTTTAAAGGTTTTTGTACGCTGAACACGATGGTGAAATCAGAATTGCGATATCTCATTCCATTCTCAAACTGGAGCACTTTGAAGATGAAGGAACGTGGTTATTTCTTGAGATGTTCTTCCTGGTTCGTCTGCTCTAATCTCATAACGGAATGGGATATCGCAATTCTGACTTCACCATCGTGTTCAGCGTTGGAAAATCTACAAACCGAGGTGTTACTCGGCAAAAAATGGAACAAAAAATTGTTACGTATCCAATACCTACTCTTCTGGTATTCAAAACATTTTTGATTTCCCCCTCCCCCTCCTTCCACCCCAAATTTTACTTTGCGTAAAACTACTCCTGTTTTAATTTTGTATGGTATCAAGTTGGGAAAACATTGGCCGAAAATTAATATTCAGAAAATTTTAGGCGGAGGAGGAAGATGCCGAAAACTTCGAAAATTCGCTCTTATAGCCATGCTGCATGACTGTGGTTTTTTACAACTTCGAAGCTGTTCTCTATCAATAAAAAATACCACATAAAATTATTCGCATAGCGCATTCTTTCCATGGTGTTTGGGTCAACAATCGTTCCTCTCCCTCCATGAGGTTATCTCGGAATCGGTGGTGGAATATAATATATCGCTCGTCAGCCTCTCTGTATATCTAGACACGTTAAACATGAGCGTCCAATTTCGTAGTTCCCTGAGATGGCTTGAACACTGACACCGATGTCCTGTAACTCGAAGTGCAAACGACCCATATGGTGAACGTGAAAAATAAGTATAGCATAATACTAATTTCTGAAGGAACATGATAATAATACTGATACATCAATGAACATTACCTACATGCAATTGGGTGTCTTGCTATTTATTACCGAACGGAATTGTGTTGCCCCTTTTATTTATATTTCATAATGCTGTTCTGTTTTTTAAGCAGATAAATTTGGAGATATTTCAATCTAATGTCCTGTTAGTCATCTGTGGAGCCTAGGTCCATAACTTTGGAGATAACAATAAAAACTAGAATGAATACGTTCTAGGATAGTGAGGACCTATAGCCTCTGTAGGTATATATGAGGCGCTTCTACCTGGGTTGTTGAGAAGGGTTGGTGGAGCTCATTTCCATTCTATCTTGAAAAACGTAGTCAGGCTACCCACTTTTTTTGCCGTCTAGCAGGCAAGGTCCAGTCCGTTGTTCCTATATATCGCCCTATTCCTAACTGTTCCGTCGATTGAGACTCCACTCTCTTTTTCTACCCTTCCGCAAACATTTTATCCGACTTCTCGCCCAATTTCCCGTTGGTGGTTCGAAGAGGATCACAAGGCCTCAATTCTTTCCATGGCGATTGGGTCAACAAACAGCTCCCTCCTCGTATTGTGGTCATCCCGGGATCGGAGGTGGAAAGTAACGCTCTTCAGCCTCTCCGCATAGGTACACTCTTGTCAAACGTCCGTCTAATTTCGTGGTTCCTAGCGATGGCTTGACCGATCACTCTATCTATGACACCGATATAACTCTAATTTACTACGGGCCATGGTGATCGTAAAAAATAAGAAACATAATACGGAACAGATACCTACCAATTTCTGAAGGAATGAGACAATACATCAGTTATGAATGATGCTCCATCCCCCCCCCCCCCCCCTCCTTTGGGAGGGATTATCGAAAAAGTTGAAAAACGAAACTACTATTTCATTTGTGATCCGCGAAAACAGTTGTTTCACGAACACATATATAATGTTCAGTTTGGTCTAGACCAAGGGGAGAGTTGTCTAGTCCAACTATTCACTCCCTTTTTTCCCCCCTCTGTGATAATGAACTTCCAGTTGAGGCTCAACGGAGTACTGCTTACTGTGTGTTTGTCGATTTCAAACGGGACTTTGGCGGTCTCCCGCCGAGAAGTGGTTGGAAGAGTTTTTCGGAACTCGGTGAAGTGTACAGCTATTTTAAGGTGGGACTTAACGTCTAACTGCTGGGCTTCACAGCCCCTAGCGTCACAGTTGTGATCGGATCAGAAGGGTCTGAATTTATCCGATCATTTTGCTTATGGCTATCTATTAACCAAGTGACCTTTCGCAGATTGTTTTACAAGGCTCAAGGAACGATACTGACGAGAGAACGAGAGAAGAACGTAGACACTCCGGCGATCCTGTTTTGAATATGCCTGGGTGCCGATGTGAAAAACTTACTTGGCAAAGCCCGTCCATTCTGCCCACTTCGGGTGCCGAAAGTAAAACACACGAAAGCGCCTTCACTGATTTTCAGTCGCTGGTCGCCGATCTTTGGTCCCCCGACATTAGCTCATTCTCCATCTTTTACCTCATTTTTTTAAAGCGATTTTGGGCCTTTTCATTTTTGAAAATTGCTCATCTTCATTCTCATCCTTTCATTTGTCTAACATTGTGAGGAGATTTGAAATTAATTTGCTCATCTTGTAGCCTAGGTTTGATGTAGAAAGTCATAATCTAGGATTCAATTCAAAATTCTGTGCAACGGAAAAAATATAAATTTCGTTTAAAAAATGCATGAACAAAAAATTTTACTAATTTTAATAGCTTGTTTTCTACGAAAGTTCGCTAAAAATGTGTCAAAAAAGTCTCTTGATGGCAACAGTCATAGGGCCTTGTGATGGTAATAGTCATTGCAAAGGTGTGTCGCGAGGAGGGTGGTTCGCAGGCCAACCAAAAGTTACCCTGTTTCGTTGTAATTTTTTAAGAACTAATAATAAAGTACCTTACGTTTGTTATTCTGTAAATAGATTAACAATGTGTATTGGAACTAGGAGTATGAAGTCCCACGGCTAACTACTCTTCCATCCAGTCCCGCAAGCAACCTTCCCCAATTTCGAAAGGGCTTGGAAAAAAAAACCCTGTCTCTTTTCCTCACATTTTAATTTCTGATTACGAATAAAGCCATTGAACTAAGAAGAAGTAGAGCGAAGAAGAGGGGAACGAGGATCCTAATGGAACCTTTTCCCGTTTCCTCGATAGGTACTCCACCAGCATCAGTAGAAATCCCTCTACTTTCATCCTGTGCCTCAGAGGTGACGGATTTCTTTTCAAAAAGTGGTATAAATCCAGTTCGCAGCCTCATCCCATCTTGCCGTGAGCTTGGTATATTTCTCAACTGGTATGGTTGAGATATGAGTTCTACAGGTGAACTCGTGAAGAATTGGTTTTGATATTTTAGTGAGGACTGGTTTTCACCTCAGAGTTAGCTCTCGAGTCTCGTGATCGAAGATCTAATTTAGATACGCGAGTCAGTGATTTAGCCCCTCCCTTCTTCAATCATGAGAACTCCACCGCCCCCCTTCCATTCGTTCTTTCCCTCTCCGCTTGAGTGCTTCATTTTGGGTGAATTATGTATACCTATGGGATTCCGTATGGTTTTTCCCGAATTTCATCAATTTTAATTCATGGTAACTAAGAAAAGTGGCCCGTACGGCTTACGGCGTAGGGCGGACAGACAGAAATATTGGTTTATTATTTCAATAATGAACCATTGGAATCGAGCAAGAAAAAACAATTCTAACCCCCTCAAAATTTGATGGTTTACGTTTCAAGATATGTAGAATCCGAAAATGCAATAAAAATATTTCTGTCTGTACGCCGTACGGGTCACTTTTCTTAGTTACCATGAATAAAAATTGATGAAATTCGGGTTATAGGTTCCGTTCGGGGTCTAGTTGGTCCTCGAAGCTCGACGTTACTGTCAGTCATCTCTAAGGGGTTCAAAATAGGGGTTGAAATTTTCAGAACGCCGTATCTCGAAAACTTTCGATTGAAGGGTATTGTTTTTTTTTTTACGTTATTAAATTTGTCTTGAGCTAAACAATTTTTTGAGGCCACCCGGAGCATTGTACGTCCAGCCGTTCGTGTGCACCAAAAAGCTTCGTCAACACGATCGTGAATCAAACGGTATAAATCCAGCCGGGATATCATAACTACGGAGCACCTGATTATAATCAAGGATGGCTGTATGAAGTCGATTTGGTTGTTCTGCGATATTATTTCATTTGATAAGTGATGGACTACTGGATTTTGTTGGTAGGTACTTGTGAAACTTGAACAAACGTTGAAGTATGATTGATGGGTAAATTATTACACAATGGTAAATTATTACATAACGGTAAATTATTACACTACGGCATATTATTACACAACGGTTCATCTACCAAAAAGGGGCTGGATTTTGTTGATCGTTACTTTTGCAACTTGAACAACCGCTGAAGTATTACTGGTGGGCAAGTTATTACACAACGGTTCATTATAGGTGTTGACCACAGAAAAGAGAGATCTACGCAGAAGGGGTATATCTATTAACTCCACATCAACAATTTTCCTTTTGAACTTCCTTATTTGCGTTTCTTTTTGCCGTTTTAGTTACTGTTTGTCATCGGCTGCATTATTTTATCAATATTTAACTCGTGATTTAGGTAGGTACCTAGTAACGATTACGGGGTTAGGTACTAACCTACGGAGGATCTGCGATTGACATAATATGTACAGAGTAGTACATATTATATTATATAGACGGGTTATCTGTGCAGAGATCATTAACAGAAGGGTATTCTGTACATAATAATAAACCTTTGTGCAGGGATTTGCAGCGTTTTTTATTGCATTTTCGGATTCTACGTACCTTGAAACGTAAACCATCAAATTTTGAGGGGGGGTTAAATTTTTTTTTTTTTTTTTTCATGCTCGATTCCAAAGGTTCATTATTGAAAATAATAAACCAAAAACTAAGCGAAATTTTCTCCGTTTTCACGGAAAAACGTTTAATGTGGATATGCAGTACGGTACTGTGAATTCGTGCGTCCAAAACCATGTCTATGATTCAATATTTTTCCGCGAAAACGGAGAAAATTGTGAGAACCCATTTTTTTTCAGGGATCAAGTGGCCCTAGATGGCCCTCTATGAAATTACAGGACAATCGGATCTTTGGTAGGGCCACATCGCATGCGCAAACGCGAAATCTGAGGTACTAAATTTTTAGGCAAACTACGCGAAGGAATTTTCTTTCATTATTTTAAAACTAGGTACACCTTACGCATAACAGTAAATTAATTATGTTAGATAGTACTCCTCAATGCACCATATAGGAGACTGAAATTGCCAGGCTGGGTCCAATACTTGATTTAGGGCTTTCCTGAGGATAGGTATTGATCAATGAAACAGTGATCTACGCAGAAGGGGCATCTATACAGGTAAATAATAAACCGCTGTGTAATAATTTTCAGCGTTTTTATTCTTATTTTTCCAGTACAAGTATAAACGAGAGGAGGGTCCAATATCTTTCTGTAATGGATAAATCTGCGACAGATTGTTTCCGATCGCTCCCTTTTCTAGGCGCTCCTTCGCTTCCGCAAGCCATATCGATATTTTCCTTGAAAGAAAGTAGAATGTGTAAAGGGAAAACATATAGAGAGGTTGGAGACGTCGAGAGAATTCTGGCAAGACATTTGTACTTGTTCGAATCCTAAATGAATACGGAGGCGTAAAATGAGAAAAGGGCATGGAGGTAGAATAAAATTTGTTTGCTTCAACAGGGAGAAGGATTGGGCCGGATGGTTAGGGGTCGACTTTTGAGAAAGGTAAAATAAAATTCCCGAATAGCATTAACGATGCTATGCTGGGTTCGAATAATCTAATTAAATTCTTTGAAAGGCGAAAAAAAAACTTCGGGTGGAGGAAACCAAGTAGTCAAGAAGACCATTACGAATTCAGGTAGAGAGGCTCACCTCTGAGCTGGGTTTTACAGTAAAAGGGCACGATTGCTCTTCTATAAATTGTTCATAACTCATAGAAAACCATCAAAATAGAATAATTACTATTACTGAATAATTATGTTACGAGCTAGTATGGAAAATAAAGAGGTTAACTTGACAGACAAATTATATATATCATTGACAAGTTACATTACTTTATGTCACTTCAACATATGTCCGGAGTTACGTGAACACGTAACTTTCTCACGGAACTTACGTTGGATAGTTAGCAACTGAGTTTGTCACCCTAGAACAGAGTTACGTTTTACAGTTGCTTTTTTCGGAAAATGGTTGCGACAACTCTCTAATAATTTCAGGGGGTAAGTACCCATTAGGTACTTGGTGTTCAGTATCAAGAAAAATCTTCTGATCTGGGTACTAGGTCTAGATTGTATCGACTTGGAACTTGGATGGGAATTGCATTGACCTAGACCAGAAGCTTAGCAGTACAATAGATAATAAACAGCTTTGTGGAAGAATGTGTAACATATTTCTCGCGTCACATAATTTTGCGACGAACCATCCATTCATGAGTGCTAAACTCGTTGAATACCCTCTTCATCAACTACTAATGATAGGAGTTACCACCCACGGTTGTCCGTATCACTGAATATCCCTGTTGGGTTGTTGCACATCTGAGGAATTCTCAAAGTCGTCTCATCGACGTTCGCTTTCTGCTCTTCCCGTCTACCTAATTACATTTATTACTATCTAAACTAATTACTGGTATACTGTCGTTCATGTATTCCTACAATTATAATGACATTCTTGTCTTGGTCCATCTTTTTTCAAATACATCCCAGCGTCCACTATGCGGGGAGTATGTAGTTGATAAAGTCCATGATTGACATTGTAGGGGTGGATATCCTCCGGTGCCGCGATGTTACACCCGTCCGGAACATGGTGCGACGTGAACCTTTTACTTTTGACTTGATAGGTGGCCCTCTTATTTTCTCCACTATCGGTCTCTAATTGCAACTCTGTTGATAATATTAACCGAAGATGAAAGCAAATGGAGTTACGAGCGATATGAGGAATTCGAATGCGTAAAACCATAATATTAGAATAGCCACTTGTTTTGGTTTATTATTTTCAATAATGAACCTTTGGAATCGAGCAAGAAAAAAAAATGCTTACCCCCCCTCAAAACTTGATGGTTTACGTTTCAAGGTATGTAGAATCCGAAAAGCAATAAAAAACTGTTTGTCTGTCCGCCGTACGCCGTACTTTGCACTTTTCTTAGTTACCATGAACCAAAATTAATGAATTTGGTTTGTAGGTCCCATTTGGAGTCTTGTTGGTCCACGAAGCTCGGCGTTACTGTCAGTCATCTCTAAGGGGTGACAAATAGGGGTTACCTAACATTTTTAGAACGACGTAGCTCGAAAACTTTCAATCGAAGGGTATGGTTTTTTTTTAAATTGATCTTGAACTAAAGAATCAATTGTACCACCAGGAGTATTGTACGACGAGCTGTTCGTTTGCATCGAAAACTGTCCAACATGATCGTGAATCAAACGGTATAAATCCGTCCCAGATATCATTGCTAGGTACCACCTGATTATAATCACGGATGGCTGTATGAAGTCGAGTTGGTTGTTCTGTAATATTATTTCATTGGAAAAGTGATGGATCTTTTGGATTTTATTGATAGGTACTTTTTCAACTTGAACAAACGTTGAATATTATTGGGTAAATAATTTTAGAACGATAGATTATTACACAACGGTTTATTATACTATCTACGCAGAAAGGGCATCTATACAGGTAAATTATTACACAACGGTTTATTACTTACCTTATGCTTCATGAACAACTACAAATAATTAGTTATTGAATTATTGAATCCCGCGCATTTGTATTAAATTTGAATAAAACCATAGAACTGATAAACATGCAAAATCATGGTTGACGTACATGACGTACTGCCCAAATATACGATTATGTGTCAACGTTTCTTTGCCGAGGTTCTGCACAGTGAGTAGGCTACTTGAATGCCAACGGTGAATCGAGAAGCGATGCAACAAACATGAAACATGCAACCCCAGGAGAAACTCTCGGAGGTTTAATTAGAAATGCTTGTTCCAATAAACGAATGGAGCAGTTCATTTGTGTGTCCGACTCCTTCTTTCAAATTATTTAAACATCCTTGAGCCAATATTACTGAACTTTTCCACACAAAAGCTTCCACAGTTTCATATCGAAACTATCCGTGAGATGCGGCAAATTCATCAGCGATCAAAATGATTCATTCTAAAGGTTATTGCAGTTGGAATGAAGGAATTACCGTGCATGGCAAAAATTGGGGCGTTGCTCCTATATCTGGTTCTGTACAACCATTGCAGTTGAATTTTTAGGGGTAATGCAGGGCGTTGCGTCCATAAGACCACTGCCCTGGTACCAAAAAACAGGAGTAGGAGGGAAACAAATCCATATTATGTTCAGTTGGCATTTGACTTTCCCTCCGTACACTGTACCTAGCTTTTTTTCACAAAGTTTAACAGCGATCCACTAGATTTCTTTGGCTATGGATATTCAGTACCTATCTTAGTAGAGGATCCATGGTAATTCCTTCGTGAACGTTAGCTGTCCTGTAGCTCCAAAGACCAAGCATGTCATCGGAATATAGCGACAGTAATCGATGTCCTGCCATCGAAATCGAAACCTAGGCTCGTGAAACTAGCATGTCCCGGGACCTAGTGTTCCCATAGCAACTGAACAAGTTGCCCGTCCGCACATGCTCACCTCTTCATTCAACTTCACCTCGATACGAGATGTTTACGTATTCGATTTGTTTTTGCTATCTCCTGGTCTCGTGAATCGCATTAGCTTTCTCTGTTAATTCTGTTGTCAGTTTTCCACTTTTTGCGTCAAATTGTGTGCGTTTGGCTCGGTTTGTTGACAGATTTTTGTTTGTGGTACGTACGTGCATTTTTTCCAGTTTGCTGTTTGTGGTCTTGTGGATTGATCGGCGTCATCACACACAGATAAGTACTTAGCTTCTTGTCAATAGCTTCTCCATTCAAGCTTCTCAAGGCCGACGGGTCATTGTTTCGTGGTGTTTTACGCGTAGTTTACTATATTTTTGTACCACATGAATTCGGTCGCTAATTTACGGTCGAAATTTCGACGTTTTCGATAGTGTTGATTAAAAGTTTAGGAATACATAAGGCATTGTTGCCTTGAGGTATTTTGTAGGAAAATCTGTTGGTTTTGTGTTCTGATTTGGTGCCCCGCCAAATTTTTCCGCTCCTGATTTTAACCCCTATGTCGGTATGTCCATTGAAATAGCTTGCTTAAATCCCGAGTTTACGGGTTCTCGCTTAGTATCATTAAGTACACTAATATTAACACTATAGCCATCCCTTCATAACATTCGAGGACACAAGTGCAAGTGCGTTTGATAGTTTGCCAATCTATCTCAGTACATGCGCTTTTAATCTGGTTTTCAAAAGTCAATCAGAAATGAACTACGTATACTGGCGAAGAATATTATGTGTGTGCCTGTGCTTTTAGAGTCAGTCCATTATGCAAACATGAAGAGTGTAGAATTATAATAGACTAAGTTACGTGGAGACAAAGCTACGCAATCCCGTGTCTCGCTTCTCATAAACTCGGATGTATCCGCCTTTTGGTACGAACACATGAAATTTGCATCAAACTGGCTGAGTGTGCACCGCCGTTTGACTGTCCTGCCCACCACCCATGTTTTAGTCTGGTCCGTGTTAGCATAATCTTCGGCATTTCCAAGCTTCTCCTTAACACGACGACATCTGGATGCATCAAGCTCGTGATAACGTAGTATTCCGCTTGATTTCACCTTCATGAAGCCTCCTATTTATTTATGGCAGCAGGGTATTGTTTTCAAAGAAACAACTTTATAGCAGCCAATATCTATTGTTGCTGGTGACGTTTCGGTCCGCCACGTGGACCCTAATCTAATCATACCGTACAGACAGCGAAAATAGACGTCAAATTACACTGATGATAAACTATCTATATCTATCATGTACAACTTAAGTAACGAACTTTAATTACTTACCACTCAACTTGATCGTCTTAGTTTATAAGGTTACACATGTGGCACATTTCACGAGGGGGTAAGCATTTGCAATATGCTTATAAATAAAAAACTATATTGACACGCTGCAAATTACTACACAGCGGTTTATTTTTACCTGTTTGGTGCCCCATCTGCGTAGAGCACTGTTTTCTGTGGTCAATACCCTCATGCTCCCCTCAGAAAAGCTCTAAATCGAGTACTCGAGCCGGCCCGGGAATTACTGTTTCATGAAAACGCGCGGGATTCAATAGTTAATGTTCGTTTTTATTCATGAACCATAACGTTTGTGCAAGTTGCCCAAGTACCTTTCAACAATATCCAAAAGAGCCATCGTTTTTCAAATGACATAATATCACAGAACTACCAACTCGACTTCATACAGCCATCCGTGATTATAATCAGTTGTTCCTTAGCAATGATATCTGGGCCGGATTCATACCGTTTGATTCACGATCATGTTGACGAGATTTTCGGTGCCAACGAACGGCTGGACGTGCAATGCTCTGGTCGTTCAAAAAATTCTTTAGTTCAAGATCAATTTCAAAAATTAATGAAAGTTTTCGAGCTACGGCGTTCTGAAAATTGCAACCCCTTTTTCACCCCTTAGCGATGACTGACAGTAACGCCGAGCTTCGCGGACTACTAGTAAACCCCAAGTGGGACCTACATACCAAATTTCATAGATTTTGGTTCACGGTAACTATCAAAAGTGCGAAGTACGGCGTCCGGATAAAAAATTTTTCATTGCATTTTCGGATTCTCCATACCTTGAAACGGAAACCATCAAATTTTGATGGGTTGAAAATTTTTTTTGTCGATTCCAAAGATTCGTTATTGAAAATAATAAAGGGGCAATTTGTGTCCATTCTCGCGGCCTGTCGGTACGTTACGACGGGTCCACATGGTGGACCGAAACGTCACCAACAATAATATTATCGGCTGCTATAAGGTTTCTTTGAAAACAATACTCAAATCAGCATGGAGTGCATTTCTCGCGCGCCAATAATTGTCTATTTTTGTTTCGCTAGTACCACTGTCAAATCAAAAACTGTAAAAAGATTAATAAAATGCAACTTGTTCACAGGACCAGAAAAAACAATAAGTTCAAAATAAATTAGGTTTAAAATCTGAATATGTATTGAATTGATATGAATTGATATAGAACCATAGTACTCACTATGTTCAAGTTTTCCCATTAATTGAGAGTAGGTGAACAAATATTATATAACCAGGTGTTAGGAATCAACACTCGTTTCTAAGCCCACACGACGTTTGGCATATTTATTTGCCGTCCACGAGGCTATAAGACAACAGGAATCCCAAAATTAATTACTAAACTGAAGGAAACTGGGTAAATTATAAAGTTTAAAAGAATAGGTACAGACAGGTTATTTAGTGATTTCTCTTACTTATTATGATTTTAGGAATGGTTGTATGTGAAAATGAAAGATAGAAATAATTATTCATTGTCACGATATAGTTTCACAGTAAATTAGTGTTGGTGATATTTGAAAACTGGTTGAATAATAATTGAGGCAGTGACAAGGACTCAACTTTAATTTGAAGTGGGACCGGTTACTGTTAGATTTGAGTAGACGTTGAATTTGATAGAAGAAGAAGAATAAGAGGGTTCATTGGGATAGGTTATCCTAGCCCTTGTCACGTCTTTTGTTGCTCATGGCTGACATACATGATGATAATTTAACTGTTACTTATATCAATGTAGTTGTGGGGAGGGGTATATTTGAACTACAGACTATGATCAAAAATCGATTGCATCAATACTAAGGAAGTCAACAGTTCGAATATCACAGAGGTGATATTACCATACCTTCCGAGGAATCTTTCATCACTAGGTGGTTGAGTGCTATTGGCGAGCGCCATCGAAGTAAGAACGTCATCATCAGGCCGTCAAGAGATCTGTCAACGGTCCGATGATAATGTCCTTACATCGAAAGCGCTCGCCTCCACTACTCACCAGCTAGTGACGGTCTCCTCCGGAATGTATGGTAATATTACTTCTTACAGTAGAGAAATTAAGCCTTTATATTTAATATCACAGAGGTGAATAGACGTAGGTGGGTACCTTCGTGTAGAGGTAGGTAGATATATCTACCTATCGTTAATCATATCTGCTTATAACATTGGCATATATCCTACCCTACTTAAATTACCTATATCACTTCTCTTATTACAAGCAGTATAAACATTATTGTATAGGAATCTTTTTCGTGCCTACTTTTTCAAGCGTACTTATTCCCTGGCGTAGGTACCGATGTGGCATTAGTAAAATGCCTTTACCAAATACAACAAACATAATTTACGAGTGTACGTAGTTGTTGTAACGTACTTACAACATTTTTTAACACCATAGGCCAGCTGTTACAACAGCGTATATCGCAGGGAGGAGCGCTTTTTGTCCCATGTATACTAAATTATATTTTAGACGTGATATTGAACGTTTTTGGAAATTGTCCGAGAGCTGAAACTGGAGAAGACAAATAAACATAACAAATACGAAGGTATGGAACCCAAATTTCTGTAAAAGTAAATAATAATAATTATTACAGCCTCAATATCCTATTTTGGGTTGAAAGGTTGAATAATAATTGTCCTCACTGTAGGATATATTCTTATGATACTCTTCTCCTAATGCCACCGTCTCCGCTCGGAGGGTGGTTATTCTACTGAAGAGCAACCAAACCATTTCCTTCCTTCCGCGATATCATTCCTAAAATTTGTTATTGTGCGTATGAGACGAAGTAATTATACTGATGTTCGCTCGTATCGAATCGTGCAGTTACCTTTCCGTGGTGGTAAAGAACAGTATACTTTTTGCCCTTTTGAATAGTTTACCTTTTATAGTTTTTATACGCTCCGGGTGTTTGATCCATCTTTCCAGGTTTGCAGTTTTTATGCAGAAATGCTGAGAAAATATAGCAACGGAACATAACGTAGACTCCTAACTTGACTCTATCATTTTCTTGAAGAAAGACGTCATCACCTTCTTATAAAAAATATGCGCTATGTTGCGGGGGGGGGGATACGAAATCCATCGTTCGTTTTGTGCATTTTAAGGGATTTCCAGTTAATTTACTGTTTTCTGTGGACACAGTTGGGGATCAAATATCCATCCTCCATCACCACTTTGTAGAGCTCGTCCCTATCGTCAGTCTCTCTTCATCCCGGTGATTGACCAGTCCATTCACCATTTTCTCCTCGTCATTACATTGGCCAGTAGTCCTATATCCATAGCCCGTCAACTCGCTCTTCCAACTCATCAAGGTTCCACCCACTCAGAATATTCCATAAATAACTTATGACCCGTCTCAGCAAATCCCGTGACATGAAGGAACACATACAACCCACAGACTTGGGATTTTATATGTAAGATGGTTTCATCATAAATATTACTACTTTTTTCAGACTTCTAGAGATAATGTGGTGGAAGTTACCACAGATGAACAACAGACCAATGTGGGCTCCCGCACGGTCCTTCTTGCTTTGTCTGTTCCTAAAGGAAGCCTCGCCGCCCGACTGAACTTTCTCCCCTATTGTATTACGGTCGCTTATTTTTGGAGCCCACATGTAATCCGATGAAAATGACAGCAGCGTCTCGTCGAGTTTCGTCAAAAATTATGTTCCGTCGAAAGTGGATTCCTTCAAATAATATTTCAAGAAATATGGTCGCGCTTCTTTGTTCATCAGGTTGTAGACTAATCCACCCTTTTGTTATTCTTTGTTAACGAAAGCAGTTACCTCCCTAGTGTCCCAACATCATGTATTAATACCCCGGTGGAAGTTGAGAGTGTCCAAGGGCGAGGATTATTATTGAATCAAGAATATAGGAAATCGTCCAACATACCTCCGTCTAATCATGTTTTTTCACTCAGAAGATCAGATAGCTTTTCTAACACGAAACTTTTTAACCCCCTTTGTAATTTACTTTATCATTACAGCTCATTAACCTGACAATAATGAAGAAATTACTTTGTCATTTTTAAATGAAAGTGTGTTCCATTCTAAAAATTTTAGGACGAACCTCACTCTCCTAGGATGTGAATAGTTCTTGTTCTATGAGCTTTCAAAATTTCGGCAACAAGAGACGTCATTGCACCTCTCCCGCCAGGGCGGGACTCTCTTGTCCAGTGTGCTGCTCGTAAAGACAAAATCGAGGCTTTCATCCCACGTTTCATAATTATAATTCCGTATTTCTTAGGTAGATTAATTATAAACCCACTCACATCAACATAACTCCACGGTTATCAAGACTGACAAACTGTTGAAATTTGCCTTAATTCGTGAAGTGACAGAATTTCCGTGTTTCATGGCCTTATTGTTCGAAAAATGTTTATATCACCTTTCATGTTGATATCTATCAAGACAATCTCAAGAAAAATTCAATTCTCTTATGAAAAGCATTATCGGGAGCAATAGATTGAAGAAATAAGCATACTTGCAAATGAAAAAATGTTGCAAGTTATTAGACAACGGTTTATTATTTACCTCTATAGACGCCTCTTCTGCGTAGATCACTGTTTTCTGTGGCCGATTCCTGCCCTCGTGCTTCCCCCAGGAAAGTCCTAAATCGCGTAATGGAACCGGCCCGGGAATTACTGTTTCATAAAAATGGCGGATTCAATAATTCACTAATTCAATAATTTATTCAATTAATTAAACAATTTAATTATGTATTTGTTGTTATTCATGGAGCATAAGGTAAAATTATAAACCGTTGTGTAGGAAACCGTTGTGTAATAGTTCACCTGTAAAGACTCCCCTTCTGCGTAGATCAGTTTTCTGTCGGCAATACCTACCCTCCAGCTCCTCCAAGGAAAGCCCGAAATCGAGAACTGGAGCCAGCCGGGGAATTACTTTTCATAAGAATGCGCAGGATTAAATTATTCGATCATTTTTTTTTTTTGTTATTCCTGAAGCTTACGTTTTTTCAAGTTGTAAAGTACTTATAAGTAAGTACGGCTTACAGACAGAATTTTTGTTGTTGCATTTTGGATTCTACATACCTTGAAACGGAAACCATCAAAATTTGGGGTGGGGGGGGGGGGTTAAGAAAAAATTGTTCATGCTCTATTCCAAAGGTTCATTATTGAAAATAATAAACCAGTAGGATACCGTATCTTATTTATTATTGATACATCTTAATGAATTTATTTCTTCACTGTTTTCCCTATCACATATTTCAAAGAATGTGTATCTCACTCACCGTAAAATGTTAGAGCCACGTTGTGCGGTTTGCAACTTTCCAAGAATAATTGTTCTATCGCAGAGCTAGTCACAATGGGAAATAACAGCGCCTGAGCTTACGAGATATTAATCAGAAACAAGCTCATGACGTATATACTAATATTGCCATTCCTTACTTTTGCGATTCAAGAGTTCGAAAACTTGAAATCTCCGGTTCTTACTGAAAGGGATTTTCATAATGCTTGTCTTCGGAAAGTAACTCATTGCTTCCTGTTCACTAGCACACTTTCTATGAGCGTTTCTGTTGTTTCAAAGTTGTTGTGAATTTCCATTTTATACTGCCAGACAAATATCTTGATCGAGGTTCTCTCGGTATCCCCTTTCAAGGCATTCCAATCGTACTCGAGCATTACTATATTAGGTACCTATCTACTGAGTTTCGCATGAAAACCTGATTTTTTTTACTACCTAATACCTATACAAATAATATATTCTTGAGTAGTTAGGGACTTAAGGGCAAATGAGAGAAGATTCCAGTTCTACATTAATTTTGTATACCTATAATATTCTCGTAATTTCATTCACATCATATTATGAGTATCAAGACTGATACGAGGCACCTACTTAAATTGCAATATTTTGGCACGGTCTCATCATTAAGATTCCAGTCGACCTTGACACTCAAGTTGACCTACCCTTCAGTTTATTAATTAGTTAGCCCGTTTCTTCATAGGAAAAGAAACACAAAATACCCCAATTCTATCAATATACTGATGGACGGTAACTACAATTTTATCATAGCCGGAGCGTGGCTAACCAAATGGCTCACCTCCCTGTATGGCTCTCCTCTGCTGCATACGTTGATAAACTTGATAAATCCGCACGCGATGGTCCATGTTTCCAAGTTATGGTAATTTTGGGTACTAAAACTCTTTCAGCCAATGTTCCGTTCGTATAAACCTATCTTTAACTATGGTATTCATACAGCTTTTGATTTATTATTTTCGATAATGAACCTTTGGAATCGAGCATGAAGAACAATTTTAACCCCCCCCCCCCCCACTCCTCAAAATTTGATGGTTTACTTTTCAAGATAATATGTAGAATGTACTGTGATATTATTTCATTTGAAAAATGATGAATCTTTTGGATTTTGTTGATAGGCACTTTTGCATGTTGAACAAACGTTGAAGTTTTATTGGGTATATTATTATACAACGATAAATTATTACACAACGGTTAGTTGTACTGTCTACGCAGAAGGGGTATCTATACAGGTAAATTATTACACAACGCTTTATTATTTACCTTATGCTTCATGAATAACTACAAATAACTAATGATTGAATTATTGAATCCCGCGGATTTTTATGAAACTTTAATCCCCGGGCCAGCTCCAGTACTTCTTTTTGGTTTATTATTTTCAATAATGAACCATTGGAATCGAGCATGAAAAAAAAAATTCTTACCCCCCCTCAAAATTTTATGGTTTACGTTTCCAAGGTGTGGAATCCAAAACTGCAATAAAAATATTACTGTCTGTCCGCCGTACGCCGTACTGACCACTTTTCTTAGTTACCACGAAAAAAAATTGATGAAATTCGGGTTATTGGTTCCGTTCGGGGTCTAGTTGGTCCTCGAAGCTCGGCGTTACTGTCAGTCATCTCTAAGGGGTTCAAAATAGGGGTTGAAATTTTCAGAACGCCGTAGCTCGAAAACTTCCGATAGAAGGGTAAGGTTTTTTTTTACGTTATTAAATTTGTCTTGAGCTAAACAATTTTTTGAGACCACCCGGAGCATCGTACGTCCAGCCGATCGTGAGCACCAAAAAGCTTCGTCAACACGATCGTGAATCAAACGGTATAAATCCGGCCCGGATATCATAACTACGGAGCATCTGATTATAATCAAGGATGGCTGTATGAAGTCGAGTTGTTTGTTCTGCGATATTATTTCAATTGACAAGTGATGGACTATTGGATTTTGTTGGTAGTTGTTACTTCTGAAACTTGAACAAACGTTGAAGTATTATTGATGGATAAATTATTACACAATGGCAAATTATTACACACCGACAAATTATTACACAACGGTAAATTATTACACAACCGCTCATCTACCCAGAAGGGGCTGGATTTTGTTGACTGGTACTTTTGCAACTTGAACAACCGTTGAAGTATTATTATTGATGGGTAAATTATTACACAACGGTAAATTATTACACAACGGCTCATCTACCCAGAAGGGGCTGGATTTTGTTGATAGGTACTTTTGCAACTTGAACAACCGTTGAAGTATTATTGATGGGCAAATTATTACACAACGGTTCATTATTCTATCTCCGTAGAAGAGGAAACTATACAGGTAAATTATTACACTACGGTTAGGTAGGTACCTAGTAACGAGTACGGGGTTAGGTACTAACCTACGGAGGGTCCGCGATCTACATAATATGTATAGAGTCGTACATAATGTTATATAGAAGGGTTATCTATATAACCCTTCTAGGGAGACCTGTGATCTGTAACAGGAGAGTATTCTTTACAGTCGTACATAATTTTATATAGAAGGGTTATCTATATAACCCTTATAGGGAGACCTGTGATCTGTAACAGGAGGGTATTCTTTACAGAATAATAAACCGTTGTGCAGGGATTTGCAGCGTTTTAGTGGTGGGAGCTCGAGGGTTTCGACCACAGAAAACAGTGCTCTACGCAGAAGGGGCATCTATGTAGGTAAATAATAAACCATTATGTAATAATTTGCAGCGTTTTTATTTTAGAGTTTACAATTTAGTGAGGGGGGGGGGGATACTCATACTCGTATAATTACATAACATAATGAGGTCAGTGAGCTAAGTGGTTTATAATTATCTTGGGCGGTTCATTTTGTATTATGCGGATACCGGAATTCAATTATATAGAAAACGCAACGTGCTCGTGTTATCAATTTTTACTGCCTGATCTCACAGGGTAGGTTACACATGGTTAACGTGGTTGTTGTTTTCTACTTTATGTAGCCATGTTACATCTTCCCCTCGAGATTAAATTACTCTTGATTTATACATACAAAATAATATAAAAACTTCAAATTAAAATAAATTTCAATTTCCATTATCTGTGTGACCAGTCAATCAAGTCTTATTTTCTTAGTATCACTCAAGTTCTAAATGAAACTTATTCTAAGATCCAAGTCGAAATACAGAATTAATCAAGATTCAAGTGAAAATTAAATGGTTCTACTTGTGTGAGTTTAGAGTCTTTTCCCCTCGAACTTCCAACTAATAGATTTACTAATCCAACAACAATTTAACTTGACTCGCGTGAATTTAATTGTCCAAAAAATCTCCAAGTCGGTTGGGTTTTCTCAGAGGTCGCCCACTTCTGGAACGCGGAGTGACCGAGATAGGGTTCTGGGTTGGTGATGTCTTCTTTACAGGTGGCTTAGGTGGCGAAGCATCATGTGAAAAACCAAGGAACGGAGGCGATTCTGGGGCTGCGGCAACTGATTTTCTTCCTTTAGCGACGGGGTTTTCTTGCGCTACAGGAACTGATTTTCTGTCGGTAGGCTCTTCTGGAACCGAAGGCGCTGATTTCCTTGAGAGCCGCTTTACTTGAACAGGAACGGGGGAATCTTTTGATGGTTGTGGCAGAGTAGGGGGCGAATCGTATGGCAACTTGCGGTCACGTAGATGCAGAGAATTTCGTCTGTACTGCTGTCCATTTTGATCACGAACGATGTAGGATCTTGGTTCCGGGAGCTTCTTGGTAATCCATCCTTCTTTCCACGATTCCTTTTCTTGTATGTAGATGGGTTGATTTTCGCTGTAGGTCTTCTCTTTCGACGCAGTGTCGTCGTAGTAAGCCTTGCTTCGAATCTTCAAGTTTCCCATTTTAAAACGAATGTCCTCATCTGGGGCTCGTGGCAGCAGAAGCTCAAGGCTGGCAGGTGCTTTTGAACGAAGCAGTCTTCCCATCAGTAGCTGACTAGGCGAATAGTCGAGTCCAACTAGAGGCGTCACTCGATATTCAAGTAATGCGAGCTCCAAATCTCCTCCTGACTGAATTGATTTTTTAATCAGTTTTTTCGCAATGCCCACTCCTTTCTCAGAAAGACCGTTCGATTTGCTGTAGTGAGGGCTCGAAGTGACAATCTTGCAACCCATAGAGTTGGCAAAATTTGTCATTTCTGCACTTGCAAATGGATTGTTGTCACAGCGTATCACTTCTGGGATGCCGAATGTACTGAATAGCACTTTCAATTTTTGAATGATTTCGCCAGTAGATTTATTTTTGAGTGTGAGAATTTCAAGCCATCTAGAATAATAGTCCTCAACAGCTAGGAAAATATGGCCTTTGTAGTCGCCAATATCCATTCCAATGCGTTGGAAAGGGTATTGAGGAACACTTGAAGAGATGAGTGGTTCCTTCACATTCCGATTTTGAAACATTTGGCAAACTGCGCATCTCCCAACAAAGTCTGCTATTTCTGACGACATTCCCGGCCAGTACATTAACGTGCGTATTCGAGCAACTGTTTTGTTGATTCCAAGATGTGCGAGTTTGTGAACGTTTTCTATCATCCTTCGGCGTAAACTTTGAGGAACAACTATTCTAGCATCATAGAATACCAAATCTTCTTTGACGAAAAGCTCATTACGTAGACTGAAGTAGGTTTTCAACTCGGGCGAAAATACCTTTCTGTTCACGTTCTTCCATCCCTCGTTGATATTTTTCTTCAAACTCGTAAGCACTGGATCGGTTTGAGAGGCTTGTTTGAGTGCGTTTATCTCGTCTGCAGGAATTGGTAGGTACTCTTTAATCGATATGGCGTGTACAATCTGTGACATATCGACATCTTCGGGGTAATCTTCTTTTTGGTGTTTCCTAGATAGGAGATCGGCAATGTACATCCTTGGCCCTGGTATGTATTCAAGCGTGAAGTCGTATTTCAATAGCTTAAGCTGCATGTTTTGCAGTCTTGCAGTGTTTTTGTGAAAATCATTCTTGACGATCTTCAGCAGCGGCTTGTGATCAGTTTGAATGGTGAGATTTTTGTGCCCATAGATATAATAATGATAGCGATTAAGGCTAAAGCAGATACTTAGCATCTCCTTTTCAACCTGGCTAGGTATAATTAATCTGAGCAGGGGTAAGGCTTCGAGATGCGAATGCAACTGGTTGTCCGTTTTGCAAAAGGCAACAACCCATGCCATCTTTGGAAGCATCACACTGTATGACAACATCGAGTTTGGGGTCGAAAATTCGTAAAGTTGGAGCGTTTGTAACCAACTTCTTCAATGTGTTGAAAGATTCATCGTGGCGCGCTGTCCACACCCATGGATTTTTCTTCTGCAGCAATTCTCTCAATGGAGCACTTGTCTGCGAGTAGGCGGGAATGAATTTATTTATAAAATTCACAGCACCCAGAAAACTTTGAAGCTGTTGCACATTGGTAGGCTTCTCGATCAAATTTATGGCTTTTTTCTTCCGAGGGTCTGGTTGGACTCCCTCTGGAGTGAAAACTAAGCCCATATAGCGAACTGAGTTTAATTTGTATTGGATTTTGTTGTTGTTAAATTTCACGTTGTTGAGTCGAGCTCGTTCCATCACGGTTTTCAAATTTCGGTCATGCTCAGCCTCGGTAGATCCCGTGACAATTATATCATCAAAAAGGACTTGTACCCCTTCAATATCACCAAATATGTTACTATTTTCTCGGTGAAAAATTTCTGGGAAGGAAGCACAACCGTAGGGCATTCTCTTATAGCAGTACCTTCCGAATGGTGTATTCATAGTACACAACTTACTAGATTGTTCAGAAAGGACAAACTGGTGGAAACCCTCCTTGTAGTCTAATACCGTGAAATATCGTTTTCCTCCAAGATTTGTTGTTAATTCTTCCGACGTTGGGATGCTGAAGTGTTCACGCATTATGTACTTGTTCAGGGGGATCGGGTTCAAGCATAGACGAAGTGAACCGTCCTTCTTTTCTACCAAAACAATATCGTGAACCCATTCAGTTGGCTCGTCGATTTTTCGTATGATGTCCATCTTGACGAGACGGTCGAGCTCCTTCTTTAGCTTACTTTTCAGGACCTCAGGTAATCGGCGTGCTTGTCGGACAACTGGAACGGCATCTTCTCTCAACTTGATGTGTACTGTGACTGGTAACTTTCCAATGCCTGTGAACAAATCTTTATTTTTAGAAATGAATTTCTGCTTTCTTGCATCATTTTCAGGCTTATCTGTAAGTTTATTAGTCACAGTTTCATGAATTTGGTCAAATTTCTTATTTTTGACAATGACCTTATTACTTTGATTATTAGCAGATGACTGTTTTCCTTCTGAGTCTTCTCGTATGTCATACAACCTTTTTAGAAGTCCAAACCGGCTACAAGTATGAGCACTTAGGATTGGAGATGAGTCATACTCGACTACCACGAAATCCAGATTTTCGTTTTTGTCTTTGTAGGTACATTTTAAGTTGACAATTCCCAGGGGTTTAGTCGTGAATCCTCCATAGGATTTAATACGCATATTTGTAGAATTGATTGTCTTATTAGTAGCCAACGAAGTAAAAATTTTATTAGGAATAATGTTCACATCACTAGCTGTATCCAATTTAAAGTAGATAGGAAGTTTTTCGACTGTGATACATTCTTTCCACTCCGCAGCATCAACCATTAAGGCATTACAATCAAATTCTACCTCTACGCTGTCACAGTTGAAGATCTCGGAGTCTTCGGACGACGTGCAACCGTCTTCAATTTCGTTACATCGGCGATCACAATTACGTCGCTTATGCTTATCGCGATTAGAATTTCGCAATAAACAACCCACTTCAAAATGGCCTCTATTAGAACAGATCGGGCATATTTTATCATAAGCCGGGCACTGACGGTATTTATGTCGAGTACCACATTTCTTACAATCATAGGGCTTATTTCGGCGGGTTTTGTTAGACTTCTTTGTTAGACTTCCTGACTTCTTAGTATAGTTGACGTCAGCAGTTTCAGTGGTTCCGGGATTTTGTATTTCACGCTTATAGTTTTTCCCAAGCTCTGCAGCACGACATATCTTAGCCACAGTTTCCAATTTAAGCTCGCCAGACTCTTTAAGCAACTGTTGTTGAACGTCACCGTCGTTTACGTGAGCCACTATGTGGTCAACAATCATACGATCTGCGTATGACGTGGTACACGAGTCGGCCTTGCACACAAAATTACAGTGCGCTGCTTGTGTCTTAAGGGCTGTTAAGTAGCTATCAAAACTTTGAGCGGCGTCATGCTTGATAAGATTGAATTTGAAAGTCTCAACAGCGTGATTCGCTGACGGTACACAATACTCATCAAACTTAGCAATAACAGAAACTAACTTCGTCTTGTCTCCGGCCTCGAAAGTATTGTAGATATCTACGGCGTCGTCTCCCATGTGAGTCAACAGGATCGCAATTTTTTGCTCCTCGTCATTCGATTTATATTTGCCGGAAGCCTTCATGTTCCAAATGAACATTTCTTTCCATTTCGGCCACTTTTGACTTACTGTTTGGTCGAAAACAACTGGCTGCAGGCGGAAAATCGTGTGATGACCGGACTCACTCTTATCTCCCATTTCCCTTGGCTGACTTAAATCCGAACCTGAAGTGTCCGAAGTTTTTGATGTTTTCGGTTTTTTCTCTTCCGGTGGCACTAAGGGCGGGTTAGGTGGATTCGGCGACGGATTAGGCGACGGAGTCAGAGACGTACCAGGAACGATAGGCGGCGGTTTCGGGTTCTTATCCCCGGGTGTTTCTTTTGGCATTTAAACCAAATGAACGAACTTATCAGTTTTGAAACGGTTTGAACACACCTGACACCATGTATTATGCGGATACCGGAATTCAATTATATAGAAAACGCAACGTGCTCGTGTTATCAATTTTTACTGCCTGATCTCACAGGGTAGGTTACACAAGGTTAACGTGGTTGTTGTTTTCTACTTTATGTAGCCATGTTACACATTTGCTTTTTATTTATATTAATTTTAATTATTTTTTTATTCATTCAAAAAAGGATAAAACGCGCAGTTTATCAGTATTCAAAACGCTTTCTCGTGTGTTCATTGTTTTTCATCCACTTATAATTCATTTTCCTCCTTTTATCCAAGAACCGCTGGTCCTCACCGTTTACCTCGATACCCTTGAACCTCCGCCGCAGGACTTAATTAACTTAGATTGAAAAAAGTTTGGAAATAATACCTTCAAAAGAGATTTTTCTAATTTTGTGGTGCGCTGAAAGTGACTTACGGGTTCAGCCGACTTTAACGCACAATGTGGCAGTAATTTAGCTCATTGCCTGTTTACGATGTTATTATCGAACTTTCAGGACGCGAGTCTGGTTGTGATATGGTTGACCAACTAGACAGTTCTCAAGAAACTAGTATGCAGTGGGTGCTTATACCTCTCACGTGATTGCGTCCCGCTTTGCTTCAACAGCCCTAACAATCAATTACCTTCCCTAACGTCCACGACACAGCCTCTCCTCTCACACCTTTTGGCAAGCAAGGCTCCACAAGTCTTTCACTTTTCCATCACAGCCCTTTTCTTTTCACTCTTTGTAACATGAAAGTTCTTCCTTAACATGAGGATATCGAAGGGTTGTTGCTAAATTTTTCATCAGTGTTAATACAGAGAAAGAAATAATATTGATGTTGTGTTCTCGTACATCAGTAATCAATCTGTAATCATTCATACAGCTAATTTGTTGGCAATATCTCGATTCAGCAAAATTATTTTTCCTTTTGCAAATTTAGATTATGTTGGGAGACATAATCTATCAAGTATATTCAATAGAAGAGTACAAGGAAGAAAATTATTTCTTTTCAAGGTGTGTAGAATCCGAAAATGGATTAAGTACAAAAATTCTGTTTGTCTGCAGTACTCCTTACGCGGTACTTTGTGTATGTACCGTGAACCACAATTAATAAAATTTGGTTTTTAGGTCCCATTTGGGGTCTAGCTGGTACGCGAAACTCGGCTTTACTGTTAGTCATCTCTAAGGGGTAAAACATATGGGTTGAAATTCCCAAAACGCCGTAGGTAAAAAAATTTCAATAGGCGGATATATGGTTATTATGACGTTTTTTAATTGGTTCGGTTCGGAATGTTTGTATCTTTTGAGGTCACCCGTAACATTGTAAGTCCAGCTTTTCCTTCACAATAAGGCCCTGAAGTTTGAACCGAAAAGATTCGTCAACGTGGGTGTGAATCATACGGTATACATAACTCCAATCAAAAGTGTGCGTAAGTTTGTCAAAAAAATCCACATCGATAACGGTGAGGCTTCGGGCGCTTGTTCAAAGAAGAATGGAAACAGTATAAGAAGTATAATGAATCCAAAGCTCAAATAACCGTTTTAAACTTTGTTGAGTAGGTACTTGTAACCCCTTACTATGGACAGTGGACTGTTCCTAAGATCCCCTGCGTCATGTATTCCGTTCAGAATGAACCCATTTTCAGATTTGCTCGTCAAAGCTGTCCGCAGCATGACAGAAGGATGGATTTTTAATTTATTTGATTTTTATATCGTCCACAACATCTCTCTATGACTTCAATTTTGAAGTCCTTGTGAATTCATTTTGTGCAGCTGCCTCCAAGGTGTGGATAACTAATGCTGAAGACGTCATAGTATTTCTCCTCTTCCCTCTTTGACTAAAAGGGTGATTGCAGCGAATTCCTCCGAAAGACCTAGCAAATAATGTTACCGCTGCGAACACTTTGGACGGCTCATTCATACATTATTCATGACTGTCTAGTTTGTAAGTGCTCGTAGTTGGTCGGTGAGACTCCTTACAAGTCCGCTGAAGAGTCGGCAGAAGGAAACATTCATTAGCGCGAAAGGCAGGAAGAGAGAAATAATGTGAAATTCATGCCTCAGCTAATGGAATTACTGAGATTCTCCTATTTTGCTCTATTATAGGTTCCACCTCTCTTGATCGGTATATCCTTGGTCGGAAATGGAAGAAAAACGCGGCAAATCCCTATAGAATGGTTTATTATTTTGTACAGAACACCCTTCTGTTACAGATCACAGCTGTCTGTATAGATCACCCTTCTATATAATTATGTACTATTCTATACATATTATGTAGATGGCAGACCCTACGTAGCTTAGTACCTAACCTCTACTCGTGACTAGGTAACTACTTAAATCACGTGTTAGATGTTGCTAAAATAATTCTGTCGATGACAAAAAGTAGCTAAAATGGCAAAAAGAAACAGAAATAATGAAGTTCTGAAGGGAAATTGTTATGTGGATTGAAAAAACGTTGCAAATCCCTACACTACCGTTTATTATTTTTTACAGAACACCCTTATGTTACAGATCACAGCATTCTGTATAGATAAACCTTCTATATAGTATAATTATGCACTATTCTGTACATATTATGTAGATCGCATGCCCTCCGTACCTTAGTATCTAACCCCGTACTCAACACTAGGTACCTACCTAAATCGTGTGTTAAATGTTGCTAAAATAGTTCTGTCGATGACAAACTGTAGCTAAAATGGCAAAAAGAAACACAAATAATGAAGTTCTGAAGGGAAATTGTTGATGTGAGTGGAAAAATATTCAGTCCCGGTAGGGTTTCGATCTCCAGAACTTAAGCTATCAGTTCTTTAGGTAGACCACTGTGCTGTATCACCCATCTGGGAGACCAGTGATGTGCGCTCTCGACACAGCTCGATGCCTGCATACACCCTGCTCTTTACGGCAAATTGTATGGCAAATTTTATGGCAACATCGTAGAATGCTCCGGATGGTCGCAAAAATTCAGAAAAAAAAACATTTAAAAATGCGAGAAGATCCACGCCTCCAAATACAATTTTCCGCGATAGGGACACTGGACATTTCAACCCATATTTTGAGTGACAGTAACGCCGAGCTTCAAGGACCAACTAGAGCTCAAACGGGTCCCATGTACCAAATTTCGTGAATTTTGGTTCATGGGAACTTAGGAAAAAGCCGCGGACGGACAGAAATTTTTTTACTTGATATTCGAATTCTACGTCCATTGAACCGTAAACCATGAAATTTTGAGGGGGGTTAACAATTTTTTTTTTTCCTGGTCGATTCCAAAGCTTTGTTATTGAAAATAATAACCCAAAAAATCTATCCGTACGCCAGAAGTAGGTACGGCGTATGGCGGACGGACAGACATTTATTTGGGTTATTATTTTCAATAACCTTAGTTACAGTGAATTTTGAGGGGGTTAACAATTTTTTTTTTTTTTCCTGGTCGATTCCAAAGCTTTGTTATTGAAAATAATAACCCAAAAAATCTATCCGTACGCCAGAAGTACGGCGTATGGCGGACGGACAGACATTTATTTGGGTTATTATTTTCAATAACCTTAGTTACAGTGAACCAAAATTAACGAAATTTGGTTTGTAGGTCCCTTTTGGGGTCTAGTTGGTCCGCGAAGTTCGGCGTTACTGTCAGTAATCTCTAAGGGGTGAAAACTAGGAGTTGAAATTTTCAGAACTCCGTAGCTCGAAAACTCAGTAGAAGGGTATGGTTTTTTAAACTTTTTTAGATTGCCCTCAAACTAATGAATTTTTTTGACCACCCGGAGCATTGTACGACCATTCATTCATTTTCACCGAAAAGCTTCGTCGACATGGCCGTGAATGAAACTTTATAAATACTGATACTAAATACTAAATTATATATCACTGCTAGGGAACACCTCATTATAATCACGGATGGCTCTATGAAGTCGAGTTTGTTGTTTTGTGGTATTATTACATTTCAAGAATGATGACCCTTTCAGATTTTGTTGATAGATACTTTTGCAACCGTTTGCCGTCTAGTTGGTCCCTCGGAGTTCGGCGGTACTGTCAGTCATCTCTAAGGGTTGACATTTTCAGAACGCCGTAGCTGGAAAACTTTCAATAGAAGGGTATAGTTTTTTTTACGTTTTTAAATTGATCTTGAACTAAAAAATTTTTTGAGACCACCCGGAGCATTGTACGACCAGCCGTTCCACCAGCTATATTTTCCAATCAGAACGATGGTGATTCCACAAATCGTCATTGAAATCACCAGCTAAGTGATCATTGTTGGTAATTTTGATCGCCAACCGGTCGTTTTCATTTTAACTCCTCCTGCTGTTGCCGGGAGAGGCGGGGGGGGGGGGGGGTCAATATTCGCTGCCTTGTCTATTCGATTTTTGCAGAAGGTAGTAGGAAACTTGCTCACCGCACTGATGGTTTGGCTGGTGGGGATAGCTGTGTAGATGTGGAAGAATCACTAGGGACTAGGTCTGGAAGCGTTTTATTTATCTTTATATTCATTCACCCGAGTATGATAGGGATTTTTCCTCAGAACAAGTTCCAAACCAACGAAATAACAACCACTCTGTTGTTGAATAGGTACAATTCCATAATACTACTTGTCGAATAAATGTGTACAAAGATTGTTTGTGTGATGAGTTCCCATTGAACTTTCGTCACTTTTTCGATGGTTTGGACCAAAGTTGTAACAATGAGGGTCTGACTTTACGAATATGGTAATTATGGTCCTATGTTCCCAAACGGGAACACTTATGCATCATCTGACGTTGGTGGCCGAGTTTCATAATTAAACCTACCTGTCTAGAACCTAAACCTACCTATAAAATATTTCAACATTTGAATAAGTGGCAAAATATAAAAATGTTGAATGTTAATATTTTTAGATTAATTCTCGGGATGCCTTCCAAGTAATTATATATATTTTTTTTCTGTGGGCTTTGAGAGTAATAACTGCCAAAATATTAGTGGGGTATGATGTTAATTTTGGAACATGCAAGAACGTCATAGCAAGTTAAAAATCTTAACGCACTTTTCCAACAATTGTTTTTCCCTTTTTTGAGTTGTGGAGTAGTTATTTTAAAATGGGTGCGATGTATGGAATTAAATTAATAACTAAATTTGTCGTTCCTCTTCTCCCTTGCTGTGTAGGCATATTAAATTAATTTTCAATATTCCTCATTGCGCTCCGGAGCTACGGTCGAATTACAGAGATTGATTTCTCGTAGAGAAGAAACTCGGATTTAGTTTGGGGACAGAAAAAGCAAATTCATATTTCAATCAAGTCAGGTGCTATAAAATCACTCTCCGCGTTTTCTGCATAGACACCAAGTTGGGTCCTTGAAAAATAGGGTCGATGGAAGTTTAGTAAAGGGTCTCATTTGTCCGTTGGAAGAGGCGCGTAAGAGGAGGGGTTTGACATATAAAACAATTTCACGGGGCATTAGTCTCAAGGGCTATCCGACGACAGATAACAGAAAGGCATGACGCAGAAGGCCTCGGCGAGTAGTGCCGCTCGTTGTAAATGATTCCGCAACGAAACTTCTCGCGGTGGAATGGACGGACTCAACCGAGATTTTCCTCCAGTCATCTGAATTCGCGAATGGAATGTTCCTTCCTGAATGCCAGTCTTCATTTTCTTTTCCCTCGGTGATTCATCACGATCTAGAAAAAGAGGGCTCGTACGAATGGGTTTGGCAGAACTCTTCTTCATTCATTTTGAAACTTTCTTTTAGTAAAACTTGTCTGAGCATTGAATTTTCCTCATACTGATGCTGAATCATTCAAGGCGAAATAACGGTGACGTCGTGTCCGTTACGTGGGAGTTTGAAATTAATGGAATTCTACCGAACACAAAAATATGGTCTCCAATCGTTATTTAGCTCTTAACTTGCGAGGAAATTCCTATAAGACGGCAATTAAATGCCCGGGATTCAGTAATCCAATAATTAATTATTTGTTGTTATTCATGGAGCATAACGTTTGTTCCAAGTGCAAAAGTACTTGTCGAGAAAAGCCAGAAGAGCCATCATTCTTCAAATGAAATAATATCACGGAACAACCAACTCGACTTCATACAGCCGTCCATGATTATAATCTGATGTTCCCTAGCAGTGGTATCTGGGCCGGATTTATACCGTTTCATTCACGATCATGTTGACCAAGCTTTTCGGTGTAAGCGAACGGCTGGACGCAGCAAGGTACCTTGCTGCGGGTGGTGTCAAAAAATGCTTTGTTCATGTTCATTTTAAAAACGTAAAAAAAACACCCTTCTATTCAACGTTTTCGAGCTACGGCGTTCTGAAAATTTCAACCCCTGTTTTTCACCTCTTATGGCTGCCAGTAACGCCGAGCTTCGCGGACCAACTGGAACCAAATTTCATTATTTCTGGTTCATGGTAACGAAGAAAAGTGTGAAATACGGTGGACGGACAGACATTTTTTTATTCCATATTCGGATTCTATGTACCTTGAAATGGAAACCATCAAATGTTGTGTTGGGGGGGCTTTTTTGTTCATGCTCGATTCCGAAGGTTCATTACTGAGAATAATAAACCCAACAAATTCTGCTCGTCCGCCGTACACCGGACTTCGCAGTTTCCTTAGTTGCCGCTAACCAAAATGATTGAAATTTGGTTTTTAGGTATAATTTGGCGTCTAGTTGGTCCGCGAAGCTCGGCGGTACTGTCAGTCGTCACTAGGGGGTGAAAAATCGGGGTTAAAACTTTCCGAACGCCGTTCTCGAAAACTCAATGGAATTATGGTTTTTTTAATGTTTTTAAATTGATCTCGAACTACAGAATTTGTTGAGACCACCCGGAGCATTGTACGTCCAGCCGCATTAGCTTGCACCGAACTGCTTCATCAACATAATCGCGAATGAAACGGTATAAATCCAGGCCAGATGTCGTTGCTAGGGAACACCTGATTGTAATCATGCATGGCTTTGTGAAATCGAGTTCGTTGTTCCGTGATTTTGGTTGTCTGCTCGCTGTAGCACGATGCGCTCGAACCATAGTATCTACTTGCTTTATGGATGGGTGGTTATTTTGGATTTTGTTGATAGGTACCTTTTTCATTTGAACAAACATTATATTTATGCTTAATGAATAAATGATAGACTGAAATGTGACCGCCCAGCTTGTTCGAGCACTCGATTTAGGGCTGTCTTGTGAGAAGCACGAGGGTAGGTATTGACCATAGAAAACTGTGATCTACGCAGAAGAGGCATATGTACAGTAAAATAATAAATCATTGCGTAATAATCTGCAGATTTTTTCCTATCTTTTTCCTAAATATATAACTCCTGTGCCTCTTCATTACCCCTCTTTTGGGTTATCCGTGTGTGTGTCTGCTTTTCGTAAGTAGGATTCGCGTTTTTGCTTGATTATTTGTAAGCTGTGGACTAAGTAATGTTTGATCTTGAACTAATGTCGAAAGTTGAACTTCGCTCAAGTTGCTCTGTTGCTCAAAAAATAAGCTGTGCTAAAAGTGAAGGTGAAAAAGAAAAACTCAATTTAATTTATTTTAAATCTGTAGGTAGTTCACTTCTTTGATTTACAGTAACTGTAAACATCATAATATATCTCCTTATATGTTGTTTGCTCGCTATAGCACGACAGGCTCGAACCGTATTACCCTTGCTTTATGTATTGGTATTTGATGTCCGGGCCGGATTAGATCAGCGTGATGATAGTGGCCCGCGCTGTTATCGTTATTGGTGTTGTTTGTGTGACAATTGGAGCTGAACCTATTCCCTCGCTACCGTAATTCGATAAGCAATACAGTCCCAATGGGAAATCATCATGAATTCTCTTCGCATTTTTCCTCAATATTTTATGATGTGAGATAGACGATCCCAAGACTGAATCGGGAAAATATGTCTCCTTGATGTTTTGAGAGACTTTCGAACTTCGAGATTTCAAAAAGGGTTGGGGAAGGGGCCCTGCTGTTGCCTTTGACATTGTACGGATATGGTTTCTGATTGGCTGGCCGGTGGCAGCAGATGAGAGATTGTCAGTTGACGCGTTATACCAGTGTGACGTAAGCCAGCGGCTTCTTTGAACCGCCTTTTTCTTTTGCGTGTTTTTCTTCATCCATAAAGCAACTTTTCCCTTAACTTTTCAAATTTTTCAAATGCGTAAAAGAACATGATTGTAAAATCAGTACCAAAAGTGTTCTTTGTGGGTAGATGATAATTGTCCATTATCCCCTAGCCTCAGCCATCGGAGTATTTCAGTTGTGCTAAAAAATACAAGTTTTATTTAGTCCTCTTGTTTAGGAATGCCAGTGTGCCCATTTCTATCTCAAATTTGCATTCATCCGAACAGTTTGGTCATAAAACGGGTGAAACGCATGATGTACTCGTAACTACTGACGTACCTACTGGCAGTATGTGGGTTGGATACCAAATGGGTTCCTTAATATTATTTACTAATTGGTGCTATACTTAGTTGGGTCGGGTATCAGATTTTAATTGAATTTCCAAGGGTACCTATGCGCAAGCGTGAAATTCTGTCCAGACAATCAATAGATACAACGAATGGCTGGCTATTGGGATAATTGGGTCACACAGAATACAGAGATAGGAAACTGTACCTAATAAAATCCCCTTTATATATGGTTGAAGTGTGCTTCCCTTTCATTTAAATCATTTCCTGAGGATCATGAACTAAATATTTCCTTAATTTGCTTCTCTGGATATAGTGAACATTACGTTCACTTTGTTTTAGTTTATTATTCTGTGAATAATACACCCATGTATTCGCTCAGCAAAAAATGTGTATAAAAATTTTTCAAAATTTTTTCTTCAAGGTGCTTAGATTCCAAAAATGCAATGTCCGTCCGCCGTACGCCGTATCACGTGTACCGGCTTCATTTTCGGTCTAAAAAATGCGTTCTTTCGCGCACATGCTCCATTTGGGCCCTAGTTATGTCCCGAAACTTTGCAGCCCGATCGGAATATACCCAGGGGTGTTATGAGTGAAAATGTGTGTAAAAATAGGTATTTTTTGCGTTTTAGCAACATGTTAGTAACATGAGCTTTTGAGGCATCGTTTTCCATGTTTTTGGGCGAGAAGACCGAACATGAAGTCGATTTTGACCAAGGAATGGAAAATTGAGGTTCTACCAAATGTTCACCTCCCAAAATTGATTTTTCGAGAAATTGATTTTTTTGACTGAAATTACAGTCAGTTTGTATAATAACACTAGAGAAAATTTCAGCACGTGGATCAAGACGATTAAATGTCACTACTTACCAATGATCAAAGATAATTTGAAAAAAAGAAAAGAAAAAGGAGCCTACCTAATTCGTATTTTGGGGCCCAAAAATTGGTGGAAACCATCAGAAATAGCTATTCGAATTATTTCACGTGAAAGAAACAATAAATAAACAGCCAACATTTCTTTAGGCATGTCCAATAGAATAATAAACCCATGTGACAAGGACTTTGCAGCGTTTTGGTTTATTATTCTGTGAATAATACACCTATGTATTCGCTCAGCAAAAAATTTTTATAACACCCCCTCAAACTTTTTTCTTTTCCGTTTCAAGGTACGTAGATTCCAAAAATGCAATGTCCGTCCGCCGTACGCCGTATCACGTGTACAGGCTTCATTTTCGGTCTAAAAAAGTCGTTCTTTCGCACACATGCTCCATTTGGGCCCTAGTTGTGTCCCGAAACTTTTCAGCCCGATCGGAATATACCCAGGGGTGTTATGAGTGAAAATGTGTATAAAAATAGGTACTTTTTGCGTTTTAACAACATGTTAGTAACATGAGCTTTTGAGGTATCTTTTTCCATGTTTTTGAGGACGAGAAGACCGAATATGAAGTCGATTTTGACCAAAGACGCGGAAATTGAGGTTTTACCAAAGGTTCAGCTCCCAAAATTGGTTTTTTATGAGTCAAAAACCTGAAATCAAAAACTTTCTGAAATCACCATCAATGTGTACAATAACATTGGAAAAAGTGTAAACAGGTGAATCAAGACCATTAAATGCCACTACCAATGATCAAAGATGATCTTAAAAAAAAAAAGCGTACCTATTTCATGTTTTGGGGGCCAAAATTGGTGGAAATCATCATAAATAGCTATTTCAATCATTCCACATGAAAGAAACAATACATTTAACAGCCAACAAAAATCTCTAGAACTCCAATAGAATAATAAACCCATGTGACAGGGACTTTGCAGCGTTTTGGTTTATTATTCTCTGAATACTACACCTATGTAATCGCTCAGCAAAAAATTTTTATAACCCCCCCTCAAACTTTTTTCTTTTCCGTTTCAAGGTGCGTAGATTCAAAAAATGCACTGTCCGTCCGCCGTCCGCCGTACGCCGTCCGCCGTATCACGTGTACAGGCTTCATTTTCGGTCTAAAAAAGTCGTTCTTTCGCACACATGCTCTATTTGGGCCCTAGTTGTGTCCCGAAACTTTCCAGCCCGATCGGAATATACCCAGGGGTGTTGTGAGTGAAAATGTGTGTAAAAATAGGTACTTTTTGCGGTTTAGCAACATGTTGGTAACATGAGCTTTTGAGGTATCGTTTTCCATGTTTTTGGGGACGAGAAGATCGAATATGAGGTCGATTTTGGCCAAGGAGTGGAAAATTGAGGTTGTACCGGAAGTTCAGCTCCCAAAATTGATTTTGTATGAGTCAAAAACCTGCGAAACCGTCTGAAATCACCATCAGTTTGTAGAATAACACTAGAAAAAGTGTCAACACGTGGATCAAGACGATTAAATGGCACTACCAATGATCAAAGTTAATTTGAAAAAAAAAAAGATCGTACCTACCTAATTTGTGTTTTGGGGGCCAAAATTGGTGGAAACCATCAGAAATAGCTATTTCAATTATTTCACATGAAACAAACAATAAATATACAGCCAACATTTCTGTAGAATAATAAACCCCATGTGACAAGGACTTTGCAGCGTTTTTCTATATTATCAGTAGTATGGTGACTTTCGTTCCCCAGGGGTTTGTGCTCACTTCTTTTTCTGTTGAAAGATATTATTACTTCCTTGTAGAGCCCTTATTGTTTGCGAACTGCCATCTTGGGCTCCTAACGGGGTCTTACCCATCCACGTTTTCTCTTTTTGTCTGAATGTTTCCACTTTTTCAGTTTGTTTGCACGAGAACAGAAAGCAAACTGTCTCGTCTTAGGAGGAGGAGAAACGGCTCCTTCAGCTAACTTCAGGCCAGAGAGCTGATCCCCATTCTGAAAAGAATTAACTTGAGAGAAAGGCCGTGAATAGTGGTTGAACCGGAGACGGTAGATTCCCTGGAAGATGGAAACGACCTGGAAAAAGGTCGCTGTAAGGTCATTAATAATCCTCGTAGCGTAACTCCTCCTCTTGTTGGTGGTAGAATTTGGAGGAGGGGAGCCTTCTGTTGTATTGTGTCTGGGCGACGGGACGAACTCTAGTTTTTTTTTCATTGGGAACCACAGCAAGCAGCCATGCCGCTAAGGGGCTAGAGCGCTCCTTCTTCCTTCATCTCCACAAAGGATCTTCCTCTGCCCTCCTCCTCCCCACTAAAAGCAGGAAAAGGAAGCTGAAAGGAACAGCGAAATACTTCGTCACTTCTCTCCAATTTAGTGAACCCGCTGTTTTTTCCCCTATCCATAATATTGTTAATTTGGGTTTGAGTCATTAATTATTAGGATTATGCTGTGAGGAAAGAGGTTTTTATCCGGGTGAATATGAAAAGGTTTTATTATGGGACGGTCTCATTTAAGAGTAATGGTGGCATTATTCCAAAAAACAAAGCTCTCTACAAAAAGTGGCCTGTTTTGGCCCTTGTAGTAAATTGGGATACTATTTAGCGGTATAATTAAGTGATCAAGTAACTTTATTAAGTAAATGGTACCAGTCTTAAATTCCTAATCGGCTTCGATTAATCTCGTAGGAAAATCTCAGAAATCTTTAATAACACCTATCAAATTGTACCTTGCTATCTTATTCCTTCGATGTAACTTTCACATAACATATTAGAGTAAGTAAATTTCTTCCTGTTTCTCTGTTGCAGCGTCGCGTATTCGATACGAGATCACAAGCGGTAACATAGGAGGTGCATTTGCAGTCAAGAATATGACAGGCGCTATTTACGTTGCTGGAGCTCTCGACTATGAAACCAGAAAGAGGGTAAAGTGTTTTTTTAATTTTTCTTCTCATTACAGGCTACCTATTTTGCTATCCACATTCAGTTTTAAGAATCAGGTATTATAATTGCAAATTATTGTTCACTCAATTTAAAGAGCCCCCTTCTTCATTATGTATTGTAGGTACGCATTCACGGGATTCTTGCGTCGGCTCACGCCTATCACGATAATTCTGTATGTTTGGAAAGGTTTCAAGTCTGGAATCTTGCATGGATCTATATGTCAGGAAATCGTCTTGTCCCATGTTTTTTTGGATCGTTTTATTTGGTATTCGTTCGAAAAAACTGTCTAACGGCTCATTATTATTATATGTTTATTATTATAGGTTTTTTTTTGTAGATATAATCTGTTTTACTTGTGACGATGTTTGTTATCTGTGTATGAGCTGATAACAGTACCAATGGAATTGGCATGACGCACTTTCTCACCACTATCGTACGCGCCTAAATGTGAGCCCCTCGAGCTTTAAAGTTCTATTCAGTAAAAACTGGCGATTTTATTACTTTTCTTCTTTAAAATAATGCTTTTTAAATTCTAAAAATAAAGAAGATGGGGTACATTTTAATAGGTACCCCACATAACATTTTTTTTACCCAAGTTCTGGCCTTTTATACCAAGTTCTGGACGGTATATCTGGTAGTAGTAGTATACCGGGAGTATGTTCTGAGCTGGGTAGGTACCTACAGATAATAGGTCTGAAGATTATAATGAAGAACAAAATAATTTTTCGGATCGTGTAACACCTCGAAATAGCTTCGTTAAACTGACCCTGATCGCAACTTCTCATACTTCTTCCCACACCTTTTGAACTTCCAAACTCGGTTTGAATGATATATTAAGAAGAAAGACCTAGTGAAGTCATTAAGCTTTTCTCCCTCGCCATTCCTAGTTCAGATGTTTGCTTGGCTCTGAATCATTTATGGTCACCACTTTTGCCGTTAGTGAGTCGTTCTTTGCAGGGCAGAGCGAGCGCCTCAATAATTGATGAACCCAGCGTGACGTGTTTGTCGCTGGGGTTCAAGCCGGTATCCCGTTGTTGAAGCCATTATTTGCCCAGGTCCTCTGAATAATAAATTTATGTTCTATTTAATGTGTAGCCTTCCATTTTCTATTCGTAAAACAAGAGCTAAATTTATTTTAAATGGAGTGATTTTCTGGCATTGAAAACGCACAGTGCTTCAATTCCCCCAGTTATGGGTACATGAAAGGAAAGTTGAGTTGAATACTTCATCTAAAAATATGTTATCACCTTCGAGTATGAATAAGGACATGAAGCAACAAACGCTAATTGCCTTCCCCTTCGCTTTCTTCGTTGATCGAGGGTTCTGTACTGTCTGATGCAGTAGGTATCACAAAAAAGCACCGCCCCTTGACGCCGGATGATGCCAATTTACTGCCAACGATGCTGAGCAAAGGTAAATGGTCAGTTGTGCGCAACTTCTAAACGGCTGGACCAGTTTTGATGTAAATTTTTGCATCGTGCTTAGGCTTAAATTTGGTGGTCCCGATGTCAGAATCCATTTTTATCTGTGTTTCCCAGAAAAGAGAGAAAACTTCACAGGCTGAACCGAACTGATTGAAAGTGTTCCTCTCTTTTCTTCCACTCATTATAATGCTTCTTCGAAATTTCCATGAAATGTCCGGTATCAACGGCGCAACGACGGTGAAAAGAGAAATTCGAATTAAAACAATCGATGAGTCACTTCCGTAACAATTTTTTGTGTCATGACGTTTTTCGGCCGGTCGGTCGTCGGAAGAGCCATGACCAATGCTAAGTAAAAAGAAATCGACTCGACATCTAGAAAATATGAGTCTTGCTCCTTCATCTGACTTTACATTAAACCTGATTTCAAGAAATTGGCTCTGAACAACCAACAACAACAATCACACTGATATGTGTGTATTTCATTCATAACCATAATACTATTCTGTACAGTTAAGTTCTATTTTTAATCGTCTTTTCAATTACATTATTCATTTAATTTCTATTTTTTTTCACTTTTACCGTTTACCTTTTTACCTTTAATTTACTAGTCGGACCCCCCCCCCCCTCCCTCTCACCCATAAACTTGAGGATTTTCAAATTAGGTGGGGGTTGAGAACCACTGCTGTAGACGGTGTCTGACCTTAGCTGCGAGACAAAAATTCCGCATTCCACCAAAATGTTTGTTATAGCAAAACAGCAGGAAGCAAGATGAGCGATTTAAAAAAAAACCTATGGCCCAAATTTGAGTTTACATGGGTCAAAAACCGTTAAGCTGACCAAAACCAACAAAGGTTTATATAAAAGAAAAGTTGGCGTGCAATGAGGTACCCATAATTTCTGTTTATATTTTTGAATTGAATTAGATTCCTTTCTAAGAATTTGGAGACCAACCGCACTTTCCTACGATTAATAGGTAGTTATTTTTCTGTGAGCTTTTAAAGTTACGGCAACAAGTGACCTCACACTGAGCAAGGGGGTCCGCCCAGGTGGGAGGTGTGTAGTGACGTCACTTGTTGCCGCAACTGAAAGCTCACAGAAAAATAACTATTCAGCGTTTAGGAGAGCGCGGTTGGTCTCAAAATTCTTAGAATGGAACCGACTTTTTTAAAAATGGGGAAGTAATATAAACAGAAGAAGTGAAATTTGATCCATATATTTAGTATTGTAATCATTTTGCATACATAAATACAAAGTTATTCATGAAGCTGTTGAAGCTGCGATATCTTCCTAATAAATTTAGTTTAACCACTAGAATGAGGCCTGTCATCATGGATACCAGGGAACCTCTTATTATTGATCGCTACGTACACTCACCAGGGGACTGTAAAAAACGTATGTAAAGGCAGTAGCACTCCATTTTAAAATTCATTCATAATGTCATATCATGTTGGATTTTTGGCAGAAAACCCTCACTTTTGGCATTCCATTTCATATTATGGCCCTGTGTCAGCTTAAATTTAAATTTTGAACAACTTTGCCACTTAACTTGTGTAACTATAGTATTTCGTAACGTTTTTATTGATATCTTTCACTGCAAGGGTCGTTTACTTAAATTGATTCGCAGTAAATAAAGAGCCCACGTGAAAAGATCATTAGACGAAGGTGATAGCCTCCCCTCGTGGTCACCTTCAGCTGAATGTCTTCCATACAGCAGGGTGGGTCCCTCTAACCATACTTCATAATTACCTCACCTGGTGATGACAGGAGCTATGAAAAAGTGATTGAAGTGTAGGAAGGAGTTCCAGCCCAACACACCACACCATTATTTTTCTGAACCCACCCTCTTCAATAGTCGCTGCCCATTGCTCACATTTTTTTCCATCTCTGCCAGAGATGTAGTCGTTCAAGCCTGGGAACAATTCCAGCTCTTAGCTTGAACGTGATGTGCGCGCACGCTATACGACGATTTATTTTGTGTCTCTTGCCGTTTACCACCGTAGCACATTTTCGGTACATTTTCGTGACCCTAGACAATTTGGATAAATCACTGAGTGTTCAAGATTTCTACTAATATTTCAAACGCTGGTGATGAGAATTACTGTTATTACTGTACACTAGTGTAGACAAAATAGAATATATTGAAATTGTTGAGAGGGTGTCCTGTCGGCAGAAGTTTTCGTGCTATAGTTACCATTTTAGCCGTTTAAGATTTGACTCGCAATATAAATTTAAATTTACTGACGCGCTCCTCAATATATTGTAAGAACTCACAAAAATTACAGCCAGCACTTGTCCGTTCTATTTATAAAACTCAATAACAACTTTTGTGGGATCAATACAACTGGTAGCTACGTGAAACATCTGATGCTTTGGTGGGTTCTCCACCATATCAATGTCTGATCCACCCTCCTGAAATTGGAGACAAATATTTCGATACAAGCATCTCTCGTGTACGAAACTGTGATCATCAAGGCTTTTCATTAAAGGGTTTGATTTTCAGCTCAAAATCTCTTCTGTGTAAGCCATGAAACCGATGGAAAGGTCCGTCAAAACAGGGTGAATTTCGGAAGATTTGGGAACTGATCCCTAGTTGACCCATTTGAGTTTTGTCGAGGTACCATTGGAACTATCGTCTGCTCATGCGATAACATGAAATTCCTGTCATGTTCAAACTCCATAATGACTGAACTTATTTTAGTGAAATCCATTTTAACACTTAACTTTTCGTGGCTACATCGTTCTATGTCGCCCGAGTTTGAAGGGCAGTTGAGGGGTTGTTATTTAAGTAGGTAGGTACTTATGTAATAACCTGTAATGATTTGAGCTAACAAGCTGATTAGCCATAGCCAAAGTAACTATGTGACGAAGCTGTACTGCCCACCAAGGTGGTAGACTTTTTTCTGCTGAGAAAAGCAGTGAAGTTTTACTTCAACATGAAGATTATAATGAGGTACATCCATCACTGTTGAAACCACCATCCGCACATCCATCTGTTTCCTCAGAAATGAAGGTAGCGGGATTCAGGGATGCTGTGGGTATTGGAAGTAGCTGGCAGGGGTGGTGGGAGATGGTCGGCGAAAGAGATTGTAGGTCCCGTCAGATTTATGTTCCAATCGCCTTTGGGTCTCTGTTCGACCGGGCGTTGATGGTTTGGCAAAGCTATGGTTCCCCGAATGCCCATTCATCAGAGCTGGTTTAAACAAATGAATTCTACTCGCGTAACTACCTGAGAATTGGTTTTAATAACTTCAAATAATAATATTATTATATTATATTATAATTTGATCTTCCAAGTACCTACTCATATCTTCTTTCTTTCGCTTGTACCATCTTCGTGGTGCCGTAAATAAATCAGCGCCTTCGGTTGTGTCTATATTTAGGAGTTGGGAATAGATGCATCACCAAAATGTTTGCTAAAAATGTTGAGAAATGAATCTCGGGTGGGATGGTTAGGTGATTGAAGCATGAGCACGAGGGTTTGACCTGAAGATCATTTTTCTCTTCAGTTTCTTGGTCCCCCCCCCCCCCCCCGCTGTTATTTACAGATAGGAGCGTAGGTCATATTTTATCTACTACTAGTCAGAAAGCCCGTTGTATGGAATACTACGCTAGGGCCAGTAGCTGCAGAGCCCACTCAGCTGATCAGGAAGTGGCATGGAATATCACCTTTGTCAGGAATAGTAGTAGTCCAAAAGCTACACATTTTTAATAGTCCACTGCGTCCTCCAGTTTTTCATGAGGAAGTTGAAGAACCCTCATCTATGTCCGATGAGTCCTGAACAACACATGGGATACGCAGCAACATGAGAGAATCCGTGTCGGGTATTGTTTTATCGAGATTGGCGCTTGGCTATTTGTATCCCTGGCGTCCGTATGGAACGAAGAAAAACGTGACTTTCCCGGCAAATAGACTCAGCTGATCAGGGCAGGTACCCTGCACTTCGTCATTCTTACCCAGCGATCCCACAGAAGCTCTTTTCAAAAGTTGAGCATTTTGGGTTGAAAAGGAAAAAAATTAACCTTAGAGCTCACTCAGCTGATGGGGCAGGGACCCAACACCCAACAGTCCCACAGAAGAGCCATTCCGAATTTGAGCCTCGTGGGTTGAAGAGGAAAGAAATTGGTCTCAAAACTCAATCATCCGATCAGGGCAGGTACCCACTTTGTCATCCTTGCAGCATCAAGTTTTTGTGGTGCTTCAGCCATTTTTATCGATTTGTAGCTATTTTTGACCCACTTCCTTTTTCTAAAATGCCCAGCGTTGAAATCCATTAGAACCATTACGAATTCTTTGCCGTAAGCAAGGTCAGATATTGTCTGAAGTGACTCGTGAATACATGAATATTTATAATATAAATGTTTTTTAGAATATAAAAACGCTAAAAACATATTAACATCGAGAATTTTTCAAACTGTACTAAAATATGTGAAACTACTATAATTCCTTAATTCACATCGCAAATTATTTCTTTGAAAATTCTCTTTAAAAAAACAACTATATTTAGAAGGTGTATAACACGCTCATTAACAGGTGTGTTACACCCTCTTAATGACGTACCTGTTTACCTTTTCAATTTCATAATGTTTATGCTTCCATTTGACTCCCCTCCGTTTCTGCTCTCAGTCCTTCAGTGAATATTCCATCATACAATTCCGGAGGTTTGATGCTCGCACTGATTAAAACGGGTGGAGTAGCAATGAACACGTATCGCCAAAACAACCTTGTGAACTCAATACTAAAAGAATGTCACGTCCATTCATTGGCTCCCAATCTCGAAAACAACCAGTAGCTGTTCATCAGTTCGTGCGCCGTAGAAACTCGTATCAAAAACCCTTTGAAAGTTACGCCGCCTACAGAACGACACGGACGTGAGTGTACGTCACCTTCGTTTTTCCAGAGTTGGAAACGATCCCATTGTTCCTGCTCTGAAAGAAATTATATTCCATTTCAAATTTCAGTTGTGTAATTACGTACCGAACAACTTTCATCCCTAGGAGCTTAATTGGCCGACGTAAATCAAGAATATGGCAAGAAGTATAGCGTGACCTGAAGCTTCCCTCGTGTTTCACTCTTAACGAAGGCGCACTCCCTTGCGTGAACCTAATACCTCATTGTATTTCGACCTCTATGATCACAGTCTATTGTTTTGATTCTATGATTACCTACCGTTTTCGCCTGTCTGAGCCTAAACCCACGCGTAGTCAAGTTCTAATTATACCAGCCGCAATTAACTAGAAATTAACTAAGTTATCAGCTACGTGCCATTTTCCTCTACTGGTACTTGGTATAACTACCCAAATCAGTTTCATTTCAACTCAAATGCACTTCAAGAAAGACCTTCACAATTTATGAACATATAAATGATACATTAGAATATAATTGGGTCCAATATGCACACATTAACAAACTAAGTTTCATTCGGCTAAAATATTTATGTATCTATTCGCTTAATTCGTCCGTGTGTTTTCGCTATAAATCCCGGATTTTGCAGTCTCTATACAAATCCCGGATTTTCTCATTGTCTTTATCCTCAGCCAAAATATATTTATGTAATTACTCAGTAACCCTTTAGACCTCGAGACTTTTCTTTTTACGGGTAAATATTTTCTTTCAGAGATTATTCATCAGCCGCACTATATTATAAAGTCTCCGTCATTTTTCCTGAAAGTGAATCTTTACCTTTGGGTTCTTTTTCTTCCTTCCTTTTATAAACGTATGAATTCATTTTTTATTACCTGCCCGACGCAAGAATCTCGTTCTCTCTTAATAACCATCTCAATAAATTAGTAGGTTCAACATCTGAACTTTTTCATGGAACGAGCTCAATACTTCCTTGCTTACTTTGCTACTAGGTATTCCTTTAAATGTTTTTAAAGGATATTTTTATTAAAAGCTAAGTTATCATTCATGATCTAGGCGTTCCTGTATATTTAATGTTTCTACTACAAAATGGAAGTTCCTTCTTTGTTTATTGCTATGTAATATCTAATTTTGTTACGTATATACCTCGTAAATATTCAGTTTGTATTCTAGATTTCTTCCTGTGACAGCGATTTAATTGATTTATGGTGGTGAGAAATAATGATCTTCTATTAAATGGGAAATCCTTTAGTTTTTAAAAAATATTTTTATATAGGGTTGAATAAGCATATTACAGCACCTAACAGCTATTATGTCATTGAATACCATCAAATACTAGCAATTTCAAATAAATTCAAAACAAATGTATTTAGTACTTACTACACAACATACCTAGGATTATTGTTACAGGCACAATTATAAACACTTGAAATAGCCCTTACATTTCATTTTAATTGAACATTTTTAGACAGTTTTGACACTCTTTCCACTCACTGCCTAGGGTATGTAATCGTTAAAAAAAATTTTAAACAAGTAGGTAGGTAATAAAATAATAATAATATTTTAATTGCTGGGTAGAACTTGTTCAACCAAGTACCTACCTGAAAAAATAATAATAATAATAGTCTACTTGCTGGCCAAAAACTGCTCTGTATCTAACCATGTTAGCGTACTTCTGAATCCCCCCTTTTGTTAAAGACTATTAATAATTATTCGTTAGTATTACTATTTTACAAAGGTAGTTAGGCGGACAAGAACCTTTCCAACAAAGTACCAAGTTGTTTATTTGATGAACAGTTTATATGACGTAAATCTTGATAAGTGAAGGCAAGATGTTTGTAAACAGTACGAACTCAGACTAGCAGCATCAGATAATCTCAAGGAGAACTACACGACTGTTGTGATCCACGTGAAAGATGTGAACGACAACCCACCTGTGTTCGAAAGACCAACTTACAGGACTCAAATCACTGAGGAGGACGATCGCAATCTCCCGAAACGCGTCCTTCAGGTGACCATTAACGAAAGGCCTCGCATTATACTGACTTGTTTTTGTTATGGTTTCGTTTTTCTTTCTTTTTCTTTAGTATGAGCTGACGCTTGTGGCATCCGATTCACTGAATGAACAGTCCACGACTGTAGTTATAAACATCGCTGATGTCAATGACCTGCAACCTGTCTTCGAAATGTCCGTTTACTCCGCAGATATGGAAGAAGAGCTGCCTGGACCTCATCCCGTCCGGCTATTACAGGTAAGTCTCACAGCTCCACGTCCCATCTCCTAAAGTCCTTTTGTCAGTTCAGAAGTACTACGTATTAAATTATCTTGAAACCCACGGTGGTCTAGGTAGATCCCTCTTGTTTGTTGCTAATAATGAACATATCTCGTGTGTTCTCCATGTCGAACTACCCAAAACGTCCTTGTGCACCAGTGGATCCGACAGCCATGTTGTAGAAACTAGGTGCTCCTTGTCCGTCTGGTGGGACTCGAACATCTGTAGTTTTTTAAATCAAAATAATCAAACGCATTTCATTTATGAGGCAGGTATCAACACAATCGTAGTCAAACGCCGTCGCATCTTGCAATATTGTCGATGTATACGTCATTTTAGTTTTTTTGGAAACGATAATTTTCATGTATGTCTAGGAAAAAATTGTCTTTGTGGCCACAGTCAGAAGACCCAGTAAACTTTTTTTGTCGTATCCTGAAATGACTTGGAGAATCAGGTAGCACCGATCCTTGAGTCGAAAAGTTTGGCTATGAATTCCAAAGAAGCCCCAATATCACGAAAAGTCTCTTTTCAAATTAAAAAGTTTTCTTTATAAGTCCTCGCTGGGAAGTCTGACTTTTGGCTGCCAAAAACCCATTGTTTTTTTTTTTTATCCATCTCTCTTTAGCACAGTCAGTTCTTTAAAGTTCCTTGATTTCCTCTGATTTCTGGTTCAGTAAAACTTTAAACCTCAGATATTGATCTCAATGATACATTTATAATTTTGGTTTATTATTTTCAATAATGAACCTTTGGAATCGAGCATAAGAAAAAAACTTGTTTAACACCCCCCCCCCCCCCCCCCCTCCTCAAAATTTGACTGTCTCCGTTTCAAGGTAAGTAGGTGTTTACAATCCGAAAATGGGATAAAAAAATTTCTGTCCATACGTCGTCCTTCGCACAACCAGAATTAATGAAATTTGGTTTGTAGGTCCCATTTGGGGTCTAATTGGTCCGAGAAGCTCAGCGTACTGTCAGTCACCTCTAGGAAAACACGCGGCAGGAATTTCACGCTGAAGTTTGAAGCGTCATGTCCCACGATCATCCCCTCCACGTCCCTGCTACGAGCGACGGCAAAATAAAAACGTTGTCACCTAGTCGCGTGCGTACGACGGATTCTTCTCGGCGCGCGTTGTTCTTGGAAGTCCGTCACGCCCCCAGCCTAGGGTGTGAAAAAATAGGGATTGCAATTTTCAGACCGCCGTAGCTCGAAAACTTTCAATAGAAGGTTATGGTTTTTTTTGACATTTTATGTCTTTACTTTGCTACATAAACTCGAAAATGTAACGCGGGACATGTAACGGAGAAGCGTCACGAAAATACTTCTGATGATTTTCGCTTACAACCGATTCGTTGCTACGGAACTTTATCTTCGCCAGTTATCATCGTACAAAAATCGTTCACCACTCGTTGGATAGCTCTCGATTTACCTAACCATATTACGTTAACCACTGCGGAGTGCGTGGCCGACAAGCTGTTGTATGAGCGTGATTGTTTAAATGAATGCGTATGAACTTCTCCGGTTATCATCGTATACAAATCGTTCACCACTCGTTGGAAAACTCTCGATTTACCATTACATCGCAACCATCAACGAGCACAATCAAACGTAGTTATCATTGGTCTTATAAGACGGCACTCGTCCTCCATTCGTTGGAAATCTTGACCAAAACAATTAAGTACGAAGTACGTGGTGTGGGTGCGGGAGGGGGCGCAAAGACATAAAATGTCCCTCGTGGTTGCGTACTTGTACGAAAGCTGTACCCACCGTTTGTGTTTTTTAACCTTTTTTAAATTGATCCCGAACTAAAGAATTTTTTGGGACCACCCGGAGCATTGTACGACCAGCCGTTCGTTTGCACCAAAATTCTTCGTCAGCATGATCATGAATGAAACGGTATAAATACGGTCCAGATATCATTGCTAGGGAACACCTGATTATAATCACGGAAGGCTGTATGAAGTCGAGTTGGTTGTTCTGTGATGTTATTTCATTCACTTTTGTAACTTGAACCAACGTTAAGCTTCATGAATTACAACAAATACCTAATTAATGATAGAATTATTGAATCCTTCGCATTTTTATGAAAATGTAATTCCCGGGCTTTGGCTTTACGGGGGGGGGGGGGGGGGGGGGAGCTCGAGGGTAGATGTTGACCACAGAAAACAGTCATTTACGCAAAAGGGGCATCTATACAGGTAAATAATAGACCGTTGTGTAATAGTTTGCAGCGTTTCTAATGTTTCCTGATTTCGAATTTCCGTTTCTCAATCCTTCTATTTTGGCTGTCAGGCAACGGAAGGGTGACGAATTTTTCTGAAAATAAACTCGTTAGTTATCCCTGAGTGTCTAGTTTTGTATAATATATATAATTATTTACTTCCTACTTTCTGACTGTCTCCTGTACATACGGCTTCGAAAGATATACCTGATATCTTTTATTTACTTCGCCACAAGACGGAACTTCGTAAAGAAAGTTTCTCCAACCATTAGAGTTTGTTGACGTCAACTCATTCGAGTCTTCCAACTTGGTACTCACGGTCCTCTCCAATGACTTTCTTGATTATTTGGCACTCCTCCAGACACCTGTTGGAGGTATATTCATCAAGTTAGTGTCTACGAAGTTTGTTATTAACATCCGTTCTAAATCTTCCGGCTTAGTAACCTCCATTACTAGTAGCAGAACGGCAACAGTCCTCTGCCCCAGAGGATTTATTCAATTGTTCAACCTGTTTTCTTTATTTGGCCTGTACATCTGGTACTCCGTATTATGGAGAGTAGTATGTCATTTTTCAGTGCTCTTGTCGTTATATCCCCGAAAGGTTTTAAAATGCTCCGAAAATGACTCGTTTGCTAAGATCCTGGAACGTGTGATCGACATGAATTTCCCGCAAAAAGCGATCCTCCTCCGTGACTTGTTGGGTTGGCCGAGGATCATGTTGGGAGTTGGGCTTGTTTCCTGACGAATTGATCCTACGAGCTCTGCGGCTCGCGGCTGAATACAATATCAGTCGCAACCAAGATTCCAAATCTACTGTCTCTGTATCACACCATTGTCATTCTGGCCGTTCACTTCGTGGAACTGGGTCAACAAGTACACGTTTGAATTTACTTAATACTTAAATATCCATGATGAAACTGATGAACAAATTATTTCTTATTTCGACCTAATAATTTATTCTGAGCCCAGGTCCATAGCCGCAAAGTGGACCCCCACCACGCTTTAAAGAGCGCTCATTTCGTTTCAGTGCTACAATTATTAAAAGTCATCTACATGGGATTCCTGCGTAATTGTGTCTGTGTGGGGTTAAGGTGAAATTTTTTATAACTGCATCGAACGGGTGGCATGGCGGTTTGTCAGAAACTGTCATAATTTATCCGGCGGATTAGGTACATAATACCTAGGTGTTTTCTTCAATTTCTGGATATTATCAATTTCACAAGTATGTTGGGGTTTTGTAAAATGGCGCGCCGTAATTTTCTTTCCTTTGTAGTTAACCCTCCAAAAATCCATTCATGATTATTATGGCTGTACATGACTATCTATTACAGAAAATATGTGTGCTTTAGAATCGCTTATAAATGCGGGGTCTACCTGGCTGCTGGACCGGAATACCAAACAAATCCCTTTGTTGGTATTGGTTTACGTTCTCACCACCCTGGTTCGACTTGCTAGTTTTGAATATGAATTATAATATATGGCGGATATGTTGCTGTCTGGAAGTTAAATCATATTACCTACCTCTCAGGTTTTCAATTAAAAACTTTGGGAGCGCTTCTGCGTCCTGATAGCTCGCTAATCACCACTTCCATTTGCTTCCAACCTCTTCGTTCTCGAGTTGCATTGGCCATTAACGCTAATTACTTGCCCCTGTTTCATTCGATTGTAGTCTTGGGTGAAGGACGACTCGGTATTGCATCACTGTATGGGTATATGCCACATATTCTGTGATACACTGTTCTCTTCTGCGTTTCGCTTTTTGTTTCGAACCTAGTTTCTAGACCCTTATACATACCTTCCTTTCTGGGTTTCTTAGCTCTTCGCATTCAAGTATTCATCAATATATTTATCTACTTCCCTAACTTACACTCGTGCAATCCATCATCATGAGTATCGGTTCTAGGTGTTTTTTGGTTCTGGCATTAATTTAAATTCAGACTACACCTGCAAATTTAATAAAACCTAGTTTAGAGCCATACGCTAAAATTAATATAGTAGGATATCGTACTCGTACTTGTGTGTGGTTCGCTACTAACCCATTCGACACTACTTTAGTACCTCCCTACGTGTTATATCCTTTTCTGTTTACCTAGTATTCGGAAAATTGAAACAATTACTTTCTTATTGATGTGGGAACAGGAAGTTTTAGATTCTTGTTGAAGTCTCTATAAATACTGAAACCGTCCTCCCTTGAAGGTAGTCACCCATCCTCATAGCACAAATAAATTGTTTAGCCTTATGATTGTAACCTATTCAGAAACTTGAAAATTTACATATTCCTCTAATTTTCCCCTTCCCCTTCTCTCTTTAATATAACCTAAGCAGTAAATCGCTGGGCCCGATGCTAATTGTCTGTGAAGGAGCTTCATTGTTTGTAAGTATTCTATGCTACGACTCGTTGTTACCTATCTTAACACATTAATAATGTACTCCGCTAGTGGAACCCTCTGCTTCATAGGTAAACCGCTTATTTGTTTATGTTCTTTTGATAATACTGCACAAATCCCACCTGCACCGAGTTAGAACAATCTCCGCATGTTCGCACGTTTACTCGAATAGACACCGATGAACCATATCAGCTTGCCATTCAGTTGCAACTACTACGCAATTGCACGATTCCATTAACAATCATTTTCAACATTTCATCAAAAATTCGTGCAACTTGTCTACATATTCTTGTCCGGAATACGCTTGCATACCTTATTTTATTATCTTTTAGATATTTTCTTATAATTTTCTTTATACCTGTCCACTCTAGCCACAGTAAATTGTATCCCACGAAAATATAATCAATTTTTTTTTTTTTTTTAAATAAAAAACACCCCTTCCATGTGTTGCGGAATATTGTTGAGTCTTTAAAAACACAATCTAGTTTAGTTGTAGGTATACATGATGTTGTCACTACTACCTGTTTGCGTTTTTAGTTTCATGTCTCACGATTCTTCTCTCTCAGTTGGATTTTATCTCAGTTTTGTTCTTCTGGGTCCAAAATTGCTAGTGCGCCATAAAATTTGATGATCAGCACAAGTTCATTACACCATAAATTCCTCATAATAATTTTCTCATAATAATGTAAATCCTCAAGGATTTTTTCTCAGGTTTTGACATTTTGATGAAAATCAGCGTGAATCCAGTTGTTATTACATGCTACAAACTCATAGTTACCCTGTCCAGTTACCTGAACTGTAGATTACATTCTTACTTACCTACACCTGGTAGCGGTAAGCCAAAGCTTGTCTTGGCTAGGAGGTACACCATTTCTTAAGAACTTTATCATTTTTATAACCCACCACCCTTCCGTCCATTTATGTACTTCCTCAGACTTTTTATTATAGCGCCAAACCATCGAGACGTGATGGTAAGCTTCATGTTGTACAGTCATTTCATGTCATTTATGAATACCATAATGTTATCTACTTGATCCTTTCACTCACCGCAATGTCTCCGACATTGCTTATATGTTAAATTGCTCATGGAACCAGTTAAATTCCCCTAGTAGTCACTCTACATGAATTTCCTTGAATCCAGCCTGTTATCTACCTACGCTGTCAAGCTGGATGAATCAGTTTTCCTCTTATGGCTTAATCGGTTCTATCTATCTTCAATTCTGTTCTACAATAATGGGGTTTGCACATGTAGGTATTAATTATATTTTTTCAAATGAAAGTAGGTTCCATCCTGAGAGTTTTGACACCAACCGCACTATCCTAAGGATACCAGAGGTTCCTACGCCCTGGAAAATTTGAAAAATCATAGAAAAGAACTAGTAATCGTAGGACAGAGCGGTTGCTGACAAAGTTCTCAGAATGGAAGTTAGTTTCATTAAAAAATAATATAAACCGCTTTTGTGACCAGTACGCATACCCCATTACATTCAGTTATGAAATTCTGCGTACCCCTTTTACCTGCACTCCCTTTGATTTTAATTATTATAATCATTGGCCCGTTTTTGGTATTGAACCCAAGTTCATAACTTGACATTACAGTGGGTCAGTTTCTATTTTTTACTTTGCGGTTATTTTATTTCTTTTTAAAAATGTAAACATTCGATCTCACTTTCATTCAAACATATTCTCAGCCACAGCAATGTTTCTGATATAACTTGTTCATTAATATTTTCATGTATACCTAGGTGACAGCATCAGATGGAGACAAAGACCGCCCTCAGAACATCGTCTATTTCCTGACTGGGCAAGGAATTGATCCTGATAACCCAGCTAATTCCAAGTTCGACATCAACCGAACGTCTGGTGAAATTTACGTCCTAAAAGTAAGAGACTGGCTACTATTTAATGAAATTTTTATATGAAACTACGGTTCGATAAATCTATACATATAATAAAACAGTGTCTGTTTGTTTGTCTGTTTGTTTGTCTCGGCATCAATTGAGAACGGCTGAACGTAGAAAGTTGCGGCTGGTACCATTTGACGCAGAATTTATCTGGGAAGGTTTATGAAAAATCCGCATTTGAATCTGTCCATCCGTTGAAACGCTATGAATGAAATACTACTAAAAAACGTGTTAGAACGGTTGGACGTAAATCCGATTGTAAGATTCTGGATTCAGCTCGACGAGTACATTCAAGTGGTACTTCAATCAGGATGTTAGTGGGAGGGGGTCAGGTTATGAGAGGGGGGGGGGGTCTACAGAAATTTCAAAACTACTTGACCAATTGGAGTGCAACTTTGGGAATTTGTTGTGTGAACATTGAGGAATGTTTCTAACCAGGTAGGGAGGGTTCATAGGATACGGGGGGGGGGGGGGGTTAAAGGCAGTTAGGGTTGGCATTGGGGAAGGTTTCTGATCAGTTGAGGAGGGGGGGATACAGGCATATTAAAATACATGACCGTTGGCTCCATTTATTTAAATCGCAGCAACACGCGTCGGTTCAAATAGTATAATATCATAAAACAGTGTCAGTCTGTTTGTTTGTCTCGGCATCGATAAATGAGAACGGCCACTAATCAAACAACAACCAATTACTCAAACCAAAATTTTCACTTGGGACGCACCCTTGAACCATGGCTTACGGTAGCAAACAACCACTCTTTGTCAATCCTGAGGTGGTATCTGTTATGAGTGGGGCCTGTCCTAAAGGGGGTGTCTGTTCTACCGTTGCGAAGCGCGGGTACACAGCTAGTATTGTATAAGATTCAAAATGAAATTCGCGTACTTTTTGCCATATAAACAGTAGGTAGGTGTGTAGGTAGTGAGTGGTTCAGGTTCACGTCCTCCTTGCTGATGTAAAAGGTAGGGTTGAACACTAACTTCTTCTTTTGTGAACTAGGTGTTATTGACATAATTATTGTATGTTGTATGGGGGGGTTAAAGGCAGTTAGGGTTGGCATTGGGGAAGGTTTCTGATCAGTTGAGGAGGGGGGGATACAGGCATATTAAAATACATGACCGTTGGCTCCATTTATTTAAATCGCAGCAACACGCGTGGGTTCAAATAGTATAATCTATACATATAATAAAACAGTGTCTGTTTGTTTGTTTGTTTGTCTCGGCATCAATTGAGAACGGCTGAACGTAGAAAGTTGCGGCTGGTACCATTTGACGCAGAATTTATCTGGAAAGGTTTATGAAAAATCCGCATTTGAATCTGTCCATCCGTTGAAACGCTATGAATGAAATACTACTAAAAAACGTGTTATAATCACTTCTATGAGGACGTTTATGCTTATAATAACTTTGAACGGTTGGACGTAAATCCGATTGTAATTAGATTCTGGATTCAGCTCGACGAGTACATTCAAGTGGTACTTCAATCAGGATGTTAGTGGTAGGGGGGTACAGGTTATGAGAGGGGGGGGGGGGTCTACAGAAATTTCAAAACTACTTGACCAATTGGAGTGCAACTTTGGGAATTTGTTGTGTGAACATTGAGGAATGTTTCTAACCTGGTAGGGTAGGTTCAAAGGATACGGGGGGGGGGGGGGGGGTTAAAGGCAGTTAGGGTTGGCATTGGGGAAGGTTTCTGATCAGTTGAGGAGGGGGGGATACAGGCATATTAAAATACATGACCGTTGGCTCCATTTATTTAAATCGCAGCAACACGCGTCGGTTCAAATAGTATAATATCATAAAACAGTGTCAGTCTGTTTGTTTGTCTCGTCATCGATAAATGAGAACGGCCACTAATCAAACAACAACCAATTACTCAAACCAAAATTTTCACCTGGGACGCACCCTTGAACCATGGCTTACGGTAGCAAACAACCACTCTTTGTCAATCCTGAGGTGGTATCTGTTATGAGTGGGGCCTGTCCTAAAGGGGGTGTCTGTTCTACCGTTGCGAAGCGCGGGTACACAGCTAGTATTGTATAAGATTCAAAATGAAATTCGCGTACTTTTTGCCATATAAACAGTAGGTAGGTGTGTAGGTAGTGAGTGGTTCAGGTTCACGTCCTCCTTGCTGTTGTAAAAGGTAGGGTTGAACACTAACTTCTTCTTTTGTGAACTAGGTGTTATTGACATAATTATTGTATGTTGTATGGGTGGGGGGGGGGGGGGTTAAAGGCAGTTAGGGTTGGCATTGGGGAAGGTTTCTGATCAGTTGAGGAGGGGGGGATACAGGCATATTAAAATACATGACCGTTGGCTCCATTTATTTAAATCGCAGCAACACGCGTGGGTTCAAATAGTATAATCTATACATATAATAAAACAGTGTCTGTTTGTTTGTTTGTTTGTCTCGGCATCAATTGAGAACGGTTGAACGTAGAAAGTTGCGGCTGGTACCATTTGACGCAGAATTTATCTGGGAAGGTTTATGAAAAATCCGCATTTGAATCTGTCCATCCGTTGAAACGCTATGAATGAAATACTACTAAAAAACGTGTTATAATCACTTCTATGAGGACGTTTATGCTTATAATAACTTTGAACGGTTGGACGTAAATCCGATTGTAATTAGATTCTGGATTCAGCTCGACGAGTACATTCAAGTGGTACTTCAATCAGGATGTTAGTGGGAGTGGGGTACAGGTTATGAGAGGGGGGGGGGGGTCTACAGAAATTTCAAAACTACTTGACCAATTGGAGTGCAACTTTGGGAATTTGTTGTGTGAACATTGAGGAATGTTTCTAACCAGGTAGGGAGGGTTCAAAGGATACGGGGGGGGGGGGGGTTAAAGGCAGTTAGGGTTGGCATTGGGGAAGGTTTCTGATCAGTTGAGGAGGGGGGGATACAGGCATATTAAAATACATGACCGTTGGCTCCATTTATTTAAATCGCAGCAACACGCGTCGGTTCAAATAGTATAATATCATAAAACAGTGTCAGTCTGTTTGTTTGTCTCGGCATCGATAAATGAGAACGGCCACTAATCAAACAACAACCAATTACTCAAACCAAAATTTTCACTTGGGACGCACCCTTGAACCATGGCTTACGGTAGCAAACAACCACTCTTTGTCAATCCTGAGGTGGTATCTGTTATGAGTGGGGCCTGTCCTAAAGGGGGTGTCTGTTCTACCGTTGCGAAGCGCGGGTACACAGCTAGTATTGTATAAGATTCAAAATGAAATTCGCGTACTTTTTGCCATATAAACAGTAGGTAGGTGTGTAGGTAGTGAGTGGTTCAGGTTCACGTCCTCCTTGCTGATGTAAAAGGTAGGGTTGAACACTAACTTCTTCTTTTGTGAACTAGGTGTTATTGACATAATTATTGTATGTTAATATTTAGGTATAAACTCGAAAACACAATAATCTTATCCCCGATTTTTATATGCAAAGGAGATAAAGTTCTAGGTTAAGAAGGGATTACATGACATGGTTCACTATTTCCTTGAAAGTTGTGAGGGTAATTGCAATATAGTTATCCACATATCAACCTGTAACTGTTAAGAAGGGGTTGCATGACATCTAGGTTAAGAAGGGGTTACATGACATGGTTCACTACTTCCTTGAAAGTAGTGAGGGTATAATTGCAATATAGTTATCCACATTATCAAGTTGTTACTGTGTCCTGTAATCACAACCTGTGATGCCATGCATTATACTCATTTATATAATTATTCCAAATAGCTGGAGGCTGCGAGCGAGATTGAATTGGTTGATTCATGAATTGAGACATTGGTTTTTATTATTGACACATGGTAAAATACAACTGCCCTACGAAAGAGTGTGATGGACCCTGTTGGATTTTTTTTCTTCAACTCGAAAAGAAAAAAAATCGTGGTGTGATCGTGGTGTTGTTATTTCCCATCGTGTTCTTAAATTGAGGCAGGTTACAAGGAGTTCAATCACTTGTTTGTTTTTCTTCATTACGTTGATGGTCAAACTTAACGCTACAAACCTCATTTGCCCCTTCTCTGTAGACATAGTTTTGACATAATGACCATGATTAGTAGACATGATATATCATGATAATTTAATGAGGGACGCGTGGCGAAGGGGATTATGCGCGGCTTCCAGATACGTTTCCTTGTTAGTGGGTTACACTTTATTGACAAATAACAGGGTATGTTACACTTAGGCCTCATGGGCCCGTGGAATGTGTATACATCACATAAATTACTTGATTAAAATGCTGCTAGTCTTAAAAATTAAGCAAATAAATCAATATAAAATAGAATATAAAACTATAAAATATAATATAGAATATAAAACAAAAGAAAAACTGAAAGGAATTTGAAGAAAAATTGTGCCGTGGTAGGAAATTTACTAGCAATAATACCAGTTTAATGATACAGGTGTTTTATGTAGTACTGAAGTGCTTGCCAGTCATCAAACGGAAAGTGGGAAGGTAAGGGCAACGACTTAAGGCAATGGGGAGGGAGTTCCATATCCTCGCACCATCGTTGCGGAGGGATTTGCCTAGAGAACAATGGGTATGACCTCATCACTAATTAAGCTTTATCCTTTAGGTATCCCCCGTAATAGTTTATAATAGTTTACTATGGCTCGTGCCCTGAGGACTGTCATGGTGATCGTTCCCCACACAGCTGGTTCCGGATATTGAATACCTGAGAGTGGCAATGGATTGCTTTTAGAATTTATGATCTGTTTAGTCAGTTCGATACCTTCTAGTGGGTATGTAGCATGATAATCTATTCATTTGTTCCTTACTATATATTTTTACAGCGTTGATCGCTTTAGTGTACCTAATTCATGAAACAAGAGACGAGAAACCCTGTCCAATAACAGGTTTGATCCAGGAGTGCCCATAATAGTGACCACACGCTACTTTCCCAAGTTTGGTGGTTTTCACCTGCACGTACGATTGGCTACATTTATGAAATTCATTTGAATGTTAGCATTTTTTAATAATTGAAAAGCTCCATTCGCAAGCTTGGGAATCGCTTTCTGATCGCTCTGACCCCCCCCCCCCCCCCCCCCCCACAAGTAAGTCAAGTAAGTAAGGTCGATAATTAACTCTCCCGAGTTTTCTAACTTAACATCTCCTACTTTGTTCACATGCTGGCAACCGGGAAAAATCCTTGGAACTTTCTAAGTGACCTCCCAAGCGTCTGTTAGGAGAAACCTGCACGTATTAGAGGAACTGGTTTCTATAAAACCTCTGTGAACGCGCCGGGGGTAAAAAACGTCTTTACAAATTTCTTCATATGTACCTCAAAACCTCCCATATTAAAACGGGGTAGTGCGCACTTGAGGGCGAGGTGGGGCGGGTCAAACCCAAGAGGGTTGAATGGAAGAAGTCAGAAATGGAGCTTTTCAGTTATTAAAAATTGCTACCATTCAAATGAATTTCATAAATCTAGCCAGCCGTACGTGCAGGTGAAAACCATTGCCCATGGATGATGGTGTACGGGCTGAATGAATGGTGTATTTTTATTGGTTACTATTCTTATATTTTTTAATTGCTCGCCCAAGTTTGAATACATGTTTGGATATTGGTGGGGCCTACTTAATTTCATTCACATCTCTGAACTTTCGCTGAATATTCCCATTTGGAATAAATCTGGGTTTAGAATTTCTTGTGATAATCCGAGGACTCAAGAGGTATCTTAGCAGGTAGGCTGTAATGACTTCCTCTTTCTCTTTTCTTAGGAACTTTACATTGTTAATGCCCCTTCATCCTCTTTAAAACTTGGTAGCTAATCATGAATTCGAGCGCCTTTATCTCCTACCTTTTATAAGTCATCTTGGCCTTTGCCGAGAGCGGGAAGTCCCGCAATGTAGATTTGTATCTTTGCTCATCATCTCCTTTTGTCCTCGAGATCAGTGCCGTTGTTGGTTAAAGAATTTAAATAGCGAAATTCAGAACCTGACCGTATTATTGATCACACTTGATCGATAATCTCATCCGAGCCACTTTGTACATAATGCAGCTTCGACACGGAAAATGGACATTTCCCTCATTTTCATTGTTGATTCAGTCATCGCAAGGATCGCCCGAATCACAGTGTTTACTTTCACTCAACCGCTCTGATCATGAATGAAATAGGGGGCTGGTTAAATGTAGTGCGAGTGCTATCACACACCGGCAGTGGTGGCTGTACGATAGTAGAGTTTGAAAAGTCGGTTATCTTTTGAACATGCAACCTCTGCTTTCTACGAATAATTGAAAATAGTCAAGCTTAGCTTAGTTAATTAGCTGAGCATTAGTTAAAAATAACCCATATTCCGTGGTTGAACGAGATGGGCCTTGTATAGTGCCAAGCGATACTCCGCTTTTAATGGTTCGTTATAGGATTTTCCGTCATTAAAAAAGAGGAATGCAGAAATTTTCTAAAGCTGCCTTCTAGTCTGCCTGCAGTTGATTGTTCGAAAGGGAAATTCTAATAGTAATCTGGAGTTACCGCGACGACGGTCGTCCGGTAACCCAGGCCTGAGATACATAACCGTGGATATATGAAGCCTACTGCCACATCCCGCCCCTTGGAGCCGATTTATAGGGCTAGATCCGCTTCTGTGGAGCATCAAATCTCGGCTTTTGTTATTACCAGAACCTCGAGGGAGGGCATTACCAACCAGGGAGGTGTTGATTAGATTTTGGAGTCAAGCGGAAACTAATTTTGCCCAGTTGAAGTTAACATGGTTCACAACACAAGTTGAGGTTCCCTATGTATCCTTTGGTGGTCTGTCAGTTTATTGTGCTATTGATAGAAGCATAGCGACAAAGCTCTTGTCCGGGGAGTTTCATATCCTGTGAGAGAACGAGGCCGATTTTATGATTTACAGCCGTCAATCAGTGCTCACAATGGAACCGTCAATCAATGCTCACATGCTGTTACGCGTTATTAGGTTTGATATTCAATCATGGAACGCCCCTTTCAGAGTGATCAATCTCATCTGGGAATTTTTGCTGATATCCCATTTCTGACACTTTCTTTCTCAATAACTTACCTTTTTTTTACACAACACCGTATTGCGTAGACCTTGATACTCGCGCCACTCAATACTCGTGCATCTTGTGTATATATATTATGTTATTCATGTTCATTCGTAAAACATCTGATCGGTCCTCATTTGCCTTGCGGTATGAAATGAAAGACCTCATTGTATTGGTGCCATTCTTATGTCATATATTATTTCAATCATGACATACCTCCAAACATCTGCCTGAATTGTTCTCATTTTTTTTCATTTGTGCCAGCCATGCGCCAGTGTAGTAAAATTTATTGTTTTTCATTATTAAAAAAAAACATCCCGTAGAGTAATGCATGCATTTCAGAGGTCGTCTCTTATATAGTGGTGTATAGAGAATCCTAATCTCGCGTTCTCTCCCCCTTCCAATTCCGGCGACGTAGTGCACAACTAGACCGAATTCTGCGTCAAACCGAAAAATAAACACGTAAATCGGATGAGAATTAAGCCTTGGGCAGCGCACACAAGACTTTGTCCAAAACCCACGGTTTTTTTAGCATTAACCCTCTTCCCCTCTTCTGAGTAAATTTCGAAATTCCAGTAACGTAGGGCACAACTAGACGATCTCTGCGTCGAACAAAAAAAGAACCACGCAAATCGATTGAGAATTGCGGTCTGGGCAGCGCACACAAGATTTAGCAAAAAACCCACGTTTTGTCAACATTTTGAAAATCCGGCGACTTAGGGCACAACTAGGCATATTTCTGCATATTAAAAAAAACCACCCGGATTGGTTGAGGCGCGCGCGCGCGAGTAAACACACACACACACCACACGAGGATGATAGCTGAGTTGGTTTTTTAATACGACACAGTGTAGCCAGTGCATGTATGGCTGGGAAGGGGATTTTCCGAAAATAGGCCCGACAGTGAGCGTCTGGTGGGACTCCTGCAAGGATCCTTACTTCTCTGCCTTTTGAAGCCTGAAGATGGTCGGGGCCATACTGCCGTTCTCCCAAAGCAGCACCCATATCTCAGTCTGAACTCAAGTAAGCCAAAATAAGCACTTAAGAGGACATTTTCTGGCAAAGCAAACGAAAGAGGCCGCAGGAGAAGAAGGCTTCCCCACACTGTTAGCTAGGGTCTGCACGTACATCTTCCAGGACACTGCTTCATCAAAATTTGATCCATGAAGGGAAACAGCGCAGCTGTCATCGCCACGGGCACCAGATCTCAAAGATTGAGTTTTATCCTCATTAAGCACAGAGTAGTTTGCCGCACACCAACCAGCTACTGATTTCCTGACATGGCCAGCTGGCGTATGGCTGGTACTGTTTTCCAACTCATACGCATCTGAGGATGCCCTCATCAGTGCCGTGACATCATCCACGTACGTTAACTAGTGAATGGCTGGCCCCTCATCATCAGACTCACGAGCAAACGGTCGCAACACCGCTGCTGGAAGGTTATTGGTAAACACTATAAGAAATAGTGGTCCAAGAATCGAGCCCTGTCGAATCCCAGTCGTCAGGTCCCTGAAATCTGAGAATGTGTCATTGTAACGGACATTGCCTCCAGCCCAACAATCAAAGCTCCAGCTTTCAAAAAAGGCAAGAGACTCCGATCAAGGACGCAGTACCTGCTGAAGCTGCAGAAGAAGAAGGGGCAGGTTCACCCATGTATACTGATGATAATTATTTACCCAAGGCGATGAGGGAAATTTCGTTCAACACAAAATTTTTTACAACATTACGCACTTATTAAGGAGCTATGAGACCAATGGCGGAGGGGGGGGGGGGGCTACCGAGGTATACCCACTATTGAATGAAATCTGAAAACGAAGGATATGATACCTGTTATATGACCTTTGTAAACCATTTATCATTTTACTCACTGTGAGAAATTAAAACCCTCAGTTCTGATGTAACTCACCTCTAATTCTTCAGTTTTAGAGGCGTGTCAATGTTTTACTGAGGATGGAATGTAAATTAATTAAATCGATGAAACACTTCCGGGACTATAGCTAGCCAGGGTTTTATGAAAATCGTTACAACCATTTCAGAGATCCGTTGTACACTGACACACAATATTACAACTTTTGATCTAGTATTGTATAGGATAAAGTCAGGGCCGACCATGGGGGGGGGGGGGGAATCCCCGGGGCCCGGCCGCGGGCCCTATTTGTACGGTTATTGTGCAAACTCAAAATTTTTCTTTTATAAATGAGCTCAGTTACTTCCTTAATAAATAAGAGTAGAACAGTACATATAGTACTCCTGTTTATAAATTATAAAATTGGTGTGGGGAGAGGCCCGATGAGACATTATCCCCGGGGCCCTTCCCAGCTGTGGGCGGCCCTTGATAAAGTGTTAATTTAACTCTGACATAGGTAAGTAGGTAGATAGGTAAGTTTGGACTTAGAAATGTTGATTCAATAGCCAAACTAAAACTGAACTTTTCTCGCATGTTGAATGGACGTAATTAGGGTGATACGCTGTGAAAAATTAATCCGTCGCGAACTTTGAAAAGAGGTACCTACCTGCTGTATGCCAAGCGTTACTCTTTATATTTGAATTAAGCAGACGTCTCACCATACCACCCACTTTTAAGTACCTACACCTCCTTTTTTAAATAGGGTATTTAGTACCTAGTTATACTCTCTCAGTTTCTATTTCGTTGTTAGGGTAGATAGGTACTCAACACCAGTTGATATCGAAGATGAGTTGTTGTGGTTTATATCCGATAATTTGCTCCGTTTCTTACTTTATGGTTTCATTTTCAGCCTCTGGATAGGGATCAGCCGAATGGAAGGCCACAATGGAGGTTCACCGTTTTTGCTCAGGACGAAGGCGGCGAGGGTCTTGTGGGCTACGCCGACGTTCAGGTCAACCTCAAAGACATTAATGACAACGCACCCCTCTTCCCTCAAGGCGTCTATTTCGGAAATGTGACTGAAAACGGAACTGCTGGTAAGAACCAGGACCATTCAGGGCATTGCTCTATTCCCATTGTTGGATGTAAATGGTATATCGTTGAAAAAATGTAGGTATAAAAAAAATATAAACACCCCGAATTTTTGAAATCTGACAACTGATTCCACCAAGGCCGAGCCATGTAATCCATGGCTTACTGTAGGCCATAAATGTTTTGACATTACTAATGTTAATCAGTCGTGAAATGGGTAGATATTGCCTATGCTTCAAAGCGCTTGCTGAACACTCTACCTAATCGAAGTAGGTACCTATTCTAACGGTAGCCTTCCATTTCATGACGCTTGAACACCGCTTTCCAATCCTTGGAAACGAACTTTCATTCCGTTAAGTTTACGTGGCCTGGGTGATGTACTTCACAGATTTATTGACGTCAAGTGCTGATGCTTTGGGATATCCAACTTGAAATCATTTTATTCATGTCCCCATTGAGGTCTCTCCTTCTCCAAAGTACCTACCTACTGCATACTGCTATGACTGATTCTTAGTGGTTTTTTGAGTCGTTGCTGTTTCTTAACAGTGGACTATGTATTTTCCAAATATAGGTATGGTGGTGATGACTATGACGGCCGTTGACTACGATGATCCGTCTGAAGGGACCAATGCTCGCCTCGTCTATTCGATCGAAAAGAACGTCATTGAAGAAGAAACAGGATCTCCAATTTTCGAAATCGAATCTGACACTGGTGTCATTAAAACTGCCGTCTGTTGTCTCGACCGAGAACGTACTCCTGATTATTCTATACAAGTGGTCGCGATGGATGGCGGAGGGTTAAAAGGTAGGTATTTACCAGACGGCCAATTATTTAATAATAACAACTTCCTTTAGAAGTGATCTGTACGGGTTGCTCGAGACACAGGGTACTTGGGTGCATGCGTCTCAATTCCCGGAGGCACATTAACCATTTGGATGGAATGGTTTACACCTACTGTGCTACTACCCATAATATTATTGCTCCGTTGCTTGGCATAATCCAATGCTCAGGAGTTCAGTTAACTTGTTCATTATCCTTTCGATGTTGGTGTCTTGCAATATTGAAATGTGGAACTGATCTCCTGTGTATTGAATAAGTACGTAACATCGCAGGTTTGTGGAACGTAGGATGGTATCTTAGAGTTGATAATAATCGTCTATATTTATGTTCAGGGACTGGAACGGCGAGTATACGGGTCAAAGACATAAACGATATGCCGCCCATGTTCACGAAAGACGAATGGTTTACTGAGGTAGACGAAACTGACGGTGTCAACTTACCCGAGACTCCAATCCTCACCGTGACAGTACACGATGAGGATGAAACAAACAAATTCCAATATAAGGTATGCATCCCATCGTTCACTCTTACATCATGAATAATTAATTAATAGTTGAGCGGATTCATTGAGGTATTCGGCGAGCCATCAACCAGGGATCCCCAGCCACCCAACCGTCTGCCGGGTCCAAGGACCATGCTTTCCAGTCCTGTGAAATATCGAAACATTTGACCTGGGCAGTGTAGTGCCCTGCATTTATATTAATTTATCCCCTCTGCAAAACATTATGTTCATTCTCTATCATTGGCATTTTACAGGTCATTGAAAACAGTGGCTACGGGGCTGACAAATTCACAATGGTGAGAAATAATGACGGTACTGGATCGCTGAAAATCGTACAACCTTTGGACTACGAGGATCAACTTCAGAGTAACGGATTCCGTTTCCGGATACAAGTGAATGACAAGGTATTAAAATAGCTCACCAAAATAGGAAGAATATAGCGGTTTATTATTATTAATATTGGTTAAGTCCTAAGCATTAAGAGCTAGTTACTTCCAGCTTTGACTGTGTCGTGATGCATGTTTAGTAGGTATCTACTACGCAGTATCCTCCTCGAAACAACTTAGTTTCCGTGAACTAAATCTGATTTATGTTTTGCTATACGATTATTATGATAGGCTGAACCTAATAATAAGCTATAGTCCTAATATTATGATTAGGATGATAAATTATGATAGGTGAAACGATTTTTTTAAACCATGCAGGTCGTGGCTTAGCATCATGTGTTAGTGCTTACGTGCCTAGGTGTTTCAGTTCATCGTTATTATTTTAATATTGCTTAACTACCTCTCTCGTGCTACATTACTTTTAGGGTGAAGACAATGATAATGACAAATACCATGTAGCATATTCGTGGGTCGTTGTGAAGTTGAGGGATATAAATGATAATAAACCGCAGTTTGAGCGCCCCAACATTGAAGTGTCTGTTTACGAAAACGCCGAAGTTGGAAAACCACTAGAAACGTTCAAAGCGTCTGATCCTGATCAAGGTAACAAGCATGAATGCCTTACTTACCGTATTACTGTAGCTACTTACCGTACTCCACTTTCTATACTTTACGCTGGTACTGAGCCTACCTCACGCATAGCTCACTTACCTGTCTTGAATTTATTTCAGGTGGGAAAAGTAGAGTATCTTTCGCTATTGACAGATTATCAGATAGGAAGCGTCAGTTCCTGATAAGCCAAGAAGGCACTGTGACTATTCAAAGACAGCTTGATCGTGAAGACACACCTCGACACCAGGTACTTAGATGTTCTACTGAACGCAGCCATTTTGGAAACCGTGATAGGAATATTACTGGAAAACTCCAAAATCTTTTAGATTTGATGTGATTGATGTTTTGTCGTTAACTCGAGTATCCTTATGAATTTTACAGGTGAAAATATTGGCCATTGACGATGGCGTACCGCCCAAAACGGCGACGGCCACCCTGACCGTGATAGTTCAAGACATAAACGACAATGCGCCAATGTTCCTGAAAGAATATCGCCCAGTCCTTCCAGAACACGTGCCTCCTCGCAAAGTCGTTGAAGTTCTCGCGACTGACGATGACGATCGTTCGAAAAATAACGGCCCGCCCTTCACGTTCCGAATGGATCCAAACGCAGACGACATCATCAGGGCATCCTTCAAAGTTGAACATGATCAGAGTAAGTATGACTTTCATATCGATTGGTAACCAATAGAATAAGTAGTATTGGTATAGCTAACAGGAAGTATCGTGACTGTAAAAGATAGTTTAATACTAGGTAATCTACCAGTTTCATTCTTGGATGGTTTCTCTTAAAAATACCTTCTTAAGGGGATACCTATGTTGCGACATAAGTAGGTACTGGAAATTAGCAATTTTTTTTATTGGCTCATTTAGTGCTATAGGGTGTCAGGAACCAGAAAATACCTCAACAATAATTTTCTGCAGGTTGTAAGTGCCCGATTTCGAAATTTTCCTACAGTAGGTACCTAAGTTTCAAAGCGCGAAAATATCGGTTTTAGTCGGATCACATTTTTTGCTCTGTTTACTTGAATTATGATTAGATATCTGACGAAGATATAGAAAATGTAAGTTTATATACCTATCTAATTTAAATCACTACGTACCTACCTACTAATCACACCAACACACAAGAAGAAAAAGCGGTAAGAAAAAACGGTAAGGTTAGGTTAGGTAGCCACGTGCATGTTTTCAAGAAGAAGAAATAAAAAAGAAGCCGGAAGGCCTAAAAACCAATGGAGCAGGAGTAAAAGTAGCTACCTTCTCGTAGTTCCGACAGTTTGTCTCATCTAGGTGAAGTCATTCTCTAGTCTCGCGTAACTTCTCTTCGATGTTTTCTTAAACTAAATTTACAAAAGCTCTAGAATGTTTCTGATATTTTCTATCTGACAGTGACAATCTGGAAATAAGTTTTATAGACATGATTAAACTATGGCTTTCAACTAAAAACTTTTTTTTCTTTTTTTAAAATAAATAATTTTACATGGTTACATTCAACGTGCGATTCCTATTTTTACATGTTTTTGAACCTAATGTCGTTATAGTTTCCGAACTACTTGAGCTAAAAACTGAAATTTTACTGTGTATTATTGGTTACATATAGGTACTAAATATTCTAGTAGACTCATGCATGAAACTCCGATGGAAATCGATTTACGATTGTTCAAATTACACATCAAGTGGTATTTTTGGAAAAACAAATTTTAAATGTTTGTATGTGTTCTAAATGTTGAGATAAATGTAGGTAAAATTATGAATCTAGGTACCAGAATTTTTAGAGGACATAATGAGGAGTTCCTACCCACGACTTCTGTTTATATTACTTTGCCATTTTTAAATGAAAGTTGGATCCATTCTAAGAATTTGGATACCAACCGCACTCTCCTATAACGAATAGTTCTTTTTCTATACTATGAGCTTTCAAAGTTTCGGCAGCAAGTGACGTCATTGCACCCCCCCCCCGCCTGGGCGGGACCCCCTTGACCAGTGTGACGTCACTTGTTGCCGAAACTTTGAAAGCTCGTAGAAAAAACTGTTAATTGTAAGAGAGTGCGGTTGGCCTCAAAATTCTTAGAATGGAACCTACTTTCATTCAAAAATATAAACAGAAGTCATGGGTACTCCTCATTATCTACAAAATGGCGCCAGTTTCAGCTAAATACAATGATCAAACCGAAATTATAACGACACTTCGGTATTGCGTATAAATATCGAATAAAAATTCGCTACCATCTTGGAATTTGAAGGGGGTAAAAAATTGTTCCATTTTTCCTCGTTTTTAGGTTGAGAAAACGGGGGGAAATAGTTTGGAATGCCTACCTAGAATGAAAAATAACAATTTTAGCATTTTTTTCAATACCTTATCCTCTTTTTGAAGAAAAATCGGCGCACTCTGGGGTTTTTCACAATCCGTTTCCCCCACTCTTTCAGCTTGACGCTCACTGCTCCGTATCTTCTTCTTCCCGTGATCTCTCTTTCCGTTTAGTGGTAAATTTTGGCATTGACGTAGCTTCCAGGGCTTCGTTGATATGAAGCGTCTCTTATGATAGGTATTAGCAATGTTACACTGTGACACCACCAATTTCTTCCTTCATAATTCCTAACTAAAAATATTTTCCATAAACTTTCAGTCATTCTTACTTATCCACCTTTATATTTCTGCAAACGGTTGGTGAACTATTTCCTTCATGTTTTCAGAGGGGGCAAATGGAGACGGTATGGCGGTGGTATACTCGCAAAGGTCTTTCGATCGGGAGCAACAAAAGGAGTATTCTATTCCTATCGTAATCAAAGACAGTGGCAACCCAGCCATGTCGGCGACCAGTACGCTTACCGTGGTAATTGGGGACGTCAACGACAACAAGATGCAGCCTGGTTCCAAGGATATTTTCGTATACAACTATATGGTAAGGACTTATCACCTCCTGGGTATACTCGAGAGTATTCAAAAATGTTTTCTGTGAGTATATATTTATGATTTTTACAATCTGTGATCTAGGGCCAGTCGCCAGATACCGAGATCGGACGAGTGAACGTTTACGATCTGGATGACTGGGATCTCCCTGACAAGAAATTCTATTGGGAATCGGCCGAACACCCCAGATTCAAGTTGAATGAAGACACCGGAATGATTACCATGAGGCACGGAACGAGGGAAGGCAAATACCACCTGAAATTTAAAGTTTATGACAGGTAAATAATTTTGTCACAAAATAGCATCGCTTTAAAACATTGCTTACGATTCATCTTTTGTTCATTCACAGCAGGATGCATATTTAAAGACAGTTCGAGAAAAACTTTGTTCAGTTCGTGAAATTGAACCTCGTGAAATATTATCGATCGATGTTTTACAAGAAAGTCTTGCTCCTAAATTAAAAAGTTTCTCGACTGAAGTTAGTCAGAATGACTGGGTTCCTCATAGATGCCATCTGTTGAATTTCTGCCCAGAGAAATGACAACGTTTTTAATTAAAAAAATTATTTCGCTCGTTGATTCGGATAAAGTTTCCCTTACGATGGCGAGCAGCATCTAAATTAAGTTAGTTCTTAAAACTACTTACTCTTTGATAAAATCGTCAACAATTAATGTGCTGGTGACAAAGTGAACTGAATGTTTCGGACTAGTAACCAAATAAGGCTGTTGTCGCTTTTGGTTTATTATTTTCAATAATGAACCTTTGGAATCGAGCATAAAGAAGAACAAATGTTTAACCCCTCAAAATTTGATGGTTTCCATTTCATGGTACGAACGTAGAATCCGAAAATGGAATAAGAAAATTTCTGTCCGTCCGCCGTAAGTAGGTATGTACTTAATTTTTCTTAGTTACCATGAACCAAAATGGATGAAATTTGGTTCGGAAGTCCCATTTGGTGTCTACTTGATCTGCGAAGTTCGGCGTTACTGTAAGTCATTTCTAAAGGGTGAAAAATAGGAGGTTGAATTGTCCAGAAGGCCGTTGTTCCGATTTGTTGACGTTTTTAAATTGCTCGAACTTGTGAATTTTTTGAGGCCACCCGGAGCATCGTACGTCCAGCCGTTCGTCCACAGTAAGTTCCCGAAGTTTCCACCGAGAAGCTTCGTCAGCATGATCGTGAATGACGCGGTATAGGTACATCCAGCGCACATGTCAGGGAACATCTGATTACAATCACGCATGGCTGTATGAACCCGAGTTCCGTGATATTATTTCATTTGAAGAATGATGGTTATTTTTGGATTTTGTTGATAGGTTGGTACTTGTGTAACTTGAACATGAGTATTTATGCTACATGAATAGCATTTATGCTACAGGAATTCTTTGTATCCCCCGCTTATTTATGAAGCTGTAATTGCTCCGCTGGCTCGACTTTTGTAACTTGAACATGAGTATTTATGCTACATGAATAGCATTTATGCTACACGAATTCTTTGTATTCCCCGCTTATTTAAGAAGCTTTAATTGCTCCGCTGGGTCCAGTACTCGATTTAGGGAATTCTTGGGGTAGGTATTGACCACAGAAAACAGTACGCAAAAGGGGCATCTATACAGGTAAAAATAAACCGTTGTGTAATAATTTGCAGCGTTTTTCACACGGATCCAGACTTTCCTAGACATTCGAATGAATACTAATGGTAAAATTGGATACCTATATATGCCACTACATAAAGCACTGCTACATGTCCAGTACATAATGTACTTACCAATTTTATTTATTTAAATTTTGAAGCAAAACCCTATCAGGAGTAGGTAGGTTCTTACGGAGTTCAAATTCAGTTTTAACCGTTAACATGTAGTCCGAACCGAAACATTCATGCCGAAATATTGTGAATTTCAGGAAACACACACAAACTGATATTCCTGCAAACGTGACTGTGACAGTCGAAGAAATACCTCATGAGGCCGTTGTCAAATCTGGATCGATTAGAGTAGCAGGAATTACAGATGAAGATTTCATTAGGATATGGAACTACCGAGTAAGTTTATAATATGTTTAGCAGTTAATCATGTGTTATTTATTATCTGCACAGATTTTAAGAAGGAATTCGTCGATTTATTTATTTTTAACCATGTAAATTTAATTTTCTATCAGACGGTTGTGAAAAGCAAACTGGAACGACTGAGAGACAAGTTGGCTGACATCCTGAACACAGATCGAGATCACGTTGACATTTTCAGTGTACAACAACGCAGGCGATACCCACCGCAGACAGATATCAGATTCTCTGCGCATGGTTCCCCTTATTTCAAGCCAGTCAAGCTCAATGGTCTTGTGCTCAAACATAGGGAAGAGGTAAGACGCGTTTCAATAAAAAATGACTGGCTACTCCTATAAAAAAATTTGTAGATGATGCTGATATTTTCCTCCGTTTTTCCCCCTGCAGATTGAGAAGGACGTTGGAATAAATATCACAATGGCAGGTATTGACGAATGCCTATACGAGAACCAGAATTGCGAAGGGTCGTGTACGAATGTTCTGGACATTTCGAATTTACCTTATATGGTAAACGCCAATAAAACAGCGCTTGTGGGTGTTCGAGTGGACGTCATCGCCGAGTGCACCTGCGGTGCAAGGAATTTCACGAAAGGGGAATCTTGCAGGACGTCTCCGTGTCTCAATGGCGGTCGCTGCGTGGAAGGAAGATACGGCCTAAGGTAAAAAACCCCTAAATAGGAACAGTTTTTTTTCTTGAAACTTTCAGTCTACCATCAATTTCTTTTTTTAGTCTTGTCCCTCTTCCAATTCTCTATAAGAAACGATATCCACCATAGTTGAAAATGTTACACGTAGGTAATTTTATATATTTTTTTAAAAGGCGTTCCTATTAATTTATGTTAAGTTTTTTTAGCGTTTTTATTTTATTTTATTTTATTAAGTAAATTGGAACGCAAAAGGACTTGAAAAAAAATTGTGTTTGGTTGGCCCAAGTGGCCTTATGGACGCAACGCCCCTGCTTATAATGTTGAGCCATAAATATCACAGACGAACACATATCAAATAAGTAAATCATTTCAAGGTTTTCATTCCCAATCAGAGAACAACTTAGAACTAGTTTTGATGAGAATAATTTATTCGAATAAAATATCACAGCTAAAATATTATCGATGTACACCTCAAGATATGGTTTGATTATACTTATGACTAAATCTACATAATTAAACGTTGTAAACTCCGCGTGCTTTACATTCAGCAGACCTAATACGTCTCAGTTCTCCTTCTTGAGGTAGGATACAGGTGGCAGCAAGATACAGCTAGGTGGAAAACCTGACCATATTGAGATTTATATTCCTACCTGCATTCTATGTTAGGTATTTCTTCCTTAAAATGTCTTTCTCCATAGTTCGGAGGACCTAGGTTGAGTAATATGAACCCGTGGGATAAACTCCACCACCCTTCCCCCGAGGTGAAGCTGTGCAGAACCTAACCTAGACCATCAGAAATGCATACCTACCTACTTACTAATGTTCTGGTCTTGATTTTTCTGAATAGCTGTAACTGCCCCAATGGTTACAACGGACCCCGATGCCAGCAGTTATCTCGGTCTTTCCGGGGCAACGGATGGGCTTGGTATCCAGCTTTGGAGATGTGCGACAATTCCCATCTCTCACTCGAGTTCATCACACGAAGGCCTGACGGCCAGTTGTTGTACAATGGGCCCATCGTTCCTCCAGAACCTGAAGAGGTTATGGTGTCAGGTACTTGATTAAAACTACCAATGTATTCACCTACCTCAACTAACATTGTACACCGTAATTATATAACGTAGATTCATGATCTTTTCTATTCACACCCCCATTTGTATTATTTATAATGTCAATTAAACAATACTACGATTACGTACTTATGACTTTTTCTGCTTAGATTTCGTATCAGTTGAGCTGGACCGAGGCTACCCTCGACTTCTTTTGGATTTCGGGTCAGGAACATTAGAGCTGAAGGTTAAAACGAAGAAAACCCTGGATGACGGCGAGTGGCACAGGCTGGACATTTTCTGGGACACTGAGAACGTCAGGTTGATCGTAGACTTCTGTAAATCGGCCGAAATTTCCGAGCTGGAGGACGGAACACCGCCGGAATTCGACGATTCGTCGTGTCAGGCCAGAGGAACGATTCCGCCTTTTAACGAATACCTAAACGTGAACACGCCTCTTCAAATCGGCGGAAGGTAAGATTAATTCAAGAAGCTAAGCTATGAGCTCAAATTAAATTCAGTGGAATCATATTTGTGTAGCCTTAGCTTCTGAAGTAAGTAACACTTGTGACACTCATGGTACAGTTACTCGAGGATCTAGAGATAGAAATATGATCAGGAATCGTTAACCAAGGAAAGATACAGAATGGAGAGGAAAAGTAACACTCAAACTGAAATTTCCAGTAATTAATTTACGGACATGATTTTAATATCATTTGTTATGCTATATCTACGTCCGTTCGGTACGACTCAATTAGTTCGGGTGTTTTAAAAATATTTAATAAGTAAACTTGTTCGGTTACAGATACGTTGAAGATTTCGATCCCACTCATTACCACTGGCAATCGATGCCGTATGGCAAAGGGTTTGACGGTTGCATAAGAAATATTTTCCATAACAGTAAGGTATGTCAGATCCATCTGATGAATTTCGTTAAATAATAGGTACTATATTCAATTGTTTCTGATGTTTGTGTTGTCTGGCAGTTGTATGACTTGGCACATCCCGGGTTGTCACGGAATTCCGTGGCTGGATGCCCACAGACTGAAGAAGTGTGCAATAGTCAAGAATCAACTTTCCGGTGAGTTTTGATTGAAATACTCGTATATTAGACCAGGCAAACTGGACAAAAAAAAGCTGCAAAGTCCTTGTCACATGAGTTTATTATTCTACTGGACATACCTACAGAAATGCTTGGTGTTCATTTATTGTTTTTTTTCATGTGCAATAATTGAAATAGCTATTTGTGATAGTTACCACCAATTTTCACCCCCAGAAACTGAATAAGGCTCCTATTTTTGACAAATGATCTTTGATCATTAATAATGCCATAATTGTCTTCAGTCTCCTGTTAGTACTACTTTTAGTGTTATTATACAAATTTATGGCGATTTCAGACAATTTCCCAGGTTTTTGACTCATACAAAATTAATTTTGGGAGCTGAAACTTCGTTAGAACCTCAATTTTCCACTTTGGTCAATATCATTTTGGTCATCATAATTATTTGGTCTCCTCGCCCTAAAAACGTAGAAAAGGGTACCTCACAAGCCGACGTTTACAAAGACTTTAAAAATACCTAATTTTGCATAAATGTTTCACCCATAACACCCCTGGGTGTTTTCTGATCGGACTGCCGAGATAGGGGATACAACGTCGGCCCAGTTGAAGCCTGTGTGCGAAAGGACCACGATTTTAGACCAAAATATAAAGTAAATTTAAGACTGAAACTTTGTTAGAACCTCAGTTCTTCGCTCGTTTGTCAAAATTCGGTCTCCTCGCCCAAAAAACGTGGAAACGATGTTTGAAAAGCTCATGTTACTAGAACACCATAAAACCCCTATTTTCACACCAATTTTTCACCCATAACACCCTTGGGTATATTCCGATCGGGCTGCAAAGTATCGGGACACAACTAGGGTCCAAATCGAGCCTGTGTGCGATAGAACGAATTTTAGACCGAAAACAAAGGTAGATTATGGATGATACGGTGTACGTTAGACGGACATTTTTGGAATCTACGCACCTTGAAACGCAAAAGAAAAATTTTGAGGGGGTGTTCACAAAATTGTTTACTGAGGGAATACATAGGTTATTATTCACTGAATAATAAACCAAAAGGTCGTGCCTGCAAATAAATCGTGTAAACCTGGAAATGATCTTCAACCACTTTTCCAAATAAAAGTAATATGAGATTGTGACGGTTTCTGAGGTCAGCTAAACTTCCGGGAGCCAAAAAACAGCGAAATGTCGGCACTTTTTCAGTTTTTTGCTTATAAACCAGCTAAATAGTTTAGCTTCCTCGTACCAAAATTAAATGACATTAAATCCTGCGCAGAACGACTCCCCTACATAAGATTTGGTTTACCAGTTGGTCGGAATCGTCAGTCAAAAAATATGCAATTTTTTTCATTTTGACAGGAAAGTGTGTTGTGCTCAGTTTCACACGCCTGTAACTAAATCGCGGTTATTCCAAATTTAAAAAGTTATATAATATGTAACGAAAGTTGTAGAGCATCAAATTTTTTTTAATCCCCTATTTTTTTAATCAACATAATGCAGTTTAAAATTTTAATTGAAAACTTACAATTTTAGAATTGTATATTTTGATGAAAATAGCGATGCTTTGGGCGCATAATTTTTCGCTGTACAACTTGAGTGATATGAAATTTTTAACTTGAAATAACCGGTTTTTTTAGTTACCTACCTACAGGCGTGTGATGTATAAGCCAAAAACTGAAAAAAAGTGCCCAAGTCTCCCTAAAGTTTAGCTCACCTCAGAAACCGTAAAAAACACATATGGCACTCTATTTGGAATGCCCAAAGTGGTTCAAAATCATTTCCAGCTCTACCGATTTTGTTGCAGGCGAACCTACTGTCAGTAACTTCTTACTGACTTCGTCTGTGTCGTGACCTACTTAACTTTTTTGGGAATGAGTTTTGGAATAACTCCCACAACTAAAATAAATCAACTTATTTTCTAACATCCGATGTTTCAGATGTTGGGAGCATGGCACGTGTATAGGGAGCTTCACAGAAGCCAAGTGCCAGTGCCTTCCCGGATTTTCTGGACCTAGCTGTACAGTCCCTACGGTCCCCGCTACTTTCAAGCCTCAGTCCTATGTAAAATACGCCCTTTCCTTCGAACCAGATAGGTAAGAACTTGAAAACCATTTCAAAACGTTGGATCATTTGAGTATTACCTACTAATACTAGTAACTATAATAATTCATTCACAGAGGTAGGTATCTGAGGCAGACATTTATATAGTTTCCATAATCAAAATGTGCTTTAGAAAGATGATGAATAAAAATCATGAATATAATTATGTCACTGTAGGTTCTCGACTCAACTTCAGCTTAGATTCAGAACGAGAGAAGAACACGGAGAGCTGTTCAGAGCTAGTGACCAGCACAACCGAGAATATGCCATACTTGAGGTGGGGTAATTTTAGACAACCCATATAAATTAATTATAAAGTCAGTTAATCGTATTTTCAATGATTTAACATGTATAATTTAATAATAATAAACTTAAGTACTAATTGCTAGTTTTTAAGTTTAAAGTTATTAGGTTTGTTCACACTGGCTTTTTCTGACGGTTAGCTGACTCCAAGAAAACCGTAAGAAACCATCCGTGATCCAATGCCATCTTGAAACGTTTCAGAAGGGTTTGATAATGGTTGGGAATCGAGAAGGCAGTGTATGGCCAGTTCTCGTCTGCCCAATTTTCAGTGGACTGGAATGAGAATCACTGCAAAGGCTCCCGGGCCGGGAAAACTATGTGCTCCCATAACTCACAACTAAATCACCATTTTCCTTCCCATTTTTACAGAATTAGGACTGTCTGCGAGCATGCAGGTGTGGTTAAACATTTTTGTGATTTAAGCCATCCCAACTGGGACGTTGTTCGTCTACCTATTTTCTCATCCCTGATGAGAGAATCATAATTTGATAGGAAAGACAGGTTATTGTTAATGTCAGTAATTTTTCTGTGATTCAGGGAAGTCAGGTATCAGCTTGTAGGACAATACTTTGACGAGCTTGTATACAGATATTTCGCTTTTATTTGCCTCCTGACGCTGAATCCCAACGCTCTACCCAACGTTGTTCTTTGAACACCTCACACCGTGGCAGATGAACGACGTGCAGGGAATTTAGTTTTGGATAAATTTCCGTGTTGCAACTGATCTAAAAAATAGGAAAACGTTTGGGTGGGGAGATTGAAAATATTTGTTTTAAAAAAAGCTTGAAAAGATTAACACACGTTTGTGGCGCGCATGACTTCACTTGATTTGCATGCCCATATCTTTGATGGGAAAAGAGAGTGTCGGCGATAGTTGTTATGGAAATACTCTACAACTCTTGAGCCTTGGGTAGGTCGGGTTTGTCCAGGACCCATTCGCAGAAAACATCCCCAACTTCGTGCGGATGACAGTATGTAAATGAAACCCAGAAACCCAATGGAGCCATTTGCTTGCTTCACCCATTTCTTGTTTGTAATCGGATGTTATCCCAAGGCGTTGTATTATTCTATAAGTACCTGTAATTTAGATTTTAAAGTTTATATTTGTAATTAACTGTAACTTTATTTGTAAGCTTGTTATTTTAGCGAATTTTCGAAGAAAAGACGCTATTGCAATGGCCTCAAAATATTATTAAACAAAACTAAAAACAAACTTGAATTCCCCACGGAAAACAATGAGGCATCCTCTTGCTCCGCTCTGTAACCAACTCGTCCGATTATCACTCATCACCAATAAGAGGGGCAGCGGAGATAATGATCTGCATTATCGGCAATATCTCCTATGGAAGCGCCAGATAAAAGTTCAGAGGTCCGAATGTGACCGAGTGGACTTTATTTAACTTCGCAGCCGCCCCTCCGAAGCCCAACCTAGGTCGCCCACTGCAAACAACCCAACGCCTTTTTGATAGTCAGATGGTCTCTGAAAACAAACTATTTTAGATATTTATTGATAGAATGATGACTTGATAATGTAGGTAAGTAGTTGGTACTCGTCGTCCTGAACCAGTAAAAATATCTAGTACTGAAGTTCACGAATGATCTGGCTCATGGTTGGGGAATGTATGAAACCCACAGAGAGTGTACTCATATTTCCAACTAACCGCTACGTCTGGTGTCAGTGTGCGGACGCGGGCACCGATACAAGCTTTGAAAAGCTTGCAAGTGCTTATACCTGACCAGCGATTAGCTCTTCGCCTCTGATTATAATATGACATGATAATGATAATAACAGGATATGTACCCTATGAGGTCAAATCCAGGGTTATAAAAGATGTTTGTACAGGTTTCTCCCAGATGGCATTGGATCTGGGAAAATGTTGTACAGTTGTGGACATTTCAAGGGTATTGCTTACAGAGCAGCGAAGCAATACCGAATACAGAAGAATTTTCCCCACGAAAAATATTACAGCGTAGTGCCAATTTGTACATCACGTTCTTCTCATATTCATTTCCAGATTAAAGATAGTAAGCTGCATTTTAGATACAACCTGAACAGTTTACGAACAGAAGAAAGGGATATTTGGCTCAGTGCTATTACTGTCGATGACGGGCAGTGGCATGTAGCTAAAGTGAGTGATTTCTATTTGATCGTACATATTTTCTGATAATTTATTTCAATTGATAGTTGATATCAATTCATGTTCGTTGTAGCTTAATTTTCGTTGAACCACGCATTCGAAATTTTCGCTTATTTGTTTAGGTTTCAAGGTATGGTTCAGCAGCAATGCTTGAACTGGATGGAGGGGAAGGTCGACGGTACAATGAGTCATTCACTTTTGAAGGTCATCAGTGGATCATAGTCGACAAACAGGAAGGGGTTTACGCTGGCGGCAAAGCAGAGTACACTGGGGTCAGAACCTTTGAAGTTTATGCAGACTATCAGAAAGGTGAAACCATTGTTACTGAATTGCTGAAATAACGAAAACCCACGTATTTTTGTATTCAATTTTCTGTTCGAAAGTGATGTAGTGCTACCTATTTTTGGTTTGCAATGGTAATTCGTAGTTATTTTGTTAAATATTCGTAAAGATTTGATGATTTCACTGTTGGATACTTGGCAGATATTATCCATGACAGGTAGGTATTATCCATGTATCCATGATATCGTTCAAGTGTATCGTCAAAGATAACACTTTCGGAGCGTTGTTACAAGTGGATATAAATTTTTAAAAGTTTTAACATAGTTGTGGCGTTAAAACCCAGCAAATTTTACAAGCAAACTGCAGCATGGAGGAAGAATTCTACTTTGTGACACCTACAGGACAGTCGGTTATTTTGGAAACCATGTAAATATAAATTATTTCTCCCAACTTACTGGAATTTGCTCATAGTTAACAGGATGAAAACCGATTCGAGGGAAAAATAAGCCAATTTCCGATGGGTTCTCCTCATCTGACTAAGTAAAAAAAAATACATCAAGTACCTATGTATTAAAGTACTGATTTAAACAAAATGTAGTTGAGTAAAAATAGTTTCTGTTTAAAGAGGGCCATCACCTGGTTTTATTCAAATGGACAATGAAATAATGGACGATGAAATAAACCAAAAGGTGCCAGAGGTAAAGGTGGAGATAAGACCTATTGGTCATAAGGTTATTGATACGTTATAACGCTATTTTTCATGTGTCCACCCACATCCATGGTACTATGGACCCTAGATAAAACAAGACCATAATCTCCCGTAATAACAGGTAATTGAGTGGGGCCACCAATTTTACAACAACCAGTAGCGTGTGCTGGTGTCTGCCTCTGCCACTGCTTCAGGACGATTTTACCTCTTGTTTTTGATGTCACTTGCTGTATTTTCTACTACTTTCTTTCTTTTTCCGAAGAAGTTGTCGCTTTCTAAAGTTAAAAGTCCGAGCACAGTTTCAGAGATGAGAATTCCACAATTTCTGATGAAAAACCGAGGTCCACTCCTCTACCAGTATAAATTAATAATAAAATTGTAAGTCGTTTCATTATTATTATTTTTTCTTCTTCTAACCTGCAGGTTATTACCGACCAGATGCTCATTTCCTCGGTATAACTTATTCATAACTGGACATCCTCCAGCTATCATCCTATCCTAGTGATGAGTAACTACTAAATAATGGGAGAAGTAGAGAAATGTGCATATATATAGCCTAGTAGAAAATGGCACTGTCCAACTTTTCCTTGTTGTGGCTATTTCTTAGCAAATGTAAAGTACTTTTCTTTGGTAATGTCTTACAGTACATTTCAACTTGGGAGAATTTCGGTCAAAAATAAGGTTATCTGGATACTTGAACATTATCGTTAACGAAAACCACAATTAACTGCGATAGCTCTTTAGGGTATTCCCTAAAGAGCAACACACAAGACTCATGAACACGAAGTGGCGAACTCTCTTTGAACCAACTTATTCAGACAATTCCTTTGCAACAATAGATGGAGGAGAAATATTAATAATGACAAACAAACAAGAAGACACTATCTGGAGAAGACAGTACGATTCTTACTACCAGTTTCACAACTTGCATATTTGGTAATATTCAATATAAATGTTTATTCTTTATTGCAGGATGTTTGGATGACATTCGCTTAGAAGGCAAATCGCTACCTCTACCGCCAACTATGAATGGAACCCAATGGGGTCAAGCAACGATGACGAGAAACCTGGAGCGCAACTGCCCTTCAAACAAACCTTGCTCAAATGTGATCTGCCCTGAACCTTTCGAGTGTGTCGACCTATGGAACGAATATGAGTGCACGTAAGGCCCTTTCAGTAGAAATCTACTTAATTTTAGCCACCAAAAATTGAATATTTGTTGGTTTTTTTAGTGGAGATTCAGTTTGAAATCGCCTGAGAAAATGGAGGTTTGCGCTCAAATTTCAAAGAGATAAATGCGGATTTCAAGTATTTCAGTTTGAAACAGTAATTTTTTTGAAAGTTTGAGTCAACATTCATTGAATGATCAAATGCCTTCGAAGATTTCCTCTCGACCTAAAATAAACGTCGTGTTTAAAATTGGTTGTGTATAACAGACCAGTCAAAACATGTTGGTCATTCTGTTACTTGGAAAATACTGTTAAAATCAATTAGCAACTCATTTTCGATTGCCAAATTATCCCAGGAAATATAAATACCTGCTAAAACGACTCATAATCCCAACTTTCAATTAAATCTTCTATTTCGTGAATAGTTGTGGCGAAGGGAGGATCGTCTCCCCAGATGGTAAAGGCTGTGCGGACAAGAATGAATGTCTGGATTCACCTTGTCGGAACGGTGGGAGGTGCATCAACCACGATCCTCGTCTGAGGTACCGCTGCGAATGCATCGACGGTTTTCAAGGAGAAAACTGCGAACTGGTGCAGGAAGGACAAACGCTCAAATTGGGAATGGGAGCATTGGCTGCCATTCTCGTCTGTCTTCTCATCATCCTTAGTAATTAATCAGTTCATCATGTTTGTTTGTTGTTTTTTCCCGCTGCTCGCATCATCTTTTTTTATAGCAGCCTCAGTAGTTTATTGGTCACAAGCCTCGAGCCTGTTCAGCAGCTGGTTGGCTGAATGGACTGTGTGTGAAAACAAAATGTTGTTGCCACAATGTATGCATGCATGTAGTCACCATTATTAGACAACCCAATACTTTTCCACGAGACGTCCCATTCTGTGGTACGGGGCTGCCATATTTCTATCGCGAGTTCCAAGGCAGATTGAACAGCTGGTCATCCATCCCTTCGTGTTCTACACAGAATCTCCATTTACTCTTCATCGTGCTTCTTTCATTGGTGTAGTAGTACTTGGCTGCCTGCAAATTGGTTTCTCTTGGTTCAATTTGGACTTAGTTCCGCGCTGTGTCGACGATTGATATTTTACCGAATCTTCGAAGAAAATAAGCTGTTGCAATAAGTAGGTCCAAAATTCAATAGAAGACAATATACGTAGACTTTCCGCATTTTTTCTCGATTATCTTCCATTTCAGTGCATTCTGAATCCAGTCCTAGTTGTTGCTTTTTTAAAATATGTACCTATAGGTGTTAACCTATGTAAAAATAACGTGGGTCACATTTGAGTTTTGGGGCGTCAAAAATCGCTGAAAATTCGCAGATTGCTAAAATTGCCAAAAATTAGTAAATTCACCCGTCCATTGGTGAATTGAGACAGAAAAAGACTATTTCAATAACCAGAAATATTTGGTCACAAAAAAGATACTCAACTGAGTTTTTTTGGCTCAAAAATCGAAAATTATACTAATCCACAAAATTGTGGTTTAGAATGGGGACTTCGGAAAGAGACTATTTCAGTAGCCAAAATATTCTTCTTGAAAAAGTGGGTCAAATGTGTACAGTGTAATAAGTGAACAATATTGTCAAAATTCCATAGTTTTGGTAGGTAGAAGTGGTACAGAATATGTTGGTCTCAATAGTGATAGTGGAGCTGGAGGCAGACTGAAGACAACCATTCATCAATCCACCCATCCCACTGGCCCCCATTGCTCATTCAGTCATATGGTCTGCCTTACTGGGACTTTCTTCCATCATAATTAAATGTTTATTTTATAATTTTCAGTTATTGATGTTTAACATGTTCAGCATTACTTTACCCATTTGTTTAATAAATTTATTTCGTACAAATTTTTGTTAGAAGTCAATTTTTCTACATTTTTGTTAATTTTTTTAGTTGTTTTCATTGATGTAGAATTATCCAAACCCCTCGATGATGGTCATTGTAGTATCAGGTGAGCCGTCCCTTTGTAAGCACTTGGAGTTAACTTTGTCGTGATGTCCAGTTGCCCTTCTTGGATGATACTCCGAGGCGTCGAATGCGTGAACATCAACGAGTGTGATTTCACTGAGTGCATGAATGGCGGGACGTGCATAGACCTGGAAGACGAGAGGAGGTTCTCCTGCGTATGTCCCTCAACACACACAGGGCCCAACTGCGACATTCCACAGGCTGGAGTCATCCACGCTTCTTCACAGTTCATCATCAGCTTCCTGACTTGTCTGATCCTCCTTATCCGTAAGTATGATAGCCTTGATCGAGAACTCAACGTCAAAAAATTAAGGTGAATGGTGAAGCAACTGACCCAACTCTGTCATCCATTATATTCACAACACACTAATCCATTGGTCGAGTCTTTTGGTCCAGGACGATAATCTTTGATTATGATGTAACGAGGTAAATCACAATATAACTTTCACCCGCATGTTTGTAGTGTGGAATGCTGTAGAACATTATTTCAATCTTACACGACATTACCACAAGTTGTGAATCGTTTCTTTGGTGCTAAATAAAATAAGCATGCCCAAGAAAAGTGCTAAAAAGTAGGTACCTCTAGGTAGGTAATGATAGTACGGCTGCTTGATCTGTACTGCAGCATGTCAGTGGATCTTCATTTTATAGTATATTGCGTTGATCATTATTGTTCTTCTGCACTAGGTACTAAAAAAGGTCAATTTGTTATAATTTCATGGAAATCTGCATGCATCATTTCAAGTTGAAGGCGATCAAAAGTAAACGTTTTTATAGGTAGCCTCAACATGTTATATTCAATAATTAAACAAAGAAAGATTAGGGGTTTAGTATAAATGTTTTTATTATTATTTTTTAAACCCTAACTACATTGTATGAGTTATGTACGCAACAGTCCACGTTTTAAACTGAAGCACAGTAGTGAAAATTCACCTACCTACTTAATTCGTGATGTGCCCCAACATAGTTTGAGGAGTTGAGGGGATGTCAGACTTATTTTCTTTTGGGGAAACCAGCTCCAAATAGAGACTGTGTTGTAGATTTGATACCACCAGAAAATCAGTTTCAAAATCGATGTAATCATTTGGAAAGATATTTATTATACTCTATAAAAAGCAGAGTCTCTCTGATTAAACAATAATTTGTCATTATTGTTGAATCCATGTTAGGGGGGGGGGGGGGGGGGTTGATGTTGGCTCCAGTGCACGTGGAGACTGTTGGCTCACAGGTCAGAACGGCCACCCCTGATTGCTCAATCCGTACCTTCCATTTGTTAGAATATAGTTACCTCTATTTGGTAAATTCTAATAGAGAAGGCTACTGAAGCTAACAGTATCAATCCATCATGTTCACAGTCCTGGTATTAGTGTTTGTCGTATACAACCGAAGGCGCGAGGCCCACATCAAGTACCCTGGCCCCGATGATGACGTCAGGGAGAATATCATCAACTACGACGATGAAGGTGGCGGTGAGGACGATATGACGGCCTTTGACATCACCCCACTGCAGATACCAGTGGGCGGCCCTCATCCACAAGTGAAATTACCATGTAGGTTTGGCCATATGTCTGGTTATTATTGTTTCAACAATTTGTAATAAATATTTATAATACAACGGTTGCAATCTTGTCGGGTTTTCTTTCTTAGATCCAAGTATGAGCGAGCCTAATGTAGGATTATTCATTGAGGAGCACAAGAAACGAGCTGATGCTGATCCCAACGCCCCACCTTTTGATGATCTCCGCAACTACGCTTATGAGGGTGGTGGTTCCACAGCAGGATCTTTGTCTTCTTTGGCTTCAGGTAAATTTTTCCACGGTTGCTCACAATTATTATAAAAGGCGCCTTTTTTCCTAGAATGGCTTTCCCTCGAAGAATTCCTAGCCTTATTTGAGATAGTGTAATTCCCATAGCACAAATAGGAATGGGCAGTATTTTTTTTTTTTTTAAATCTTTCAAACTGTGGGTCTACCGGAGAGATTTTCAAAAAGATGCTGTATGATGGGTCGAAAATGAACGGAAGTGGCTGAAAACGGAGAAGGAAAAAACGTGTGACGTCATCTGGTTTGTATTGCCCTCTCACTCCCGTATGTGGGGTCCGAGTGAGAGGCAGATACATACCAGATGACGCCATACGTTTTTTCTTTAGCTTATTCCCGCCAAACTAGTCGGATTTGGGGGCTAAACATTTCGAAGGTGCTCCGACTATTGAGATCAAAAGTAATCGAAGGCTTTCAGTGATTTTGGTTTATTATTTTCAATAATGAACCTTTTGGAATCGAGCATGAAAAAAAAAAAAATTAACCCCCCCCTCAAAATTTGATGGTTTCCGTTTCAAGGTAGGTATATGTAGAATCCGAAAATGCAATAAAAAAAATTTCTGTCCGTACTTCGCACTTTTCTTAGTTACCATGAACCAAAATTCACGAAATTTGGTGTGTAGGTCCCATTGGTCCTCGAAGCTCGGCGTTACTGTCAGTCATCCCTAAGGGGTGAAAAATAGGGGTTGAAATCTCCAGGACGCCGTTATCTCGCACTTTTTTAACGGTTTTAAATAGTTCTCGAACTTGGGAGTTTTTTAGGACAACCCGGAGCATTGTAAGTCCAACCGTTAGTTCACAGTAAGGCCCAGAAGTTTACACCGACAGACATTTTCAACAGGATGGTGAATGAAATTGTATACATTCAGCCCAAATATCATCACTAGGGACGCGCTAACAATCCGGAATTGGCCCGAGATCATCATCACCAGGGAGCACCTGATTATAATCACGGATGGCTGTATAAGTCGAGTTGGTTGTTCTGTGATATTATTTCATTTGAAAAATGATGGCTCTTTTGGAGTTTGTTGATAGTTAGTGAAGCTTGAACAAACGTTGAAGTATTATTGATGGGTAAATTATTACACAACGGTAAATTATTACACGACGGTTCATTATACCATCTACGTAGAAGGGGCTGGAGTTTGTTGGTAGGTTACTTTTGCAACTTGAACAACCGTTGAAGTATTACTGATGGGCAAATTATTACACAACGGTACATTATTACTCAAAGGTAAATTGTTGCACAACGGTTCATTATACTTCCTACGTAGAAGGGGCACCTATACAGGTATTATTACACAACGGTTTATTATTTGCCTTATGCTAAATGAATAACTACAAAATAATGAATGATTGAATTACGCAGAAGGGGCTCGATACAACTAAATAATAAACCCTTGTGTAATAATTTGCAGCGTTTTTCCTATAAAATTAATATTCATTCGGTGTTTGAGTACCCTCAAGAGTGACTAAATGGCTTGAGTTTCACAGTTGTATGTGTGGATTGAGGAACATTTAACTTGGTATTATAGCTGTATGTAGGTTGGCCCTATTTCGATTATCCGAAGTGATAATTACAATTATCAATCCTAGTTTAGACCTTAGACACGGTTCCCACGTTGGCCATTAACAGCAGTGAGTACATGCTGGTTGTCCACTTACATTATTTGGGTAGACTAGACTTTGGAATTCTTTACCTACAACAAGTAGTAAAATCGGGTCACTCATTTCTAAAGCAGTGGGGTCTGTGAAATATTTTATGAATATTAATTTGTGAAATATATTCTGTATAGTAGTAGTCTAATATCACTCAGACAGCTTAGGTGTAAAAGGAGAACTAGGAAAACAGCACCTTAATACGTCGCTGATGATGGAAACCATTTCTGTGAGTCATAGGACTTGGATCAGTATCCTTTGCGCATCAGACAGCTACTGCCCTCAAATAATAACTTATTCCTCTCCTTTCCATTGGTCATAAATTGTAAGGCTTTAGTGGCATGTGCTTTTTAGTCGTTCCTTTAGTGGAATGGATCCTGATTTCTTCACTCTACTGAAAGGTTTTCTTCCTTGGATTCGAATCCATTCAGATTCTATAGGTAAGGAATGTAGTGTCCAGTGTTGATCCACTGCGTCTGTTCATGGGGTTGGATTTGAAGATCTAGACTAAGGTGAATTTAAAAAAATAAAAAATAAATATTTATATACAGTAATTTTGGTGTTGATAATTCTAATACCTAAGTCTTTTGAATTAAAAAAAAGTTATATGACTGAAAGGGAATGTCGCTGTCAAAAAACGAGACCAAGACGTCAAACCTGCCTTGGAACCAGACGTTGAGGACGCTAAGAGTAGGTACATACGGAATACTTAGTATCCTGAACTGATAAGCCCTTGCAAACTGTTCCTGGACTAGGTTTTTAAAAGGGTCCGTTCCTTTGGACCCACCCACGCATTCCGAACCAACGCATTACTATTTTACTTACAACATACGTGTTTTTCTCTGGTTGTAAGAGGGTCGTTCAACTTTGTTCAGATCAGTAAACCAATCAATAATTAGTTAGATAGTTAGGAGACGCATGGCGTTAACTATGAGTGATTGTATCATGGCTTTTAACGAGGAGTATTGAGTTCCGTGACATAATTTGGAAACCATGGCTACTTAATCAAACTGTCACTTCCTGTCTCTCTCTCTCTCACTCACACTTCTGCTTCTGAAGGTACTGACGATGAGGAGCAGGACTTTGACTACCTTGGCGCTTGGGGCCCGCGGTTCGACAAGCTGGCTGACATGTACGGCCACGATGGAGAAGACAGCCAAGAGTCGGATATGGACTAAGCTAGTCGAGCTATGGAAGGAAAATACCGCCCTCCCACGTCAGGGAGAACGTTCAGTCATCGGACTTCAGTTACCTTGTACCCAAGTCACCTCACTGGTGCACGCTACCACCACCTCAACCTTATTGTTAACTCTTAGAATAATTTTCCTAATTAGGTACCTATAATTTTCGATTTACTTTCCAATTTTTATTTTATTTATAGCCCGGTTCACAGTGAACTGTAAACAAGACTTATTTATTTAATGTGTTGAGTGTATAGAGAGTTTATGTTGTTTAGCAACATCTTTATTCAGTCCATAGTTTTTCTAATTTGTAGAATATGCCCATTGTAATTTAAATGTATCAGCTAGGTTTTAGGGATTTCATTGTGAGCCGGCCTTGGATTATTTTCATTGAACTCTTTTTAAGACTGACAGTTCTGAGGGTTCTCCCTCTAAACTCATTTTTAACCCTTCGCACGCCTTTCGTGGCCATAGGTAGATCCACTCATTGCATTCCGTTAAGATAATGTTCAATAAGGAATAGTTGATTAACAAAACAAAATAGGTATCAATGAAACGAACTGCCCTTGTGCCTAATTTATTTGTTTCTTGCCAGCACAATGGTTTTTTTTGTACCTAATAGCAAACACATTAAGTGGAATAACGAAGGATATTATTTAAATCACACGCCATAGTTCTATCACTGACTACCATTTATCCTCCAATCTTCAGATTATTTATTTTACTGTTTCAAGAATGGCTTTAATTTAACTTTATCTTCCTTATAATTATTATCGTCATAAAGAGCGAGATTACTTAATTAGTCATTGTGTCCTGGGTCATAAATCATGAACAAAACAATAACTATTATTTATATTGAAATACACGGTCTCATAAATCCGAAGCACTTCGTGGATCAATATAATGAAATTCTCTTGGAAATTCGAAGGCAGAATAAGTCAAAACTCGACTCAGCTGCTTCTCACTACGATTTCACTCAACCCTTGAATGTTGATAAACCAAATTTAGACCCACAAATAAAGTAAAAGTGAACAGAATAATACAAAACTCTTACCTATTAGAAGAATAAAAAACTTGTAAATAATGTGTGCGTGTGTGTGTGACCTTTCGCAGGCGTGTAAATGACTTTGTATAATTAATATACATTCCTTCCTTCATTTTTTTAATTCGGTCGGCACAGAAACGTTTTGGTTCTCGCCATATAGAATCTCAGTTTAAGGGATAGTACGAAAATATTTTGTAAACCCCCTAAATGTAAATTGAAGTTCCAATTTTGTGTTGTAAATTTTCGTTTGTCAAAAAATTGTGTGTGCCATACAGCATAAAATAATCGGCCTTGAGATCATTTTTATACTATTTATTATTTAGATTTATCGTTTTTTACAAAAGTTGTTCACATCAGTGTCTATCTGTATTTATAAAAGAAAAATTAACAAATACTCAAGATTTTGTAGGCTACTGTCACAATCGTTGTGTAACGTTTTCGTTAGTAACTAATTGAATTTCGAGCGCGACAGTTGAACTTAATATTATTGTATGTACGTTTTTAGGTATATAATTTTGTGTATAATGTTCCTTAGAGATTGTTGAATGTGAACCGTGATTGCTTTCTTGAAAAGCTCTCAGCATATTGTAGAAAAACCAAATAAAGCTTGAAAAAACATTGGGGGGCGGGGGGATTCTAACACAAATAAAAATAAACTTTTGTAATTAATATTAACGATATTATGGTAATTTAAGAAGATAAAAATATTGAGGGTTGCAAAGTACCTGGGTTTCCAGCAGTCGAATTTATTACGAATAGATTTCATGATTTCCAGACTCAAGAGACAAGAAATATACGAGCAAATATTTTGCTAAGGGCTGGGCCCAGTAAACTGAACCCTCAAAAGTATTTTTAGTCCTAGTCAAACTGAGCGAGGGGGAAGAAGTTCAAAGGGGAATCGTTCACATTGGTTCGTCGATCGCGCTTTTAGTTCCACCGTTGTAGTTGCAATATTTTCGTTCAAGTTTCCCACAATACTCCACGAGACAATTCGAAAGCTCCAAATAGTATTTTACCGTACAATTCTTTGCATATTTCAATGTAGTGTAAGCAATAAAAATATACTCTATTTTGGGATTTATCCAAAGATCGAAAGATCTAACGACATTCTCGAAAGCCAACCGAATTGAAGGGAACCCCCTCGCTTCAAGCTCCAAACTCCCTACGCCCACACTTCCTCCTCCCTCTTATTACTCGTAGGTCAAATTTGCACTGAGTACGATTTAGTATCTTCTTGAAACAAAAAAGTGAGTAAAGAAGGTGTTTACTTTTTTCACTGTAAAAAAATATATAAAAAAATTAGAGAGCAAAGAAAGGGCTCAAATGTATCGTTTTCTTATCCCTGTGTTAGCTGCAACCAACAGCAGGTGTGATGGGGATATCAAACTCGATTTTTTTATATAAAACTATATATATAAATAGTTGATACATCGGTATTTATATATAAGGATACAGCGTAAGTTTTTGTGTAAAATAAGAAGAAGACTTTTGAAAGAAAAAAACACAAATCTTTTGTAATTATTTATGTTTCCACTTTGTTTTTTGAATCAATAAACGGAAAACGATAAGATCTTGGATTCGGTCCCCAGTCATTCGTGATTCGTGACTTTTTTTAATCAAAATAGTTTTCTTCGTGTGCCTCATGATGACAGATCAGTAAGTACAGTATATATATGTTTTTTTAAATCTCAGCCTAACCAGAGAGGACAACAAATAAGTGAGTTAGGTTGAAATGAAAGAATAATAATTATTCTGGCCAAATTATTTGGCCTAAATGAACAAGGTAAGGTAAGGATTTTTTTAACACACCTCGCTCATTTATGCCAACTTATTCTTAGCAATTATAAACGGAAATAAGGATAGACGAGTTTCAGTAAGTTGGTGGTACTCGGGCGAAAATAGAGTAAAACTCAAGGGCTTTTGGTTCAACTTTTTGGTTTATTATTTTCAATAACTAACCTTTGAAATCGATCAAGGAAAAAAGACAGGTAGGTAGGCACTTTTTGGTTTATTATTTTCAATAATGAACCTTTGGAATCGGGCATGAAAAGAAAAGTTTAACCCCCTCAAAATTTGATAGTTTACGTTTCAAGGTACGCAGAATCCGAAAAGGCAATAAAAAACTTTTATTAGTTACCATGAACCAAAATTGATGAAATTTGGTTTGTAGGTCCCGTTTGGGGTCGTTGGTCGTCGAAGCTCGACGTTACTGTCCGTCATCTCTAAGGGGTTCAATTTTCAGAACGTCGTAGCTGGAAAACTCAATAGAAGGGTATGCATGGTTTTTTTAAAGGTTTTTAAATTGATCTTGAACTAAAGCATTTTCTGAGACCACCCGGGGCATTGTACGTTCGTTTGCACCGAAAAGCTTCGTCAACACGATCGTGAATCAAATGGTATAAATCCGGCCCAGATATCATTGCTAGGGAGCACCTGATTATAATCACGGATGGCCGTATGAAGCTAGTTGATTGTTCTGTGATATTATTTCATTTGGAGAATGATGGATCTTTTGGATTTTGTTGATATAGGTACTTTTGCAACTTGAACAAAGGCTGAAGTATTACTGATGGGTATTACTGGTGGGTATTACACAACGGTTCATTATACCATCTACGTAGAAGGGGCTGGATTTTGCTGATAGGTACTTTTGCAACTTGAACAACCGTTGAAGTATTATTAATGGGCAAATTATTACACAACGGTTTATTGTTTCCCTTATGATTCATGAATAACTAAAAATAATTAATTATTGAATTATCTAATCCCATGCATTTGTAGGAAACTTTAATTCCGGGGCCAGCTCCAGTAGGTACTCGATTAGGGCTGTCCTGGGGGGCGGAGCTCGAGGGAATTGACCTCAGAAAGAGTTTTATGGTTGAATGCGCCTAAGTAAAGAACAAAAAACGCATGTACTACAGCTGGCATTTTTTCATATTTTACCTCATGAGTATGACAAGGGTGGGGTTTTGTTACTATGTGCTGACGCCAATAATAATTTTTCTCAACAATTACTGAAAGAAAAAAAAAAGAAAAATCAGAGGTTGCTTCAGACATTGGTATGGGCGTCTTGCGAAATGTTCTACATAGATGAGACCACACTCCGTGCCTCAAGAAGGCTTACTAGAAACGTGCGACAAACTAACCAATAAACTGTCTCTCGATCGCCTCCTGGCACAAACATGTTGAGTAGAAGCCTAGATGCCATATTTATGGGATTCGCACGCTTCTTTATTGTACCTACCTCTCATATTCCCAAGCTGATATTATCAGACCCACGCCTGTGTTGCCTATGGGTTTCGTTAAACCTGGCAGAACGAGTGATGCACCAAAACTCCTGCCACCAGAAAACACCTGATAGGCCTTGAGTCCTCACACCTCTAAGAAATGTTGGAGAAGAATGGTAATCAGGAACCCATCTGAATTTCTATATGAAACCTTGTTTACTCTACACTAGACCACCTACTGTTCACGAAAATGTGATCAAATATGGATAAAAATGTTGTTGTAACAATTAAAATCGAAAAGGGGAAGCTATGGATCGGTGGAAGGGGAAACACTCTGTGACTGGTTGACGAGCGTGTGACGTCACAGTTCCCTAATCCCCAAGAACATGCTTCCCATCAACTAACAACTACGTTCATGTAACAAGTTTCCTTTTCGTTTAGCTACACAACTAAAGTGACAACAACGCATTACTATACTGTATAACAAAAATAAAATAACCTCGAAGAAGAAGACGAATGGAAAACCAACAATCAAAAACAAAGTTAGACGGATCATTGATGCAGAAATGTCAAGTTCGCGGTGCTATGCCTTCACATTTTGTTGTTATTCCTAAAATAATGTCGTAAAAATATTGTATTGTGCCAAACTGTCCAGCTCAACTGCCAAATTGCCCGAAAAATGGTTCACTGTTTTGCCAACTGGCCAACAAACCCAGAAAAATTGGTTCAACCTTGAGGAGAAAAGGCTATAATCACTCACCCGTAAATCTATGAGATCATCTTAATGTAAGTAGCTATGAATGTTTACTAATACTGGTACCTGATGGTGATCAAATCTCCATCATACCTTTGCTTTTCATCGATGGATATATTTCTGGTAGGATAAAATTAATCGTCAGTTTTGTTTCATTACCATGTACCTACTGAGGGTAGAAAAGCTGTGATGCAGAAGTAAAAAATGATATCCTCCAAATCACTAACTAAACATCCTTTAGGTTTATTGTAGTTATTTCATTTTATAAACGAAGCTTTTCCCACCTATAAGCATACAGAATTTTCAGGATTTGACGTTCGCAAATGAACAAAAGGTACCATACATTTCAGTGAGCCACAAGTAATAGAATGAACGGATGACTTAGAAGCAATATAATGAATTTTATAGAAAATACATAGTTGGTGGGCAGGCAGGTGAAACATACCTACTATACGAAGATAGAAAAAATGCGTCAAGGTTAGTCTTTTGAGGATTTGTAACATCAGTGCTGTGAAATCCCTCACCTTTCCTCAGTTTACTAACTTAGATCAGTAATAGTTCGGTAATAGGTAACTAGTAAAATTAGGCTACCTTGCCTACATATTGTGGCGAACTGATAGGTTGAGATAGAATACGTTTGTGGTAGAATAACATAGGTGAACGGTACGTCTAAATTATGGTAATCACTGTGAAAAAGGATCGACAAGAACTCACTGCGTTTTGCACCTATCTACGAATCAGATCCTCTTGCTGGCAAGTTAGTTAGGTACGAGATTTTATAGAATACTGTAATAGCTACTGGTAGTAGCTGATTCACACAGTAAGGGCTTACCTAGTCTTCTTCGCTCCTTTCATTTCGAAATTCCCGAGTTTTATTTCTGACATGAACTCGCACAGGCCAAATGAACTGGGAAGCAGTAAGTTGAAAGGTGATGCCTCATACCCATCCTTCACGTTAGGCATTTTGTCCATTGCTGGAATTACTGCTGCATCAATATTGAGTACAGAATGAAAAGTTGAATGAACCACCAAAAAGTCGCGAAAACAACCAGCGATTCAGTACCGTGCACAGGGGAAGTGAGTGGATGGTGGATCAAGACGTAAAGACACGAGAAATGTGACATCACACTCAGACAGTGGGCGGAGTCAGCTGGTGCAGGCTCTCAGAAATTCAAATTTCATTTATTTTTATAAAATCACTTTTGCCTCTGAAACAATTTTTTCTTTCACCATTCGTCTTCAATTCAATCCACTTTTGATTTCCAAAAAAAAAGTGAAAGTTCCTCAGTACCAACAATACTGCGGTATGACCATCTTGGCTTTCTTATTCGTCTAGTACCTACAGTGTAGTAGGTATAGAGTATAGTGCATATACGTACAAAATTTGATACGTATGGATATCTTATTTTAAGGATAGACCAATCAGTAATAATCAATTAAAGCAATAAAATTTATTGGGGAAAATATTCACAAGGACTGCTGACGCGAAATTACAGCTTATTTTTTCAGCTTTACCTTTTGAGGCATATCAGAAGACGAGGGCTCATACTCGTACTCAATCTCTACGTGGCGCCTCTTAGGCTTGGGTTTATTTCCACTTGATCCTACAGTAGATGTTGCCAGGTCTTCCACATCTTCTTCTTCCTCTTCTAATTCGAAATCTGATGGCATCTGCTCCAACGCTCCGCTTTCACCATCACTGTCTTCTTCACTCTCATATTCCACAAACTCTTCACCTGAAATGAAAGTGAATAAGGCTCAGACAAAACTTTTAGACTATTCAGTTAAAACTACCCCGTCAAATCCCTTTATTCAGTATCACTCCCATTGAAATATCAAATTAACGTCTGCTTATTCAGGGTTATGGACTTTCAGTTCAATTCAGAGATGGGCATATTCATATTCGTAAACACGAATATGAATATATTCACATGGCGTATTTTTCTATGAATACGAATATATTCATATTCACACGAATTTCGTGTGAATATGGCAGGTATCTGATGGTATTCACTCGAATTTCATGTTAATATGTTAGGTGTTATTTACTCAAATTTCATGTGATTTGATAGGAATATGTTTAATATTCACATGAAATTCGAGGGAATACCATTATATTTACAAGAAATTCCTGTGAATATGAACATATTCCTACCATATTCACATGAAATTCGATGGAATACCATTATATTTCGACTATATTTAAAATAAATCTAAACCCTGAGGTACAGGTTGGTGTGTTCACACCGAGTATTGGTGTGAACAGTAAAGTACCTAGGTTTGTACACCTTAGATTCTACTGGACCTACCTCCAGATGAGTACGTAATAAATACTAAAATGTATATACTACTAACCAACCCGGGAACATGGTCCATTTTACCTAATGACTGATTAGAATTCCATGTTTTCCTAACTTATCATGCCTTCAATCCAATAAACACTAAACCTTCTGAAGCTTACTTTTCTAGTTGAAGAGAAGAAGGAGGACAGAAAACGGAAGTGTGGACAGGGAAGAAGGTTCAAAAATTTTATTTTAGTTCAAGGCGTAATAAACTGTCCAAGTAACGTTCGTCCGGTTATTGTTTGGTAATAGGTATATAATTATTATGTATGAATTACATATATTCTTACCTTCATCCTCCTCTTCCTTCTCCAGCTCTTCTTGAACCTCCTTGTCTAGCTCTACTTCTCCATCGGATTTTTCTCCGTCTTCCTCCTCCTCTTCGCCATCGCTTTCGTTCATGATTTCCTCAGCTTCCAAAGCCTTGTCAAATACGGACTGCGGGAAATTGTAAATATCCCCATACGTTCCCTGTTTCAACCTTTCGATCAGTTGTTTCTCAATAGCCGTATCCAATTGTGCAGCAATCAAAGCCTTTTCCTCCCGCCTTCTCGTCCTTCGCTCGATTTTACGTTGCAACGGGACAATCTTTTTCTGCCTCCTCAATCTCAATTTCCTCATACGAATAAGATACTGAGTGATTCTGACGAACCGCTGTTTACATTTCTGTTTGATGAAGTTGCTCCAAAACAGAAGATTTTCATTGATTTGATAGATAGCCTTCTCAAAATTTCTAGACAATTTTACTCTTTCCCACTGGTTTTTTGGGAAGCAAGTCCTTTCGGCAGTCTTCATGTACAGGTAAATAATACCTCCTTCTTCCCGGATGGTTGCGTACTTGCTGTTAGCGAGTGGGCAGGAATTTCTGGAGCATAATCCCGTAAGATTGTATTCATTTCGACAAAATTTTTGCCCTTTTGTGCTTACCTTGAAAGAACAAAAGCTTCGATTGATGATTCCCCAAACCACGTCGTCTTGATTCATGGTTGTTTAGTTGCTATCCAGACAACCGCAACTCTATGGGGTAACCACACCGAATGACACGACGGATCCGTCAATCAGATTTCCCGCTGGTTGCTAAGCCAGCCACAAATTTTAAGAACTATACTTCACTCAATAGCTTGAATGAAATGAATAAATAATAAAAAAATGGGACGACTCAAACCCACTCAAATCATCCAAGATGCAAGAAGCAAGAGAACCTATCGACCACGCTTCACGTCACATTAACTGTCACATGAGTCTTCTCAAGCACGGTTATCCAGGAAGGAAGCATTTTATGGATACTCACTCGACGGAGGTTCCACCCAGTCCGCCTTGCACATGGAGGTAGTAGCTTCGTTCGCGGTGTGTTTTTCTGACGGTCAGGGAACCGTCTGAACCCACTTTTCTGATCGTGCCAACACGCATGCGCCACCAATACCAACTTTCCAATACCAATACCAAACTCACAATGGACCGCGAACGCTTGGGAAGGAAATCTGACTGCAACCGCTGTGCAACCTGCAAATGTCTAACCTTCCTGATTGTGTGGTGTCGTCGTCGATCTTGATTTTTTCTCCTTTCTGACGTTTGTTAATTTGTTATACAAATCATACCTACCTATTTAGGTTTATTGAAAGGCTGTGACTCGTGCATGTGTGAGAAGTTCATATGTTATCATTGATCTCTGCTAATTTATTTCTTCTTTTTATAACAATAATACTAACGTTCTTCCTATAGGTCATCGTTGATTTCGGCTAATTTATTACTTTTTTCATTCTTCTACTTACTCAAGTCTTATATTACGATTATTCCTATGCTTCTGATGAATGGGTAGACTATCTTCTATATGTTCCTAGTTGTAATATAGTTCCATGTTTTACTTCGAGTATTCATCTCTTACCAATGTTATGCATTCCTTTATCTCAACTTGTACTTAGTCGAAGTACTTTTGATAAAAATAAATCGAAATCTCTGTAGTTTTCTTCCTAACTAATGACCTAATGGGATGTTTATCAAATTCGGTGATACCAGTGTACTTCTGTGGAATAATTGGTGACTGAAGAAATACCTAATCGAAAGTTTGAAGTTCGTTGTTAGGTAGGTACCTAACTAATTTTGCTGATAACTGACTACACATTCTTCATGTGCTCATTTTTTGTTAATATAGCTATGCATTCGGTTTCCTCAAGGGTCAATAATCTGATAAAACGGCTGAAATCACCGGAAACGTCTACAAAAAAAGGTAGCATAAACTGTGAATTCAGCCAGAAAAATACAATTTCAACAATCGAAGATAATTTTTCAAAATTAGGAGTCTTAGAGTGGGCCAAAATTGGCAAAAACCAACAATAAATTGCTAGGCCAGTTCTTGGAACACCCACCGTAATCGTAAAATTAGGTAGGTAAGTGGCACTAAGTTTTTCAATTGGGATATTCAACCGACCACCGACGCACGAAATAAATCTATAGGCAGCAATTTTGTATGTCCATTACAATTTTTTGTTAACCCCTCTAGTTATTTGTGCCAGTAGAATTTGCGGCGTTTATCGTTATGGTAGGAAACTTGATTCAGGGACATACTTACCTACAAGTGCTCACTATAAGATCAGTCGTTGAAGGATATGGTGATTGAAATACAACAGCTTGGTAGTTATGTAAACAATACTATAATAAATGAATTCAAGACGCTCGTAGAGATGCCAATCTGTCCCTAACAGAACGGCCAGTGACGTCTTCTGGATGAGAATGAACAAAAAAAGTTTCCTCGTCGAATACAGGAAAAACTTCTTCCAGGTAGTTTTCATTTTTTTTTTCACTGGATGGAGTAAGTCCAAATCATCTTCCGATGACACCTCGATAGGAGTGATCGACCCCTCATCACTGGATGAACTCATCGCGAGAAGTACCAAAACGCAAGTGAGAGAAGTGCACAGAAAACTCTACTATACTACGTAGAATGCTGAGAAGTGGGTAGGTAGGGTTATTAGAATGAACACACAGAACGAATAACGACGAACAACGGTGCGATGAGAAATGATTTGATTGGCTTAAATGGGCGAGCGGTAGTGGGGGGCGAGCAGTCAGAAAGGAGTACATCGGAAAATCCGCGGACTGATCTGACGGTCTTGGAACTGTCTTCGAACCGCCAGAAAAACACCGCGAACAGCATCTTATGGATGCTATACAGTCCGAGACGAGTCCGCAAGACCACCGCGAACGCCAAATGATGGATCTGACGGTTTGAAGACAGTCAGATGGCCACCGCGAACGAACCTAGAATCGAGGTCCGCCACGCATTCGAGCATTCGAGGTGTAGCGTAAAAGAGATAGCTGGACCGAAAAGAGACACCTCGTTTACTAAGTGAGTAAACAGCACATAACATACCTACTAAACATAAGAGCTAACATACAATATATAATACCTATATGATATATATAGAATATATAACAAATAATTATAAATAATATATATTATGATGCATAATACATACTGTATATAATATACTATATAATTTGCATTATGTGTATCATTTAATATATAATATACCTACATATACTCTTGTATATAAGTATATTACACTTATACGACTTGAAATAATAAATGCTTCTACACCCCCTTTTGCTACAAACCTTCTCGTACAATACCTCTACTGACTGGCCTATGATAGTAGGTGCCTTGGCAATCCACAAATTACCAAAGCAGCAATGGGGAGGAAGCGGGGGTTAGTGAGAAGATTATGGATTGCGCCTTTGAGTGGTTGGTAGGTAAGTTTTTAGTAATGATTGCTGGGGTGCCAGGAGGTTGCAGATCACGTGAGCAGCTATTTTTGTTTAATATTTTGAATAATGAACCTCTGAAAACGAATATGATTTTTTTTTTTAAACCACCCTCAAAATTTGCTTGGCTTCCGTTTCAAGGTACGTAGAATCCAAAACTGGAATGAAAAACGCAGCACATAATTATCAGACAACGTTTTATTGTTTATCTGTATAGCTGCCTCTTCTGTGTAGAACACCGTTTTCTGATTCCATTGCCTACCCTCAATCCCCCCCCCCCCCCCAGGAAAGCCCTAAATTGAGTATAGGAGCCGGCCCGGGAATTGCTGTTTCATAAAAATGCGCGGGATTCAATAATACAATAATTAATTATTTGTTGTTAAACATGAAGCATAACGTTTGCTCAAGTTACAAAAGTAGGTACCTATCAACAAAATCCAAAAGAGCCATAATTTTTCAAATGAAGTAGTATCACAAAACAACCAACTTGACTTCATACAGCCATCCGTGATTATAATCAGGTGCTCCCTAGTGGTGATATCTGGGCCGGATTTATAAATGCCGTTTGATTCACGATCATGTTTGCGAAGCTTTTCGGTGCAAACGAACGGCTGGACGTACAATGCTCCGGGTGGTCTCAAAAAATGTTTAGTTCCAGGTCAATTTAAAAACGTAGAAAAACCATACCCCTCTATTGAGTTTTCGAGCTACGGCGTTCTGAAAATGTCAACCCTTATTTTTCACTCCTTAGAATGACTGACAGTAACGCCGAGCTTTGTGGCCTAACTAGACCCCAAACGGGACCTACAAACCAAATTTAATTAATTATGGTTCATGGTAACTGTCAAGTATCCTCATCTCATTATTATAATTTGGCTCAGCTGTTTGGTTACCATGACAACCAGGCTTCTTCCATACAGGACGAAGGTTTTCCTTTCTCAATTTATTGTAACGTAGAATTTTACTATGTAGATGTTCAACTTGAATACACAGTTCGTATCTATTTAGTATTGTCTTAATTTATAACATTGTTACGTAACATAAACTGACATGGTGCCGAAACCCGGGAAAACACCCAAAACGAAACAGAAATCGGGCGCAAACGCGACTGAAGATGACGGGGACGGATCACTTCCAGACTCGAACTGCAAGCCTCCAAAACCATTGGTACTCTCAGAACATGGGATGGCAGCTACTTGGAAAAAGTGGCTTCAACAATGGCAATGGTATGCGACGGCTTCCTGCATGTCTTCGCGAGCAGAAAAAATTCAGGTAGCAGCTTTCATGTCAGCTTTAGGCCCTAATGTTATTGACATATATAACAGCTTCGCAATAGACGAGGATGAAGAGTCGTTAGAGTTGATCATCAGCAAATTTAGTGACTATTTTGTAGGAATGACCAACATCACATATGAGCGTTATCTTTTCAACAAGCTTCAGCAATCCAGTGGTCAGGCCTTCGATGAATTTCTGACTCAAATCAAAATTCAAGCCGCAAATTGCAATTTTAGTTCTCTCCGTGAGAGTCTGATAGCCGACAAGATAGTCATTGGCGTCTGGGATGACAAGCTTCGGGAGAAATGGCTCGTGGTAGAAAATCACAAGTTGGATGAAGCAGTCAAAATTTCAAGAGCTCATGAAAAAGCAAAAAAGCAATTGGACGTCATGTCCTCCCAGAACAACCATTCAGTTGATGCGGTATCTGAAACAAACGATACATTCAACTGTGCTAGATGTGGGAAAAAACATGCTAAAAAGAGCTTTCAAATATTTTTGCAAAAAATGCAAAAACGTTGGTCACTTTCCTTCTTGTTGTCGTTCAAACAGTTCGAGTCCAAAGAAAACTGTCAATGAAGTAGATTACAGCAATCATGAGCATGATGGAGAAGAGTCAGTCTTCCAAGTAGCGTCAGTGTCCGTTCATTCGTTGTGCAGCGATGAATGGTATGAAACGTTGAGGTTCGAAAAAGGGCACACCCTTAAGTTCAAGTTGGACAGCGGAGCCCAATGCAACGTGCTGCCATTAAGCGCTGCTATTCAGGCAAAATTGAAGATATCTCCATCAAGTACGAAATCGCTGATTTCCTACAACAAATTATCCACTCACGTGTTAGGCGAGACAACCACTAAAATTACCACCAAGAAGAGTTCCACATTCCAGATCAAATTTTTAGTTATTGAAAAGGACTACCAGCCGATACTGGGCATCAAGAGTTGCCAACAACTAGGCTTCATTGCCCGCATCCATTCTCTCACAGATACCATGACAAATTATTATCGTGATGTTTTCAATGGGATAGGCTGCTTAAAAAACTATGAATATGATATTGATCTGATTGATGATCCCAAGTTGAAAATTCACCCAGCTCGGAAGGTTCCTCATTGCATACGTGAAAAAGTAAAAGAAGAAATTGATGCCATGGTCAGGGAAGGAATAATCACGTCAGTTTCCGAACCGACTCCCTGTGTCTCTCCCATGGTAGTAGTGAAGCAAAAAGACAAATATAGAATTTGCATAGATCCTACTGATCTCAACAAAAACATCAAACGACGTCACTATCCCCTGGCAACTATAGAAGATATAGCATCTAGAATCAAAGGCTCAAATTTCTTCACCATACTAGACTGCAGGAAAGGATTCTGGCAGATCAAGGTCACAGAAAAAAGCTCCAAATATTTGACATTTTCAACTCCTTGGGGCAGGTATCCTTGCCTTAGAATGCCATTTGGGCTAGTTTCAGCCAGCGAGGTGTTTCAGGCCAGTCTGGCAAATATCTTGAATGGTATCCCCAATGTCTCCAATGCCATTGACGACATCTTGATACATGCTCCCACTCTTGAAGAGTTGAGAAAAATAACCAAGTTGGTCATGAACAAGATCAGAGAATCTGGACTAAAGCTCAACCCAGACAAGTGTGTTTTTGAGAAACAACGAGTAACGTTTTTGGGGCATGTTCTGACCAATGAAGGCATTTTGGCCGACCCAAATAAAATAGATGCTGTCCAGAGAATAAAAACTCCGAGTTCACCAAAAGAACTACAAAGGTTCTTGGGTTTCACCAATTATTTGTCCAAATTCATAAAAAACTACTCAGCAGTGCCTCCGACAGCTCACCGAAAAGAATGCTGCCTGGACATGGGAAATAGAACATCAACAAGCTTTCAAAAAGCTCAAAGAAATGTTGACGGATCCTCCGATCCTCGCATATTATGACTCCAAGCTTCCCATCACACTGTCGGTTGACGCCAGCAGTTATTCTGTCGGGGCAGTCTTGTTTCAGAAAGGACACCCCATTGCATATAGCTCAAAAGCACTGGCAAAATCTCAGCTCAATTGGAGTCAATTGGAAAAAGAGACCTTTGCCATTCTCCACGGCTGCAAGAAGTTTCACGAGTACGTTTGGGGATGTAGACAGTTGACGGTTGAATCTGATCACAAGCCTCTGGAAACGATCCTCAAGAAACCGCTTCACCAGGCCCCACCTCGTGTACAAAGGCTGTATTTTGAAATTTTACCATACAGCCCCACGATCACGTTTGTTAAGGGTTCAGAAATGTTTCTGGCGGATACGTTAAGCAGAGACTGCGAAAATCAAATAGAAGAAGACGAACCGGCGAATTTTGAAATCCAAGTGGTCGTACCGATGTCCAAATCAAACTTGTCCCGTTTACAAGAGCTGACCAACTCAGACAAAGAGATGACAGTCCTCAAGTCTCTCATTCAAACGGGCTGGACTGAAGAGAAGAACAAGCTTGACCCAGCGGTTCAAAAGTATCACTCGTTCAGAGATGAATTAGGCATAGTTGAAAACATGATTTTCAAGGGCCTCAGAATTGTCATTCCTCAACAATTGAGAACCCAAATAATCAAAGACATTCACAGGTCGCACAAGAGCCTACAGTCATGCCTCACTCTCGCACGGGAACACGTATACTGGCCGAACATGGCTAATGACTTTGAAGAACTTATAAAAAACTGCAAAATGTGTCAAAAGTTTCAAAAGGACAATCCTGAAGAAACCATCGACTTGCAAAAATCTCCAACAAGACCATGGATGTATGTGGCTAGCGACCTCTTTACACTAAGCGGAAGGGACTACATAGTCATTGCAGATGCATATTCTGGTTTTTTTGATTTTGAATGCATTGCCAGCAACACGTCGACCACTGTGATCAAATGCCTCAAAAAATGGTTCGCTGTCCACGGAATTCCTGAGGAACTCCGCACCGACGGAGGAGGATGTTTCTGCTCAGTGGAGTTTAAGAAATTTCAAGAAGAGTGGAATTTTCAACACCGAGTTTCTTCCCCTCATTTCCCGAGAAGCAATGGACTGGCCGAGCGCTATGTTCAAGAAGCGAAAAATATTCTTAAAAAATGCCACAACGAGAACACCGATGTCCACCTCGCTATGCTGCACCACAGGAACACGCCTAGGGGAAATCTTGGTTCCCCGGTACAGAGACTTATGAGCAGAAGAACACTCACATTATTGCCTACACACGACAAACTTCTCATGCCAGCTGTCGTGAAAGGGGTATCAGGCCAGCTAAGAAACATCAAAAGGAATGAAAAGGATGCAGCAGATCGTAAGCAAAAAAGCAAGCTTCTTACGTTTCAGGTGGGTCAAAGAGTGCTTTTCAGGAAGGATCACAAGCACTGGATCCCGGCTGTCGTCATCCAAGCTGGACCAGAACCAAGATCCTACTTAGTTAAGACCCAAGATGGTTCCCAATACAGAAGAAATTCCTGGTTCATAAAGGAAGATCGTGCTCAAGATGAATCTACGCCCAGTTCAAGACAGACAAATCCTAGTTCATCAGCACCATCGCCCACTCTGAGGAGAAGTCCCAGATTCGTGAAGAACCATTGAAAGTGAATCCAAAATTCCAAATTTCAAATCACAAGAGGGAGGATGTCAAGTATCCTCATCTCATTATTATAATTTGGCTCAGCTGTTTGGTTACCATGACAACCAGGCTTCTTCCATACAGGACGAAGGTTTTCCTTTCTCGATTTATTGTATGTAGAATTTTACTATGTAGATGTTCAACTTGAATACACAGTTCGTATCTATTTAGTATTGTCTTAATTTATAACATTGTTACGTCACATAAACTGACAGTAACTAAGAAAAGTGCGAAGTACGGCGGATGGGCAGAAATTTTTAAATTCCATGTTCGGATTCTACGTACCTTGAAACGGAAACGATCAAATTTTATTGGTGGGAGAAGGGGGGGGGGTCATGCTTCATTCTAAAAGTTTATTACTGAAAATAATAAACCAAAAAACGCTGCAAATTATTACACAAAGGTTTATTATTTACCTGTATAGATGCCCCTTCTGCGTAGATCACTGTTTTCTGTGGCCAATACCCTCGAGCTCCCTCCAGGAAAGCCCTAAATCGAATACTGGAGCCGGCCCCGGAATTAAAGTTTCATACAAACGTGCGGGATTCAATATTTCAATAATTATTTGTACTTATTCATGAAGCATAAGGCAAATAATAAACTGTTGTGTAATAATTTACCTGTATATAGGCATACAGGTAAATTATTACACAACAGTTTATTATTACTCAGTTTATTATTATTAAATTATTACACAACCAGTGGAACCCAACTTTCAATAAGAAGGGTACGGTTTTTTTTAAACGTTTTTAAATTGATCTTGTACTAAAGAATTTTTTGAGACCACCGGAGCATTGTGCGACCAGCCGTTCGTTTGTACCGAAAAGCTTCGTCAACAATCGTGAATGAACCGGTATAATCAAGCCCAGACATCATTGCTAGGGAGCACCTGATTATAATCACGCATGGCTGAATGAAGCCGAGTTGGTTGTTCCGTGACATTATTTCATTAGAAGAATGATGGTTATTTTTGGATTTTGTTGATAGGTAGGTACTTTTTTAACTTGAACAAAACGTTATGCTTCATGATTAACAAAAAAAAACATTAATGACGGAATTCTTCATTCCACTGCATATTTATGAAATATGATTGCCTGGCTGGCTCCAGTACTCGATTCACGCTCTCTTGTGGGAAGCACGAGGGTAGGTATTGACCACAGATAACAGTGATCTACGGAGAAGGGGCATCTATACAGGTAAATAATAAACTGTTATATACTAAACTAATAAACTGTTATTTGCAACATTTTTTTGCTTGAACCTGGTTTTTAAAATTCTTCTCTTCCAAATAAATATGTATAGGCCCCATACTCTACATCGGAAGCTTTACGCAGCTTCAGGATATATCCTACTCTACATAAATGAGGGCGGATTTTGGCTACTTACCTATGTAGGCAATTCAAGAATAATAATTTCCCTTCTGGGAAATTATTTTATAAGTACCAAGCTAACAAATCATCATGTAGCACGTTGTGAACTAAAGAAGTTAGTTTTTAAAATTTCGGTGAGCAGTGAGCCGGAGGTCGCTAATAAGGAATAAGTAACACCTACGATGTAGAAAACAAAACAAAATAATAATATTATTCATTTACCACACATTTATATTCATGCACGAAGCTTTCATTTTTTATTGCTTTCCTATTTCTCAGTGATCAAGTTCATCTGTGTACCTAATTTCGATTCTATAAGGAAAATTTTAAGTATTTAATTTCGAAATATGAAATAATTTGAAAATTTAACAACGAATCCTAAACTAAGACTATTCAGCAAAGTAATCTATTATCTTCTGAAAGAAACGTACTTAGTCCTATAATAATATTTCTCCAATAATATACTTAGTTAGAAATACGATTTTAACGATTCAAAATTGCAGAATTGAAAATCAAATATTGTTGAAGGAGTCAGTGTTTCAGGTGTCTTCTTTTTCAGTTTTTTTTTTATTTAAATTTTACTGGAAAGTTGGTTGGATTATCTTTACCTACTGTAGCAACCATGAATATTGGGTTTCATGTTTCTAGCTGCGTGTAACACACGGGTGCTACAAATAGGTAGTTATAAGCATAGATACCCAACTGCAATGAATGTTTTACAATATATAATAAAATCAACATGAGTAAATTGCACTTATTAACTTTTCGAGTGCAACTATGTTATACTATAAACTAACATAATGGTATCAACTTCGATCTGAATAGTAGTTATAGGTACCCTGTCCTCGTTCCACCCTATAGTACTACCCTGTTGCTGCTCTACTGCGTTACCTATTCCACGTATTCCGTTGCTTGTGGAGCGGGCATAATTGTTAGGATTTCATAACACTAACAAACCCTCGTTTTTTCCCCATAACGTAAGACATGTTTTTGTGAGTGCAAAGGGTTTCTAATGATACCTAAATACTCAGATGCTGAGTTTTTCGGACTTCGAGTGTCCGGTCAAACTTTGCCCGTGTCCGTAAGTAGCACCGCTACAACATGTCAATAACGCTGCAAAGTCCTTGTCTCATGGGTTTATTATTATTCTATTGGACATACCTACAGAAATTTTGGCTGTTCATTTATTGGTTTTTCATGTGCAATAATTGAAATAGTAAATTCTGATGGTTTCCAGCAATTTTAGTATACCCAAAAACACGACTTAGGTACGCTTTTTTTCGAATTATCGTTGATCATTAATAGCGCCATTTAACTGTCTTTATTCACCTGTTAACACTTTTTCTAGTGTTATTATACAAATTGATGGTGATTTCAGACAACTTCTCAGACAACTTCCCAGGTTTTTGTCGCATAAAAAATTAATTTTGGGAGCTGAACCTTCGTTACAACCTCAGTTCTTCACTCTTTGGTTAAAATCGACTTCATATTCGGTCTTCTCGCCCTAAAAAACATGGAAAAAGATACCTCAAACGCTCATTTTACTAAAATACCAAAAAACGGTACCTATTTTTACACCCATTTTTCATCTATAACACCCCTGAATATATTCCGATCGGGCTACAAAGTTTTGGGACACAAGAACGAATTTTTTAGACCGAAAATGAAGTAGTTATGCACGATACGGAGGACGGCGGATGGACATTGCAATTTTTGAATCTACGCACCTTGAAACGTAAAAGAAAAACTTTTGAGGGGGTGATATATACAAATTTTTTGCTGAGCGATTACATAGGTGTATTATTCACAGGATAACAAACCAAAACCATATTAGTTAGGTGTACCAATAACTTTAAGTAGGTATATAACTATACATTTTAAAACTATATGACTAAATGGAATAGAACTCAGAACCTGACTTTATGATTTTATCAGGAAGATAACAAGACAGGCTGCGCACAAGCGGAGCTTTGAGGCTCCCGATCCAGCCACCCTTTCGTGCGTAATCACCAGCAGTTTTTGTTAAGTTGAGAATGCAATATCGAAGGTTTCATTGATGAAACGATTCAAGGCGAGGACCTTGTAGTGATCGTATAAGGGCAGTTTGTCCTCGTGTAGAGAGCTTGAGCCTTCCACGGGAAAAAAACTGACTTTCTCAAAAAGGACGTAAACAGACGATGAGCGGGGAGGGAGCGGCGCGATGTCTTGCAGATCTTGCGACCATCAGGTCACAGCTTCAGGCTGGTTGGATGACGCAATTTCACTGATAAATTAAGTACATTTATGTACATTAATGACGGTCACAGGATGAGTAAAAAAGTGCTAGCGCTGGGCCAGCGCCTTCGCAGGTCGACGGTGCCTAGATACATATTGATCGCAGACTCTGGAGGATCCCTTCCTTCTTTCACTCATCTCCAAGTTTCATATTATTTGATGTATGCCTCCAACCGTATCCAGCTGAGATTGGTGTACAGATGGGTAGATGGATAGTAGTGAGAAATTTACACAATTCTATGACACTATTTGCCGAAGTTGTCACCATATTTCGAACACCCTCTCCTTGACATTGGCATTTGTATTGGTATGGAGGGTCCGATGAATAATTAATAAAAGTCACACATGCTAATGATGCCATCGAAACTGCCTGATGTGCAAGTATGTAATGTACAATTAGTTTTACATCGATGAATGGAGGATACGTAACGAAATAATACCTATAATTTAACTTCTGTGTTTTCAACTGTCAGTAATCTACTATGCCAATATCAGTAATGGTGTTGAGGACAGTCGCCAATCTGCTTCGCATGCTCCACCAATCGAAGGTCTTTTATAGCTCTCTCTTCTATAGCTCTCGAATCAAAACCGAAGCTAAAATCATCTGGAGGGTTCACGGCTTAGCTATCTGAACTTGATTCAGGTTAACGTCTATAGAACGCCTTTGGAACGTCTGAACCCATGGCATTGTTGTGAGCTTGTAAAATTATCTTAAAAATGAAGTTATACCAAAGTCTATATTTAGATGTGGATATGCATATAAATTTCACTATTGTGGTCGAAAAATAGGCACCTAATCGATTTAGCTGTGGATTTTTCGGGATGCTTCAGATTTAAATATATAGGCAACAATATTTAAATGCTATTCAACACTATTTTTCACCAAAACACGAGAGAAAATGCTCAATTTTGTACGTCAAAATGTTGTATAGTGGGATCTACGAGGAAGAAATTTACGCCAGGAACCCAACGGCACCTTAGTGGTTTTCATGGGCCAAGAAGAGAGGGTTCTGCAGATAAAAACCATAAAATTATCGTCAAAAATGCATATCAAATTCCAAATATCTATTAGATTTGATGTTTCTCTGCCAATGTCGAGTTTACAAGAAATCGTAAGATTTCTGGGGCAAGGGCATAATAATGTACATAAAGTGTAATAAGTTGATTCTGATAAGTAGGTTGATGAACACAATTCAGGATTGAGGAATGGCAAGTCTAGTCTTGTTTCTGATGTTTTTCAATTCCCACAATTCGTTTTTTACCTCTGCTCAGTAACTCAACTTCGAATTAACACCTATCCACCTATAGATACTTACCTTTGGACCACAAATCCACATGAATAGGATCCAGATCCTGGGTAGAAACGTTGTGGGAATTAAAAAACATCAGAAACAAGACTAGACTGGTCATTCCTCAATCCGAAAGAGTAATATGTACAAAACTCTTTTGTCATTGAGACTAACCTATATCGACTCTATAATCATCAACCAAAATAACCTTGAATAATAATTGTTACAAGTTACTGCACATGCAGGTTACTGCAGGTATCATGAATAAGATCGCTGTACCCTCCAGCGAGGCCTGTACAGATCTTGACTGTATAGTAGGCGTATTCGTTGATTTTTTTTTCTCTCTTTACGATCGTGACAATCAAATGAGGATTTAAAAGGACTTGTTGGTCGGTTGTTGCCCACGCGAAGCGGCAGTGCCAGCTCACACCACTTCCATGTAGGGGCAAACACCATACTTTCTCCTACCCGGTCCCCCAGACTCCAGGCCCACATAAGGACCCGATCGCCCCCCCTCGCCCGTCACCATCTGTTCTGCTGCGCCCGGGTTAAGTAATATTCCTGGGAAGACGAGGGGTGTCCTTTTAAAACACGTCTAACCTCTTCTATTTATAGACTTGCATTTCCTGTAACTGAGTTGGTGCTTGTTAGTGCATCACTGTCTTCGTTAATTTTCCTCTTTGACTGGAATTCGCATTACCATCCACAGTTTAAGTAGACCATCGAAAGATCCGAATGCGAAAATACAATAAAGTATTCTTCAATGAGTGATCAGAAACTTTATTCAGACTCTTCTGACAAAATTGATGAAGTAGTGGACAGGCTGTAGTGAGTGGATATAATATTGGAGGTCGGGAGGTCTGGAGATAGAAAATATACTTTCTCATCTTTACTAATCTGTATACCTATTTTTGCTTCCTCACTACCTGAAGTTAGGGAAGCCTTGGTTGGATTCGTGATTGAGTTTAAAAAAAATATGTCCTCCAAAATGAAAACGTCTACTACCATTTTGCGTTTCATACATCAAGGACAATTTTTGGTTCCATGTCTGTCTGTCTGTCTATCTGTCCGTCTGTCTGGCTGTGTGTCTACCTGTCCGCGGTCAATTCCTTGTAACGCCCATAACTACCCGAAACAATGGTCGAAATGGGTTGAAATTTGGAGGGTGGGTGCGGGTTGGGTCACAGATGGTCCCATACCAAAATCATTGAAAAAGTACTGCAAATTTCGTCTGCATGCGCAAACGTGAAATAGGTACTTGAAGCCCTTAACTACCTTAAATATCGTTGAAATGAGTTCAAACTTGGCGGGTCGATCAGGTATAATACTTTGATAGTTCCATATGAATTTCATTGGAATCTTACTGTAACTTTCGTATGCGCATGCGCGAACATGAAATGTTGATCATTTCGTTGTAACGCTTCTAACTATGCGAAAAATAGTCGTAGAGCTGCGATTTTGAGGGTACACGCGGGTTGGGTCGCAGATGGTCCCGTTTAAAAATCACGAAAATCGTCGTCTGCGCAACGACTTTTTTAGACCGAAAATGAAGCCGGTATATACGGTACGGCGTACGGCGTACGGCGGACGGCGGACGGACATTGCATTTTTGGAATCTACACACCTTGAAACGGAAAAGAAAAAATTTTGAGGGGCTCTTATAAAAATTTTGTGCAGAGCGATTACATAGGTGTATTATTCACAGACCACTTTTCTTAGTTACCATAAAAAAAATTAATGAAATTCGGGTTATAGGTTCGGTACGGGGTCTAGTTGGTCCTCGAAGCTCGGCGTACTGTCAGTCATCTCGAAGGGGTTAAAAATAGGGGTTGAAATTTTCAGAACGCCGTAGCTCGAAAACTTTCTATAAAAGGGTATGGGTTTTCTTTACGTTATTAAATTTGTCTTGAGCTAAACAATTTTTTGAGACCACTCGGAGCATTGTACGTCCAGCCGTTCGTGTGCACCAAAAAGCTTCATCAACACGATCGTGAATCAAACGGTATAAATCCGGCGCGGATATCATCACTAGGGAGCACCTGATTATAATCAAGGACGGCTGTATGAAGTCGAGTTGGTTGTTCTGCGATATTATTTCATTTGATAAGTGATGGACTATTGGTATTTGTTGGTAGGTACTTCTGAAACTTGAACAAACGTTGAAGTATTATTGATGGGTAAATTATTACACTATGGTAAATTACTACACAACGGCAAATTATTACAGAACGGTAAATTATTACAGAACAGTAATATTAATTTATTACACAATGATAAATTATTAGAGAACGGTAAATTATTACACAGCGGTTCATCCACCAAGAAGGGGCTGGATTTTGTTGATCGGTACTTTTGCAACTTGAACAACCGTTAAAGTATCATTGATGGGCAAGTTATTACACAACGGTTCATTATACTTGAACACGAGGGTAGGTATTGACCACAGAAAACAGTGGTCTACGAAGAAGGGGCATCTATTTCACTCCACATCAACAATTTTCCTTCAGAACTTCATTATTTGCGTTTCTTTTTGCCATTTCAGTTACTGTTTGTCATCGACAGAATTATTTTAGCAACATTTAACTCGTGATTTAGGTAGGTACCTAGTAACGAGTACGGTGTTAGGTACTAACCTACGGAGGTTCTGTTATCTACATAATATGTATAGAATAGTACACATTATATGATATAGACGGGTTATCTATACAGAGAGCTGTGATCTGTAACAGAAGGGTATTCTGTACAAAATAATAAACCGTTGTGCAGGGATTTGTAGTATTTTTTTCCATTCATATTCCAACTATTTGGGATTGCTTATCGACCTTGTTATAACGCCGCAGAAGTGATTATCTTTTAAAAGTATAATACCTAAATTTTAACCAGTACCGTGCATGGATAATTCTGCCACAATCGAGTAATGGATTATATCTGCCAAGTATCCACCCGTAACCGCCAGTAACGTTGTCAAAAATGTTTATACATTTTTAATAAAATGAAATTACGGATGATTGGTGCGAACCCAAAATAGGGACTAACTCATCTCAGTCGGTACCTATCTATCGAATAAGTAATGTTTTAAAATAATACCTGCGTAGGTACTCCTTACCATTAAATCCACTGGAATTGGAATGATTTCATCCGATCATGAAGGAAGTATTGATGTTTGAGATTCACTAGGCGTTCGGGAAGGTGCGTATTTGGTAAACTAAATAAAAGAGTTCTGGTGCAGTGATAACATTAGTCTTGAATCACAGCAAGTACCAACCTATTTTCGCTTCAGAGTCATCCACGTAAAGAATAAATTCGAAAATGTATATTCAGTTGGGTATCACGTCAAAGTGAAGGAACAGCTGTGATTTCATGCTGCGAGAGGGTTTCTTGATTGAATACCTCTGGTCTGTTGAGCCTGAAAATGCAAATGAGCACCCGCTTGTTCTGTCTTCGACCTCCATGCCTATCAGCTATGACTCATACGGCATCGTATTATATTCACTCTTCCTTCGTGGAATAACACGGAATATACAGAACTATTCTCTGGGAATCATAATTATAGTAAGCATAAATCATATACTATCATGCTTGGAATAACAACGTAAGGGCGGAAGGTCGGAAAAAGTGTTCACGATAATTCACATAGGTACTTTCCGCTTTGAACGTCATTACAACTAATTAGGTATTGTTTATAGATTTTGGTTTATTATTTTCAATAATGAACCTTTGGAATCGAGCATGAAAACAAAAATTGTAACCCCCCCCCCCCCCCCCCCCCACGACCCATCCCGCAAAACTTGATGGTTTACGTTTCAAGGTAGTAGAATCCGAAAATGCAATAAAATAATTTCTGTCTGCCATACGCCGTACTTCGCACGTTCCTTTGTTACCATGAACCAAAATTGATGAAATTTGCTTCTCGAAGCTCGGCGTTACAGTTAGCCATATCTAAGGGGTGAAAAATAGGGTTGAAATATTCATAACGCCGTAGCTCGAAAACATTCAATAGAAGGGTATGGTTTTTTTTCGTTTTTAAATTGACCCTGAACTAAAGAATTTTTTGAGACCACCCGGGAGCATTATAAGTCCAGCCGTTCGTTTGCACCGAAAAGCTTCGTCAACATGATCGTGAATCAAACGGTAGAAATCCGGCCCAGATATCACCGCTAGGGAGCACCTGATTATAATCACGGATGGCTGTATGAAGTCGATTTGGTTGTTCTGTGATATTATTTCATTTGAAAAATGATGGATCTTTTGGATTTTGTTGATAGGTACTTTTGCAACTTGAACAAACGTTGAATATTATTGGTAAATTATTACACAAAGGTAAATTATTACACAACGGTAAATTATTACACAGCGTTAAATTATTACACAACGGTTTATTATACTATCTACGCAGAAGGGGCATCTATACAGGTAAATTATTACACCGGTTTATTATTTACCTTAATATGCTTCATGAATAACTACAAATAATTTTATTGACTGAATTATTGAATCCCGCGCATTTGTATGAAACTTTAATTCCTGGCCACTCCAGTACTCTATTTAGGGCTTTCCTGGGAGGAGTTCGAGGGTATTGAACACAGAAAACAGTGATCTACGAAGAAGGGGCAATCTATACAGGTAAATAATAAACCGTTGTGTAATAATTTGCAGCGTTTTATATTTTGGACCTACTGGCATCCAATCCATATTGCTCAATAATAATTTATGACTGAATTTGATACCTATTACTAAGGCAACCTTTTATTTCTCATTTTACTTACTTTGACTTAGGAAGCCAAATGAAAATCAATTCAAGCACATTGATACTGTTAGAAGCGGAAACAGGCTTTGACCAAGTACCTACCTACTCTTCGTTTTCTTAACACATAGTTATGTACCTACCAATTCCTACGTAGTTTCTAAGTAAGATTCGGTGAGTGAAGGTAGGTGATTCACCACTCTAGGTATTCGTTAGATAGTAGATAAATTATGTCGTAGATAGTTCGATACACCTACGACATTCGTTGCTACCTAGTTGATTTTGTGGAACACGCCGCTTTTTTACGGATAGATAATAATACATACGTAGGTTAGGAGGGGTGAGTCAAACGTGAAAGAGATTATTAAATATAAAAGTAGGTAACACAAAAAACTCCCTGGTTTAGGAAATTCGTCCATTTATTTCTTTTTGTTTTACTCTATATCACAAAAGTAATTAAATGCGCTGGAAGATAGCTAACTAACGAATAAAAACAACAAAAATGTTGCAAATCGACCTATGTTCACATCCCTCACCCTCGTGAACGTGAACACAAACGATATTGAAGGAAATAAGTTACAAGTAGGTAGATGCATGTAGCTCATTCCATCGGTTTCTTCATTCTATCCCAATAGGTGGGTAGTACATGGGTATCACCTAGTGTAATGGAGTGCCTACAACTGTACTAAGTTATTCTTTCTTAGTGGGGACGAAAAAATACTCCAGTATCTCGAACATCGGATGTCAAAATGACGCCTGTCGGTGGGTCAATGAAATGAGTGATCATCGTCCAAAGCGGCCACTTCTAATCATAATCAGGAATGGGAGCAATTATAACTTCACGGCCCTCGGAGCTCTCCCGTCCGTTTCGAGTGCAGCCATCGCTCGAGAGTCCATTACTGACCTGGACGAGGGTGTTGCTTCTCTATAAAGGTCTCAACGAAACGGAATAGGAGGAATACTGGAGCGATCCCCGAATTAATAAATAACTCTGTGAATACGAGTTAACCGTGCGATCAAATTATGATCCTACTCAACTCCATGGACAGAATAATTTTTCTTGTAAGTACTTTAGTACTGTCTAGCATTGATTTAATCACAAACTAAAATGAATTCTTTTGGACAATTATTGAAGTGCCTTAGGGTTTCTTGATAAAATAGTAAAAATCTATATCCTATGATAAACCATAGCTTAAGAGTACCTTGAGGGTACGAGAAGAACAGTTAATTCGAATTAGGTTCATGAACAAATCCAGTTCGCATAGGTAAATTAATTCTGTCAATATTTACATTTCTATGTTCAGCTCTCCGAAGGTCTTGCTCTTGCATATTTTTCAACCGCTTCGATTCTGAATAAACGTTATACCTAGTGGTGTTTCGTGACGAATGGATAACTATCATGACTGTATGGGTAAGCTTCCAGTGTGCTCCATAATGCTGGATCGTCCGTAACTACCATTCAGGTTATATTTCCACCTTCATACAAAAATAGCACATATACTGTAGTATAATAATATAGTACTTTTATGCACGTTGGACGAAAAACAGGTATTCACCGATTGGATTTCGGAATGCTGACATGAACTTTGAAATTATTTTCTGTGCTACACCAAGGGATAAAATGTTCCCTGAGTATAGATGTTGCGCATACGTATTTGGAACGCGGACAAATACTTTGTGGCGGAATCGATTAACCTAAATTAGATCTAAATAATAGAGATGGGTCCCATGTTGGGCAGATACAATCTTGATTCCCGTTTCAACATTAGAGTAGTACGTCATTTTCTTCAATCTCCACTGCCTGTAAGTAAGTTATTCGAGAGTTACTGTCGGGGGAAAAACTATCCTTCTGATCCTATTCCAAGGATTCGATTATGATAATGATCTAGATAAATTATTCCTACAGCAATTTTTATTGAAAAAACGCTGCAAAGTCCTTGTCACATGGGGTTTATTATTCTACAGAAATGTTGGCTGTACATTTATTGTTTGTTTCATGTGAAATAATTGAAATAGCTATTTCTGATGGTTTCCACCAATTTTGGCCCCCAAAACACAAATTAGGTAGGTACGATCTTTTTTTTTTTTTTTCAAATTATCTTTGATCATTGGTAGTGCCATCATTTAATCGTCTTGATCCACGTGTTGACACTTTTTCTAGTGTTATTCTACAAATTGATGGTGATTTCGCAGGTATTTGACTCATAAAAAATCAATTTTGGGAGCTGAACATCTGGTACAACCTCAATTTTCCACTCCTTGGCCAAAATCGACTTCATATTCGATCTTCTCGTCCCCAAAAACATGGAAAACGATACCTCAAAAGCTCATGTTACCAAAATGTTGCTAAAACGCAAAAAGTACCTATTTTCACACACATTTTCACTCATAACACCCCTGGGTATATTCCGATTGGGCTGAAAAGTTTCGGGACACAACTAGGGCCCAAATGGAGCATGTGTGCGAAAGAACGACTTTTTTAGATCGAAAATGAAGCCTGTACACGTGATACGGCGGACGGCGGACGGCGGACGGACATTGCATTTTTTGAATCTACACACCTTGAAACGGAAAAGAAAAAAGTTTGAGGGGGTGTTATAAAAATTTTTTGCTGAGCGATTACATAGGTGTATTATTCACAGAATAATAAACCAAAAGGGGAGGTCGTTCACCTCGTCTTGAAACTTTACCATTAGATGCCTGTAAGTTGTAAGAGAACAAAAGACCTTTTGACCACAGGCAATAAATTTGTTTAGGTTATGAAGCGGGGCTTTGATCATTGTGAAAGAAGCTGAAAAATGATAGTCTGTCACGTGTAACACAATATGCCCAAATGAAAGACCGTTATGAGGGAAAAAGGTCATGCCTTTAGGGTATGCAAACACAAAGTTTATAACCCTATGTGCGCCCTCGTCCCCAGCTTAAAAATGCTGCAAATTATAACACAACGGTTTATTGTTTAGCTGTATAAATGCCCCTTCTCCGTAGATCACTAGTTTCTGTGGTCAATACCTAACCTCGTGCTCAACCCAAGAAAGCTTAATCGAGTACTGGAGCCAGCCGGGCAATTACAGTTTCATTTAAAAGATGCGGGGGATTCAAGAATTATATTTTTAATTATTTCGTATCATTAATTGTTATTATTCATGGAGCATAACGTACAAACTTCAGGGCCTTAATGTGGACGAACGGCTGGTCGTACAATACTCCGGGTGGTCTCCAAAAATCATGAAGTTCGGAATCAATTTAAGAAGTCATATAAATCATGCCTACTCGTTTAAACATTTTCGAGTTACGGCGTTTTGAAAATGTCAACCTCTACATATTTTTCATCCCTTAGAGATGGCTTACGCTGAGCTTCGCTGACCAACGAGACCCCCGAATGGAACTACAAACCAAATTTCATTAATTTTGTTTCATGGGAATTTAGGAAATTGAGGAAGTGATGCGTGCGGCAAGGATTTACGGACGGATAGACACCGAACCGAATTAATTTGTTCCGGTTACAAAAGTAGCTATCAACAAAATCCAAAATAACCATATTTCTTCAAAAATGAAATAATAACATCACGGAACAACTTACTCGATTTTATACAGCCATGCGTGATTATATTCAGCTGTTCCCAAGCAATGATACCAGGGCTGAATGTGTAGGTAGGTAGTCATTCACATTCTTTTTGACAAAACTTTTAGGGCCAACATGTGGAATCCCCGTAAAATTCCAAGAGCCATTAGGAGGGTTGGTTTCTGCGTTAAGAACATGATGATGATGACAAATGCCGCCTGGGTCTAATTAAGGGTCCCTCATACATCCACCTGTTACATAAAGAGGCTTGTTTGACAATGTCAGCTGTAGAATTCTTGATATTTATTTTCTTGTAATAAATTGGATTTAAAATAATTTAATTGAAAGGATATAAAGGCAGACTTGTTGTTTCTTCATTGATAGGTATAAATAAAATTGCTCGCAGTATAATCATCTATCACGGATCACGGTGCGACGAAGTATTAAAATTAATTCTCAATTAAAACTGGACAAGTAGCTGATGGCTTGAAAAGGCTAATTGGCAACGAGATCATGGATCTCTTACAGATGTTTCGCATGGGCAGCAACGCCTGGGATGAACGCAGCCCACGCAAATAATCGCCTTGTGAATAGCGCATACTGTCGCGATGAAATCTGTTAAACGGAAACTGGGGCAGGTCCCTCCCTAAGCCGATTTATTTTGCTTCAACCGATGAAAAAGGTCGAGATGTCTCCCGTTTTTGGTAGGATAAGCTCTATCCGTCAAGATTTGATGTTTACTTGTCGGCCTATACCATTTATGTAACAGATTAATATTTATGACTATATTTGTCTCAAGTTCAATTTATTCATTCCCAACGGAACATCGATCATTCTTTCGACCGCACGTCGCTTGTTATGTACCGAATAGCTTATTTCTCATACCCACCAACGGGTGATCGACTGAAGCAGTGCCGTATTTCAGCTTGTGGAGCCCGACATTTGAAATCCTATTGTTTCCTGTATATGAGACCCTGTTCTAACAAACTAGTCACGGGCAGAGCCATTACCGCTTTTATATTATTTTTAACATGTATTTTTAACATGTATATTTATGATGAATTATGTATAATATGTTTATTTAATTAACATGATCAATTAAGAGAATCAACGTGCTACTGGACTATCAACAGCAGGATTTGTAGAGAAACAAATTAATAAGATGATCATCTGACCCTATAGGATTGAGAAATCTTCATATACCTACTCGTATTCACCAAAATCTTAGCCAAACATGTGAGCGTCAACAGTTTGCTTACCATTCCGTACTTCATATTGATAATGTATGGTGGCAAAACTATCCGGGTGGTTACGCGGATCAGGAGTAGTCAGGCCGTCGGTATAATTTTTAAATCGTTATTTTTTCAACACACAGTGAAAGATGTAAAAGATGTCACAGGAACCAACACAACAGAAGGTTATCAATATCACCGGAAAAAATCATTCAGTGAAGTAATTGAATGCCATCATGGTGCGAGGGGTATTAATTTAGGCCCAGTAATCGGTAATGAAGTGCATTTAACGTCTGCTGATGTGTCTGCGTCACTCACTGCCACCAGCGCTCCCGTTGATGTCAATATTTTCCGTCCTGCTCCTACGTCGATGAAGTGTTCCGAGCTACTAAATTACTTCTTCATAATTATTTTCATGGCCCACTGTATGCACTACTTTGTTATAACCCTTGGAAAAGTAGTCAGCCAGCAGGTTCTCTGAAACACACGTCTGGAGTTAGGCTGGAGTGTTATTTGGTGGAATGACGAGGGGAAACTAATAGCTGGTAAGGCCTGACGTCCCACGCTGAATGATGCTGTTGGATGATGAATGAAGAGAAAGCCCACTTGTGTAAGCCTTGGAGGTCTCCATGACTGGTACTGAAAATAAGTAATTTGAGCTTAGTGAAATTTAAATCGGAAAACTTAAAAACTCAACAGGAAAAGGAGGGCTATTCGTACCCCTTTCAACAGTAGGCGGTTATTGGAGTTCCCGTTTCGCAATCTCTTTCACTTATCCATTTTCTTATTTGATCAATTTTGGATACACCCAGAGATATGTTGTTAGAAGTAGAGAACATTCGTATCCCAACCACAAATAATATTAGTCTATTGGGATTGTCTAAGTTGAATTTTCTCAAATTGGTACCTACTTACAATAATTAAATTTTGTGCCAATTTTTGTATCAGTATGAACACCGTAATAACACCGTAACACAGGCTTCATGGAGGTACCTAAAGGCTATTTCACAACCCATGATGAAATCAAAAAACTAATCGTACAAGATTAGTGAATGTATCTTCAGACAACCATGTATTGTACCATACTGACAGTCCAACACTTTCTCATACCCAATGACATTCACATCCACTCTAGATATTTCCATCCGTCCCTTTCCGATAAGCTAAGTATAATTACCCATACAGAGATACCAACAGCTAAGGCCCACCGAAATACAAAACAAAATGAAATGAAATTAACTTATTTTATTCTTTAGCGGTTGGGATGCTCATTACCATGATGACATCAGTCTACGTTCGGACGAGAAGATTGTCCGGTGCCCCGGTAAGGGCAGACGAGCGGACATTCGAGCCCATCGTTCCACCAAACACCCGACCAACCAGAATTCGCCTGTCGGTTTCCTATAGCAGCCCACTCGGACTAGTGGTTGGCGAAGAAAAGACTGCCCACTCCCGTCCTACCTACACTGACGGCACAAGGACCCTGAGGGACCGCCTGAAGAAGTGGGTGAAGGAGGAAGGTCCTTGAGCGTCCATTTCATTCACTGACCCCCCCGCATTTTCAACGTCATCTTTATCAGGTGAAAAAAGTTTAAAAAGGCATGATTCATCATCAAAAAAAAATCATTCGCGTTCATGCTGAAACCGAGTGTACTTAGTAATCCAAGAAATCCTACACCTGAAACCAATCTCAGAGCACGTAAAACAACAATTTTAATGTTACTATAGGAAATATCTATGGAAGTAAAAACATTGGGGGACCATTGGAGACCCGGCAGTATCCCACAGGACGCATAGATCTGACGATAAGAACATTGAGTTCATGGTTTTTGATGTTTGAAGATGTACAGACGTCAGTATACTTTCGATCGCTTTAATATTCATTAAGACAGTGAGAAACTTGAATTGCATAAATATTATACCTCACTAGTTCACCAAAATAGTGTCAGACACGCCGAATACGAGTGGCAATTTCAATTTATTAAGAGGTTAAAATTTTGTTTGTTTGTGTATAAATGGAAATTCGCATATTTACGTACGATGAATAGTGGCGGGAATGATGATATCGCAACGATGATGTCATATACCAGCAATAGAAAGTTAGCTTATATGATCCAAGTGGGCAATCTTCTTGATGAGTCCCACTAAAATGCCATCCGGACAATTTAACAGAGAAATCATACCGTGGCGTTGGATGAAGGCAACCTGTCATTAGACGATACATCTACTTTTGGCCTTCAAAAATCATGTCCCATCCTCTAAACATGATAAAATTCACACACAACGAACCCAACCTTACCTCAACCTACTATTACACCAACTATTGATTCCCAAAGGCTGTATAATTTATAGTGTTCAGGTGTTTAAACTATTTTGAAAACAATGTATAATATTAAGATGATATGCCTAGAAAAAATTTCTTCAGACTCATCATGGAGTCATTAAAATATAATGACATTTTACATTGTTATTAATGTTATATCTGCTAACTAATGTGATTGAATCTAACTAGACCTTAGCCGTGGGCCGGTTTGAATAATGATCACAGCGAACTTATAATATAAGTTGGATATTATACAACGGATCTCGGAACTATCGAACTTGTGGTAGATGGACAATCGAATCGATCGATGCAGTCGATCCTGCGGAAGAAATCGGTAGAACTCGCTCCTAAACAAACCTTGTCATTCTGTTTCTCAGTTCTCTCCCACCTCCATGCTATTTTATGGATATCTCATGATCCCCAGTTGATTGTACATACCTATCAGCAAATCCAAAATAACTACGTATCTCTCTTCGAACGAAATTGTATCACGGAACAACAAGCTCGATTTCATAAAACCATGCGTGATTATAATCAGATGTTCCCTAGCGATGATATCTGGGCTGGAGTTTATATACCCTAAGATTCACTCTCATGTTGACGAGGTTCTCGGTTCAAACTCATAAAAACCATTCCTACCCTTGTATTGAATGTTTCCGAACTATGACGTTTTTAACCCATTATTTTCACCCCTTGCAAATGACTGACACCGAGCTTCTAGACCACCAAGACCAGCTGGAGTCCAAATTTGACTTAATTGGACTCTAAAATTTTGGTTTGTGGTAACTAATAAAGAAAGTGCCGCGTGTACGGGTTACGGCCGATGGTCAGAAACGTTTTTATACTATAAAGGTTCGTTATTGAATATAATAAACCAAAATTGAAGAGGCTTCATGAGGGTGGTTGGTGGAAACTGAATTGTTGCCAGGACACGAGTTGGGCATTCGTTGTCTATCCAAAACGGGGAAGTAGGTAGGTATATTTCTACCGCAACATAATTACATTCTACAACAATGAATGTATCAAGTGGTGACGGGTGGAGGGCATCACATCCAGTTATTGAGGGAATCGTGACGTTACTAGATGGTGTTTTGCGTGTAGGCCAGGACTCCTCGCGTGATACACCAAAGCAAACGTTTTCCCTCTCCTCAGCATCGCCTCGAAGAACAAGAAAACTAGGTCCCTTCAATAAGGTTTGTACACGAGATATTCCTGGCGTAGGAATGGATGACAGGGAATGCCACGGCAAGCAGTGAGAGCGGTAACAGTTACCCACTTAGCTCCAAACGCGATTATCGATTTCCACTGCTGAGAAACCATGCTGTACCATATAAATGTACTTAATAGAAGAAACGCAATTGCGTGCTCCTTTACACTTAGTCATCTATTTCATAGAGAGACGTGAATGATAAAAGAGATTCGCATGAGGATTCATCAGTGGTGATGGCCAGCGATTCACCTTTCTTATTTTTTTTTGCTTCTTCTTGTAACTGCACGCAGTGTTCAATCTTTCGGAGTCTGACTGAGAATCGATATCTGGCAACGCGATCAGGAAAAGAAAACCTCTTAAACAAGTCCGGTAAGTGAGGGTCGGTCAACAAATGTTCGATATCTATATCATAAAATTCTGACAGTAACTTTATTCTGCACATGAGCAAATATAAAATTCGACCAATTATCCGAGCGATATGGCTAACACTTGCATGGAGCATGATGATTAACTCCCTGATGAGGGTGGCCTCTTTGAATTTTTAAGCAACTGGAGTGGTAGCAACGTCTGCGCATGCACAAACAACGAAAACTTTAAACGCCTATATCCCAGGTTCTATACAATCGATTTCGCCAACATTTCGAAAAAGTTGGTTAAATTTTTAGTGGCTTCTTTAGTAATCGGATTTTGACAGCAGCGTCTGCGTTCATGCGCTAGAAACGAAACCCTAGTAACACTTATATTAATCCACCTATTTCCTCTATGCTGATTCTCAGCAGGGTTTATAATGGTGTAGCAAAGAGTTCAATCGAACTAGTTGGCACTTTTAATTTCTTCACTGGCTCCTTCATCATAAGTGATAATTTTATTTTGGTAGGTAAGTGCAGTTGCTGGTTTGTAGTACGTTGTAAATGTGAAAATAACGGGAAACAGTATGACTCACAAACATATTTTTTCCGTCACTGACAGAGACAACACATGCGGCTTGGCAAGTGTGTCAGAAAATAAGTGAAGCCCCAACTAACAACTGCGTGTCAAAAATCCATTGTTACTGATGAAGACGAAGCTGCATTGAAACTTAGGTCTGCATGCGTAAATAACAAAATTCTTTCAACACCTATACTTTCCGGTTTAGGGAGGAAAAATATCTTATTTGATCCTAGGGTGCAGTACGCTATATTACCGATGCGATAGGCTTCTTCGAATATCAGCGCAAAAGTTACCGACTTTGGTGATGCTTATAGGTATGACGAGGTTGAGTCTGTGACGGCCCCTTTATAGTAATTGAAAAAGAAAGCTAGCGCTAGCGTAGTTATGCGTAGCCCGTCGAAATGTCCGTAACGCCAATATTTCCAGTTCTATCGGACCGATTCTTGTGGAAGTTCGAGACCAGACGAAGTGCTCTGATACTCCCTTTGAAATAATATATCGCGCAATCAATCTTTCTACCCATTACACGACCGCAAACAACAAACACTAAGCATTTTAAGCTGACGATATTTCAGCATTACGTGCAAGTACTTCTGGGCCAACACTAGGTAAAACGAAATAAAAATTTAATAGGCCAAATTAAAAATTTATAAACTGATATTCCATGATAATCTTTACTACACGTAATTAGATCTGTCGTGTGGCACCATACATAGAATAGAGATACCGAATCCTGTAAGTGTGAATACCTACAAAATGAAAGGCTATAGCAAACCAACTCTAACTGCAATATATACTGCACAATTCGATAGGTATTTATTGAGGACGTGTGCAGTACGATTGATAACTCCCACTTGAATTTCTCTTCGTTTATTGTTCAATGGGTTTATAGTTTTACAAGCGAAAATGTTTGTTCTGGCCACCAGACACTTTCGTCGTGTGCAATAAAACAAATGTAGGTACCTACTTTCACCTTTCAATATTGATAACTACGTCCAGCTCAATGGCATGTTAGTGTTAGGAGTGTTTCATTACAAATCACCCAAGAACAACTGAAATGAAAGGCATCCACAAAAATTGAATTTGGATATTATTTTAAAAATACTTGCAGTGAAGTGCAATGCTGTTATGACATAGAAATGTTCAAAATTGAATTTTCTAAGGTAGGTAGATAAGTATACGTACTTATTTTTAGGTACCCCTGAGGTGTCAATTGAATGGTTCTCGCAACGCACCTGTCACTAGTGATCAAGATACCTTAGTCAGGATATTTATCGGGAACTTAGTCACAATAATAGCTTATTAAGGAAGCTGATGAAACCAGCAACTGGAATCAGGGCTTTCTTTTGACAGCTACGCTCATGATTCAGGGACAGATAGATCCAAATACTCGTAGCAGCATTCTTCATCTTCAACATGCGATATTCTCCCAACTGGCTCATACCTACATAGATTCATTTAAATATAGGAAACCACTAGGAATACCTAGTGTCCCTAATTTGAACTTTTCATGAAATGACAATACTGTTTCAACTTGCATTACGTTGATGTAGTCCAAAACAGTGAAGTTCATCTTCAACTCCTTAACCCTGGTTCGATTTTTTTTTTCAACCTGACCTAGTTCTCCCATCCAAAACGTTCCAGGCTCTAGTTGGCTTTAGTTGGGCTGTTCGAACAAAAAGAAGAAATTAATCATAATGAATCCAGGATTCCTCTGACATTGCAAAAGGATGAACTAGATTATTTCTTTAAACGTATAATGTATATTATAGCCTTATTTATTTAAATCCGTTTTTTAATATTTTCCTTAGTTCTAACCCTAATATGAATTTTACAGATGCTCTGAGGTCAGTGGAGCAAATGGAAGAGTAGTTTCCAAAGTAGTATGGATGACCTTGAATATATTATCGCCGAATCGCGAATATATGCGCCACCCACTACCTACTCATCATGTACTCGTGGTTTAGTTTTTTACACGTAAATTAACTATATTAAATAGATCATAAACCCAATAACACTGAAACATATGCGGATACGCATAGTTTTTCTCAGTTTTCTTCAAGCAGTCGAGTTCATTTGTTTCCAAATACACTAAGAGCTCTTAAGAACCCGTTCAAAATACACTAAGCTCTTAAGAACCCATCTAGTTACTGCAAGTGAACTGGTTGATTTCTGGACGAAATGTTGACCCCTTTGTTTATTCAATGTATACCATATATGAGAACAGACTATGTTGTTTAAAATTACTTATAAAGGTTGCTTATAATACCTACTTTGCTGAATGCAACTGCCTATTGCATAGCCAGATTACCTACCCTTGAAAAACCTTGGGGGAAAGGTGATAGTACTGAGAGGAATATAAAGAAGTGCTGTGTCCCCTCCTTTACACAAACTCAGAAATTAAAAGTTGAAATTGGTTACTATGGCTACCCTTTTTGAATTGGTATTACTTAACCATCAGGTCTGATCGGCACTATGGCGCTGAATGAAACAGGCTTCGCCGCTTAGTTATACCTTGTATAATATTTTATAAACATAGGCATTTATGTGCCTAGATTTTGTAATGTTTATTTAGGATCCCTAAATTATTTTTTTTCCTTCGTGAATGAGCGCACATCGGTAATAGAAAACACCTCATAATACATACATGTATGCAGAAGGGAATGCATGCTGAACTACCATTACTCAGCAACCATTAAGTTGGCTTCTCAGATGTTGACTATATTTCCGCTTCCATGAAATCCATATTTCCGTTGAGATTTGCTCCTGCAACGCGGCTACTCGTTTGAGGTACCTACTTCTGCCTTGATGGCCTCCTCTGAGAACCCGAGGAAGTTCAAAGACCTTGGTCCCCCTACCCACTCTTCTGTTCATCCACGCTTTCTGACTGCACTTGCACTATTGGCCCGCAGCTACTACTCGACACTGAGCTACTTCTATTCAATTCCAGCTACCGACTAATTATGGGAGCCTTTTGGAGTTCGTAACTGAGTTCAGTTTGACGCCAGAAATGAATTAACTAATCCAGTATCGGAGATGGCAGCAAAGTAAGATTAACTCGATTGGTTGTGGTGAGTAGCTCGCTGACTTGAACCATCTGGGCTCGCACTGAAATACACACATACCCATCCATAAACCCATCAAGTACATACCTATTGGTGGTGGGGAGGGTCCGAAGTAGTGCTTTGCCCTCGGCAGACTATGGGTAACTAGGTGCAAGTAAAATTCTTATCGAACCAGAGTGTTGCCACTGACAAACATCAGTTTATTACTTGAATACTGCATTGGATACCATCATTCTTACCTACTGTAAGTCAAGTGTGTGTCCGTCTACCAGAAAAGCCCCAACTGCAAAACGATACCGAATTTCCGGGCTATGTGAGAATGCTCAGCCTGAAGCTAACGGTCCTTCCCAACGGCTCTATAAATACGTCTAAATACGATAAATTCGTCTGTAAATAAGACTTTCATGTTTAATAGTTGTGAAGTGTCCTCTGCTAGAAAGAACTGAACACCAGAAATTCAGCGGTACTAAAACGAATTTTGTAGGCCCTTGACCGGGATTTAGAGTAGATCAAATGGATTGTCAAGGCTCTACGAGTAGGTAACTATAATAAATTTCGCTCAGAACTCAATTTCATGTTTCCATGGTATCATCTTGAAAATTGAGTGAAGGTCACCAATACATCTGGAGATCATTCATTAGGTTCAGATCAGTCATTCATTAATCCATTGTCACATCCGTGCGTAACTGAAACAAAAATAAGCAACGACTTTCGCTTTCCCGAAACCTTTGAGAACCCACCGACGCAGTTTACCACACTTTTCCTCCGCCAGGAAGACGATCTCCAATCTCGATTGTTGTTCGTTTATTATAATTGGATAAATTCCATGGTAACACGTCATTCTGGCACAACGTAGGAAGCATATATATATTATATATATATTATATATATACCTCTATAGGTACCTATAGAGTTAAGGCTGTGGACAAGTTCAGAAGAAAATTTAAATAGACTGATTTTGGTTTGTTAGTTTCAATCATGAAACTTTGGAATCGAACATGAAACATTTGCTTATCCCCCCTGACTCGAACTTTGATGGTTTCCGTTTCAAGCTACGTAGAAGAATCGGAAAATGTAATTTAAAAAAAATCTATCCGACCGCTGCAATTTGTTTTTGGTTTATTATTCTGTGATTAATACACCTACGTTTTCGTTCAACAAAAAATGTTTACCTATAACACCCCTCACAATTTTTTCTTTTAAGTTTCAAGGGGGTCCGCCGTACGCCGTATCATCGATATCTACTTCATTTCCGGTCTAAAAAAATTCGTTCTTTCGCACATAGGCTCCATTTGGGCCCTAGTTGTGTGGGAATTAGCAGCCCCATCAGAATATACCCAAGCGTTTTATGGGTGTAAACATAGGATTTTTTGGTGTTGAGTAACGTGAGCTTTTGAGGAATCGTTTTCCATGTTTTTTAGGACGGGGAGACCGAATGTGAAGTCGAAATTGACCAAACAGTGGAAAATTGAGGTTCTAACAAAGTTTCAGCCTTAATTAAATTTACGTTACATTTTCGTCTAAAACCGTTGTTCTTCCGCTCACAGTTTGGGTCCCCATTTGGGAACACATTTGGGTCCTAGTTGTGCTCCAAAGCTCGGCAGCCCGATCTGAATACACCCAGGGGTGTTATGGGGGGAAAATGGGTGTAAAAATAGGGGTTTTCGATGTTCTTTTTGAGGTTTTAGTGAACATGAGCTTGTGAGGTATAGTTTTCCATGTTTGTTAGGGCGAGAAGACCGAGTATGGAGTTGATTTTGACCAAAGAGTGATGAACTGAGATTGTATCGAAGGTTCTCCCAAAATTAATTTTTTACGAGTAAAAAACTGGGAAATTGTCTGAAATCACCATAAGTGTATAATAACACTGGAAGTAGTATCAACAGGTGAATCAAGACAATTTAATGGCACTATCAATGATCAAAGATAATTTGTAAAAAAAAGGAGCCTAATTCGTGTTTTGGGGGGCCAAAATTGGTGGAAACCATGAAATGGTATACATGCAGCCCAGATATCATTGCTAGAGAACACCTCATAATAACCACGCATGACTGTATGAAATCGAATTTTCTATGATGACTCTGATTTTGGTTAAAATGGGAAATGTCAAATTTGGCTTGGAGGAAAAGGGTGACTCCAAAGGGTGGGGGTAAAGGGTGGGGAAGTTGGATCTTGAATAGGAAAGAGTGTTGGAAGAGATTTAGGTAAATATTCTTCCGGTTTTCACCACGTTGAATATTGGTACAGGAAAATATCCGCGCGGTTTGTACCTCCTTGGATATTTGGAAGAGAAGTGAGGAGGATATTCGTCCGGTTTTCACCATGTTGAATATACGGGAAAATACTCATCCGGTTTTCACCATGTTGAGTACTGAAGGATATGGTCGCCCGGTTTTCACATGAGGGTGAGAACGTAGAGCCAAGCAGCTAGCTAGAGATGAGGAGGTAGGTAAGGGTTGAGAGAGAAGGCGCTGGTAGGAGAGAAATCGGATGAATGTCGAGCTAGGTGAGCCGGGCGCCTCATAAAGGCGCCTCCACCCTCCCCGGGTCCCACTGGATGGCCGTTGGGAGCCGTTGGAGGGAGAGTTACCTGGGCCCTGTCCCTCGCACTGCGTAGCCCGGCTTCTCCGTTGTTTATTGGTAAAAATCTTAACGTTTTTACAGGAGTGGTATATTATAAGGGTGCCACGACAATTTCATTTGAAGAATGATGGTTATTTTGGATTTGTATACTTACCTATACAGTCTGGCCAGGGTGGCCCAGTGGACTAAGGCGCCGGGTTCATTTATCCCTTTAAACATCGGCCAACTACCAGTACAAGAGTAAAATCCTAGCATGTACCTACTTTCATATCCTGATAGGTTAGCTCTTCACCACTCAAAATCGAACATCAAGTGAAGACTAAACATTTAGCTTATATACATAAAAAAAGTTGAAGCCTCATGATTTAATAACCCGCTGGGTTATTAAACTGGGTTAACACAAATATAATGAAATTGGGCTCACAAAAATAAAACGAAAAAACCAATACCTATATAAGTACTTATAAAATAAATTAAAAATTTGTTAGACCATTTTAGTTATTGCAGTAGGTAGCGTTTCTTTTCCATAAATTCGCCAACAGCACTGCTATAATTATATAGTAGCAGTACTAGCCCACCGTATCATCTGCATTCAAACTTGTTTGCAGTCAAACGTGATTTTCTCCCCTAATAAGTTCAGTAAAATAAAAAATAACCACTCCGTTTCAAAGCTGATATTTTGAGGAAGTTTTTCCCGTCACAAGCACAGTCACCCATTATTTTTGAGACCCATTTGACAAAATAGCGATTAAGAAAATGTGAGAAAATTTTCATTTAGTCCAATTTTTCGCCTGCTGAAAGTATTCCAAAATTTATGTTAGGCCCTATTCAGCTAGGGAATTTAATGCTCTTTCTAATGACATCCTTATTTTTAATTTTAAAATGTAATTTGAGGGAGTAGTGGCCATTTTAGTGACGGAGCAATCCACATCTACCTTTATTTTCTGTCTATAAATTCGTTCTTTCGCGCACAGGCTCCATTTGGGCTCTAGTTGTGTCCCAAAACTTTGCAGCCCGATCGGAATATACCCAAGGGTGTTATAGGTGAAAAATGGGTGTAAAAATGGCGTAAAATAGGGTTTTATGGTGTTTCAGTAACGTGAGCATGTTAGTTGTCGTTTTCCATGTTTTTGGGGCGAGGAGACCGAATATGAAATTGATTTTGACCATCCAGCGAAGAACTGAGGTTCTAAAAAAGTTTCATTCTCAAATTTACCATATATATTGGCCTAAAATCGTCGTTCTTCCGCACACAATCTCCATTTGGGCCCCAGTTGTGCATCAAAGCTCTGCAGCCCGGTAGGAATTTTGCACTGAACCCATAACACGGGTGAAACATGAGTGCAAAATTAGGTATTATTAATGTCTTTGTGAACTTCGGCTTGTGAGGTACCTACTTACCCTTTTCCATTTTTTTATTTTGTTTTTTGTTTTTTAGGGCGAGGAGACCGAATATGAAGTCGTTTTTGACCAAGGCGTGGAAAATTGAGGTTCTAACGAAGTTTCAGCTCCGAAAATGTATTTTTTATGAGTCAAAAAGCTGTAAAATTGTGTGAAATCACCATAAACTTTTATAATAACACTAGAAGTAGTATCAACAGGTGAATCAAAACAATTAAATGGCACGAATCAGTGATCAAAGATGATTTGTCAAAAATAGAAGCCGAATTCGTGTTTTTTTGGGGCCAAAATTGGTGGAAACAATCAAAAATAGGTATTTCAATTATTGCCATGAAAGAAACAATAAATGAACAGCCAAAATTTCTGATGGTATGTCCAATAGAATAACAAACCCATATGACAAGGACTGCAGCGTTTTTTGAAACCCGTCTCTCGAAAAGCGGATGTCTCGAGGAAGTGGAAAAGAAAAACCCCACGTTCTTCTCACAGCAGAGGGGGAAAGAGAAGCCTGGAGGGGCCGTTGTTGTGGACGAGAGGTGAGGAGGCCGCGCTCCCTCCCGCGAGTCTCCGCCCACCTCACCCCACCGACGGCTCTTCAGCTAAGTTGGACTGAGAGCTCTATAATCCTTCATTCACGCAGCTCTTGGCGATCAGTTCACTTGGATTTTCATCAATAACAACATGAGGGAAATCGTTCACATCCAGGCTGGCCAGTGCGGCAACCAGATCGGAGCTAAGGTCAGTTGTTATCAAAACATTGTTTTTAATTCAAAAATTCCAATCGTTGATTGGATTCTACCATACACATCTCTCATAGATCCTGATTTCAGGCGGACCGAAATTGATGAGGTTCGACCCAAAATTCAGCGTGGAGTATAAATATTATGAGAATTCGAGCTTATTTCAAAGTTCATCGATAACAAGACCCTCCCCCCCTTATAAAAACAGCTTAAAACCTTATAACTCACCAAATCAATAAAATTTTGTCAAAGTCAAATTTCAACCCAGAGCTTTCACCTTGAATAGTCTAACGTCAAACCAGATCTAGGTATCTAAATCCCATCCAAAATCATTTACGGTTCTCCATACTTACCCGCCTCTCCTGAAAGAAGTTCTCCTAAAATACCGATTTAAAAAAATTAGATCCCTACCTGTTTCACTGAACTTTCCGCAAACAAATTTTTGAAAAATTATTGACTCAATGCACCTTTATTGGTTTATTTTATTCCCCTCTTCACTTTTTGTTATCTATGTCTCCGAGGTACATTTCTGATTATTAAATCCTATGGCGAATTATATAGTCAGACCTCGATTTAGCGAACTCAAGGGGGGGGGGGGGGGGGGAGTCATATGTTCGTTAAATCTATAAATTGGTTATATCAAGGTCGGTGACCTTAATGTACATCCGAAATTCGTTTTACCGAGGCAAAACCCTTCGGACCGGGACTTCGGTTCGTTAAATCGCGGTCCGACCGTATTTTAGAAACTAAGTACTTCTACTACACTTGAAACATGTTGTTCGTTTTAGATTAAATTCACACTTACTACTTATAGGAATCTACTAATTTTAATTTAAAAAATATGAGACATCTGAAATGTTCAAAAAGTAAACCATATAAAATATCGTTAGTTTCTTCTTCTTTTTCACATCATCATTTTACGAGTAAGATCACAGTCAAACAACACAATCATTGTATTAGGCACATTTCATAATGAAAAAAATGAAGAATTTTGGAACTGATTTTGATTTTTTGAAATGCGATCAATTTAGCTGCAAGATCTTGGTGGAAATAAGGCTAGGGACCCCTCCCACGCGCTAATAATTGAGAATGTTTTTAATAAAGCAATAGGTGTAAACAGTATTTCACGGCTGAACGCGATGAGTTTAGTCTGCCTAATTGGGGCGTGCAATGAACCGGCCCACTCAACGTGGTCACTGCTCGTTTTTAGTACATAATTATAGATCACTGTAATTGGTTTATTATAAGAGTATCGTAATTACGAACGCTCTCATAATTTAATTCCATTCTTCACGTGTTCACATTAATTGGTCGAAAAAAGAGGATAAGGGGGAGGGGGGGGGGGGGCTCTGCAGTGGCAATGAGACCGGAAAATCTGTGGTGGGTGAAACGGCCTGGTGGTGCTTATGTGGCCCATGTAGATGGTATATTTAGAGCATGGATCCAGCCCCGCTCTGTGACCTTGAATCGGGACGTTACCCGCTCATTCCAGCCATGCCCGCTTCCTTTCGTCGTTATCATCGTTTCCTATTTCTGATTCTATAGCTATCGTTATCTACTTTTTTTCATAGTCATAAAATCGAAAAAATGGGGGGAAAACGAAAAAAATCGACACTCACGCGTTGTATGCGTTTCATACAAGTGTGTATATATAACTTTGCCTGAATATGTGACTGGTCATACACGTTTCACTGTTTATGATACAGTTTATGGCACAGACACGTCTGTCTCACCCATAGCGGAAGTAATTTTATTTAAATCGTGCAGCTCGGTGGCCACCAGTTTAGGAACGTCGTGAGCCGAGTATCGCCCGGTGTAGCCTCTCGTCTGAGAGACGGTTTGAGGTTTTGAGCGTTGGGCTCACCGCATTCCTGGCAGCTTCTTCAGGAGTGTCTTCTTTTCCCGCCGCTGAGATTGTTCTCCCAACGGTATCTCTTCCCAAGGCTGACCCAACTGCCAGTGGCGAGGCTTCAAGTGTTTGGTGTTGCATGGAGCGCGGTGCTTATCTCCACACCATAGCAATCACAACTCTCGCAGTTTGCCCGGCTGTAGTTTTCCCCGGTATTCCGGTGAAAAAAGTCTGCCAAGTCGGGTATCCGTACTGCAGCTTCCTCGCCTATGTAACGTGGACGTATATAATTAGTTGGTGGGTCCATTCGGTGGATTGAAGGAGAATTGACGCGTATGGATTTGAAATTAAGAGGTTCAACAATGACAAACTAGTAAGATGGAATAGGAGTTATAGTAATAGGATTAATGATAGGCATTCATATGAGTGTTATGAATATTTGTGGTATCATACCGCTTGAAGAATAAGTATTTCAAAAGTGTCGAAGCACAATACATTACAAGATTTTATACTGAAACGTATGAGTAAAACTAATTAAAATTGAGAGAGGAATCCAAATCAATTTGCGCATGCGCAAAACGGAAGTTACTGCACTTTATTTGGGACTATCTGTGGCCCAACCCCCACCTACCTTTTTCAGTAAATTTGATGTGGGACCATCTGTGCTTCATCCCGCGCCTACCCTACAAATTTCAACTCACTGCGACTATTTTTCGGGTAGTTATGGGTGTTACAAGGAACAGGCAAACATTTCGTGTTTGCGCATGCGCATCCGGATGTTACGGTCCGAATTTGATGAAATCGATATGGAACCATCAGGGTACCATTCTGCATTTACCCTCCACTTTCAGCTCTTTTCGACGATTTCTAGGGCAGACCTTCTCAGTGATTTCACGTTTGCAGTCCTTTTTTTAATTAATTTCATATGGGACCATCTGTGGTCAAACTTGCACCTACCCTCCGATATAGTTTTGCCAGGGATAAGGGATAAGGAATTTACCACAGACAGACAGACACGGAACGAAATAGGTTCCTAGATGTCTGGAACGTAAAATGCGAGTGGACATTTTCATTTTGGAGATCATAAATTTTTCTCGACTCCTGCACGAATACAAAGCTTTCCACCTTTGGTAGTGAGGAAGCAATAGCACCTTTATTCGGATTTGACGGACTTTATACATATATATCATCCTTATAACTAAGCACCTGATTAATCAAAATCATTGGTGACTAGGGGTGAGGAAAAGATATGGGCAATATTGTTCAGGAATGTAAGCAGTAGTAGTACATCGGACACAAGAAACTACTAAATTGGGTATTTTGCCCCATTCGAGTCCAGCGTGCATCTCGCTCTACTCTTCCTCAGCGAGGTAGTTCGCAGTTATTTTTGTGTTCACGGAGGGGAGTGAAGGAGGAAGATAGCCTGGAAAAGAGCAATTGCCTTTTTATGTGCATTGTGTTGTACATTCTAGTTTCGCGCGGCTTCAAAGCAGTCTGCAGTTTTTGTGTCCCCGACACAGGCGTTGAACTCAGTAAGCAAGGCCTATCTTTTCAAACCTGCTCTCCCCATCATTCGACCTGCAGTCAGCTGAATAGGAACGTCCCTTCCTTACGTTCCATATGCTTTGTACGTCTTGATGAAAATCCTCATCAGCATCGCGAGCTGAAATGAAGAGAAAATCGTTTTTCTCCTGAGTCTTGACAACATTCAATAAAGATTGATGATTCAACTTTCATCAAGGTCAAGCCGGTTGCTGCTGTAACGTTAGGTACTATATTTTTCGCACTTACAGTAGGCGGGGTTCATAATATTCAAAGAGGCCTCTAAAACGCCTCTAATCCTCTTTTGTTGACACTGTAGAGTCTGCAACATATTTCACAATCCTGTAATATTTCGTCGTTGTTTTCGTCTCATTGTTGGGTGAGATAGTATACAAAACATCAAACGTTTGGTCGTCATTTTTAGCTGAGTCTGCCTGTGTGAAAAAAATATGGTGCGTTTCAAATTACGCCAGCCCCGGCGAGACGCCCTGGAAACTGAATATGGTAGGACCTTTCTCAAGTTCCTGACGGATGATATATCAATCATGCGACTTCACCTTTGTCGTATGCGAAACAAAAACTACTCAGCCATGAATTCCCTCACCGAAAGTTGATCTCAGGAATGGATGTCAATACGATCAATGAAATATTAAGATAATTTTACGGAGGATCTTCGATGTTTTTGAGAATCTTCCAGATTTCAAATGGCTGAAAATGCATATGTACGCGTACTGCATCCGTCCATCACTATACGGAAGATTAAAGAAATATTACTTGAAGGATCTTCGATAGTTAATTTTAGAAGCTTTCATCGTAGCATTCAAAATGCCTTATTTAAATGTAGCTTGAATTTGTTTTAAGGGTGTGAGACGCGTAGACGGAAAGGCACTTAGGAAGGTATCTACAGAGCAAGTTAAATATAGTGCAACCGAACCTTCATCGCTTGTGCACCCCTCTTTTAAAACACGATGGAGTTCTCAGACCAAGGGGTTAAAGGAAATAACGTTTTGTGTGTACTTCAAAAATAGATTACAGTAGCTGGCTTAAGGACCAAGGGGATCGGCTGAGAGTTCACACACGTCTAAAAAGTCACTTGTCCCGCGCTTGGTACCATGACTTGAAGATTTACTTTCAAGAACATATCGATGACAATTTATCATGGGAAAAGTATCTGATTGATTTCATTATTCCGCAAACTTATTAACCCTCTGAATTATTCATCCCAGTATTAATTAATTATTTGACATGCACACTAGATTTCAATTCACTCAGATCTAATGAATTGGTTAGTACATACCATTGCTATATCCGGCACTATAATGGCGCACTTCTGTTCATCTTCCTTCCTTGCATAACCTCCCTCAACAGCACCTTGTGCACACCTTGCTTTGGTACGAGGTGTGAACATGCACCCAACTTAGATTGTTGGGTACCTACTCGTTGCATTATTGAACCTATCTCCGTTTCACTCTGAATGATGCTTCTATTTTGCATCTTCTGATGTTACATTGTCCATCCACACTTGGCTGTGGATTATTCCTTGTCACAGCGAATAGATCAAAAAGTTTTGCATATTTGCATCACCGTTCTGTAAACGTTCATACCACTTAGTGGTTCAGAGAACCGTTCAGGCTTGACCTCAGCTCACCAACCTCCAACCTCCGATGACATGATGAATTGTTTCTCCTACGGTAAATGAACCTGCAATCCCAAATTGATTATTCATTGGCTACCTATTTGTCGCTGTATTGAACCTATCCTGTGTCAATTTCATTATGCCTATCACCTCTCATCATTTGATGTTATGTTGTCTACCATGCAACTTAACCGTGGAATGTGGGATAGCAGGATTCCCTCGGGCTGGCCATTGCTCGCCATCATTAATCAGCCATCAGTTCTCATAACTGCGAATAGATTCGGAGCGTTCCGCTTCGCCGCTTAAACTTTCATACCACTGAGTGATTCAGATAACTGTTCAGGACTGAGCTCAGCTCAACAACCTCCGATACCATGATGAGAAGGACAAGCCTATTCTTCAAAAGGCCGCGGCTTCGGAATTCCAATCAGACACGCAGTCCGCGTGATGGAACGCCGAGCCCGGTCGCCCTCCGCCTCCGCTGTAGTAACCAACCACTGCATATAACTTCGATTTTAACTATGTTAAACTAGCAAGCACGAAGATTTATTTCGAGTCAGGTCGATTGCCCCTCACTGTCCATAGGGTCTATGCTACGAGCCTAAATCTAAAAAATATTCTTCTGATTTGTGGAATCTAAATTAGACATGAGCTGTACGAGTCTCAACAACAACTGCGATAAGCGGATGGGGCGAGGAGAGATCTAGATTCTTTAGATAGGTCGGCTACTGTACTAAGTATGTGCCTGCTTACCTTTCCACCAAGGTTTATTATGGTTGTATGTAAAGATGAGAGACGAACAATAAAGAATCAGCCGTACTTTCACTGCCAGACGGGAAACGATATGAGACGTTTTATGTGAGAGGAAAAAAAGAAGACTGAGAAACTAGAATGAATATGCACCATCGAGGCAGACTTGAAGCGCAAGTAGGTAATGAAAATAGTGCTAATCATAAAGTTGGAACTGGAAGTCATTGGAAGCACTCTTTCTTCACACCAAATTGCCTCGGACCGTGTTCTCAAAAGAATCAACTTCATCAAACTCCAATCCGGTCACCGGAAGAAAGGTACGGTGACTGACTCACAAATATAATGGAAGAGCCGTAAATAGACTGGCGTCATCGTTTTTCGACGCGAAGGAAGCAATGATTGTTGTCTCGCGGGATCCGGTGACTCAGAGCGACCACCTCCACCTTCATCGATTACTCGCAAAGAGAATACTCATCGACCAGCAAGCACTACAGTACACGTGAAAAATCGTATGCAAAAATAAGGTAAACAACAATTAAAAAAGAGAAAATCGAAGACACAAAATGTCACAAGTGAGTAATTAAAAGTTAAAGATAAATAAGAATGACAACTTCAAATCTCATCTCTTCAGTTCATTTTGGACAAACAACTCAACTTGAGATAATTTTTCCTGTATGTCGATTCTGACAAATAGTTATATTTATGGAAAAAGTGACGAGATCTTTCAACACGATGTTCAAGTGAGGTAGGGTTTGAATGCATAATACCCTGCGGAAAGGGGCATCCCAGAGGTGCTATAGGAGGGGGAGGTTCAAACAAATCTTGAATGGGCTCGAAACCAAGTTACGAGTTTAAAACGGCATGAGGTGGATGCGGACTGAGTACATCCATGCGACTGGATCATGCTGCTTATCTTAGTCATTCTCCTATTTACATGACTGAAGTGTCTCAGGAGTTTATGACCTTTTGCCCACGGTAGCTGACAGAAAAATACGTGAAAGGAAAGGGTTGGAACGCAAAGAGAGAGGTACAGTTAGCCAACATTTCACTGCCCCCCCCCCCCCCTCTCTCATACACTCTCACTCTGTCACTCTCTCTCTCTCTCTCTCTCTCTCTCTCTCTCTCTCTGGATGGAATGACCCTATCTCCGCCTCGAATCCCACTTTCTAGAATGGTAAGAGGGAGGTTCTCGGGATCCCGGTTGGGAGTTGGCCTGGAACACCAGGACTATACTGCTCACCGATTAACCTCTTCCAACTGAGACGATCTGGCAAGCTCAACAGGTACAGGCCGTTGGACAGATTGCTTGTTTTCATGAGAATTGTGGGCATAAATCGGAATTGCGATACCTAACTGTTCTGTAAGAATAACATTTTCAAATTCAGTAGTCAATATCCTTCAAATCAAAAGTAGACCTCAGCGATTATGTTATTTGTACCTATGTAATGAATACCATCGCATCAATTCGTTCAGGAAAACTTGATATCCTTTAAGTAATTTTTTACTGATCATGAATACTCAAGGGCACATCGTAATAAGCCACAAGTGGATTGCAAGAATACTAGAAGAAATATCTCAATCAAGAAAATGTGAAGATGGCGAGGGTACTAAAAATGTTCTTTCTTCAAGCTTATTGCTTTACGCGTTTTGTACATTGAGAAAATCACGTTATGAAACATTTTAATCTCCTGAGACTCATCAAAGTAATCAATATTATTTTCACTCAGTGATTGAGGTTGTTAGAAAGTGAATTCTCGTATTTCAATATAATCGAAACATGTTTCTCATAGCCCTCGAACTATTGCTATTCTAAGCGATTGGGAATCGTATCTGGAAGGCTGGCAGAAAGATCGGTTGCAAAGGCGTGAAGGATTGCATTCCATTCGTTTCGGACACGGTCATGTACCTGTGACCAGTTTCATTTTACACGGGAACTCCGTGCCCTCGGTAGGTAACATCCCGGGCAACCTGTTTTACATGATGAAGTTTTTCTTAAATACTCGTTGAGTTAAGCACGCTTCATTGTCCTTGATGCGTTGTCCTCAGTTGAAAACTGCATTGTCTGTTTGACCTTGCCCGTGTTTCCAGAAAGCTTTGGAACAATGCTGCGGTCCTGAAAAACACCTAGTTTTTTCAGCGATTGTTTGAACAGCAACCAGTCAAAAATGGTCTTATCTCTCTTGAAAAAGTGTTAGCCATGGACATTTAGAATATACAAAACGATGATCAACTCTGACGCATTCAGAAAAAGGCTTTGGTGATCGCGAATTTTTGCCTCCGGTGACAATTTCAAGGCAGCAGGTACACTTACGAGCATCGGTCGAACTCTGGCTGTTGCTGCCTCCAAAATTGAATGAATGAATTCAGCTCATGTATCCTTGATCATCCAGGATGACGCTGGATGAGACGATTTTGGAGGCCGTGAACTGATGAGTGTGGAGGCGGTTGAACGTCTACGAAAGAAACCTTGAAGCTAGGCCATTTTGTATCCAATTATCTCATGATCGCTACACCGTATTATGATTAGATAAATAGTCTCTTCAAGGGGAAACGTTATTCGCGTTATTCGAGTGGGTTGGCTGGGGCCAACGCCTACCGTCTCTGCTCTGCCCGGTTGATTGGAACGGAAGCCCAGCCTCCTTGCTATGTCCTACTTACTTCTCAAACAATCCCTCTCGTTTCATCCGAACCCACGCCTGTTCTGCTGATTATCTTCTTCGTGTCCTTCAGAGTTCCAGGTCGAAAATGACTGATTTCCGGCGTTGCTGAACGATTTCTGTATCTTGAACCTCGTCATCATATCGATGCATATCGGTGTACAAGACACTTCTAAAACCTAAAATACTGTAACACTATTATTTCATCTGCCTGTTGACATATCATCATCAAGATGGATCGTATTTGACAGGCAGACGAAATGATAGTATTAATGTTTAGCTGTTAAATAATATTGTTATTGAAGAATATAGGGGGAGCACGCTTGTGCCTTTTCTCATGCTGAGTCAATGCAGTTATCCCAGAGACAATCCCGCCCTAGGTACTGAGACGTACGTACTGTATACATAGAGCTCTCTGATAAAGAAAAAGAGCATTAGCCTGCACACTGCACTGTTTCCTGAAAACACTGGTCTTAATGCCTGCGCTAAGAAGATCCATTCCACCAAACCATTTTTATGCAGAGAACAAAGGAACTCCGAAAAATCAGCGTTGAAAATATCTTGTGAATCCTGGATTATGTAGGTAGCTACAGTCTACCTCCATTAGGTACCTACCTACCTACAATATGACTAGTGCTAAAATTAGTTTTTGTTGTTGTTGCAATGGAGCATCATTTTTGTAACCATTCAGTTTATCCACATGTATGAATGTATAAATAAAGAGAGCTCATTATTTTATGATGAGATTTTCTTTATTACTGGCTGGAAAACTGGAGGCAGCTCCGAGATTCGAGTTCATTACCCGTACAGCAGTGAAGCGTGAAGCGATCCTAACAACTTAGCTATTGCGGTAACTCGTCCTTCGGACCGGAAAATTCCGATGAAAACATTTAGGGGCCTCTCTGAATGCTCGGTAAGCTCAAGTTCCTTGGCATATTCTTCATCAGCTTTTTCAACAGTCCCCATCTCATTGGATTTTTTTCAAAACATATTGCATTTTTTGCCATACAGCACATGTGTGAAGCGAAAACGACGATAATACCTATCCTTTTTGAGATTAAAATGGGAGTTGACTGGGATTTCTTACATCTTGTCTTTGCTGGCCCGATTTTATTTTTTGTCTACTCAGCCGGCGTACTAATTGGAGGCAATCTTCCCTCGTTAATGGAATTTACGCCGCCGTTCAACGCCCCATTCTGACGTATTGATGCTGTTTTGGACCTGAAGGAGTTTTTCATTCTACATCCCCCAAGGAATTTCTTTATCTGATGCCCTTGATTTCACCAGCAGGTAGTTGGTGCTGTGAGATGGCTTTGGTTCATCTTAATATGAGGTAGGCCTGACAATTTTCGTCCACCATGATCTCCGAAAGTGGCATCTAGGCAAAATACCTAAGTAATAAGACATGATCCTCGAAGGATCCCGGCAGAATTTGAAGCCCGTCGGATAGCGAGGTAAACTGACAGTTCAGAAACTTCAATAATTAGTTGCTAATCTTCAAACCTTTTCGTCATTTGTGAGTCGGTTCCAGATTTCATAAGAATCTTCTTGCGATTATAGATATACGAATTACTGGTCTTTCTGAGCAGTCGCATCAATTCTTTCGTAGACTGATTATTTTGTATAAGTGAGCTCATCTATGCTGTTGTCAGTAATCAGCAAATTTGGGCACGATGATAGTGATCAACAACTTTTAGGTACGATGATATGATGGGAAAGGGAGGAAGAGAAGGATATTTATGGGAGACACCTACCGATATGCAAAGTTATAATCCGTTAATTGCTATCCATTGGTCTTTAATACCCGTACCCGGGGAATACGTTTCATCTGACAAGACAGTTGATTCGCTCTAAGACCTAGTAACTGTAACCCTAGTAACTATGAACTGGACTGCACCTACCTACTTTTCATAACCACGAGTGCGATACTTATGCAAAACATACACTTCGATTGGCAGAGGTTTATTGGCGATGCTTACCTTGACTATTCATGTTTTATGTGAATCTGTTCTCAACGGTGACTCACACCGTTTTTCTGGAAGTGACCCGTGGGGCCCCCAGCACCTACGGGGCCCCTGGGGCCCACGTAAAACCTCGCTCCCACCCCAGACCCACCTACTTGCCTCGAGGGACTCCCGACTTCTTGCACTTATAAGGACATGTCTGGAAGCCGACCTCCACGTCATTCGGTTCCCTCATATGGTCTCTGAACACCGTCTTCTTTGACCTGAATTAGAACAACTCGCTTATATGGCATCATATAAATCATTCATGGTTTCCAAGTTTACGACATGAATCTCAACCCCCCTTCAAGTTGACCATTTTTAGCCTTAAAAACCAAACAGATGGTCGATTTGAGGAAGGTTTGCATGATATGCAAATTCTCTGGAAACAGCTTTCTCATCGTTGACCATTTAAACTTTGAAAAACACGGAACAGCGTTTTTATCTCCTGATGAAAACTCATGTAGGATATGTTAGGTACCAAAGAGTAGGTACTTATTAATCATGTAGTTGAATATGCGTATTCCGCCAAAACAATTCACTTTCTAAATCTTAAATATTAAAGTCATGATAAATAACACTTTCTAGGCACCCATTTTTATTTCCGCGTCCACGTATCAAGACAATCAACTCGAGATCCGGAAAAGGAAACAGTTGAACATGATTGAATAATTTCCTCATTAGTGCATACCTGCTGGAAGAATATGCTGTTAAATCAAAATGCTTTTGATTAAAGGATATTTGTTCTTTATGTAGCACAGTTTTCACGATTGATTCATATTTCGTGAACCAGTGATATATTAGGACGAATATGTTTGAAGTTTCGAATTTTCCCTTGAGTTCTAGAGGATACTTTTGGACCAGCTACACGAGCAGGTGTGACCTATGATTCAATTTATTATGGTACTCCCACCAATCTACAATGCTATTGGTGTACTTGCCTTCTGGGTAACTGAGCGTGTTAGCACGGGCCAAGTCTTGTCTGACCGATGTGCTCTTGATTCTAGTACGTCTTTCATGGTTTGAGCCTACATCTTTCTGGAGTAGCATTCCGCAAGTGATTTTCATTAAATTACGCACCATGTAATATTAAAAATGATTCATGCGATTATAGTTAGCTGGAGACTGAAGGCCGAGGCCTGGTTCAGTTCAACTTCTGACCGTGTCCATTTAGATGTCCATGTGGTCTTCCCAAATACGATGGCTGTCTTTACTCTGGTGCAACTTTCACATCTACTCTTTCCACATAACATTCCAAAGTTTCTGCAACGATTGCTTGATACAGGTTGCTGATACAGGTACTCATTATACTTCCGCATGGATCGAAGTTGCGGGTGTTTTGTCACTCAATTTTGTTTGGTACCTGCTGTCTTTGTCACTTGAATGATACATCTGCAATATCAATGAACTTTATAAGAATTCGATTGACATGCCTACTAACGCTGAAATTGTTCATTTCGATTAGGAAACAAGTTCTAAAAAATTATAAGATTGAACAGCTAGTATTTTATTCCCAGAGAGTGTACCAGCTACAGGACAAGGGTATCATTGTCAAGATTTGATCATTTTTGTGCGTATCTATGAAATTCTATTGCATGAAGTTGCATGATAGGCTTATCTTTTCTCTCTACCAACAAAAGGCGGCGCTGTGATCTTGATTACTGTCCAAACAATACGTTGCAAACTGAAGGACGGCTCTGGAAAAACGCCTCGCTGACATGCTGTCGATCCATCATTTCACTCCTACTGATTCCTATCTCCTACATAGTTCGGCTACTCCTTTCTTGTTCTCATTATTGTTTCCTACCAGCGTTGAATCTAGTACTCTTAAGGCCTAACAATAATTTCTAGCCGTTTGTCAGGAAAAAGAAAAAGGAAATGAAAATAAGGAAATGAAGAAAGATCGGTGAGAGAAAAGGGTTGATGTAGACTTGGAGGAAAACATTGGCTATGTTGTCCACAGTTGAAAGCAAAGCCCAACCTGAAAGGCTCTTAAAAAACGGAGGGGTACTGGTACCTAACCTGTTATGGCTTTCCAACGATTCCTCAGTCAATTTCCTGAGTGATCCACCAGATAACAATAATTTTTCACGTGATTTTCAGCGTCATGATATAAAAAAATTTAGGTACCTATAATTAGTATAATTTAAGTCGGTACCTACACATACAGGCACATGAAACATATGAGCTTCTTATAGATTGAGGTACCAAGTGTTGTTGACGGTTAGAGGTATCTACGTAACGCAATTTGAAATTAGTTCATTCCCTCCTGTGGTTTTAAAAAGCTGATTATTTTAACGACAATACAGTAAATACTTGCTAGTTGTAGCACTACAGAGTAGGTGGATGTTGAGGAAGACGTGATAGCCCTGGCACGTTTATGATATTTCCTAAGTATCCTCAATCATAGAAAACATTTTTCCTCCTTATGTTTTATCCCTTCAAACGCTCCGTGACTCTAGTCATTAACCAATATGAAATAAATGTGGTTTCCTAATTTTTTCCCTTTCATTCCAGTTCTGGGAAATCATCTCCGATGAGCACGGTATCGACCCGACCGGTGCCTACCACGGAGATTCTGACCTCCAGCTGGAGAGGATCAACGTATATTACAATGAAGCCTCTGGCAAAGGTAACAATCGCTCAGGTAACAATATTATTAGATACTATTAGGGTATCATTTATTAATTAAATTTATTGAGGTATTCAATGGTGTGACGAGTTTTATTGGGAATGATTGATTCGATTCATCCTAAAACACCACGAAATAATGACCATGGCCACAACAAACGACTACTTTCAGTTAAAAAACCCGTTTTGGCAAATTAAATAGCTTCACTAACAACTATAGTAAATTCATATAAATATATGGTATAAAAGATAAATCAACTACCTACCATGAAGAACCACCGTGGCCACTTTTGAATTTTAGATTCAACGCCCCACACCCTTCGGATCAGTACATTTCCAATTATAATCTCATCAAATCCTTCAAGTAACGTTTTCCAATTATTTTATTCGTGGTTTGACACATTGACTGAATACTTTGTTCTTTCCGAAATTCAGGCGGTGGCAAATATGTTCCTCGTGCTATTCTGGTCGATCTTGAGCCTGGCACCATGGACTCCGTCAGATCTGGACCATTTGGACAAATTTTTAGGCCCGACAATTTCGTTTTCGGACAATCTGGTGCCGGTAAGTATTTCATGATATGGCTAAGATTGTTGAAGTAAATAATTTATGTTTATAATGTTTACAACGTTTAGGTTTATGACTGAAGTAACAATTTATGTTTATAAGTAAATGTGTATGATGCTATATCCGAATATAAAAACGTCAGAAAAAAGAAAAACACAAAGAAAAACGCATGAATTGATTCAAGTAACTCAGTTATATACAGAGTCTATGAATTGTGTATTGCATGAAATTCGGCAATGCATTTACGACAAATTACGGTAAGGGCGAGGGCGCGTTGGTCCTGAGATGGCCCATCTCCTCGTCTTGGAAATCTTGCTCATTTGAACACGCACTACACGCCATACGGTTGCTCTGATGAAAGCATCATTGCAACCTAATTTGTTGAGAATTGTATCGTCTTTATTTTCATCAACAGTCAGATTTGCCTTGAAAATTGAGCCGTTCCCGAGTTATAAGCAGAACCCCCCAAAAAGTACCAGTTTTTCGTGATTTTTCCCCCTCCCATTTTGGCACATTTCCGGGCCGACATTTTGCTGGGACTTCAAAAATTCGGAATCAGTACCCTCGAAAACAGTTAGAAAGGTAAAAAAGTCTATAAAACTTTCCGCTATTTGGCCTTTCTGAGCACTATTTGACTGAACTAAATAAGAAGTTTTCGGTTTTCTTTGCATTTGAAGGGGATCTCTTACGCTTACCTTCAAAACTTTGAGAAAATGACCAACTGTGTAATTTATACTTATAAAGGAGTATATTCTGTAGGTATCTATATACTTTTATGAAGGTTCCTGAGTAAACACAACCTTTTCCGAGTGTTCAGACTCATCTAAAACTATGATCCTTTTCAGGTAACAACTGGGCTAAGGGTCATTACACGGAGGGAGCTGAGCTCGTAGATTCAGTTCTTGATGTCGTTAGGAAGGAAGCCGAAAGCTGTGACTGCCTTCAGGTACATTCATCTTATGGCTGTAAAGAATACGAACGAGTCGGTAGTAAGCCGATGCACATTACACCAGCATCTATACATAATAATACTATAATAATAAAGGATATTATACCTAGACTTTATATAATAAGTTTATACCAAATAAGTAGGGTAAATTAGGGTGAAAGTAATGGTAGGGTTACCGTAGGTAGAATACTTAAGTAACTACTCCATTTTATAAATTCCTGACAACTGAAACACCCTCTAGGGGAATTTCGAAGTGACAGTAGTTGAAAAAATATACGGTGTTGGGAGCGGAGGAGGTTTAGGGTTTTTTGGGTTCGTGAGCAGTCTAGGTATCTATGTACATAATGATATCGGGTAATTTACCTAATCGTCGATAGTAATGTAATGAAATTGCGATGTAGTCAAAACTGACTTTATGTATGTTGAGTGGTGTAGGTCAGTGAAGGGTAAATTATCTGGCAATGAAAATTGATTGTTTTCTTTACACTATTTCGAAGCTGTGCATTATTTTTCTTCGAGCTGTGTTCCACCGTACAGCCTGCTCTCTACAAATCGAAAAGTAGAGATGGTAGTAGTAGTAGTAGTGCTATCAATAATCGAAAGTTTACTATAATTTTACTATCTTGAATGCATTTTTAAGAGTGAAAATGTTAATCTGTTACAGGGATTCCAGCTTACACACTCCTTGGGAGGCGGTACCGGCTCCGGAATGGGAACTCTCCTTATTTCCAAAATCCGTGAAGAATACCCTGACAGAATAATGAACACGTACTCCGTCGTTCCTTCCCCCAAGGTAAACACAAAGTATCAACATATCTTAAATTTTCTTAATGGGAAAGAAAAAAACTTTAGTTTTGCGAGTACCTATCTCGCAAAAAAAATCCTTCCTTGTCTTACTGTTCGGTAATAAAAAGTCAAAATTGGTCCTTAATGGAGTGTTTCTCAAAGTCAAACTTTTTGTGCAAGATTACCATAAACAATTAATTGCTCTCAGACTTCGGCAAAGTGCCTAATAATTCAATTCTGTGGGAAATTGTTGAGCTAGCAATCGCATAGTGCAATTAACTTTTCAATAAGGGTTCTCTATGACGGTTCGGTTACTCAATTAGGTTCTTTTTCTTTGTATATTTTGCCTCCTGCTTGGTAAAAGTTGGTAATTTTTAATAATTATTGATGAGTTGAATCTTAAGGAATTACTCTTCACGTGTTTAATAAGTGATTATAATTCGTGATTATAATATTTTCATTATAGGTCTCAGACACCGTCGTCGAACCTTACAACGCCACCCTGTCCGTTCATCAGCTCGTCGAAAACACGGACGAAACCTACTGCATTGACAACGAAGCCCTCTACGACATCTGCTTTAGAACGCTAAAGCTGTCCACCCCCACCTACGGTGATCTGAACCATCTCGTTTCCCTCACAATGTCCGGTGTCACCACTTGCCTCAGGTAAGAATAAGCAGAAGTTGATACATACACGTGATTAAGTGGAAATTGGTGGATTTAGGTCTTCCAAGGATTGTAGCTTTCCTGGGAAACTTGTCATTCTTTCAAGAATGTGTAAGTGTAGCAAACCCACGTCCATCATCCCAACTTGCCTAGGCACATGGATCATTAGCAACGTGAATGATTCATTTTCAACCCTAAATCGCTGGGCTTGAATCCAATAAATAATTACAAAACGGCCGTTTTCTCCCCTGACTGGATTGTATCATCCTTAGTTTCAATATGTCCAGGATCTCATACTTGACTGTTTATTTATTGATTTTTCGTTCTAGGTTCACTAGGTGTAGATAGGGGGTGTTTAAGAAACAATAATTGCCCGGCTGACTCCAGTACTGGATTTAGGGCTTTCCTGTGGGGGAGCGCGGGGGTAGGTATTGACCAATGAAGACTGTGATCTACACAGAAGGGGCATCTGTAAAAGTAAATAATAAACCACTGTGTAATAATTTGCTGCGTTGGCATTTTCCCTCGTTCCTCCATCCTTTTTTCAACATGGCTTACCAGCACATCCAGACGAACCGTATAATACGAGTAGTGTTCGGTAAAAATTCCTATCTGAACAAATCATCACAACACATCCGCTTTATTGGGAGGATCTAGAAATGATGATGTGTCAGTCAGCGTCCGCCGAGACCTAGACCTCGCTTAATCACCGTTAACTCCAGAATACTCTATTATAATAGTTGTACATACCTATGCTTCAATTCTATTCTTATCTGCGTATCTAACCGGGATTCATTTACAGGTTCCCTGGTCAGTTGAACGCTGATCTCCGTAAATTGGCCGTAAACATGGTTCCCTTCCCTCGTCTCCACTTCTTCATGCCTGGGTAAGAATAATATATCTTAGCAAATAACTGTTATTATTCTGTTATTTCCAAGCTAACTGCAACAGCCAAGCTAATCCAGCTCAACACAGATGATGAAAGAGTAGTTGTGAAAATATAGCTTCAGAAAATTATATCATACTTTGTTTCCAGTTTTGCTCCACTCACCTCAAGGGGATCCCAGCAATACCGTGCCCTCAGCGTCCCAGAACTCACGCAACAGATGTTCGATGCCAAGAACATGATGGCTGCTTGCGACCCCAGACACGGACGCTACCTCACAGTCGCTGCTATTTTCAGGTACGTGTGTAAATGAATAGCAACAGCCTTTCCATGCAGTCAGAAACTACGCCAGGTCATATGACAAAAACTCGACGATGCTGTAATTGCCCGTGGAATTCCACGGACAAGACCGTTGACACTAAGCTTTGACATGTACATCTTCATTTTCCTGCTAATGGATTTTCTTGGTTTGTTTCCTCTTATTCCACCCACCGCTAATTTGAAATATCCCATTTCAGAGGCCGCATGTCTATGAAGGAAGTCGACGAACAGATGTTGAACATCCAAAACAAAAACAGTTCCTACTTCGTCGAATGGATCCCCAACAACGTGAAGACTGCAGTGTGCGATATTCCTCCCAGAGGTCTGAAGATGTCCGCCACCTTCATTGGCAACTCCACTGCCATCCAAGAACTCTTCAAGAGGATCTCGGAGCAGTTCACCGCTATGTTCAGAAGAAAGGTAAACTTTATTATCGATGAACATTATAACATGCCTATTGAGTATCTACCTCCGTCCAGGGATAGGTAGTTGAATTTGGCAATTAAATACACCGGCAATTCATGTAAAGCAAATTTTTATTCGCTATACAAGCCAAAGTCTTGGTAGGTAGTCACCTGATACAAATGGCATCAAAACAGTACTCAGAAAAACAAAATAAAAAGCTGAATATCGTTGCAACAAAGCAGAGGGGTGTGAATAAATCATGAGGCTTCTGAATGAATGTTCAAATGGCTTATGGATCGCTTGTGGATAGCTGATAGAGGAACAATGTACGAACGAAATATCATTAGAATGAGAATGCTTCGTTAATCGAGCGTAACAGAAGTAAAATAATATGAAAGATAGAGATACATTTTACTTGGTAATTGAGGTATTGTATAGGTATATCATGATAAAACCAAGAGTTTTCGTAAATCATTTAAACTGATCATACAGGTACATTTGGCCTATATATATATATATATCTTCCATGCATTATGTGTTAAAATCATGGTTGAAAGTTCCCATGATTCAATTATTTATTTATAATCATGATCATTTTATTGTCCCAAAGGCTTTCTTGCATTGGTACACCGGAGAAGGTATGGATGAGATGGAATTCACTGAAGCCGAATCCAACATGAACGATCTCGTCTCCGAATACCAGCAGTACCAGGTAAACTAATTTTGTTTCATTCTTCAATCATGGAATTGTTGAATTCCAAACGTAATTTCACTACAAACCATTCCTTGAAAGTTCGTTTTTATCACGTCATTAACCGAGATCTTGAAACATTTCAGGAAGCAACTGCTGACGAGGATGCTGAATTCGATGACCAAGAACACGAAGTTGACGAGAACTAAATGTAAGCCGATCACTGCCCGGCTACTTACAACGCCAAGTCTGCAATCCTTTGTATCTTCATGTTCGCCAGCCAAAAGAAATACAGTCACGCAATTATGAGTCAAAATTCGTCAACTTGAACTAAAAAAATGTTCACTTCTTTCTCCGATGTAATTAATCCTTAATTTAATTTTATTTTTATTAAAGCCTTTATTAATGTTTCAAGTGTTTTATTATCTACCGAATAAGTAGCTAAGCGAAGCATTAGAAAATTCAGGATATGGTTTGCTATTGGCCAGTCAGGGGTCAAAAAGGAAACGCGGCATCAATAAATTGCCAGTTAGTGCATTGACACATCTACACTTTTAAACGCGACTAAGTTAAACATTTTAAATATAAATGAAATCAATGTTTATGTATAAGCTATAAATGCCAAACAATTACATATCTACATGAATCTCAGTAACATACTAGGAAATGCCTAACTCAGTTAGGTTTGAATTCATTCGAATTAGAGAGTCGGACAGGAATGTTACAGAGTTCAAACATTAGGGTTACATAACAATCATTGCCAGATCTCAATGGTATTGTCAAAAGCAATGTTTCCAAAATTGAAGATTATGGAGCTATGTATATAGCTATCAACACGTTTCATTTTAAGCACCGTAAGGGCTGCAATGCCAAACGGAACCAACTTGAATACCTTAATGAAAATAACGTATAAGGAATGGTTTGTGATGATAACTTAGTGCCCAGTGTTTGTTTTTGAACATTTCAATCCGAAGAGTTTATCGGATATCTCTTTAAAAATGTCTTAGGGGTATTCAACATGAGTAGACAAATAAATCAGCTTACCTACTTTAATCTACGTGGTGGGCAATTATCGCATTTGAAAAATGCCACATTGGAAAGAAAAATTTACGTCTATTATGAATAACTGGTTATCTATCTACACCTACTGTAGTTGATGAATATTATGATTTGATATTGGATCGAACTCCGGTGTTGGTGAACGCAAATTTATAGGTACTACGAGAAGGCCTCTATCAGATTGAAATGAATCATGTTAGAAGATCTACCTATGACCTAAATGGATGTAAAGAATTTAGGTTATGTCGTCTCATATTATTCATATCATATTCATGCAGTTACAACGTGAACTATCGTAACGAATGTACTTACGCATATCGTTATAAAAAAGATTATTGTATGTAGGGGACCAGGGTGGCCGAGTGGACCAAGGCACTGGGTTCCTTATCTCGTGAGAGTTCCCGGCGACCTGAGTTCAAACCTCGGCCAGGTACTAATACAAATGTAAAAAACTTGCATATATCCTGGTAGCTTAGCTCTTCTCCACTGATCAGTTCAAAGATCAAGTGAAAACTAAACAGATGAAGCTGCAGATAACCCGCTTGCGACACCCGAAACTGGATTACCACAAATCAACCATTAACAAATGTATGTTGTGTTATGTATCATTAAAAAATGAGGTACGATGATTAAGACCCTTGAGAGGTTGGGGTGTTTTAATTAGGATCAACCCTCGTATATGTATTGAGAATCGAAGAGGATTTGCTTTTGTCTGGTACCCTATTAACTTAATGACTCAAGTAGGCAGGATTTAAATCGACTTGAGAAAATGCACTTAACCTCACTCTTCAAAACTATTGGATATTCATAAATAAAAACTTTCCCTCATTATTAAACGTTTTGTTCGATATTATAAAGCTGTGTAGCAAATTGCCGCACATTTTCACTTTTCAAGTTTAAAAATAAAGAGGGACTTGAATACAGAAAAATACTTATGTACTTAATAAAGGCACAAATACCTCACAAATGAAATATATTTTTTCGAAATAACTTATTATTAGGTGTTATTATTATGGGAGTCAATGTAACCGGCGTCTCTTCCTTAAATGAAGGTACGTGCATATTGTTTCTTACCAAATGCAGTTTATGAACCAACTGCAGTTTATGAAATTCAACTCATGAAGCTGATCATACTGTTTAGAAAATAATAATAATTACTTAGTTCCCTACCTGATGGTTTCCTGGGTGAGTTCCAAAAGTATGAACTGTTGATAAATGTGCGTAGTCACTATTATAACTCTCATCGCTAAACATCATCTTCAGCAACAAATTACACATCAATATTATGTAGCTGGTAAGTACAACATACATATAAAAGGACTTGTTCGAATTAGACATTAAGAAAATGTTCTATATTCGTGCACTACTGGAGCACCCAAGCGAAGTTTCCTGGATGTGCACATTTTCATCATTAGCTCCCCTAAAATATGGATATATCTAAGCCTATTCTACTAATGTTTGACTCACTGAAGCGATTCATTTGTGGATCCGTAGCTATCGAATACTCACACACCGGAGAACAGATAAAATGGAATTTAGAGCAAAAATTTGGGAGAACCAAGGTAATACCTAATAATTATATTTCTGCAATTTGGAAAAAAGCTATTAATCTATTAAGCTAAAAGCTATTACGAGCCCCCCCCCCCCCACCCACCACCGTATTTCTCCGTGATAACTAAACACAAAGTATGTAGAATCCGACAATGGATTCACATGATCACTGAATTCCTGTTAGGGTATGACCCTGAATTATTAGTAGGTTTCTTTTTTGCGATGTATCCATACCTACCCACGCACAACCGCAAACAAATACAGAAACGACAAAAAATATACCACAGAGTCAAAGAATGCTCTTTTTGGCCATCACAGTTTACATAAATAGGCATTTTTCTACCGCCCCCGTCTCCTGTAACGAGCCATTTCAGCACCATGAAACCCCTTTCCCGGCCATTTTTGAAATCTGATGGTCGCTGAATCTAAGTATAGGACTCCCGAAAATTTTCCAACTTCTCGTTTAATTTGGATGATTCGTTTGGCCGTGAACAGCAAATGTACTTAGGTGCCTACCAACAAATAGTTTGAAAAGTACCTATCAACAAAATCCGAAAGTTTTCTTCAAATAAAATAATAACACGGAACAACAAACTAAATTTCGTAAAGGCATGGGTAATTATAATCAGTTGTTCCTCAATGATATCTGGATTGGAGTTATGTATACCGTAGGATTCACACTCATGTTGGAGAAGCTTTTCGGTTCTAAATTCATGGCCTTACTGTGAACGAACGGCTGGACGTACATACAATGCTACGATTGGTCTCGTAAAATCCTAAAGATCGGAATCAATAATAATAAAAGTTTAACAAAAAACAAAACCGACTTCAAAAAATCTGTATAAAACTGCAAAATAAAGAATAATTTGTATGCTGAACAAACGCACACCTAACCTATCCTAACCTAAGGGGCAGGCTACTTGATATTCAGCTGCCCCTGTTATGACCTAACCTACCTAACAGTCATATCTTAAATTACATTCACTCCTTAAATTACACTCACACCTATCACCCTATCACAGTCGACCTAATATCCTAATATCACAGTCTATACTAACCTAACTACTTGTGCCTACCTAGTCCCCTAACTGGCCTCAGGGGCAGGGCCCACGGACCATCCCTCCTTCTTCGTCAAAACCTCCCAGGCATACTCCTTCCACACCTCGTACCCCTCTTCACACCTCACCACACTCACATCCCACTGCAACCCCAACTCTTCCACTCTGGACACCGCCCTCACGCGCTCCTGTGCAAATAAAACACAGTCAAAGACCACGTGATGGACAGTGCCCACCTCTCCACACTCACACAGTTCATTCTCCCTTAAATTAAACCCATACAGCTTATCCTCGAAATCCCCATGACCAGAAATCATCTGGGTCGTGTGGAAGTCGAAGACCATCCATTCAGCTTTCACTCTCTCAATCACACTAGGTAACCATTCATACGTCCACCTACCTTTCATACTAACATCCCATCTACTCTGCCATTCATGCATTAGTACTTTCCCTAGCATACACTTCCTCTTAGACCCCACAATCACTCTCCCCAGCCACTCAACTCTCCCATTCACCCTCAGCCAGTAACCTGCCCAGCGTCTACCTAGCTCTATATCTATCGGGCAAGCCCCGGCGATCACACTTACCGCGTCGGTCGAGATGGTCCTATAGGCCCTAACCATTGAGACCAGCACTCCTCTCTGTCCGCTTATCAACCTTCTACGGGTGTGGGCCGTCAGCAGATCGCCCCACGCCCCAGCACCGTAGACCACTATGGGCACATACATTCCGTGGTAAACTATCATTATCTCCCTCCTTTTAATTCCCCAGTCCCTAGCTGCCATTCTAACCAGCCCCTCTATCGCTTTCCTACCTTTTGCTAACAAACAAACAAACAGACAAACAGACACTGTTTTATTATAATGTATAGATAGTGAACCTTTGGAATAGAGCATGACCCCCCACCGCCACCCGCCACCCGCCTCACCACCAATAACGACATTTTATGGTTTGTGTTTAAAAAAGAAACTCGGCGCTGCGCGCCTCGCCAGGGGGCAAGCCCCCTGGACCCCCGGTTGGTTTTCGCTTAGAGCCT